>CP126897.1:57552993-58152993 GCA_030440675.1 Furcifer pardalis
AAAACAATCTACAAAACATAAAAGAAACAATTACATACAAAAAAAGTAGTTCCCACGTACATCCTACAACGTTAAAAAATGAGAAGAGGAAGAGAGAAAAAAAATACAAGTCAATATAATATAATGTAATCAGACGTTATTTTCTATACATTTGCTATACTGTATATTTTCATCTTTATATCCACTCTCCTCTTTAACCACCATATTACAACTTTAATATTTTGTACATGGTTCCTACCACCCAGTGCACTACAGTCCTTGAGTCTACCAGCCACTCCTTTTACAACTCATTCATTCTGCCAAAAATACATTGTATTCGGAGCAGGTTTTTCTCCTTTATTATCCATCAATGTGTGTTGCAAAAAAGGCTTCCAAATGTCCCAAAATCTATTTTGTTTTATTAACCCCCTTTTTATATTTAATTCCCATGTAAGTTTTTCATTTAATGCCATATCCCAAACATCAACATACCATTTACCAATTTCTAAATTCATATCACCTTTCCAATTTCTGGCTACTTGTTGTCTCGCCAGTGTCAAAAAGATAGACAATAACTCTTTTATATTTTCCTCTAAATTCAAATCCTCTAAGTCCGTTAATAAAACTATTTTTTCATTCAACTTTAAACGGATATTTAATTTTTTTTCTAATTCTTGTTCCATTTTATGCCAGAAATTGGAAATAATTTTGCAATCCCACCACATATGTTTGTATGTCCCAATTTCCTGATGACACCTCCAACATTTTTTTGAGTTGCTACTATTTATTTGATTTAACTGAACTGGCGTCATATACCATCGCCACAACATCTTGTAGTTGTGTTCTTTAACTTTTGTAGACAGATTTCGCATCATCCTACTTTTCCATTTTTTCTTCCAGTTCTTATCTGTAATAGTAATACTCAAGTCCGATTCCCACATTCTTTTAAGGGTATCCTGGGATTCATCCATGTTGTTTATCATTTTATATAATTTACTTACTATTCCTTTTATCCCCATTGAACCTCTTCTTATTTTATATACCATCTCCTCGAAGTCTGTCAGCTGCCTTATTGGCTGTAATTTCATTTTATATTGTTTATTCCACTTATCCAACGTCAGTATCTGAAGCCAGTTCAATTTTAATTCCTTATAAATTTCTTTTTTTTTTGTTTTTTCATTCTCAATTCGATCCAGCCAATCTTTTAATAAGATTATATCATATTTATACATAATATTTTTTATTAATTCTAAATTTTTAACTGGAAATGTTTTAAGATCTTGCAACTCTAATATTGGAGAGGTGTTTGGTGCCAATTTATCTTTCAACTTTATCCATACATTTATCATAGATTTTAGGACATTATTTCTTGGTTTTAAATCAAAAACTGTATTTTCCAGAAATTCTCCCTTTGCACACACATTACTATCTTTCATTTCTATCTCCCTCCATATAAGGTCCTCTATCATTAAAAGTTTTACCAAGCCTTTAATTTGGAACGCCCTGTAATACGATTTAATATTAGGTAATCCCAAACCACCCTCTTTCTGCGGTTTATACCATAGGCTTTTAGGTATTCTTGCTCTTTTCCCTCCATTACAATAATCATTCAATAGATTTTGAAAAACTCCTAGTTCTTTTTCAGATTGTTTAATTGGAAGGACTTCAAATAAAAAGTTAATCTTGGGTAATAAACTCATTTTACAAATTGCTATTCTACCAAACCAGGAGGTCTTCAATACCCTATATCGAACAATTTTCTTCTTAATTTCCTCTTTCACTTTGTCATAGTTTAGTTTCTTCAAATCCTCTACATTGTCAGCAATGTTAACTCCTAAATACTTTATACTTTTCCTAATTTGAATTTTAAATTTTTCCTTAATTCTCCCTATCTCTTCCTTATTTAATTTACTAAAGATTGCTTCTGATTTCCCCCAATTTATTCTCAGGCCTGTTATCTCTTCAAATTTTTGCAAATGATCTTGTATCTTTTCCATATTTTTTATAGGATCTTTCATTATAATTAAAGTATCATCTGCATACAAACTTATTTTTGTTCCATTTATCCCTTCTATGTTCGTATCACTCCTTATAGCTCTAGCCAATAATTCCATAGCCATTATAAACAAAATGGGGGAAAGAGGACATCCTTGTCTCATTCCTGCTTTAATTTCAATATCTTCTGTAAATGAGTCATTTACTCTTACCTTGGCATAACTACTTTTATAAAGTTGATTAGCTACATTTTTAAATTTTTCCCCAAATTCTACTTTTTTAATTATTTCCCTAATAGTGACCCATTGTAAAGAATCAAAAGCTTTAAAAATGTCTAAAGATAATAATCCTATTTTACCTTCTTTTCTCTTGTTTATTTGTAACAAATTTAACACCCTTCTTATTAAATCAGACATATATCTTTCCTTTAAAAAACCTGCCTGATCTGTATGTATATATTCCCCCAGAAAACTATTTAACCTATTAGCCATAATTGCTGTAAAAATCTTTGCATCTTGATTAATTAAAGAAATTGGACGATATGAATCAACCAATTCTAAATTTTTTCCTGGTTTTGGTATTAATACTATGATAGATCTAAGCCATGAATTTGGAGATTCTCCCCCCTCCAAAATATAATTATATAGCCTGGTTAATTTAGGAATAATAATTTGTTTAAATTCTTTATAAAATTCCGCTGGTAATCCATCTTCTCCTGGAGTTTTCCCTATTTTCAATTTATTTATAACATCTAATCTCTCTTTCTCTGTAATTTGTTCTTCCATTTTAGCCCTATGTTCTGCTTTTATACTCTCCCCCTTGTGTTCTTGTAGATATTTTTCTAACTTGCTTAAATTTATTTTCTTATCTGTGTACAAATTTTGATAAAAAATTTAACTATGTTGAGTTTCTCTACTGTTTTATTGCACCTTTTCATATCCTCCCTTATTAAAGTTCCAATCTCCCCTTTTTCCTTCTTCTCTTTCACTGCTTTTGCTAACATTTTTGAACTTTTATCACTATACTCAAAATATTCCCTTTTCAGATAAATTAAATCTCTTTTAATTTTTTCAATATCCCTTCCTGCTATCTCCTTCTGTAACAGTTGTATCCTTTCTAAGGTCTTCTTCTCCTTTGTTTTGGCGTGTTTAGTTTGCAATAATTTAATCTCTTTTTCCAACTCCAGTTGTCTATCTTTATATTGTTTGTTTTTTAAACTCTTAAATTTAATACACTCACCCCTGAATACTCCTTTCATTGCATCCCAAATTACATTAAAATTTGTTTCATTGTTATCGTTAATTTTCCAAATTTCTTCCCAATTTTTCATTATCTGATCTTTTATTCCCTTGTCTTTAAATAATTTCGGATCATACCTCCAAGTTTTTATATTACTTTTATTTATTTTAAATTGTAATTCCACCATTACTTTGGCATGATCCGATTCCTTAAAAATTCCTACTTCTACATCATTTAAATCCTTCAATATATTTTGTGTTACAAATACATAGTCAATCCTAGAATATGAATTATAAACCTGGGAATAATATGTATAAATTCGTTCTTCCCCTTTCAATTCTCGCCAGGAATCTTTCAATCCAAACTTTTTTATCCACTCATCCAACAATTTAGCTTTCCAACCTTTTCTATAATTAGTTATATTAGTGCAATCAATATTTGACCTTGTTAGGTTAAAATCTCCAGCAACTATCATTCTATCGCAGTTTTCTTTTATCAAAATATGACTCAATTTAGTCAAGAATTGGTCTTGATTCTCATTTGGTGCATAAACATTGACCAACAATATTTCTTCTTCTTCTATACTTCCAGCTATAATCAAATATCTGCCTTCTGGGTCCCCTATCATTTTTGTTTTCGTAAATCCCAATCTTTTCGATATCATAATCGCCACCCCCCTTGCCTTGGAAGAACCAAAGGCCTTTTCATAATACTGAGTCCAACCAAGATACAAATTATTTTTATCCGCCGCTTTTTGATGCATTTCCTGTAAAAAAATGATGTCCGCTCTATCTTTTCTTAGGGCCATTTCCAATCGTTTACGTTTAGTAGGACACCCTGCCCCTTTCACATCCCATGACAATATCTTAATATTTTTCATGTTTTAACGTTATTTAACCTTTTAAGAAATAGCTGGCAGACTTCAAAGGACGTGTTACCCACTACCCACAATTTAACATATATTACACAGAAATACATATAAAAAACAAAAAGATGATAACCCCCTTCTTTTTTCAAGAAAAAAAGCACCTCTACTAATAAGAGAAAGGGGGGGAGGGGAGTCATGTGGTTACAAAACTTAATCATTCTTCAATAATACTTCAGCTGCAGATGTTACACTATCTTAATCGCCTCCAGTTGCTCCTTGAGCCTCTTCAGTTGTGGATTCTGATTTTTTTTTTTTGCTGTGTTTGCTCCTGCCAGTGATAATGCTTCTTTGAGCTCCTTCCACTCTTGTGTTCCATTTTCCAGAATCTTTGCTTCTACTAACACATCCAACACGTATGAATCTTCCTTTATATAAAAGGTTTTCCCCAGGTGCACAAACCTCATCTGTTTTGAAAATTTCCAATTATATAAAATTCCTTTATCTCTCAATTTTTTTGTAACAGGCTTAATTTGATTTCTCCAAATTCTTTCTTCAAATGCTATATCGTTGAAAATTTCAATATCCACTCCTTCCATTTTGAGAACATCCGGACCAGCATTTTTAATATAAGACATCAATCTTAATTTTGCACTCAAATCTGCAAATTTTAAAAGCACATTTCTAGAACCCGTTCTATGTTTCTTTGGACCCAGTCTATACACACTCTCAATGTCCTCAGATGCAAAATCCCTCCCCATTTTCAATTCATTCAGCCATGTCAACAGTCTTAATTTCAAGTTGTCCGGTTTATTCTCAGGGATTTTTCTAATTATCACATTTTTCCTTCTTATCTGATCTTCCAGATATGCCATTCTTTTTTCATGGTCAATCAATTTATTTGCTTTTTCTTTCTCTCTTTCTCTCGCCTCCACAACTTCTTGTTTTAGTTCCGCCACCTCCTTTTTTACTGTGGCCATTGATTCTTTCATTTCCCCCATCTGCTTCAGTAAATTATTCATTCCTTCAGATGTGCCTTTTAACAAGTTTGTTGACGTGTCTTTTATATCTTTTTGAAGGATCTCGATAAGTTCTTGTTGCTCCTTGACTCGTTGAATTTCTGCAGCCTGTAGTCTATCAAACAATTGTTGTTTAAATTTGTCATAATTTTTCTCAACATTTTCTTCATGTTGTTTCATCCATGCTGACAAGACTTCACTTAAATCAGATTGAGGTTTGTCTTTTTCACTTATTTTCTTTTTTATGGCCCCCTGTTCAGCCTTTGACTCCATTTCTTGTTCTTGATGTGATTTTTGATTTTGTTGTAGTGATTTGTCTCTGTGTTGTTGAAACTGTTGTTGTCGTTGTTGTTGATGATGAGCCTTCTCCCTTAATCTTTGCAATTCCTCCGCCTCGTCGATTTCTTCCTTCAATGATTTCACCCTTCCTTGCTCTCTTCTTGTCAAACGTCCAATTCTTACCCAAGCAGGGTTATCTTGTGTATCTTCCAAAGATTTATCCCTTCTTTTACTCATCCAGATAACATTCACCACAGCAGAAAACAATTATTAAAGTTCCATGAATATCCAGCAACAGGAGTCCAAAAATCACTTAACCGAAGGGGAAAACCAAAAAGAGATAGCAACAGCAATCCTCAGTTTCACTTTCAGTTATTCCAGTAAACCGTATCCACAAGAGGGAGGAAAAAAAAAAAACAATTCTTCTGCCAGCAATTATTCAAAGCAATACAGAGTCTAAACAGTTTAATTGGCTGCTATCGAAGTTTTGTAGTTGGTAAGTGAAGGGGTGAGGACTTTTAAAAATTAATTGCCAACCGGTAGCCGGGAAGAGATCGTTATCTTTTGTCTCGGAACTTCGCATCCCCACACACTCCAGATATACAGTCCTTGTATTACTTCTCAAGCCAACAATCTTAAGGAAAAAAGTATGTCCAAACTTTCCCTTGACTTAAAATTGGCTTGGAATTGTCTTCACCCCACCCCCACTTCATTAAAATGCTTACAGTTCAGCCAGCCAGCTTGAGTCCATTATCTCCATTATCTCCGGTGAAACAGTCACAGCAAACTTTTAGTTGAAAACAACTTTTAAATATTCAAGGCAATACAGAATCTAAACAGTTTAATTGGCTGCTATCGAGGTTTTATAGTTGGTAAGTAAAGGGGTGAGGACTTTTTAAAAATTAATTGCCAGGCGGCAGCTGGGAAGAAATAAAGTAAATATCGTGATCTTTCGTCTCGGCGCTTCGTATTCACACACATTCCAGATATACAATCCTTAAGGAAAAAAGTATGTCCAAACTTTCCCTTGACTTAAAATTGGCTTGGAATTGTCTTCACCCCACCCCCACTTCGTTAAAATGCTTACAGTTCAGCCGGCCAGCTCTAGTCCCTTATCTCCGTTATCTCCGGTGAAGCAGCCACAGCAAACTTTTGGTTGAAAACAACTTTTAAAAAGTTCCCCTTGACTCTATAATCCTTATGGTCCTTTTATTACATTTTTAAAGAGACTATAACTACTTTTATCCCACAAAATGTGGCTCCATTTTTTCAGCTGAAGAAAAAACAAACTCTCAGGTCTCCATCTTGGCTCCACCCCCCCCCCCAACCTCTTTTTAAAAGCCTACATCCAAGGAAGTCCATCACCTCTTAGACCAGGAGTTCTCAACCTTTTAAATCCAGGGGCCAAGTCATGCTGCCTCAGGCCATTTTGCCTTTCCTCCACCACATGGCACTTCCTGGTATGTTGGGGGCAGTGGGGAGCACATGAAATGGTGCTGTGGACCACATCTGGCTCATGGGCCACAGGTTGAGAATCCCTGTCTTAGACTTGTAGTAATCTATTACATTTTTGAATAGCTATTATGCCTACGTGCTGGGTACGCATGTGCCTGGCGCGTGCTTTGCCTTGTGCCTGTGGGGAGGAGATAGACAGGCAAGGTCTTCAGGGGTGGGGTTTGTCACCCCTATATAAGCTAAGCGCGCCATGCGGTTGGCCTTCCTTTCCTTCTCTTTCCAAGTTCCCTGCCCTCCCCTCTGTGTGTTCTGGTCGTCCTTTTGGGGTCTGGAGGGGAATTTTTGCTCAGACTGTGCATTGGCCCTTCGGTCCCTGGCGTTTTTGCCCTTCCCACACTGTAATTTCACCCTCCTCTCGTTCATATGGTCACTTTGGGCGGGTAGCACTGGTACAGAATACATTGACCCATCTCAACCTGTCGAGACATACTTGATGGAGCAACAGTTGGTTTAGTTGGGCCCAGTTTGGCTGTCTCTGTCAAGTGCGGCCCAGGAACACGCCACTGCCGGAGCCCGGCAGTCACACCGGCAGTTCAATTGCCATGGCCCGGAAGTAGCAGGACTGCCAGCTTCTGGGGAGGGGTTTAATTTGATCAGTTTAGTGTGGTGCATCTCTATTCTTTACCAGTGCTACTCCCAGTCCGCAGCAGATCATCACTTGGCAGGTGGTTTCTGCCCAGTTACAGTTTTAATGTCATGTTAATAAAGTGGCCCAATTGTTTAACCAACAAGACACGTGTCCGTCTTTTCACTCTGTGGTGGCGGGGCAAATGTAATATGTTTATCCTAGCATTTAGTCAAATCTTCTTGTAAATTTAATCCATTGCTTTGGGTCAATCTGTCTGGAATGGGAGAAAATAGGATTACTCCACTTCCTATGTGGGAGTTGAATGTATTTAAAGATATCTGTCATATCACTTCTCAATCTTCTCTTCTCCAGGATAAACACATCTACCTCCCTCAACCATTCTTCAGAGGCCTCAGAGGCCAGAGTTTTTTCTATTTTGCTTTCTTTCTTTTAGAGTGTTCCAAGTTGTCAGTAACATTCTTAAATGGTGGTTCCCAGGGGAAGACATAAAATGTCATGTGAGCTCTGACCAAAGCAGAATAAGTTGTTCAATTGTTTCCTTTGATTGAAATACAGTACTACTATTGATGTACCCTAGCATTCCATTCATATATTTTATTTTGCTGCTGCATCAGAATATATCACTTGTTCTCCCAGAGAGCAGAGGGAAGTGATAATGTTTAACAAGCTGTCTCTTACATTTTGGATCTTCACAATGATTATCCTAATACAGTATTATCCACATTTTACAGCAGTTGAGCAGTTCTCAACATGTGGAGCAGTTCTCAACCTTTTCCAGCCGTGGGCCAGACCGCGCCCCCTCAGACAGTTGAGCGGACTGGCCTGGTGCTGTAAAATGTGTCTGCAGCTGTCATAAACACATTTATGATGGCCGCAGACTCATTTACAGCTGTAGTAAATGTGTTTACAACAGCCGCCAATTCTTTTACAGCTGCATAAATGCCACCGATTCTGGTGGCAGTGGGATCAGGGGCAGCTGGAGCAAGTCCAGCAGATGGGTTATTTGGTGCCATGGGCCAGATCCATCCCATGGGCCATAGGTTGTGAACTCCTATTTTCAGGCTGAATACAAAGGCTAAGAAAAAGTAGCTTACCTGACACTGGCTTGGATGGCAAAGATGAAATTCATGTAATCAACACATTTGTAGAGTGTGCACACTCAAACTGCACACCACTCTGTATTACTGGTATTTTGTGATTGATTCTGAATATATTTTGGATTAACTGTTTCAGTTTTTTGTTTTTCATATTTTTATGTTGCAGCATGCACAATATGGATGCCAGTATTAGCAGCAAATCATCGCAAATGAAAGGCTTTGGGAAGGGTTTTTGGGGTGCATGTAATTTTGTTGCATTATGTAGAAGGAATATGCACCTTGAAATCACCTCTAATCAGCATCAATTTGCACTGATGATGATGTCATTGCCTTCACACATGTGGAACTGCACAATAAGATTTCAGCCAAATAAACAAATAAGTATTTCAACCTTTTCCCCCAAAAAATGTTATATCTTACACTTCTGCACTTTAGTGCATGTTTAATCAGAAATCAGTCCCAGGTAAGAATTGCAGCTTGGCAGAGCAATTGTTGTTGTTCAGTCACACAGTCGAGTCGGACCCTTTGCGACCCCATGGACCGCCACACACCAGGCTCCTCTGTCATCTGCCATCCTCTATAGCCCACCCAGGTCTACACCCACAGTGTCAAAGTTGCCATCTAGCCATCTCATCTCTGTAGGTTGGAAAGAAATTTGGTTGCCCTTCCCATCCTGTCAACCAATATGTCACGTACCAGCTGCCCCCCTCACTTCTGGAAAACCTCCTAAACCAAAACAAACATCCACAGGGTGAGCTGGACGGCAAAATAGAGAACAACTCTCAGCTGCTTATCAGCTACAAGGAGGTTTAATTGGGTAGCGTGTTCAAAGTTGTGTGTGAAATGCAATGCTTCTCTTACCCTTTTAGTCCAATGAAGACAAGTTGTTCAGAAAAATGATGAAGATTTATTGATCAGGTTCTTAAAGCATAAAAGTCAGTAGCAAAGGTCAGTCCAATACAGTCCACAGGGTAATCTAGGTAACCATTTTTAAGGAGCAAGAATGCATAGCTCCTAGGCAAAAGAATGCTAGCCCATAGAGATCCAGAAACAAAAGCTCTCTAATCAAAAACAGGTCTTAATTCATGAAGAACCAGAGACGAACTCTTTCTTCTCTCCAAAATGGAGAATTTGCAGTCAGGTGGTTTAGCTTTAGCCAATCAGGTAACAGAGAAAACTTTCTCAAAACAACACATTGTTTACACATGTGCACACAGAGTGCACTGGAACTAGCCAAAACATGGCTCTCAGCTAACTTAGAAAAGATAAGAAATACTGAAAAACATGCTGTCTGTGACACAGCCTTGAGGCTCAGAGAAGACAAAAGATTTTTTCTGAGGCCTATTTGAAACTACAACTTAATCAAGCTTTGTGAGCAGTAGGAAAAAGATGTCGTTTTCTGACACAATACAAGGAGATTAAGGAATCTGTTGTAGAGATTACAACAAACTCCAATTTTACACTACAAGAGTAGAAAGTCAACATTCTTTTTCCCTGCTATCATTCTAGGGGCATGCTGGAGGAATGGAAGGATCTTGTATCTAGTGATTCCAAACCTCTGCAGCTCTCTCTAAGTTTGTTTGTTTGTTTGTTTGTTTGTTTTTATCTTGTAGCACTGTCAGGGTGGAAATGGCAGGATGGCAAGGACAACCAAATTTCTTTTCCACCTACAGATCTTTCTCTACAAATATCCTTTCCACATGTAGCTTTACTTTTCTGTATGGAGTGTAGGTGATCCATACTGTGCTCTGGCCTGTCTCAGACAGCATAGTATCCCCATAAAGTTTAGTGTACCAAACCTATATATTCTCATAATATTTTTATGCTTCCTGAAGGTCAAACAATAGAGTACAGATAATCTGACATTAGAAGATGAAATCAAGGGGAGTTCTATAAAAATGATTCAAGAAGACCCGTCATACTTTCTGTGTCTGCCTCCCACTGAAAAACCATAAATCAAACCAAGCTAATTTGTAAATGATGGGATATGAGGAAAGTTCTAACTATGACAATTAGACATGCTTAACATGTGACCCCCTCTCCTAAAGATGCACTATCTGTAATTATAGATGGCCCTCATTAAACCATTATCAAGAGAAAAAACATAAATGCACTAAAAGAAAATTCTTCTGCATTTCACAATATCATAATTCTATCATACTTCTCAGAAAGCACCATGACCAAAAATAACCTTTCCTGGCATTTAAGACAACAAATACTGAAATGAACAGAGCCAAATTATACAAACTTTAAATTTTAAGGGTGACCACTGTTTCTATCAGTACACTGGAATAGTATAGTTGGGTAAATAAACTATTTAGACAAGCACAATATAATAGGTGATGTGGCTCATGTATTGTGTGGGAAAGGAAAGGAAACAGACTGATATTTCGTATTGTGTGTTTGCATATAATTATTATTATTATTATTATATTTCGACTTATATGCCGCCCCACTCGCAGAGCGACTCTGGGCGGCTTACAGAAGAAAAAGTTACAATTACACAGCAATTACAGATATCACATAGTAAATTACAATATCGGATATATAATATATATCTCTCCACTAACAGTTACAATTACACACATTAGATTAATATATAGTTCTCTAATAACAGTTACAATTACAAAACATTAGATTAAAACATTCTAAGAAATAATCAAAGATACTGTAATATAAGTCATTACAGCATCAAAATTCACTAAACAACAATATCAAACAACAATCAATTTTATAATACCAGTTCAGTTTACACATACAAAAGCAGAAACTTAACAAAAAACAACTACTAAATCCCGCAATAAGTAACAAGCCAGTCCGCCCTGCCGCAGGTGTTTCTGATGGTGGGCAGCAACAATTTCTCACCAGTTCACCAGAGCTGGTAGTAACTTTCCCCAGTGTCCCAGAGAACCGGCAGCAGCTTTTTTTTTTTGGGGGGGGGGACACCTCGGGAGCTTACCTTTTCACCAGTTCCCCCATCGGCACATGCCACCAAGTGCTTGGTGTGTATGCATGCCTACAATGCTTGGCGTGCATACGGGGCCTCCTTGCTGTCCTCCCAAGTGGGGAGGAGGAAGAGAAGCTGCTAGTCTGAAGCTCCCTATAGCCTGCTCCCCAGGGTAAATGACTCACCTTTGGATGTGGTGTGTGTGTGTGTGTTTTAATATGTATTTAATGTGTATTTATTTTTAATGTGTATTTTATGTGTTTTTATGTCTATTTAATTTGTATTTAATGTGTATTTATTTTAATGTGTATTTTTATGTGTTTTATGTCTATTTAATTTGTATTTTTATGTGTTTTATGTCTATTTAATGTGTATTTATTATGTGTATTTTTATGTATTTTTATGTCTATTTAATTTGTATTTTTATGCGTACTTATTTTTAGGGGGGTTTACGTTGGCTCCGCCCACATCATTGGCACTGCACATGACGTTGGCTCCACCCATGACATCATGACATTGGTTCCGCCCACTATGTTTGCTCCACCCACCGTGTGGTAGTAAAATTTTTGGCTGCCCACCACTCAGTGATGGGATGTAACAGGTTCTCACCAGTTCGCCAGAACCGGTAGTAACTTTTCCCAGTGTCCCGGAGAACTGGTAGCAACTTTTGGGGGAAACCACCTTTGGGGCTTACCTTTTCACTGGTTTCCCCACTCAGTGGGTGTATTTTAATGTATTATTTATTTATTTATTTATTTATTTATTTATTAAATTTATTTACGGGTTTGTGTTATGGGTGGGTGGGTTGAGGTCTGTATGTGTGTGTGTGTGTGTGTGTGTGTGTGTGTGTGTGTGTGTGTGTGTGTGCGCTTATTTTTATTTTACTTTATTATTATTTTGTATTTTTTAATTTTTTTTCTTTGGCCCCACCCACAATGTCATAACATCATGATGTTAGCTCCACCCACACTGTGATGACATCACAGTGGGGTAGTAAAATTTTTGACATCCCACCACTGCCACCACTGCATATAATCCACTCCCACCTCCAATACACATGCTACCAAGCCTGGAGAGGGGGAAAAACAAGAAATGAAAAGGTAAGGAACCCCTCTAGAAATCAGAAAATTGCAACAAATTGAAGATTGCAACAGAATAATCTTGGTGCAGATAATATTGAAAACAAAATATTCAGAGAATAACACTCTGCATTTGAAAATCTCCACATTTCTAAGGAGGTCCATTTATACATTTTTGTTCCCTAAACGTACAAAAAAAGAATTAACAATGCAGAAATCTTAGACTCCTGTTTAAATACTTGCTGTGACAAGAGAAAGCATTTCCATCTGCACCTTCTCACCCAAAAGAGGTTATACAGGTTATTCTTAGGTGTTTAGTAAATAAGTTTGATCATTTGTATGAACGCCTGTTGTTTAAGAGTGAGTCTTGTGTACTATTCACATTTTTCTCGACGTTACATTGCATGTGTATGTGTGTGTGTGTTACTATTGTGAGGGATTTTGTGTGCATATATTCGAGAGGAGGGAGAAGGAGCTTCTTAGAAGACAGCTGTTCAAGGTTCATTTCTGTAGGCTACACAGCCAATTCCCACACTTTAGAAAGCAAGCCACACATGGTTATCAAAAATGTCATCCCAAACTATAACAGAAGGTGTGTGTTTTTAGAAATAAAAAGAGAAGAACATGCCGGCAAAATGTTGCTTCATTTGTCTTGCAAAACTATTGGAAAGCCAGCAGTGAGCTACTTTTATGTACAGACAGAATCACTCGCAGAACCCTCACTTGTGTTGTTTAATATGTTAAAAACGTTCATTCTGAAACAGAAACTCTGAAATGCACACTTTTAATTGAAAGCATAAAAAAGCTTTCCCGCCCCACCCCAGTATACAGAACGCAGATAACCGAGATATAAATGTGTTCTGTATCAATAAGTATTTTAGGTACAGTTGTTTGGAAGAGGTTTAGTTTAAGACAAATTTATACACTGCTGAAATCTTCCCCATATCAAAACTGTGTTAAAAACCTTAAATTGAAACAATAAGAATAAGAATAAAAGAGCAACAGTGAAACCAGCAGTGATGGGGCTTTGGGAGCAATCCCAAAGGAGTTGAAGAAAACATCTGAATGTGATTGACATTGATAACCTCATGATAGAACAGTTGCAGAGAGTAGCACTGAGCAGACAGCACTGGCTCTTTGGCTTTGAAACAGAGATGAGCACTGAACCCTAGAGTCAGATATGACTGGCTTTCAAGCAAGGGAAACCTTTACCTTTACCTTTACTGACTGTTAGGATCAGAGCTAGGATTAGAATGGTGGTGTTCCAAAACTCCAGGTTCAAACATCTAGTGGACCATGTACACCTTTGATGATAACAATAATAGCAACACAGAATTTTTCAATGTTAGCTGCAGATTCTCAAACTATGATTTTCACAGCCATCCAATTCTTCCAAACTCACATGCTTTTGCTTGAATTACTGACAGATCTACTAATCGTTCACCTTAATCATAGTCTTCTCCTGAGAGAGAAAACTCCATGGCCTGGCAGGTGGCTGAGGACCTTGCCCCCTCCTCTGGTCCCACAACAATGGCCAGAGGGGAGTTAGTCTGTGTTCTGCTTTGTTTGTTTTGTGAGGTTGTATTTTATGATTTTTACTGTACTGTTGCTGTTTTGACTGTAAGCCGCCCTGAGTCACTTCGGCGAGTGGGTGGCAATATAAATCTGAACAAATAAATAAATAAATTTCTTATATGTATTAGGTTAAATTAGAGCAGGAGTTCTCATCCTTTTTAAACCAGGGGCCAGGCCATGCTCCCTCAGACAGCTTTACGGTCCAGACAGCCATTTTGCCCTTCCTCCACCACATGACACTTCCTGGTGTGGTGAAGGTGGTGGTGGTGGCATATGAAATGGTGCTGCGTGCCACAGGTTGAGAATCCCTGAACTAGAGTTTGGAAATAATGTGTTAAAATTGTCACGTTAGTCTTAGATGTGTTATATTTTTCTGCAATAAGGCACAATGTTGCTAATTCTATTCTATTCTATATTCGATTTATATCTTGCCCCAATCACGAATACAGTAATACCTTGAATAATGCTGAAACTTGGTTCCACAAGTCTTGGTGTTATCCCATTTTTAGTGTTATCCGATGAATGTTAAAATCCTATGGGATGGATCAGATAATGTTAAAGCTCCATAGAGATACATTATAACCGCACAGGCTTTAGCGGTTGTTATCTGATCCATCCCATAGGACCTTAACGTTATTCGACCCAATTCTCCTCCCCAGATTACTTAACGTTATGCGATTTTAGCATTATCCGAGGTAAACGTTATCCGAGGTATTACTGTACTTTAAAAATAATGTTGTTATCAGCGGTGATGTTGCATTTCCTACTGCTTGTTTCCAAAAATAAGACACCCATGCCCTTCTTGAAGAGAATGAGCAATATACAAATAATTCTGAACCTTGATACCTCAGTTTTTTCAAGGTGTTAACACCCAGAAGTGGTTAGGCAATACAGCAAATGGGCAGTTCCAGTGTAGAGGCCTGGTTTGAAATCCCCACTTGGCTTCAAAACTCAATGGATGAATTTGATCCAGTCAGTTTCCAGCCTTACTTAGTTCAGGGGTTGTTGTGAAAATAATATGAGGGGAGAGGAAAAGAAAAGTCATACACACTGATTCCAACTCACTGGAGGAAAGGCAAGATTTAAACACAATAAACAAGCAAATAAATAAAACCTCCAGGAATATATGGTAGGAAACTGACTCTACTTTCAGGCAAAGCTTCTCTGATGTTCTGCTTAAAAGTGCATTTCAAAGTAGTTAAACAATTGGCTCTGTGGAAACATAGTCCTGTTGGATGTAGGTAAACATCACTTTAGTGGATGGAGAGATCAGCCCCTGTGTCAGAACGACTTTTCCTAACCTAATAGTTTCACAGATGTTGGAGCCGCCATCTCCAGCAATTGCACTGAGAGATTTATAGTCCACCTGAAAAAAATAAGACAAGTTGGAAAAGCAATTTGAAAATCACAATAAGAACCTTTTTGAAGAAGAAGTCAATGAAATAAAGGCTTCTAGAGGTTAACTAACAAACTATGTGTCATACTATAAAACTAATAATTTAATTCAAAAAGAATTTCTCTAATTCCAAGAATTAAATATTTTGAGTTTCAGATGTTAACGCCAATGAAATAACTCCACTAATTTTAGTATTTATCACTAATAAATAAATTTTCAGACCTAATGGTCCAGATTTCCATGTCTCATTATAGTGAGACTCCCCACTGAGCCTTCCCTCGCCACCAATGAGATTTCTCAGCTTTGTGTGGAAACTCGGTCTCCTACTCTGTTTTCTCCTATTTTACATCCCCCCTTGCCTGTTTCATGAAACTGAACTTTGCCAAATTGTTGGAAATCTTGCCCAGAAAAGAAGCCACTTTGTTTAGGAACTGCAAAAATCCTGTACAGATTTGTGTTTCTACCAGAAAAATATATATTTCTCAGTTTTGCTGCCAAGTGGAAAGAAGGATTTCAAAAAAAGGTTTCTCACCTAGAGTGAGAAGTTATTATAGTCACATCGTAATCTGGACTAGATGTTCTACAATTCCCACACCAGTGTTAATACTGTCCACAGTAATCCTGATAGTGCAGTGATGGCAAACTGTTGTGGCACTAGGCCACGTCATACTTTGCCCAGTCCTAGTAAACCCTTACTTTGACCTGTTACCGCCTCTCATGACGTGGATGTGAGGTTGGACTTTGAGTGGCCTTGTATCTCCCTCAATGCCTGAAGGGATAAAAGAGGAAGCAAGGAAGAAGAAGAAGAAGAAGAAGAAGAAGAAGAAGAAGAAGAAGAAGAAGAAGAAGAAGAAGAAGAAGAAGAAGAAGAAGAAGAAGAAGAAGAAGAAGAAGAAGAAGAAGAAGAAGAAGAAGAAGAAGAAGAAGAAGAAGAAGAAGAAGAAGAAGAAGAAGATGATGATGATGATGATGATGATGATGATGATGATGATGATGATGATGATGATGATGATGATTTAACAATAGTGCTAATATGAAGTGATTGCAATGCCTGAGGGAAACAAATCTAGGTGGGGTTTTTTTACTACTTCTGGATTAACTGGTTTTATCATCCAATATATTAATATTTGTTTTCATCTGTATACAGTATATGGATTCTTATGTAATTAAAATGTACTGGGTTAAAAGGCACTGGATTATGATAATATAGCCAAAATGCAGTTACTAAGGATCAAGAAGATCAAGGGAGACCCAACATTTTAAAAAAGAGTACTTGGAGAAAAATGAAGAGGGCTAGCCACTTCCCCAAATCTCCAGTGCAGCTATCCATGACAGGTACAGTGATCCCATAAGACTGAAAGATTATAGGAGATGAAATGCAGAAGGGAAGGGAGAAATGTCATGCATATTCCGGAGGAAGGAACAGATGACTTACTGACTGTAATGCAAGCCATGAACAGCAACAAGTTCATGTACAAAACATAAACATTCTATACCACAAATTTTGTTGCAGATTAATGCCTGTCTTTCATTCATGTCCAATGCAAACAATTGGTAGCACATCTCTTCTTACTCTCATTAAAGATAAATCTTACTTTTTAACTATGGGAATAATCAAGTCAAAGCATGTCAGTTTGTATTATTTATAACTGTAGGTCACCACAATATGAAACATGTGGTGATAAAAAATATCCAGTTCTTCTTGTGGCATTAAAGTAGGGCAAAGAGAGTCAAGAAAGTACAATCTCTCTTGTATGTTGAATACTAAATCAGTAGACAAGACATTCTGCAAGTGCTCATGGGATTGGTGGATGTTTCTAGAATTTGCTGGGTTTGACCATATGTTGAGCTTTTGTTTAGTCTAAGGAGGAGGCATTCTATCTTTGCCAAAATATGAATGAAGGCTGGGTGGCTTCTGTGATATATAATTCTGTTTCTGGTAATAAGACAAGATAGATGCCCAACGATTTGTGAATAAAATTCAGGGTTTTTTCCCCTTCCAGATTTGTGAAGTGAGAAAGATGGAGCTCTGAGTTTATTGGCTGAAAGGTAGAAATAAAATTCTTTAGAGTTCAAATCTGAAAAGAGAATCAAAGCTTTTGAAATGTGGATCTACAGACGGCTGCTAAGAATATCATGGGTTGATCATGTGACTAATGGAGAAGTATTGCACCAGATGGATAAAGAAAAAGAACTCTTTATAACTATTAAGCAAAGAAAGGTCCATTTATTTATTTATTTATATCCAGTCCCAATCAGGTGAACCCAACCCTAGGCAGCTCACAAAAAGAAAAAGACTACACAAATGAGTGCAAACCAAACAATCCCACCACACCCCCGCAAACCCAGAAACTGAACCCCGAGGTTCAAAATCAACTTCAAAAAAAAAAAACTATAAATTTACAAAAAAACCTCAAAAATTTAAAAGATCTAAAAGTTTTAAAGGTTAAAAATGTTTTTTAAAAAGTTTAAAAGAGCGAGAGAGGGGTGACTATCCCATCAGATCAGCCACCCAACATGGGACTGTATTACTTGAGCACCACACCTGCCCTGCCAGCCAGGGCAGGCCCTTCCAAAAGGACAGTAGCTCTGTCTGTAGACATAACTCAGTTGGCAGGAGGTTCCAAAGGACCAGGGCGGACACGGAGAAGGCCCTCCTTCTGGTGCTAGAGAGATTGCCTCTCTAGCTGATGGAATGATAAGAGATCCTCTCTGATCTGCCCTGGTGGGATGGACAGATGTTCTTGGCATGAGTATCCTGGCCCACTACCATGTAGGGCTTTATAGGTAAAGACCAGCATCTTGAATTGCACCCAGAGACATACTGGCAACCAGTGCAGTGCCTGAAGCAGTGGTGAAGCACGAGCATAACGCCCGCACCCCATCACTACCCGAGCAGCTGGATTCTGTACCAGCTGCAGCCTCCGAATGGTCACCAAGGGCAGCCCCATGTAGAGTGCATTACAATAATCAAGTCTGGAGGTGACCAAAGCGTGTGACTCCTGATCTAGGAGCGGGCATAACTGGTGTATTACACAAAGTCATGAGTCCAAGAGGACCCCCAAATTACACACTGGGTCTGTTTGGAGCAAAGCTGCCCCATCCAGAACAAAGATGGTAGCTCAGTCTTGCTAGGATTCATTTACAGCCCGTTGTCCCCCATCCAGACCCTGACAACCTCCAGGCACCTGGATAGGACTTCTACTGCATCAATTGGATCTCCATGGGCCGAGATATACAGCTGGGTGTCATCTGTGTATTGATGATACCTCAACCCATGGGAATGGATGATCTCACCCAGTGGTTTCATATAGATGTTGAATAGGAGAGGTGAGAGTACTGAGCCCTGAGGTATCCCATATTGAAGGGGCCTAGGGCTGGACATCTTGCTCTCCAACCACACCAACTGGGTCCAGCCCCTCAGAAATGAGAAAAACCAGGCCAACGCAGTGCCCTGGATCCCCAATCCTTGAAGCCTTCTTCTTGAGAGGCCAAGAAGAGCCAGGATGGATGGATGACCTCTGTTCCATTCTCGCTAGAGATCATCCACCAATGTGACCAATGCAGTTTCCATACTATATCCGGGCCTGAACCCTGACTAAAAAAGGTCCAGATAATCCGCTTCATTCAGGACCTCCTGTAGCTGCCACACCACTGTCTTCTCGAAGACCTTACCCAAAAAGGGTAGGTTGGTAGTTGGTAAGCACCATAGGGTCGAGGGATGGTTTTTTCAGGAGGGGGTTTACCAAAGTGTGTTTTAATGATCCTGGGAAAAAACCCTCCTGCAGATATGAATGTATAATTGCCTCGACCCAACTGCCTGACACAGCCTTAGATGCTTTGACTAGCTTAGATGCTTTGAATACCTTGGCCATATCGTAAGGAACAACATAAAGTATAGAACACTCCACCTTGATCTGCAAGGAAAGATCCCTGGGAAGAGAGAACCTGGACATAGATGGACTTCATGACTGAAGAACCTGAGAGACTGGTGTGGCATGTCCTTGGAAGAACTGTTCCTAGGAGTTAAGAACAGGAAGACTATTGTCATGATGATAGCCAATATACGTAACGGATACGGCAGTTGAAGATGAAGAAAAGTTCAAATCACTCAACATAGTTGCTCATACACAAATAAGCTGCTGCAACCATCTCCCATTAAATTCCCCATGAATTTTTTTAACTTCTTACTGTTATAAGGCTATCTATGAATAAAGAAATAAAAATTCTGTAGAGCCAAAATGCTTGAGTGGCGGATGAGGAAAATGTACAAAAGCATCAATAATTTAAAAAGGCAAATACCAGGGAGTTCCAGTTAATGAGGAGGACACAGCTACTATGCCTTCTCTCTGCAATGGATGACAGGTGCAGCAGGGTAATACCTAATATAACTAATCTTTGACACAAGAATTAAGTCATTTTTGCACGAAAACAGGTCATTAGAAGCTAAATTGAATTATAAGTAATACCGTCTCTATGGAGGATTGTAAATTAATTGGTTTTTAACAATAACATTTCTGTGTTTTATTAAAGCAGTGTAAGAATCCGACACTGAGAAGAATGCAGCAGATAAACAGGGCAGGTGTTGATAATGCAAATGAAATAGATGACAGATGGTTAGTAGCACGATCACTCACTGTGTGTGTATAATGGGTAGAGGTAATCAAACTCCTCTGTGAATTGGTGACTTTCTTTACATCCAGAACTTTTAACTGAGAGATGCCTGCAGAGCCGAGGCTTAAAAATTAACTCCACTCAACTTAATTATCATTTTTAGCTGGTTGTGTTGCAATACTGGTCCCAGGATATAAGATATGCAAAAGACATAAAGCAACATATTTCAATTGGATCAACATCCATCAGTAGAGAAGTATGCTATTCTAAAGTCCACTCCTCCTTTTTCTCACTCGTACACATTTACTGTTTGGAGTCAACATGAAAGTTATTTATTTCTCAATTTCCCACTACAAAGACTTTTGTGTAACTAGAAGATAGCAAGCTCTAACCAACAAAAGCAGATTCCAATATCAGAAAATTTTAGTTGTGTTGTATTTGATGGTTCCAGTATATGAAAACAACATAAGAAACTGTGTAGATACACACCTACAAAATGAGAGAGAGTTTAAGAGAACAATTAGGTAGGCATTTGTCCTTCTGCTTGTGCGATGTTTCTCATTGTTCATTTCAATATTAAATCCACCAGCTATCCAATATAAGCATTAATCATGGGTAAATCTGATGTTTTGGCAAGATTATCAGTATTTTGTTCAGCCAGCAGGGTTGTGATCTTTCCTCTTGCATTATTGTTTTTCTTGGTTTGGAGTAGTATGATTGCCCATATCAGTCCTTTAGGCCATTGTTGGGCATGTCCAAATGACATTACTGATAATGTACATCATAGATTATCATGGGGGAGTGAGCCCTACTCTTCTTGCCTGCTTTCTACTTGCATTGGTAAGGACTAAAACTGCAATGCAGTTAGTAAGTTGTATTTTTAAAAATATTTTATCCTAGTTTAGCACTATAGCACTAAACTGGTATAGCACTACTCAAATGTTTATCATGTCTTAACAGTTCAGCACTGTTTTCCTCCCTAAATTCCACCCTCCAAAGGATTTGAATACTAGTGAAGTGGCTGTATAAGATAATGGTAATAATGGAGTGTGAGGCTGTGTGATGTATGGACATGTGACACTCTCATTTCAAGGTTAATTAAACATTTTTGTATAAACTGCATCAGCAATTTAAATGTCAGGGTACAGTATTGTACTCGCCCAAGACCGAAATTGTTGGGAGATCCCTTGCTGCCTGATATACTACATAGTAGCATGAGAGGATCTAAGTCTAAGTCTAAGTAAGGTGCAGTATAGAGACATTCCCATCAATCTGGAACAAATGTCTGCATTGAAATCTTTAGAGGGAAAAGAAATTGTCTTGTGAAAATTAAAAATTAGACTGAAACTCAAATTAAGCACATTTTGTTAGCAATTACTGTATCTTTAATGTGGTAATGGGAACATATTGTAACCGCACAGAGTTGTATACCTGTGCAACAACAGATCCCCATGGGAAAACATACATGAAAAGCACATTTTCACAGAAGACTAGATTACCAGTTTGTGAACCACTTTGAGGCAAAATTTGCACTACTCACACATTACTTCATGATTTACCATCTATGAAAGAAAGAAAAAATCCAAAGTGGCTCAAAAGTATTCAATTATTAGTTATATTTACATGGCCTTTCCTTCAGTGTCTTCAAGACAAGATACCTGGCATTCCTTCTACCTATGTGAATATTACAAATAACCCTGTGGGTGACTAGCTAAAGGTCTCCCAGTAACTTGAATAGACTGGAACTCTGAGCAAGAAATTGCAAGTAGATAAATAGGGACCACTTTGGTGGGAAGGTAACAGCATTCCGTGCACTCTGGTGTCTAGTCATGCCTGCCACATGACCATGGAAACATCTGCAGAAGCAGACAGTGCTGGCTCTTTAGCTTAAAAACCGAGATGAGCACTGACTCCTAGAGTCAGATACGACTGGCTTTCGAGCAAGGGAAACCTTTACCTTTACCTACCATATGGGTGTTATTAAGTTTAGATTTACTCCTTGAGCTGACTGAAATGAAATAAATTAAGGTTTGCAGCTTAACAATGCTACAGCTTTTTTCATCCAATCACTATTTTTCATTAATAGGATTTTACACCATCTTGGCCATTTACTATCACACATTCTTCCTCTATTTTCCTACTTATTTCATTCCTTTTTTAAAATTTCTTGGGAGCATCTGTAAATGAGAATAAAAAAATAGTATTTGCTCAATGTCTTTTGACTGGTCATGTCAGAAGCCACATACAGTGAAGATGTAGATAAGAGGTGAGGAATATGTGGTTTGAAGTTGCATACAATTTGGCTGCTTTATGCTGCTATTGTTCTTCTATAAAATACTGTAGCATTAAAAAAAAAAAGACTTGGGGAAGGGGGAAAATCCCAGAAAGCATATTGCTGAAAATGTATTGTTTCTAATTGTCCTTTTGTTTTCCACATTCAACATTATTTTTCTCTTCCGTATAGGGGAAATATGAACAGATGGGACATTTCATTCAAATGTGCACTAGTCCTTGCTTTTTAAATCTGGCACATGTAATCACAGATCCAGATTCTCCAGTCTGTTCATCATCCCTCAGTGCTACTGAGACAGAATAAGAAAGAAGACTATCGTGACTTGTTAGTCTTTCTTTATTTGCATCAGAACACTGCACAATTTAAAATTACAAAAATATATGAAATATAAATAAAATTTAAAACAAATTAAAATGTTAAAATACTTAGGCTATTTTTGACTAGAAGTGAGCTTCATCAACAACATTATTTTGGCCATTTACTATTTATTTGTTTGTTTGTTTGTTTGTTTATTGCAGGGGTGGCCAACCTGTCGATCGCGATCGACCGGTCGATCGCGACTATTAGTCCAGTCGATCGTGGCAAGGCAAAAGAACAAACTCGCTCCCCCCAGCTCGCCGCTGCCACCGCTGCTGCCGCCGCCGCCCCCACCCACCCCACAGGACCCAGGCAGAAGGCGGCCCTTTTGCTGATGAGCGCCCCGCATGCGTGCGCTGCTCACCTCCGCCCACCCACCCACCCAGCTATCCGTCAGGGGCTCTCTGCCACCTACCCCTGACAAGCGCCCCGCGTGCGCATGCACGCGCGCTTCTCACCTCCTCCCGCCCAGCCACCCACCCAGCTAGCTGTCAGACAGCTAGCTGGGTGGGCGGGTGGAGGTGAGCAGCGCGCGTGCGCGCGCGCTGCTAGTCAGGGGTAGGTGGCAGAGAGCCCCTGACGGCTAGCTGGGTGGCTGGGCGGGAGGAGGTGAGCAGCGCGTGCGCACATGGGGCGCTCGTCAGGGGTAGGTGGCGGAGAGCCCCTGACGGCTAGCTGGGTGGGTGGGCGGGGCACTTGTCAGCAAAAGGGCCGCCTTCTGCCTGGGTCCTGGGGGGGGGCGGCAGCGGTGGCAGTGGCGAGCTTGGGGGGGAGCGAGTTTGTTCTTTTGCCTTGCCAGTAGATCTTGGGTCTAATTAAGTTGGCCACCCCTGGTTTATTGGGTCTTCCATTGTACATGTACAGTTGTACCTCCCTTAAAGAGCACAATGTGTTCCACAGGATTACTCTTTAAGTGAAACACCATTTTAAGTGACCAATTGTGACTTCTGGCAGGGGGGATTGTGAACCCCGATTTATTTGTTAAGTGGGTTTTTGGTTGGTTTTATTTGTTAAGCAAAGCGAACATTCAGAGAAAATCCTGCTCTTTAAGCGAATTACTCTTCAAGCAAGGCACTCTTTATGCGAGGTTTGACTGTATTTGGGCATAAATTTCATGTACGCACATTCTGCATTTATTAATAAGCAGTTTTGGTCATTTGACCAGGTCAAACTAGCCCATCTCTAGAACACATCAAACTCTAAGACAAACTCAATTTCGTCATTCTCATGATCTAGACCAGGGGTTTCCAACCTTTTCCAGCAAGGGGCCAAGTCACCCTCTCAGTCAGCTTCAAGGGCTGGATGGCCATTTTGCCCTGTCTGCACATTGGGAGCAGCCATTTTTGTCCCAATAGCATGAAAGTGGGTGGCCATTTTGTTTCTCAAATGCCCCTGGAGGGGTGGGGGGCACATGAAATGGATAGGAACCCCTGATCTATACCTTTTTGATAGAAGAACATTCAGCACAAAATAGTCAGATGTTTCCTTATAAAATACATATAAATAAAGGTGGCATCTTTTTAGTTTGCAGTAGTGATCCTCCACAATGCCCTTAATGTTTTCCGTTTTAAAAAATTCCCTTCTAAATTGTATTGCTTTACATCTACAGCTTTCCTGATATTAAAAATATAAACTTGGACACAGTGTTCTATTGTACATTCACTATATTCTGGTGAGCCCAGTCCAGTGAAATTGTGGGAAAGAGGAAGAAACTAAGCCATACTTCTGCAAGCACAATAGATGAGGACATACGCTGGAAATTTTCTGTGCCTTCTTTCAGTTTGGCTAACTCTCCCTGCCTCCCAAATGCACAGGTGAGTTGGAGGGAGTCAGTACCAGAACTGTATATTAGGTCAGCATAACAGATAAGTACAGTAATATGTCGGATAACGCTAAGACTTGGTTCCACAAGTCTTGGTGTTATCCAATTTTTAGTGTTATCCGATGCATGTTAAAATCCTATGGGATGGATCGGATAACGTTAAAGCTCCATAGAGATACATTGTAACCGCACAGGCTTTAGCGGTTGTTATCCGATCCATCCCATAGGACCTTAACGTTATTCAATCTAATTCTCCTCCCCAGATTACTTAACGTTATGCAATTTTAGCGTTATCTGAGGTAAACGTTATCCAAGGTTATATAAGTCCATATGGTGTTTTTTTTACAACTGGTAATACCAGTTCTTCAGATTAGTTGTGAAGCTTTGCCCTTTTGACCTATTTGTCTTGTATTCATTTACTTACCATTTGCAATTCAAATGGGGAAAGTTTCACAACTAATCTAAAAAACAGGTATTACACATATACATACATATACATATATACATAAACACACACACACTTGTACAGTTGTACCTCGCTTAAAGAGCATTCCACAGGATTGCTCTTTAAACAAGTTTGCTCTATAAGCGAAACATCATTGTAAATGACAAATTGTGGAGGGGATAGTGAACCCTGATTTATTTGTTAAGTGAGTTTCTGGTTGGTTTTATTTGTTAAGCGAAGCAAACATTCAGAGAAAATTCTGCTCTTTAAGCGAGTTACTCTTTAAGCGAGTCGCTCTTCATGCGAGGTTTGACTGTATACTTATCTGTTATGCTAACCATTCTGCACCCCTGTATCCCTGTACTTGTCGTGTTTAAATTGATGCCATGTTGCCTTGCTCTTATGTCTGACGATGTGGACTTGAGCCACAAAAGCTAACATTAAAATACGGCAGTTCATCTTTAAAGTGCTACAATGTTTTTTGTCTTTTTAATTCCTTTTTGCTTACTCTCTGATATGATGTTCTAACATTCTTACCAAGAAACTGATGGTGTGCACTCAAACTGAAGTCCCTGTGAGAGCAAAGAGAAGTGTGGTATGATCTGAGCCTTTTTTTTCTTCATTGGCAAAGTCACAAATAATATCTTTCTCATCAAGAGAGCCAGTGGCTTGAAGTAAATTTGAATATGGACTTGAAAAAGCCTAAATCTATTGATATAATGTCTCTATTAGAGTTGGAACAATGGTTTTTGTAGAGTCCCACAGTAACAGCAAATAATCTTGTTGCTTTAGAAATGAAAGTATGAGCACTTGATTGAAACAAAAATTAAGGACAAGTCACATTTGAATATTATATCTATTGGCACCAAGCCAAGCATGGAAGCATTTAGTTTAGTTTTGGATCCAGGCCAAAGGCTCAGAGTCCCAGTTGTTCAATTTTATAGCTAGTGAACAAAAGTGGGGGGATATGCAAGAGATGTAATATGGTTATTTAGTAACCAATGTTTCAGGCTTGTTAAAGTGCAAATGCAGGGATTTATGTGCATAAAAAAGCATAAAATTAATACTCCTCCCTCAGCAGTTGGTGCTCTAGATTACTGTATAATACAATATAGTGGGTACAGTGGAATAATATTTCCCAACCAGCATTTTCACCAGGAGCAGTGTTATGCTACTTAAAGGCATACATAATAGAAAGAAGGGGGAATACTAGCATTCTAGTAGATCACTATGCCACCCTGGATAGCTATTTAGAAAGATGGATGGTATGTGAATGGATGGATATTTCAGTCCAGGAAGAAACTCATTTCTACATAATCCATGGAGAAGCATCTGACTTTGGGCTGAATGTTCTTCTGTTGGAATGATCTATCACCTGATAGTTTACTTTGTTTTTCATTCTCTTAGCAACGCAATAAAAGCCGGAAGCAGATAGCATGTTAAACTGAAAAGACTTCTATCTCCGCCGCCACAGCTGTTCTGGGCCCAGCCCTTCCTCGGCTGGTAAGAGATAAGAATGGCCAGGCCCGTGGCTGGCTGAAGACCTTCACCATCACTGCCACAACTGTTTTGGAGCCAGCCCTTCCATAGTCAGGAAGGGATAAAGACCCACCTGACTGTATTGTATTTTCATTTTTATGATAGATTTATTGACTGTATTGATTGTATTGCATTATGTTGTTATATTTATATTTATATTTATATTTATATTTATAATAATAATAATAATAGTCGCCGCCGCCGCCGCCATCATCGTCGTCATCATCATAAACCATTCCTTTTAATACCATCCTCTGCCTGGAGTCCAACATTTTAAATCATAGGATGGGATCCTGTTGAGCCTAGCTGCTCTCACAACACATTATGCTGCCAGCTATAGGGGCTCTTTATCATTCATTCAAGGAGTAGGTTGTAGTTCTTCGAGCTGGTAGGAATTGGGTGCGGAAGAATAGACACCATTGAAATGTGGTGTTGGAGGAGAGTCTTGAAAGTACCCTGAGAGAAGAGTACAGCAAGGAGAACAAATAGGTCAATCTTAGAAGAAATGAACCCTGACTGTTCGATGGAAGGTCAAATAGTAAAGATGAAGCTAAAGTACTTTGGACATCAAATGAGAAGAGAGGATTCATTTGAGAAAGCCTTGATGCTGGGAAAGGTTGAGGGCAAAAGAAGAAGGGGGCAGCCAAATTGATATGGCTAGATAGTATTGTAGATGCAATGGGCACAAAACTGGGAGGGTTGGAGAGGATGGTGAAGAATAGGGGTGCCTGGCATGCAATCGTCCATGGGGTCGTAAAGGGTCAGACTCAACTGTGCAACTGAACAACAGCAACAGCAACAGCAACAGCAACAGCAACAACAGAGATACTTACTTGCACAATGGGAAGTTCTGAAAGCATACATTGTTATGTTGGTTGACAATTTGCTCTACCAAGACTAGATTTTTATCCCAGCATTTAAATACTGAGATATAGATATCAAAATACAATCACATCTATAGCAAAAAAAATGTAAATGATTTTTAGAAAAAAATATCTTTTTTAGAAAAAACACTTTATATCCCCCCCCCCCCCAAAAAAAAAAAGAGTCATGTGGCATATTTGGCAGCAAAGAATTTCCAACATTTTCAATCTTGGGCAAGTGTTTTGGTGTCCTCACAAAGAGATATATAGTGTTTTCAAATCTTGTGGCAGCGCTCTTTACAATGTTATTCAAGGGTGTCTTTGTGTCAGAATTTGCAGCTGCTCCTCTAAGTCCTGCAGGACTGGACTCTTACCCTGCTGCAACTGCGACGCTCCACCTGAGAGCCCTGGGTAAGGTTCTGGACCTTCATAGGCTCTACCTGGAGACCCTGAGTGATTTAGCTATAGAAGAACTGGCCCTTCTTCCCAGAAGCAGTATTAGCTGCTTGGTTCCTGGATCTCTTGCCTTGTTCCTGGTTCCAAAGACCTCTTGCCTTGTTCATGGTTTTTAGAAGATCTCCTGCTCAGTTCCTTGCTCCTGTGGACTGTTGTGCCTCAGCAAAGAATGTCAGTAGACTTGTAGTTGCTTGACTCCTGGATTGCTTCCCTTGTTCCTGATTTCTGCTGTTGAAGATCTCTGCCTTGCTCCTGATTCCTGCTCCAGAAGATCCCCTGCCTTGTTCCTGCTCCTAAAGACTTCCTACCCTATTCTTGGTTCCTGTGGACTGTTGTTGTGTTTTACCAGGATCCTTGCTCTGGAACTCTTCTTTGAACCACTTCCTTTTGGTTATGAAAGGAGGAACTTTGGGTATCTGGTAGGCAACCTCTCCCTGAGAAACCTACAATGCTATGGCAAGAAAACTTCAAGTATTTCTGGTCATTTGACTGTATTACCATTAGAAATTTTAAATCCTTAGGAGAATTTTAAAAATATTTAATTAAATGCTAAAGTCTACCATGTAACTGCCTGCTGAGTGTTCCTGGGGAAAATATCTTAGACTAAGAAATCAATACTGGAAAAAAGCCTCTCCTCCATCACCTTTCTGATAGCACCCTGAGACAAAAGTCTTAGCATGGCCTTTGTGTCCAAATGGGTAAAAATGGAAGGAGAGATTTTCTCAGACAATCTAATCCAAAACCATTTAGAGGCCAGTCAATTAAGGCCAGTGTTTTTATTCATGGCTAGAAATAGATTAACACCCAGTTTTGATGGAGAGATACTGTATGGTCAAATCTGCCCGTCCCAGTCAATAACTTTGCACCCTTATTTTGAACCAACTGTTGTTTCTAGATTGTTTTCAGACACTGTCATGTACAGTCCAGTATATGAATCCAGGTGAGATTTTATTGGTGTTTTAATTAATTGCATCCAATCAAATCTATTTATTATTTATTAATGTATAATTATTTATTTTTATGTTAGTTATTTTTCCAACTTGTATCACTGCCCCACTCTGAAGAATCTGGGCGGCTCACAGAAAAGACCAGTCACACTTAAAAGTGATAAAAAAACCCATTAAAAGCACTAACAGAAATTAAGAAGTTTAGAAGATTAAAAGATTAAAAAATTAAAAGAGAGAGTATTTCACTAAATTAGCTAGCAGGCCAGGGCCACCACATCACTGGTGCCCACACCTGCCCTGCCAGCCATGTCTTTCACCAGTGGTGGGCTCAAAAAATATATATACTACCACACTGTGGGCATGGTATGGTGGGCGTGGCCAGGGGGAAAGCCCTCTGTTGAAGCTGAATTAGGACTACTTTATTTCAAAACTTGGATGGGTGGGGGCAGCCAGAATTTCTGCTACCGATGCTGGCGAACTGGTGCGAACTTGCTGATTCCGCCACTGTCTTTAACCCTTTCCTGAAGGGCAGCAACTCCATCTGGAGACACAACTCAATTGGCAGGAGGTTCCATAGGGCCAGAGCAGACACTGAGAAGGCCCTTTTTCTAGTATTAGAGACACATGCCCTTCTAGCTGATGGGACAGTGAGAGAGCCTCTCCGGTCCAGTCTGATGGGATGGACAGATGTTCTTGGGACAGATTTATCCTGTGTAAACAACATAAGGGGCAGGACTAGATATCTTTTCAAAAAAATTGGGGAAATCAAGGGAACATTTAAAGCAAAGATGAAGATGATAAGGGACAAAAATGACAAGGAGTTACCTGATGCAGAAGAGATTAAGAAAAGATGGCAAGAGTACACAGAGGAACTCTACAAAAAGGACTCAATATCCCTGATAATTACAATGATGAGAACATTGAACTTGAGCCAGACATCCTAGAGAGTGAAGTCAGAAAGGCCCTAAGTAGCACTGCAAAAACACCAAAGCTAGAGGAGATGATGGTATCCCAGCTGAATTTTTCAAAGCCCTAAATTGATGATGGAATCAAATTATTGCATTCTATATGCCAGCAGATTTGGAAAACAAAACAATGGCCACAGGATTGGAAAAGATCAGTATACATTCCAATCCCCAAAAAGGGTAATGCCAAAGAATGTTCAAATTATTGAACAATTGCATTCATCCCACACGCTAGCAAGGTGATGCTCAAGATAATATAGGATAGATTTCAACAGCACGTGGAAAGAGAATTACCAGAAGTGCAGGCTGGGTTCCGAAGAGGCAGGGGGACTAGAGACCACATTGGCAACATACGTTGGATCATGGAAAAAACAAAGGAATATCAGAAACAAGTCTACTTCTGTTTCATTGATTACACTAAGGCCTTTGACTGTGTAGACCACAACAAAATGTGGCGAGTAACTAAAGACATGGGAATACCAGAACACCTTATATGCCACATGAGAAACCAGTACATGAATCAAGAAGCAACAGTTAGGACAGAATATAGAAGGACAGAGTGGTTTGGAATAGGAAAAGGAGTAAGACAAGGCTGCATTTTGTTACCCTGTTCATTCAACTTATAGACAGAGCACATAATGTGTAATGCAGGCTTGGATGAATCACAATTTGGGATCAAAATTACTGGGAGAAACAGCAACAATTTGAAATACACAGATGATACTACCCTAATGGCAGAAAGTGAGGAAGACCTAAAGAAACTCCTGATTAGGTTGAAAGAAGAGAGTGCAAATACTGGCTTGTGACTCAACATCAAGAAAACCAAGATAATGGCATCAGGCCCTATCCCTGGAAAATAGATGGGGAAGAAGTAGAAGCAGTGACAGATTTTACTTTCTTAGGATCCAAGAACACTGCAGATGGTGATTGCAGCCATGAAATAAAAAGGCGACTGATGCTTGGGAGATAAGCAATGAGAAACCTGGGGAACATAGTTAAAAGTAGTGATGTCTATACTTTTAACTATGTTCCCCAGGTTTCTCATCACCTTTCAAACAAAAATTCACATAGTCAAAGCAATGGTATTCCTAGTAATAATGTATGGTTGTGAGAGCTGGACCATTAGGAAAGCTGTGTGCAAAAGAATAGATGCCTTTGAAATGTGGTGTTGTAGAATAGATTTGAGAGTCCCCTGGACAGCGAGGAGAACAAATAGGTTGATCCTAAAAGAAATTAACCTTGGCTGCTCATTAAAAGGTCAAATAGTAAAGATGAAGCTAAAGTACTTTGGACAACAAATGGGAAGAGAGGATTCACTTGAGAAAGCCTTGATGCTGGGAAAGGTGGAAGGCAAAAGAAGAAGGGGGAGGCCAAAACTGAGATGGCTAGATGGTGTTGTAGATGCAATGGGCACAAAGCTGGGTGGGCTGAGGAGGAGGTGGAAGACAGAAGTGCCTGGTGGGCAATGGTCCATAGGGTTGCAAAGGGTCAGAATCGACTGTGCGACTTAACAACAAAAATGTCTGCCCTATTATGAAAGACTGCAATGGCTCAAGTGGCTAAGATGCTGACTGGAAGGTGGCAGGTCAGCAGTTCGATACCCGAATAATGCAGGACGGAATGAGCTCCCATCTTTGTCCCAGTTCCTGTCAACCTAGCAGTTTGAAAGCAAGAAATTGCAAGTAGATAAATAGGGACCACTTTGGTTGGAAGGTAAACAGTGTTCCATGTACTTTGGTGTCTAGTCATGCCTACCATGTGACCATGGAAACGTCTGCAGAATCGGACAGCGCTGGCTCTTTGGCTGTGAAACAGAGATGAGCACTGAACCCTAGAGTCTGATACGACTGACTTTCGAGCAAGGGTGCCCTTTACCTTTATCCTATATTATGGATTAATTTACGTTTGCCTTGTGTAAAAGCAAATAGGAAAACTTTAGAACAGTCTAAAGCTGTTGAAATGGCATTGACCAAGGAGATGCTTAGGGAAACAAAGAATGCCAAAGACTATCTGAATAGTGTTAGTTTGAATATTAAATAAAGATAATAATTTGTGCCACCTTTATTTTAGTATACAATACAGCCTGTTTACTGTGTAAGGGAGTAGGTTCACAGGCAAGTCTTTTAAAGAGAAACTTCAATCAACGGTCCCCAGAGAAATGTCCTGGCACAAACCAATATGCTAAAACTGGCTATGAATGTTTAAAGGTAAAATATGATGCAGTTACATATTGCTAAGAAGAGGTGAAATTGTAACATAAAAGGTGGAGCCCAAATTAATTTAGTGTAATGAATCAAAGATTGAGAACCATCAGGAAAGAGTGACAAAAGAGGTTATGAAGAATATCAATCTGGAGATAGGCTATTAAGTAATGAGTTAAGTAATTATGAATTAAGTAATGGTTGTTATATTAGGATTGGTTTCCTGATGAATGAAACTATAACCATGTTGTAAAATGGAATCACAAACACATATAAAACCTTGTGACATTTTTCAGTATCCTCATGAGAAACAACACTGAGAGATGAATAACTTTGTTTCCTTCTCTTAAAAACAAAAACTTATTCTATTTGACCAGACATTAGATCAGGAGTTCTCAACCTTTTTAAGCCAGAGGCCGGGTCACACTCCCTCAAAGGACCAGACAGTCATTTTGCCCTTCCTTCTCCCCATGGCACTCCCTGGTGTGATGGAGGCAGTGGTGGGATGTCAAAAATTTTACTACCCCACTGTGATGTCATCACAGTGTGGGTGGAGCTAACGTCATGATGTCGTGGGTGGGGCCAAAGCAAAAATAAAATAATAAATAAATAAATAAATAAAATAAAATAAAAATAAGCACGCACGCACACACACACACACACACACACACACACACACACACACACACACACACACACACACACACACACACACACACACCTCAACCCACCCACCATTGAATCCCACCACTGAGCCTTGCTGAAGAAAGTCTCCCATATCGCAAAGGGTTTTAAATTCACAAAAATCATAGGAGGTTTATTGGATAACTTTAGATTTTTTGTCAATTTCCAAGGACAATGCAGCTGATTGAGAAATTAAAAAATGTCCTCCTGCAGGGCAGTGTGCTATCCCCACCACCACTGTTTAACATACATACTAATGACCAACCACTGCCGGGAGCCACTAGGAGCTTTCTTTAAGCTGATGACCTGGCAATTGCCACAAAGTGCATAACCTTTGAGGCTGTTGAGAAAAAAATGACCAAGGCTTAGAATCTAATGGCTATATATTATAGGGATAACCAACTGAAGCCAAACTGCCTAAAAACTCAACTCTGTGCTTTTCATTTGAAAAACCATGAGGCATCAAGAAGCCTGCAGGTGACTTGGAATGGCACCAGTCTCGAACATTGCATCACTCTCAAATACCTGCAAGTTACCCTGGATCAAACTCTCACTCTCAAGACCCACTGCCTTAATACCAAACAGAAGGTTTTTTGCCAGGAACAATATTCTGAGGAAAATAACAGGCACAAGTTGGGGTGCCCAACCACACATATTAAGAACTTACGCACTAGCTTTATGTTGCTCTGCAGGAGAGTATTCTAGTCCAGTGTGGTGCACATCAAACATGCAGGGCAGGTGGATGTGGGAAGTATCCTTGACCAATGGCAATCCCATCTTTCTAATCCAGCCCAAAAGGTACACATTGTATGTTTCTTATGACCTCCTTAGAGCAGGGTTTCCCAAATTTGGGCCCCAGATATATATATATATATATATTGGACAATTCCCAGAAAACCTGATCAGCACATGTGCTAGTAATTGAAGTCCAGGAACACCTGAAGTCTGAAGGTTGAGAAGTCCTGCCTTAGAAGCTAGAAAGTCTTTATTTTTCCAAGTATATGATTCAGACAGACTTCCATGACTTGGGGGGGGGGGGGAATAGTTTCATATCTTTATTTTTGCCTGAAGACCAGACATGGAACAAAGTAAGCTAATGTGAAAAGCATGGAAAGTGTGAAAAGGTCTATGACACCAAGACATTCTTGGCATTTCAACACATTCTCTCTTCTAAACATGGGCTATGTGTAGGAGATAGCTGGGTCCTATGCTATGGTTTGGTCATGCACATAATATGGCAAACTGCAGTCCTACATAGAACTGTTACCTATCTAAACTTTAATGGTGGTACATGAATGTGTCCTAATTTGAATGAATTTTGTAGTAATATTGGTTTGAGGATATCTCTTTGTGTATTGGATATGGAACGGCCTTGTAAAAATAAAAAACCCACATCATTTAAAAAGCAACAAAGGAATTTTTAGTGCTGTATAGTGTGGTGCTCAAATTAGTTTCCTAGAGAATTTGCACAGTGTCCACAAAGAACTTTTACAGAAATTGATTTCTGCAAGTTTTACTTTGAAGGTGGCAGGATCCACTTGTTGGTTATTGCTGTTTTGAACAATGGTATTAAGGCATCCATTCTTATATGAATTATCTGCAAAACTTGTGAATAAAATTTGCAAATAACTGAAAGGAGAGGTTACTCATAGTAAAATTGTTTGCAAAATGTGCAAATTGTGTTTAATATGGGTATAAATTTGTTCTGGGACAGCTTCATTATGATGGCCTCATTTTCTTTCTCCTAAGTCCTTCTCTAGCATTTTCCAAAGCAATCATAGTACTTACTTGGTTACTTGGTTGATCCGTGTTTTACACATCAGTTTGATGTGATGGACCAAAGCATCGTCTCCTACTGTTTCGAGATTTTGGCAGCTTCTCACCATCAGGGGGTCCTAACACTACCATAGCAGGGTCCGATGGGGAACTGAGGCAGAATGCAGTTTTCAATGCTATTTTAACCATTTTAAATGACACAGCTGGCTGGGCTCATGTTGAAGTTGGCCATATTAGAGCAATGCAATGGCCAGGTGCATTGCCCAAATAGCCAACCCCACTTAACTTACCTGTGGTTTCAGAACAGAGAACTCCCCATTCTGGACCACTAGCTGACACCTTTGTGGTATGGTTGAACCTACCAGGGGAATGCACCCCTGCCACCATAGCTGTCAGACAGCCAGGGTACCGCTGTGCCAAGTTGAGGCATGAGTTGGGATTCGCAGCAGAATCATAGTATAGCATCCTAAATAACTTTACTACTCTAGATGGATTTTTTACAATAAGTTCCTTTTGCCTCTCCTAAGATGTCATTGGTCCTGAATCTCAAGTACCACAGACCCTTTCCACACTTAAATGCTTTTAAACTGACAACTGATGGTAGTAGGTGGGGTTGAGAAGGAGTTTCATTTCATTTGCTGCAGTTAGAACTTTACAAAATTTGCAAAAGCATGCATTTCTTTGATTGATCTAGACAAAGGATTTTGGCTACTTAATTTGTAATGGTCCATCTTTATATCGCTGTGCATTCAACTGCGTTTTTAGTTTTGAATTAGAGGTGTCATTTCTTTTTCTCTTTACATGGCAGGTAGTATGCCAGAATCCCATCCATCCTGGGAATAGCTGGAGCTATATAATTTAGCCAGTACATTTGGGTGGGGATTTTGTTTTGGTTCATTTTTTATGTGACTGTACTAAAAAAAATCACAAATACCTTCATAAAGTCAGTAGAATGAAGATGAGATTTTAAAAATTCAAATTTGAGAGGAAAGATTGATTCATTCTCACTTTAGGAAGCCTTCTAATAGATTGGTGTCAACATGGGATTGTGAATGGAAAGCAATATTCTGAACTGTTTGGTGCTTCCATCTACTTGCAAGTACACCAACTGCTGTTTTCAATTCACTTTGCTGGCTTTCGTTTCAAAAGAGGGGGCAAATGAACCTCAAACTCTCTCTCGTTCTCATACTAGCCAACATGTTTCAGCATATTCAGGCCATTAGGATTTCCTTGGTGAAGTAAAATGGTCTTTGGAGATATCCAACCAAATGTTCATAAATAGATCACCTACAGGAGTGGCTCATATACTCAATTTGTTATAAATACAAAAAGTAAAGAAATATAGTACTTACTTTCTTCTTGATTGTGTGAATTAGCAAAAAAAAATTGTTGGGATCTCATTCACGTAAGAATCAAAAGATTATTGATCTCTAAAGCTTTTTATATTTAGTTATTTACTGCAGATAAAACCTCATCCTTTAAGAAGGGCTTATTGTAGAGCCAGATTTGAGTTACTAGATTACATGAATAAATATGGGCGTTTTCACCACTTACCATATCATGAGAGAACAAACATGCATATGTGGTTCTCCAAATGTTGAAAAATATATCTCATATTTTATTCGATTCCTAGTTATATACTGATATTAGATCTAAATACCTTGCATCCCTATGGGGGGGAAACAACTTTTTGGGACTCTAATCACAAACTGCCCTATCTCCTTCTGGGTTCTAACATGCACATTGTAAGTATAACGGCCAAGTTTATAATTAAGGCATCAGCTAAAAGAATCCAATATATCAATCAAATTGGGGTATCCTGCAAGGGAGATTCACTTATCTGACTATGACTATGCATGTATTAATTGTATTAAGGCACCTTCTCCGGTTTACATTCCTTTTAAAAGTAGCTCATGTATGTACATATTGTATTTTATTGCACTTCATTGTAATTTTAATTGTAAGATTTTAATTCTTCTGCTGTGTTATTGATAAGGTCATAAATAGATAGCTAGATAGCTAGATAGCTAGATAGCTAGCTAGCTAGATAGATAGATAGATAGATAGATAGATAAGACTAATCAATTAATAAACATTCATTCATACTGCAGATAAAAGAAAGAAAATAGTTGTGAGAGAAAGAAAGAATGGGAAAAGGAAAGAAACAAAAGCCTTCTTTTGTTGGTTTACACAAAATATACACATCTGGCATTTTGAGACCTGATATCATATATTGTTTGCAGCATAGGCATTAGATGATGTCAACAACATCCTAATTTTTTGAATGATGAAACAAGTACAGTCAAACCTCGCATAAAGAGTGCCTCGCTAAAAGAGTAACTCGCTTAAACAGCAGAATTTTCTCTGAATGTTCGCTTCACTTAACAAATAAAACCAACCAAAAACTCACTTAACAAATAAATCGGGGTTTGCAAAAAAAAAAAAACCCAAGTCACAATTGGTCACTTACAATGGTGTTTCACTTAAAGAGCAAACTCACTTAAAGAGCAATCCTGCGGAACGCATTATGCTATTTAAGCAAGGTACAACTGTAGTATGAAAGTGCTACTGTCTCAAAAGAAGCTATAAGGATATACGAGAAAGGAGGAAAGCATAATAATTATTTTCAAAATTATTATGTTACAAACTACATCTGCAAAATAATACTCAAATTAAACAGAATATGTGTAATAAATTAGAAAACTAAAGAGTATTATTTTCCAAATGTAGTTTGTAATTGAATTATTCTGAACATAATTATTATGTTTCCTTTCTTGTACATGTTCATAGTTACTTTTGTAACTAGGCAATTTATATTAATTGCTATAAAAATTAATTGTATGTTTCTATCTATCTACAGTGGACCCTCACTTAACAAATTTAATGTGTTCTCTGGGACCTTTTGTACTACGAAAAATTCCATAGGAATGCATTAAATGCAATTTCCCATAGGAATGCATTGAAAACCAAAATTTGTTAACTGAAACAGTTTCCCATAGGAATGCATTGAAAATCAATTAATCCGTTCTGGAAAAAAATTATTAACCGAGCCACTATTTTCTATGGATTTCCTTTTGTTATGCAATTTTTGTGTTAAGCGAGCCCCTTGTTAAGTGAGGTTCCACTGTATGTACTTTTCCCATTTTTCAGACTGTGGCTACAGATAATGTTGAACTGAATGTTTCCTTCCATGAAGGTGGGGGCCTGGAAATTAAAAAATTGGTTCTTGCCAAAAGTGACTAAACTGAGAACAGTAACAGCCCTATATTAGTTTGGTACAGGAATGGGCAAAGCCCAGAGGAGAGGAGCATTTTGCATGATTAAATGTTGGATATGTTTTCCCACTCTCACCTACAAATAGTGAAGAAGAAGGGATGAAAAAGTTCAGATCCCATTTTGCCGTAAAATCAGTACATATAAGTTAACAGGTCTAACATAAGAAGCTTATAGTTAATTACTGTACATACTCAAGTATAAACCTAGTTTTTAGTCCAAACAATAAGCCCCAAACAGGGGAGACAGCTTATACTTGGTCAGTGACCATGAGGGTCCAAAGACTGCCTTGGATTGAGATGCGCCAAAAATTTAATTAATTCTTCCATATTTTCATGTATTTTGATTATTGAAACTCACTAGCAACTGCTGCACTTCCCATCCTCAGCTTATACTCAGGTGAATCTATTTTCCTGGTTTTTCAGGTCAAAATTAGGTACTTTGGCTTATATTCCGGTCGGCTTATATTCGAGTACATACAGTAACCCAACAAGTATTTACTGAGACTAGAAGAGGAAATAAGTGGTATGGTTGGGCTGATTGTAGGTGTGCAGATGTCAACTTCATAAACCATAACTCTTTGGATATAAAGAGAGTCTATGTATGCTGAAGGCAGACAAATATATGTTACTCTGCAGCGGCATTGCCCAAGTTGGTAGAATTAATCACTCAGCTTGATGAGCTTAACCTGAACACTAACTACTTTGCTTGACGTTTGTGTTGGCTTACCTTTAGCTCAGGTCAGCAGCTTCCATTTCCCAATATTTAAGGGCAAAAACTGGAGACCAGCAGTCATGTCTTTGTGATGCCACAGGGTCTGGCAATGGTTGGGAGTGGATCTGGAAATGCTTTTGAGCCTGCTAAGTCTGGGCACAAGGAAAACCATCATAAAACAAGGCTAACCAGGCAACCTACAGCAGGAAGTGGAATCAAATGTTTGTAGAGGTTGTTGCCATTCCTTTAAGGGTTTACATCCTATATGAGCATACTTGGCCAATGGAGAGTTTTTCCAGGCACTAATGAGCAAGGCTAGGAATCTTTCTTTAAACATACACTTATGTTAGACTCATCAGGGTTCTGTTTGTCTCATACTGCACAAATCTTTGCTCTTTACAGTTACTCATGAAAGTAGGCACCTTTGTCTTCGAAATGCAACTCAAGAAATAGCCTTGGCTTCAAGGAGGGGCAGGTCCCAGTCGGTGTGCCTGGAGAAGGAGAAGTCCAGCCCTAGGCCCCTGCACTACGGGGTGCCTCAGGGCTCGGTGCTTTCTCCTCTCCTATTTAACATCTATATGAAGCCGCTGGGTGAGATCATCCGTTCCCACGGGGTAAGGTATCATCAATATGCAGATGATACCCAGTTATACATCTCTGCCCGTGGGGACCCAAGCGGTGCGGTGGAAGTCCTCTCCAGGTGTCTGGAGGCTGTTAAGGTCTGGATGGGGGATAACGGGTTACAGCTGAACCCCGGCAAGACTGAGTGGCTGTGGGTAAGGGGCCCTGCGTTATCTCGGGAGTTACCAGCTTTGGTTCTGGATGGGGCAGTTTTGCCCCAAACAGACCCGGTGCGCAATCTGGGGGTCCTCCTGGACTCACGACTACTGTTCGAAGAGCAGGTGGCAGTCGTGGCCAGGAGGGCTTTTGCACAACTTCGTGTAATACGCCAGTTGCGCCCACTCCTAGACCGGGACGCCTTGCTCATGGTCACACATGCTTTGGTCACCTCCAGACTTGATTACTGTAATGCGCTCTACATGGGGCTGCCCTTGGTGACCATTCGGAGACTGCAGTTGGTCCAAAATGCGGCGGCCCGGATAGTGATGGGGTGCGGGCGTTATGCTCGGGCCTCACCACTGCTCCGGGAGCTGCATTGGTTACCAATATGTCTCCGGGTGCAATTCAAGGTGCTGGTTATTACCTTTAAAGCCCTATATGGTAGTGGGCCAGGATACCTCAGAGACCGCGTCACCCTAAGAATGTCTGTCCGTCCCACCAGGGCGGATCGGAGGGGCTCTCTTGTCATCCCATCGGCTAGGGAGGCTCATCTCTCTAGCACTAGGAAGAGGGCCTTCTCTGTGTTCGCCCCGGCGCTCTGGAACCTCCTCCCAACTGATCTACGTCTACAGACAGAGCTCCTGCCCTTCCGAAAGGGTTTAAAAACCTGGCTGGCGGGACATGTGTGGGGATCAAGGTCTGTGGGATCCCACACAGGATGGTTGGTTTAAAGGACAGCCTCCCTTGCTGCTGGTTCATTCTGTGGAGTCGCTTGTTCTTGGTTTCATCTCATGTTTTTAAGAACTTTTAGAGTTTTTAAATTTTTTAATTATTAGTATTTTATTGGATGGGTTTGGGTTCGTGGGTGTGTTTTTATCTTGTAAGCCGCCCAGAGTCGGGTATCCCCGATTGGGGCGGGATAATAAATGGGAATAATAAATAAATAAGGAGGGTGTAATGCAGACAAGACTTTTCCCCAGAGTGATAACTTGCCATTTGGCAACTTGGGTCACTGTCTCTCGCTCATCCCACCATGAGGTGTGGTCATGAACCCTTCTGGAAATGGAGGATGAAAATGCAATGTGCCCCCAAATTAAAGGTAAAGTTTATACTTTCAAAAAAGGGAAAGTGAATGGGGCAGAAAGGCTTTGTTTTCCTAAAACATACCAGTGCCTTACCTCTTGAGTCTTCTGTCCTTTAAATATTAGGAAAGCCCATTTCTCCATCCTAGTTACAACCCTCTTTCTTCCAACGCCTATTCTTCCTGCCCCATGCCGGTAGCTGTGCCTATTTATCATGAAGGAGATCATTTATTTATTTAAATTTTTATTCCACCCTACTCACACAGGCGACTCAGGGCAGATTACAACCAATATACAATACATAGTTAAAAACTCTAACAAAAATTAAAAACCATTTAAAACAACATCTCATTCCTTTAAATAAAGGATTAAGATGAATAAAAGGTTAAGTGTAAGATGTTAAATAAGATGTTAAATAAGCCAGCGAGAAGGGGTCAATAAGCCATTATTACCCCACACCATTCCCACCAGCCAAGTTTTCACACCCTTCCTGAAAGCAAGTAGCTCCGTCTGGAGGTGCAACTCCGAAGGCAGGCAGTTCCACAAAGTTGGTAGCGAACAAGGAGAAGGCCCTCTTTCTAGTGCCAGAGAGTCGAGCTTCTCTGGCAGATGGCACAACTAAGGCACCTCTCCGATCTGTTCTGGTGGGACGGACATATACCCTTGGGGAGATGTGGTCTCTCAAGTATCCTGGCCCAAGACTCTCATGGCATTTGTTGGTGAATGCCTCATGGGTCCATCTTGGTGGAACAGCTGCATGGACAACAGGGAGTGGAAATTGGGCTTGAGTGGTGAGAGGAATATGTCTCCATTTGTGCCCAAGTGTTCTCTTGGGGATATGGAGTTTATCTCACTTAGTAACCTCCATCAGAGACAGATCCAAAAGAAGAAACTGGACTATATTAACTTTGCATGTACCTTCCTATTCCTTCTGTTTAATTGTGGCTGATATATACTGGTATCCCTCCAATGGATTTAACTAACGGGGGAAATTAAATGAGAATATCAGTATTTATAGTGGTGTTATGGTGTGCTTTTCCTTAACGCATGGGTTTGGTAATTAAATCTATTTCTGCTAGTCTTGTGGCCATATGTCTGCAATATGTAAAAATACATTTTGTTCTCTACCCCCTCCCTATTTCCCCCTGTCTGTTTTCAAAATCCTTTTGTTCCTTGTACAGACTGGCTGTCAGATTGAGCCCTCCAGATTCCTGTGTGCTGGTATCCATAAGCTCTTTCTTGCCAAGCTGCCAGTCTGGAGCGTCACACCTTACTGCCTTTAAAGATTGCCCTGCAGAGATAGAGGGAAATGGCAATTTTTACATGATGCAGTCTGGCGGCCCAGGAGATTTGAAGTCAGAACTGGTGCCAAGATTTACCCAGGAGAGCAAGCAGAGGCAAAACAGGGAACCTGGGCCAAAGGAGAGAAGGGAGGGGTGGGGAAGGCAAGTGAGATCGAAAACATCAGAGATTGAGAAAAGGTATGGTAAATGGATTGAAGGGACAGCTGCTGAATGGACACTGCACAGTTCCTGTCTGTATCTGCTATAGAGGCTGATGTCCCAAAGAATGTCAAAAGGAATAGGTTGCCTTTTCCGCCCCCCTCCGCTTTTTTTTAGCGTGCCCTAAATTGTGGTAGATTGCAGAATGTAAATGAGACAATTATTACACCAATGCTCATCAAGCTGTGCTGGAAAGACTTCAATAGCCTGATGAATATGCATGCAAATTTGTTAATTAAGTTAATTATTCTGCTGAAAATTCATTTGTCTTCCAAGGACATTTTCCCAATGATTTTAACATGCTTGTGCCATTAGTCATGCTCCATGCTATTTAACATTACTTTTTGTCCACTTTTTTCTTTACTTCTCACCCCCCCCCCCCAAGTTTTAAAACAAAACGATCGGCTTTTTTAATTGACCCCTGCAACGCTGGAAAGAGACATACAGCTGGCTCCATAGGAAACTCTTACGATGCATTTCATTTAAATATTTCTTTGACATAGAAAATGTCACCTAAGAGGAGAAAAAGCAACCCAGCAGTACCATGTGAGTGACTCCATACAGGGAAGCTCCAAGAGGTAAATCGGTCCACACTATAGGGTATTTCAACAGCTGTACTTTTATTTAACACCAACAGTTACCCAACCGTGCTTTGAAAGGTATGGTGATCTTTCCCTAGATTTCTCTCTCCTATGAGCATATTCCCACATATTTAAGATGTTTGCTCAGACAGGAACAAGGGCTGTGAGGCCCAAAACATGTAACCATGGCAACCAAAGGGAACAGAGAGTTTAAATTCATATCTAAATGGCAAAATGACATACTTTAAACAAACAGAAGGGCTTTTTTTTTAACTAATCAGAGGAAGATCACCACAATGGTGTTACTTCTCTCAGTTTAAAACTCTTGAGAATGTAACCTTTTCCTTCTTGTTCTTCAGCCTTCAGCTATTCCAAAACATGTCAGAAATATTGCATGCATATTACTGGCATCAGCACCTGGCATCCTTGAGCAGTTGCCAAGTCCCTGGCAGCACCCACCTCTTAGTTCCCTCTTCTAACATTTCTTCCCTGCCCCAAAGCTGTGAGCAGAACCAGACATATGGGTTGAGTTGCCATTTTAATTCTCCACAACACTCCTTGATAGCACCGCTAAGGTATTGTGGGAAATTAAAATGGCTGTTGGACATGCACACTCACTGTGCCTAGCCTGCTCAAAGTGTTATTGTTTTCCCCACCAAAAGCCCCTTTTTGACAAGAGCCTCCTCAGGCTGAAAGTAACCACAATATTACTAACAAAACCATACGTCCCCCTACTATCTCCTCTCTTACTGCATTTTTTGTTGTTTGTTGTTGTTCAGTCGCACAGTCGATTCCGACCCTTTGTGACCCCATGGACCAACATCCGCCAGGCACTCCTGTCCTCCACCATCCCCTTCAACTCGCTCAGCTCTGTGCCCATTGTGTCCTCAATACCATCTAGCCATCTCATTCTAGGCCGCCCCCTTCCTCTTTTGCCCTCGACCTTTCCAAGCATCAAGGCTTTCTTAAGTGAATCTTCTCTTCTCATTTGATGTCCAAAGTACTTTAGCTTCATCTTTACTATTTGACCTTCTAAGGAGCAGTCAGGGTTGATATAAGATTGACCTATTTGTTCTCCTCGCTGTCCAGGCGACTCTCAAAACTCTCCTCCAACACCACATCTCAAAGGAATCTATTCTTCTGCACTCAACTTTCCTTATGGTTCAGCTCTCACAACCATACCTTGCCACCAGGAATACCATTGCTTTGACTATACGAATTTTTGTTTGCAATTTGATGTCTCTACTTTTCACTATGCTCCCCAGGTTTCTCATAGCTTGCCTCCCAAGAATCAGTCGCCTTTTTATTTCATGGCTGCAATCACCATCTGCAGTGAGCTTTGATCCTAAGAAAGTAAAATCTATCACTGCTTCTACTTCTTCCCCATCTATTTTCCAGGGACTGATAGGGCCTGTTGCCATTATCTTGGTTTTCTTTATATTGAGTCTCAAGCCAGCTTTTGCACTTTCTTCTTTCAACCTAATCAGGAGCTTCTTTAGGTCCTTCTCACTTTCTTCCATTAGGGTAGTATCATCTGCATATCTCAAATTGTTGATGTTTCTCCCAGCAATTTTGATCCCAACTTGTGATTCCTCCATCCCTGCATTGCGCATTATGTGTTCTGTGTATAAGTTGAATAAGCATGGTGACAAAATGCAACCTTGTCTTATTCCTTTTCCTATTCCAAACCACTCCGTCATTCCATATTCAATCCTAACTGTTGCTTCTTGATTCATGTACAGATTTCTCATGAGGCATATAAGGTGTTCTAGTATTCCCATATCTTTAGTTACTCTCCACATTTTGTTGTGGTCTACACAGGCAAAGGTCTGATTACCTAGCGGGGAAAGTCGCTCGGATTCGCTCAGAGCTTAAGCCCGGCGTGGAAAGTGATGAACTGGGGTTGACCGAGGCACAGTCTAGCCATGTTATCTGGGATCGGTTCGATCCAGTTGGCCCTGAGGAAGTGGACAGGCTTCTTGGATCTGTCCGCGCCACGACCAGTGTGCTGGACCCATGCCCTGCCTGGTTGGTTAAAGCTTCTAAGGCCGTGGCAGGTGGGTGGGTCGAGGCGATCATCAATTCATCATTAAAAGAGGGGTCTTTTCCAACATCTTTCAAACATGCCATAGTGCACCCCCTCCTAAAAAAGCCATCCCTCGACCCTATGGTATTGACTAACTACCGTCCAGTGTCCAACCTACCCTTCTTGGGAAAGGTCTTGGAAAAGGCTGTGGCGCGGCAGCTCCAGGATGTCCTGGATGAAGCGGATTATCTGGACCCTTTTCAGTCAGGATTCAGGCCCGGATATGGTACGGAAACTGCACTAATCGCTTTGGTGGATGACCTCTGGAGAGAGCGGGATGAAGGTCACCCGTCCGTTCTAGCTCTTCTCGATCTCTCAACGGCCTTCGATACCGTCGATCATGGTATCCTTCTGGGAAGGCTCTAAGGATTGGGGATCCAGGGCACTGTGTTGTCCTGGTTTTCCTCATTTCTGAGGGGCAGGACCCAGTCGGTGTGCTTGGAGAGGGAAGAGTCCAGTCCTAGGCCCCTTCAATATGGGGTGCCTCAGGGCTCGGTGCTCTCTCCTCTCCTATTCAACATCTACATGAAGCCGCTGGGTGAGATCATCCGTTCCCACGGGGTAAGGTATCATCAATATGCAGATGATACCCAGCTGTACATCTCGGCCCGTGGGGACCCAGGCGGTGCAGTGGAAGTCCTCTCCAGGTGCCTGGAGGCTGTGAGGGTCTGGATGGGGGACAACGGGCTACAACTGAATCCCGGCAAGACTGAGTGGCTATGGGTGAGGGGTCCTGTGTTATCACGGGAGCTACCAACTTTGGCTCTGGATGGGGCAGTTTTGCCCCAGAAGGACCCGGTGCGTAATCTGGGGGTCCTCCTGGACTCACGACTACTGTTCGAAGAACAGGTGGCAGCCGTGGCCAGGAGGGCTTTTGCACAACTTCGTGTAATACGCCAGTTACGCCCCCTCCTAGACCGGGACGCCTTGCTTATGGTCACGCATGCTTTGGTCACCTCCAGACTTGATTACTGTAATGCGCTCTACATGGGGCTGCCCTTGGTGACCATTCGGAGGCTTCAGCTGGTCCAGAATGCGGCAGCCCGGGTGGTGATGGGGTGCGGGCGTTATGCTCGGGCTTCACCACTGCTTCGGGAGCTGCACTGGTTGCCAGTTTGCCTCCGGGTGCAATTCAAGGTGCTGGTCATTACCTTTAAAGCCCTACATGGTAGTGGGCCAGGTTACCTAAGAGACCGCGTCACCGTAAGAACGTCTGCCCGTCCCACCAGGGCGGACCGGAGGGGCTCTCTTGTTACTCCATCGGCCAGGGAGGCTCGCCTCACGAGCACCAGGAAGAGAGCCTTTTCTGTGTTCGCCCCGGCCCTGTGGAACCTTCTCCCGACAGAGTTGCGCCTGCAGGCGGAGCTCCTCCCCTTTCGGAGGGGCTTGAAGACATGGCTGGCGGGCCAAGTGTGGGGACACAGCAATGTAGGTTCCCACCCAGGATGGCTAATTTAAGAGCAGCCATCCCCCCCCCATCTGATATTTGTATCAGTTATTATGTATTTATTTTTCTTTTATTGTTGAATGTTTTAAATTTTTTATGAATTTTATGAATTTTTAAGGCTTTTATATTATGATTCAGGATGTAAGCCGCCCAGAGTCGGGTTTACCCGATTGGGGCGGGATATCAAGTATGAACAATAAATAAATAAATAAAGGTCTTAGTGTAATCAATGAAACAGAAGTAGACTTGTTTCTGATATTCCTTTGTTTTTTCCATGATCCAACGTATGTTGGCAATGTGGTCTCTAGTTCCCCTGCCTCTTCTGAACCCTGCCTACAGTTCTGGTAATTCTCTCTCCACATGCTTTTGCAGTCTATCCTGTATTATCTTGAGCATCACCTTGCTAGCGTGTGGGATGAGCACAATTGTTCGATAATTTGAACATTCTTTGGCATTACCCTTTTTTGGATTGGAACGTATACTGATACAGTTGAAAAATACTTATGTACTGAAATGTGCCACAAGTAAAATGTTCCTCTTTGACAGAGATCTCATAAGTGAGACTCTGTTGTTGCTGTTTTAGTGCAGAATATGAGTGCATCAAAATTGGTGGAATTATGATTCAGAAAGGTAAGAAAAGTGGGCATGGTGAAATTTAAGAAATCAATTACCAAAAAATTCTCTTTTACATCACACAGTCTGAATGGCACCGTAGTGTCACAGAGATTGTAAACCAATTAGGATGATGTTTTAAAATCTGCAATTCCTGTAAGTCCATCTGCTTTAGACCATTTAATTAGGGAATGTTACAAAAGCCAAATATATTTGAATATTTTGAAAGCAAGCCCAAAGGCAAAAAAGGAATAGTCATGGTGTTTGTGTGGTTATATTGCATCAGAGATATGCCAATGGGGTTGGCATTTCCCCATTCCTCACTAAAGGGGATGATGTTTAAGTACCCTGAAAGGTTATAGATAATGGCAGCTAGGAGCTTCTCTATTTAGTTCATTTAAGAAAAACAAATTATCCTCTAGCTATTACTCCAGTGATGGGATGTAACAGGTTCTCACCAGTTCGCCAGAACCGGTAGTAACTTTTCCCAGTGTCCCGGAGAACCGGTAGCAGCTTTTGGGGGGAACCACCTTTGGGGCTTTCCTTTTCACTGGTTCCCCCACTGCGCATGCACGCCAAGCACTTGGTGTGCATGCATGCCTACACTTCTCTCTCTCTCTCCCTGTAGTTTAAATACAGGGAGGAAAAAAGACGCGATCACAATGTCTTTTTTCCTCCCTGTATTTAAATTACAGGGGGAGAGAGAAGTGCTCCGTCTTTCTTTCCCTCCCTGTATGTAAACTACAGGGAGGGGGAAAGAGAGATGTGATTGGTTCTCTAGAGAACCAATCACCTCTCTCTCTTTCACCCTTCCCTGTAGTTTAAATACAGGGCAGGGAAATAAAGAGACAAAGAGACTTCGACTGCAGTAGGTTCGGGGGAAAGGTGCTTTGCCCGAGCCTACTGCAGTCTCTGTGGCTTTAAAGGCAGGGAGGTCTCTTTCTTTCCCTGCCTGCCTTTAAAGCGGTTTGTCCCTGAAGTCAGGGCTTTTTTTTTAGAGTTGTTCGATGCATGCATCGGACAACGCTAAAAATCAGATAACGTCATGACTTGTGGAACCAAGTCATAACATTATCCGGTGTATTACTGTACTTTAATATGCAAGGCCAACAGCATATCTGCACCACTGAAAATTTAATACTGTTGTACCTCGCATAAAGAGCATAATGGGTTCCACAGGATTGCTCTTTAAGCATGTTTGCTCTTTAAGCGAAACACCATTGTAAGTGACCAATTGTGACTTCTGGTGGGGGGGTTTGCGAACCCCGATTTATTTGTTAAGTGAGTTTTTGTTTGGTTTTATTTCTTTAAGCGAGTTACCTATTATTTATTTTTATTTATTTCATTTGTACCCTGTCCTCCTCCGAAGACTCAGGGCAGCTTCACAACTAAAAACAATTAAACCACATTCATAAAAATTAAAATTCATGTTAAAAACACCAAGGAGAGAGGTGAGATATTCAAACAAGCCAGGCGAGCGAGTTGGCCATCTGGCCCACTCCCCACACATGCCCTGCCTCACTTAAAGAGTTACTCTTTAAGTGAGGCACTCTTTATGCAAGGTTTGACTGTACAGGCTTATTACACAGGACAGGCAACTCAGGAAACTCTCATTTTAAATTTTCTACATCAAAAGAGATGTTGAATCTATCAACAACTGAAGAATTTCCTCTAAGGAGAGATCCTCTCATTTCTTTTCTCCTCTCTTGTTTATTTTTCTGTTTTCATCTAACTTCCTCCAAATTTCTTTCTTTTTTCCTTCTCAGAATCCCCTTCTATGGGCTTTCTACCCTTCCATCAATGTTTGTGAATGTCTATTGCCATGACTTTCTCTCTACCCCAACAGTGAACATTCCTGACCATTATTATCTACCGCTAAGAATTAGGGGGTGGAAAGGAAGGTGCTTTGGAGTTGAAAGTTACAATTTCTTGAGACTTCAGCTACTGTTCTGAGACACTACACCAATTGCTGCACAACAATCGTGGAACATTTCCAGTGCCTGAAGGGACTTCTCACTTTCCCTTAAGTTTTTGTGGGAACAAGTTATTCACTTGGCTCTCCATAGTGCTACTTTGTCACATGGTTTTCTAGTACGAGTAGCTCAAGAAACCAACGTTTTGCTGCCCAGGAAGAACATACACGGAGACTAGCAACATAGACCTTAACAGCATAAATCTAGTTTCAGTCAGATTTTCAAATACAGTGGTACCTCATACAATGATTTTAATCTGTTGCAGATTTTAATCTCTTCCAGCTCATTGTTGTACGAAACAATTGTTATATGATGCATGTATCGTATAGCGATTTTCTCTATGGCACTGTTTCCCAAATGCTGGTTTTTGGACTTCAATTCCCAGAAGCCTAAGTCATTTCCCCAAAGCACTGATCAGTCAATGTACTGACTTAGGCTTCTGGGAATTGAAGTCCACTAGTGGGCTGTGTACCTCTTGTTGGGAACCACTGCTCTATGGGATACATCGTACGACTCCCCCCCCCCCCTGCTAAGTGGTTTTTCCCATTGAAAAATTGTTGTATGATTTTTTTCCCATAGGGAGAATTGTTATGCGGGATGCCATTTCCCCCCAAAACCTAATTGTTATGCGATGTCATAGCTATGTGGGGCAATTGTTGTCTGAGGTGCCACTGTATGTTTATCTTGAAAGAACACCTCTACAGATTTCATCTTTCCTTTGGCGTACTCTTTATTTGTTGCACATACACAACAGTGCTTATGATTCAAAGTTAGATATAGACTACTGAGGCAAAAGTAAATGTTGCCCAGATGTAACAGTGGAACAGGCAAAAATTAGGTGAGGGCAGAACTTGTCAGGAAACGACACATTTTCTCATGCTTCCCAAGGCTCGAAATCACAATTTCTTAGCTAGGCCCCATAAATAGGCCTCATAAAAATCCTTCGTCCTTTCTGTATGTCTCACAAGACTGTCACGAGATGGCTTGTTGACATTATAGTGTTTCTGTGTTCCCATCTCTTTAGCGTGTTATGTCTTCACATGCATGTAAACAACTATTGTTTTGAGAGTATTTTTCTCTGTTACCTGATTGGCTAAAGCTAACCCACCTGACTGAAAATTCTCCATTTTGGAGAATTGTTAGTTAGTTCGTTTCTGTTTCTCAAGGGACTAAGACCTCGGCTTGGCTTATGGAACTGTTTTTTCTCTTTTCCTCTCATTATGATTACCTAAAGATCCTGGACTGTTTACTGGACTGATCTTATGTTTATGACCTTTTAATCTACATTTTTTCCATGGACTTTGTTACACGAACCTGAAGAATAAAGCAGCTGTTTCTCTTTGAAGATTGTTGTTCTTTGATTAGCACACACACACCTACGCTACGCTACTAAGAAGAAGCCTCCCTTGTTTTGCTCTATGCTCAACTGCCTTACTGCCTGAGCATAGTAAGAGTTCCTTTCTAATCTCCTCGGTTCTCCCAGCGGTGGTGAGGCAAGGGTTAAGCTCCAGTTAAATGGGCAGTGTGCCCAGGAGCCCAAAAGGGAGGGCCCTTGCTACGGGATGACTGATGCGTGATAGAACTATTTCTAGACCATGGATGTGGGGGAAAGTGGATACTATGCCAGTGACCATGAGATCTACCTAGCAGTTTAAAAGCTCCTAAATATCATGGGAAGCCAATTTAGATCAAGACCTTATTGTAGACAATACAAAGCTTTAATCCTTTTACCCATTGAAATCTCAATTTAGATTAGAGGGGAGGGCACACTAAGGTATTTAATCTACAAAATAAAGAAATATAAGGACAAATTAATCAATGGTTTTCAAAATAAATTCCTACAGTGGAGGCCCCAATCCAGATTAACACTGTAACAAAGGAACTAGGTAAATCCCTTGACCCAAAGGTCCCAATCTGGACTGAACTCCTACCATTTAACAGTAGAACAAAAATAGGACAAAAAGATGCATTTGCTGCTAGCTAAATCTGTAAAGTATGTTTGCTTTGGGTCTGAGTTGCCCTTCCAAAACCTTGTAAACTATTTTGAATAGAAGTTAAATAGTAGTGCAGGAAGACCATGAGCAATCCAGCCCATGCTGTAAAATGGATGAAGCTTGATATTGATGAATTTCAGCTCATTTGATCAGAAAGTGATCCTAGTCTGTAGACCAAATCAGCTACCAGAACCCTGAATACATCTTCTGAGGAAATCAGTCTCTGGTTTTCAAAAATGTGAAGCAAATTAACTTATTAGGTCTGTACCATTGGCGGTGGCTGCAACTAATATCTGAGAATGCATTTTTCTCCCTGAAGCAGGAAAAATGCCATTGGGGTAAATTTGTTTAAGGTGGATCCCAGCTTGTCATGAAGTGACCCTCGCACTATAATCACATGCAAGATTTAACATGGGGACTGCAATGGACAGAGGCAGCCTTGAGGATATTATCAAGGCACAGCTTCACAGCCAGTCCATCTGGCATGGCTTCTTCTGCCTCCATGACCATTGGGAATCAGAGTTCATCCTCTACTCGTTTTGGTGTTGGGCCCGTAGCCATTGTCCTCATTAGGGAGTTAGGTTATTTACCACCACCACCACCACCACCCAACACTCAGTGTTGAGTTGCTGACTGTACAGTCTACTTCATTACCGTTGCTGACTGTACAGTCTACTCCATTACCGTTGCTGACTGTACGGTCTACTCCATTACCGTAGCTAAATATTTAGGTCTGTACTACATTAATTTCATTTCAGTATTATTTTTGTGTTCCAGCAGATGGATGTTATCATGGCCTTAACATGACTAGTGGCAAATAACCAACAATTAGAGGTATGATTGGCTTTCTTGTTATAACACTTCCAATCCTAGTATAGGAACAGAATACATATCTTTTCCCTTTTTTGTGCCACAAAAGTTTTGACAGCACTATCGAAAAATTTTTTAAAGAGACTTTTCATAGCTAAGAGGAATATAGAGCAATTAGTTAGAGAAGAAATCATACTCTCAGAGGAGTAGTAAGGAAAGGATGTCAGATAGACAAAAATATTTGAAATAAGGCACATCCTGTGTGCATAAATACACAAATGTATGTGTAAGTATAAAAGAATATATATATACACAAAAAGTGACATACACACATCAGTTAACTCTTATTTTAAATTTTCTACAACAGATTAAGATTTCATAATAAATAGTCAAAGAACAATGGTGCCCTTTAAAGAAAACATGCCTTTATGTAACAAGTACCTATTTTTTGAGTATCCTCTTCTTTTTAAAATTCCTGTCATGACTTACTAGTAAAGAACAGACATTTACTCCCTATTTGGGTACTCAGTACAGCATCGATTCTCTGGGTAGCATTTTGGCAGATACTGGGAAAATGTAAAACAAATGCTTTCCAAAACCTCAAAAATAGCCCCCTTAGGTTTAATGAAAGTGAATTGAGCTTGTAAAATACTATGTGTTCACGACAAGCATTTAAAAAACAACATTCCTATCCTAAGGGAAAGCACATAATATCTGTAGAAGCCTCCTCCTTATGTATGCACAAATACATTTTCTTAACAATTCATTACTGTTATATATGAAACTGGTGCTATTGGCTAAAAGGAGGGTAAAGTTGTCAGATTCAACTCTTGTGAATTTTAATGGAAAGTGAAGGTACAAAAATGTATGAGTGTTTGTGCTAGACCCTATCTGGCGTACACTACATTTTCTAGTAAGAGAAGGTGGGTAAGAGGATTTCTTCCTCCTTGTCCTGGAATTCATAGGAAAGCAGTGAATGCTAAGAGACATTTCTGGTAGAAGGAACAAAGGTACCAGTTCTGGTTCATCCAGAACCAGGAAAATTACTTTTAAAAAAAGTAATTAATTATATTACTAATTCCAAAGCTTCCCAAAAACTTGCTTCTATACATGGCTCACACAGCTACCTTTTGTGTATTTTTTTAAAAAAATATTTCTCAACAATAAACAGTTTTGTGAAAAAAGTCCTAGACAACCACCAGCTGGTTTTGGGGAAATTAATTAATTAATTGGAGTGGGGGGTTGCTTAACTTGGACATCCTGACTCCAAACTTCAGCAAACTTGGAGAGGGTGAGAGGAGAACCAGCAGAAGATTTTCTTCAACTTTGGTGTGTCTAGGTGGCTCATGGGCTGGAACTGTGGAACTGGGAAGGACAAGAAAAAGAAAATCACTTTGGGAGTGCTTGATGTTATTGACCTTCAATCTTTATTTTGCTGCTCATTCTAAAAAATATTCTAATTGGAAGTCAGCACAGGATGCTTGGCATCATCCAAACTAACCTGCAACCTGAAACTTTAAAAGCTGGCAAGCAGAAATCATCCAGGATCACTAGACTGAAAAGCAGACTGGACATCAAATTTTGCCATCAGAGTGCAAGTCTTCAGGCTCTGATGGTGTATACTGCATAGTTAAATAACATATATTTGACAAAGCAGAAAATTTGATAGGATAACACCGTTGTGCTAAGTCCCTTAGGCTGTGTGATGGATCAACCTAAATGAATCAGGTATTTTCACAAAACAAGTGATTAAGCAGTTTGCACCAATTCTGCATATGCTACAAATCTGGCTAGTTCTGACCCACCATTCCTCTTTGACCCCAGACAGTGATTTTCGGCACCCAATGTCCTCAATGTGTGAGCAGTCCCATCTTTAATTGCACCTTGCTGACTGTGGGTATAGCTAGGCTGGCTCAACTTCCTCCTGCTCCTTTTTTTTTTTTTTTTTTTTGCTATAGTCAGTAGGTATCCGACTGCTCCAATTTCTTTATTAGTCATGCCAGTGACTCGGTTGAACTCTGCATAAACCAGCTACTCTTTGTCACTGAAGATCCAGCCTTCTACTCTGAAATGCTGCCTCTGATGCTCCCCCTGCCCTTGGGTGCCTGCCATTTAGGGCTTCCTTACTCCTCAAGGACGCTGCCTCATGAATGGTGTGGACTCTTGCCCAGGCTGCTGGGGAACTGGCTACCTTTTCTTTCTCACTGGCTTAGACTCTTTTGGGAAACAAAACTTGGCACACTGACAGACAAAGGGTGAAAGCTTAAATGAAAGAGGAAATGGTGGCTTTAAAATTTAGCATTGACTTTAAAATTTACTCCTGAGGATTGCAAGGTGACCAAACCTACAGAGAATGAACCAGAGCACAATTTGACAGCAGTTGTGCCCAGTAAGCTGGGCTGATTATCAAACCCTTTCCTTTGGGAGGCCAAGTAGTATAGTGGTAACTGCCCAGCACAGAGTACCCAGCTGTAATGCAGTTGCTGAGGGGACACATGCACTTGCCAGTGTCCAAATGGCCAGTGCCCTTGAGGATCAGAGCAGGGAAACACTGGGAGAGATTTCCTGTATACATACCTAAGGTGCTGAGAGATTTTTTTTAAAAAAAATCATGTCAGTAGCCCACAAAGGTACTTTCTGGGTTGAAAGGATTTTTGCTGGAGGAACTCCGCTCAGGGGACGCCCAAATGAGGCTCCTTTTATGTCCACAAGTTCTTTACCCCCCAAAGTGGTCTCAATTTATCTACTTGCAATTTCTTGCTTTCAAACTACTAGGTTGGCAGGAGCTGGGACAGAGACAGGCACATTCCATCAGAGACATTCCATCATGCAGTACTCAGGTCTTGAACTGCCGACTTGCTGGCCTTCCAGATAACAAGGTGAGCTTCTTAACCACTGAGCAACTGCAGTCCGCTGCTGAGAGATAAGAGAGACAAAAGAGAAGGGTCTGTGAATCCCTTCTGCACCCCTCTCCTTAGCTCCCTTGATGCCTGGCCACCCATCTCTGGATTTCAGGGTTCCTAGCCAACCAATGGAAATGCCCAGGAAGAATGGGAATTTTGAATTTGTAAAATGGCCCTGAAATCCAGAGATGGGTGGCCAGGCATCAAGGGAGCTAAGGAGAGGGGTGCTTTGATTGATTTTTAAAATTGTTCCTTGATTTATTTACTGTATATTTCCTCTGGTACATGTGCATATCTTCAGATATCTCCATGGTTTCGGGGGGGAGCACTGTTTTGTTCCCTTCATGTGTGTGCATGTGCGGGGCAGAATGGTGGACTTTGTGATTGTTCCAGTGTACCACTAGGCTGTGTGAGAGGTCATTGTGGTTAGGCATCAATTAGAGCAGGCGTGGGGAACCTTTTCCCACTGAAAGGCCACATGTACAGTACTTAATAAAAAATAATTTAAACCCCTTAATTTTAAAGTTACTAAAATAAACTATAATTATAAAAGACTAAGAAAGATGCTTTAATAAAAATAAAAGAATTTGCTCTGTAAAATGTGGATTTGACCAAACGGCTGCACTTAAGTACCTAGAAGGTTCTCCTTAGAGCATTCTTGTCTTGTTCTTGGTTTCATGTTTTCTGTTGCTCTGCTGAGTGGGTATCTCTGTTTGTCAGACAACCAATCACCGGCTGGCTGGCTGCTTCCTTGTCTTCTTCCTATCATGTTGTCCAGGACCAGAAGCTTTGTCAAACTGGGTGATTGGTACTGGATTCATATTCCTGTTTTGCCTGAGATAGTATAAATTAGTATGTGCACAGGGCTGATTATGATGTTTCTTTCTTAAGTGTTGTTGCCTCATTTGGGACTAGATAAAATCTCTGTCTTGCCTTTTTTGGAGTAGTTCTTTAAGACATTTTTGAATTATTGCTAGAAAACATAAATGGGATGTTTTAAAAGAAGGACGGAAAGAAGAATTCCTTTTTATGTAAAATTAAAGGACCAATACACAAAAAATACACAACTTAAAGCCTCCCCTGAATGAAATACAAAAGTTTTCACTGTGCACGTTGCTAATTTTTTTCATTCCTTCCATTATTTGATCTGATATTGCGGTAGCAGGGGAGGGGTGAGACACAAAATATTAAGGCACCCAAAAACTCACATGCAGGTTTATTCAGATACAAGTCCTTTGGACATATCAGAAAATAAAATAAAATAAACAAAGCAAAATAAAAATAAAATAAAAAACACTGTAGCACTTTAAAGACTAACTGCTATATTTTTATTATTAGCTTTCATGGATCAAGTCCACTTCTTCAGACAAAGAGTGAAACTTACAGGCATGGTTTTTATACACCAAAGTCAGGGGGTCAAAGGGAGAAGGGTGTGGTCAAGCAAGATGACAGACAAGCAAGCACAACAATACAGCTTCACACAACTTCGTGTAATACGCCAGTTACGCCCACTCCTAGATCGGGATGCCTTGCTCATGGCCACACATGCTTTGGTCACATCCAGACTTGATTATTGTAATGCGTTCTAGATGGGGCTGCCCTTGATAACCATTCGGAGGCTGCAGCTGGTCCAGATTGCAGCGGCTCGGGTAGTGATGGGGTGCGGGTGTTATGCTCGTGCCTCACCACTGCTTCGGCAGCTGCACTGGTTGCCAGTATGTCTCTGGGTGCAATTCAAGATGCTGGTTATTACCTTTAAAGCCCTATATGGTAGTGGGCCAGGATACTTAAGAGAGCGCGTCACCCCAAGAACATCGGTCCGTCCCACCAGGGTGGATTGGAGAGGCTCTCTTATCATCCCATCGGCTAGAGAGGCGCATCTCTCTAGCACCAGGAGGAGGGCCTTCTCTGTGTCCGCCCCAGCCCTTTGGAACCTTCTGCCAACTGATTTACGCCTACAGACAGAGCTCCTGCCCTTTCGGAAGGGCCTAAAAACCTGGCTGGCAGGGCAAGTGTGGGGAATGTGGGGTCCCATGTTGGGTGGCAGATCTGATGGGACAGCCACCCTTCTTGCTTCTCGCTGTTTTAATTTTTGTAAACTTTTAAAGTTTAGTGTGCATGCATGCCTACAGTGCTTCGCGCGTATGCACGGCCTCCTTGCTGTCCTCCCAAGCAGGGAGGAGGAAGAGAAGCTGCTAGCCTGAAGTTCCCTATAGCCTGGTCCCCAGGGTAAGTGACTCACCTTTCGATGTGGTGTGTCTGTGTGTCTTTTAATGTGTATTTAATACATTTACCTATATTGACATACTACCACAGTTCCTAAAAGGGCCTGGCAGCAGGCAGGCCTGGCGGCCTGGCTTGGGGTTTTTAAGCAAAGTCTTGGAGTTACCTCATCAATAAGCTACACCTGTGCTGTTCCAATTGCTGTTCCAATTGGAGAATCCTTAAGGAGGTACAGCTGTTTTACATTTATATTAAGGCATATTATCCTAGAGAACCAGTACGATGACCATATCCATCTTGCAACATGGTGCAACAGGTAAGTGACGGGTTTGTGTTTGTGGTGGGTGGGTGTTTGGGTGGGTGGGTATATTTTAATGTAATTTTTATTTAATTTATTTAATTTATTTATGGGTTTGTGTTGTGGGTGGGTGGGTGGGTTGAGGGGTGTGTGTGTGTGTGCTTATTTTAATTTTAATTTTAATTTATTTTTATTTTTCCTTTGGCCCTGCCCATGACATCATGACGTTAGCTCCGCCGACACTGTGATGACATCATGGTGGGGTAGTAAAATTTTTGACATCCCACCACTGCCCTTCTTCCTTTGACCCCCTGAATTTGGTGTATAAAAACCATGCCTTTCAATTTTACTCTTTTTCTGAGGAAGTGGACTTGATCCACGAAAGCTAACAATAAAAAATAGCAGTTAGCCTTTAAAGTGCTACAGTGTTTTTTATTTTATTTTGTTTATTTTGTTTTGTTTTCTGATATGCCTGAACCACAGACTAATACAGCTATTATTCCAAAAAAGTCCTTTGGAGAAAACTGAATCCCTGACTCTGGATCATGAAAAATATTTACCTGTACCCTTAGTGGTTGAGAAGGAAGCACGTGAGATGATCACAAAGGGGTCAGAAGGTCTGGAAGGCCACGCTGTGTAAACAAGGAAGCAGGTCATGCGTAAACAAGGAAGCACTTCATGCATAAACAGAAGGGCCATGAAAGCTCATGTACAGAGGCCAAAATTATATATAGCTATTTTGGTAGTTCTTGGAAATGATTCCAAATGTTTGGTTGCTTTTGATACTAAATCTCTTGACCAGAAAAACAGAGATATTCTATGGTAGATTTCACAGGAGAATGTTGGGGAATGGATATGCCCTGGGAATATAATGCTGATTAAGAATAAGAGTTTGTAACAAAGAACATATGACTAGCTCAAAGGTGTAGGGACCTTGAAGCTGTTGTGGAGAAAAAAGGAAGAATGAAATGGTAAAAAAAATTTAAAATGTATCAGATTGCATGTTGTAGTAATCTTTGATTTTACCAAAAACAATTGTGAACAGGTTTCAAATCTATAACCTGTTTTGCCTGAGAAAAGCAAGCATGTTACTAAAGGCTGAGTAAAATCTGGGAACAAAGGAAACTGCTTTATACCAACTCTGATGATTGGTTCATTTACCTTAGAATTTTCTGTTATTGACAAAAGGTTGCAGTCGGGTAAGCCTATACCTGGACTGCACTATTTTTTTATTATCATTTTCAATTTATTACAATCAAAGACCAGAACAGAATATAGACAAAGCATGATTGAACATACTGTGGTGGGACTACAAAAAATAATAGAATGCTCTAGTCCAGGGTTTCTTAACCTATGGCCCATGGGCCAGATCCAGCCCAAAGGTACCATTCGATCCAGCCCATGCCCTTGCTTCCGCTGCTGCCACCTCAATCCTTTTCACCTCCTCTTGGCTTGGCATGTCCATAATGGCACTCCATAGCAGGGCAGATATTGTAAGAAGACCAGACCAAGGAGACCATCACCTCACAGGCAATGTACATGACTGAGTGGCAATGATGAGTACAGTAATACCCCAGATAACGTTATGACTTGGTTCCACAAGTCATGACGTTATCCAGTTTTTAGCGTTGTCCGATGCATGCATCGAACAATGCTAAAAAAAGAAGAAGCCCTGACTTCAGGGACAAACCGAGTAGGCAGTGGGGTGCCTTTAAAGCTACCCCACCCCCTGTGACTGCAGTAGGATTGGGGGGAAAGCACCTTTCCCCCCACTCTACTGCAGTCTTTTCTCCGTGCTTACCTGCATGCTCCGATGGAGGCTTTTTTCCCTCCCTGTACATTTAAAAAGGGAAGGGGGAAAGAGAAAAATCTGATTGGTTCTCTCTCTCTTTCCCCCTCCCTGTATTGTGAATACAGGAAGTGAAAGAGAAAGAGCGATCAGCTGCTTGTCGGAGCTCAAAAGCAACAAGAAGGTATAGCTGGGCTGAGCTGCATGTCGGAGCTCAAAAGCAACAAGAAGGTATAGCTGGGCTGGATTATCTCCGAGCAGGCAGTGGGGTGGGGTGTGGGGAGTCCCCAAACTGGGGGTGGGGGAAAGGAAGGAGGGAAGTAGCAGGGAGAGGAGCTGTGGCCTCCTTCTTTAATACAATGGATCAGATAACGCTAAAATGAGCGTCTAAAATGAGCGTTATCCGGTGCAAATCTTCCCCCCCAAATTTGTCGTCGTTATGCGATTTTAGCGTTATCCGGTGCAATCGTTATCCGGGGTATTACTGTACATGTCTTATTAAATTCATGATGGTTGGACTGTACTATAAGATTTCAGGTAAAAGGTTGCAGGCTTAATCCTTTCGCAGGGAGAAATAAATCCATTCACACTCCTGTGGTGTAACTCGGTATTCAATAGTAGTTGAAATAGGACTTTCTTTCCTTTCCTTTCCCTTCTTGCTACAGCCTTCCATGTCACCCAAAACCTGTAAACCTGTGTCAGAGGCTTTCCAAAGCAGTTTTTATATTAATAGGGGAAGGAGGCCACCAATTCTGGTTGAAACAGCAGAACCCAGCGGAAGTACACTAATGTATAGATTCTGACCTATAGTAAAGCGAAGGGAAGCCTTGCCTAGAATCTTACTTTTGGATATTTTCTTTTTACATGATCAGAAAAGGGAAATAAAGAGAAAACAACCAAGCATATAGTGTCTCTCCATATCTAGATGTGGGATAGAGAATACATAGGTTTACTACATTTTTGTGATTTGTGTCGACAAGCTATGAATCAGTCCCACATAGCCAGTGATGGGATGTTACCAGTTTGGACCGGTTTGCCTGAACTGGTAGCACCCCATCAGGAGGGGTCGTCGGGGTGTGTGTGTAAAACCCTGGGCAACCGGTTCGGTCACCTCTACGGGCCCCCCCAGAAATGTATTTCCAGGCAGCCAATATGGCTGCCCGGAACTCCACATGTGTCAAACAGAGGTTTGACGCATGCGTAGTTCTATTTTTTAGTGTGCATGCGTCAAATAGAGGTTTGACGCATGCGTACTAAAAAAAGAACTGTGCATGCATCAAACGGAGGTTTGACGCATGCACAGACATTTTATATATTTTTTTTCTCCGCCTACGTTGTCATGACACCATGACATCATGACATCGGCTATGCCCATGACGTCCATGACATCACAGTGGGATAGCAGGAATTTTAACAACCCACCACTGCACATAGCCTAGCAATAATAATATACTTAATTTTATATGTAATTGTTACTGTGTGCAGTGATAGTTAATGGCAGAGCTTTGAAGTTATGACAACAATCATGGCAAATGTGAAATCTGCAATCTGAAGCTAGGCAAAGATGAGTCAGGTTAAACAATGTTAACATTTCTTTTCATGGAAGAGCTTCATCATGGCAAAAAGGAAAGCAAACATCAGACTGCCTGGCATCTAATTTGCATTCTCTGCATGGTTAATTAGGTCACAAGGGTTAATATGTTAAAGAATGGTCTGCCTATTGTTATGTTGGTTGTCAGTACCAATCTCAATCAAGCATAGCTACAAATGATCAGGCATCTGTTATTGACCGGAATGGAAATCTTCCTTTAGTCTCGGGAAACTGAATAATGAAAAAGAATTGAGGTAAATTTCCCCTTTCCTACACATTGTAAGCAGGAAGAGATTCAATTAAATGCCACTGAAATATCAGCTGAACAGCAATGAATGACTCCAAGATGTATATTAATTTGTTTATTTATTTAAAATATTTTTACTCTGACTTTCCCTTACAATGACCCAAGGTGGCTTACATGATTAAAAAACACAACATAAAAATGTAAAACAATTATTACAGTATTAAAAGAGAATTAAACAAATATCATATTACAACAGTGCATAAAATAATACTAAACATATTTAAAAGGAACAATCCCATTTAAGGACCATCCCTTAGATAGCTGCTCTTCTTCTTCTTCTTCTTCTTCTTCTTCTTCTTCTTCTTCTTCTTCTTCTTCTTCTTCTTCTTCTTCTTCTTCTTCTTCTTCTTCTTCTTCTTCTTCTTCTTCTTCTTCTTCTTCTTCTTCTTCTTCTTCTTCTTCTTCTTCTTCTTCTTCTTCTTCTTCTTCTTCTTCTTCTTCTTCTTCTTCTTCTTCTTCTTCTTCTTCTTCTGTTGCCATTGCATTTTCCATCCTCCTAAACTATCTTTCCCTATGAATATTGTCTACTAAATTAACTCTCTATTATGACATTATTTAGAAGTTCTAAATAAAGTTTTTCTTATTGTGTACCATCATGTTGACTCTATCCACTAAATAACCTCCTATCATTAACAAACAGCTTGCTCAGTTCTTGCAAACTCAAGGCCATGGCTTTCTTTATTGAGTCAATCCATCTTATATTTGGTCTTTCTCTTTTCCTGCTGCCATCAACTTTTCATAGCATTATTGTCTTTCCTAATGAGTCCAAATGTGGCCAAAGTACTCATTCATCACTTTCCCTCCTATAGAGAGTTCAGATTCAGTTTTATCTAGGAAACATTCATTTTTCTGATGATCTGTGATATCTACGAAGGTTCTAGCACCATATTTAAAATGAATCACTATTTTTTCTTGTTATCATTCTTCACTATATAGCTCTCACATTTCCACAGGGTAATTGGGGATACAATAAAAGTATTACTTTCCCACACAGTGTTGAATACAGTATATAATGATCTGTGACTGTTATTTGGAAATCAGATGTAGATAAGGTTAATTAGGAGTGCAAGTGTTAACAAGTGCTGAGTTAATTGGCATAACTGTCTAGTGTTTTGAGAGTTCATCTTATTTATTTGCATTTCCTCTGTTCAACCTTCTGCTTTAAATTTAGAAAGTATGCTCCTCTTTAGGTTGAAAGTTGTCTTGGCTTGCCATCCAGATATACTTTAACTAATTGGTTACAGACTGAACCTTTTACAGCAACTTTGGACTTATAGGTTGCCTTGAACAGAAGTACAAGTGCTTGCTTCTGAAGGCCAGATAACTTCAGAAGAAGCCGAAGAAGAAGACTGTACAATTATAGGAAGTCTTTTCCACAAAGAGATTGTCCCCCAAATTCAGTCCTCACCAAATAACCACCTACAGTTGTACCTCGCTTAAAGAGCATAATGCATTCCACAGGATTGCGCTTTAAGCGAGTTTGCTCTTTAAGCGAAACACCATTGTAAGTGACCAATGGGGGGGGGGATTGCGAACCCTGATTTATTTGTTAACCGAGTTTTTGATTGGTTTTATTTGTTAAGTGAAGCGACCATTCAGAGAAAATTCTGCTCTTTAAGCGAGTTACTCTTTAAGCGAAACGCTCTTTATGCAAGGTTTGACAGTATTTGCAAAACATTAGGCATCCTGGCAGTGGTGGGCAGCAACAGGTTTGCACCCTCCCCCCCACCAGGAGGGGGTAGCCAAATTGGGTGGCCTCTGGGAAGGGGAGTGGTGAAATTGGGTGGCCTTCAAGGGGGGGGGATAGCAAAATTGGGTGGCCACGGCAACCTCCCTGTCCTGCCCCATCAGGTTTTGTCCCTGCAAGTTGTTTAAAGTCTCCCTTGCTCAAAAGCCAGTCATATCCAACTCTAGGGTGAAGTCCTCATCTCCATTTACAGCCAAAGAGCCAGTGCTGCCTGTGTTTGCAGATGTATACATGGCCATATGGCAAGCATGACTAGATCACCCACAACATAGGCTCCACCCATGACTAGGCTCTGCCCATGACATAGGCTCCGCCCACGGTGTGGTAATGAAATTTTTTGCTGCCCACCACTGCATCCTGGGGAATACACTAAACATGCTGATCTGTTTGGCAAGGCAGGATTACCTCAGAATCATAGTTCCAGCCCAAGCTCTTAAATGACTAATTTACAGCATGAGTTGGCTCTCAATGGTCATTTGGTATATGGTTTTTTGGAGGGTTTTTCTGGTTCCCCAGGAGCAACTTCCTTTAAGGAGGAAAAGGAACACATATGCAGTTACTCTGGCCCATGTTTTTTGTCTTTTTGATTACTTTTGTTTTTTCTCTGATATACCCAGCTCAGTTTGCCTTATCTGTAACAGTTTATTAAGAGCATGTTTTCTTCTGCCTTTTTTCCCTTGTAAAAACATTAATTTCTGTAGCTGAAGCATCAGGATAACATCCATGAAAATCCAAAAACAAACCATGGGTATGTAGAGTGTCATTTCGGGGGACCTTTACAACTGCAGCACCTGCAAGTACCAAACTAAAAATGGAAGTATTTTGTCAACATTGATGTGAGGGGTCAGGATGGCAATGAATAAAGGGAAACAGGGGAGAGATTACAAAAGAAAGCTTTGGCTGGCCTGAGGAGAAGATTCCATGGCCTACCAGTGGCTGAGAACATCGCCCCCTCCTCTGGGCCCACAACAGCGGCCTGAGGAGAAGATTCCATGGCCTAGCAGTGGCTGAGAACATCGCTCCCTCCTCTGGGCCCACAACAACGGCCTGAGGGAGAAGACTCCATGGTCTAGCAGTGGCTGAGAACATCACCCCCTCCTCTGGGCCCACAATAGCGGCCTGAGGAGAAGATCCCATGGCCTAGCAGTGGCTGAGAACATCGCCCCCTCCTCTGGGCCCACAACAATGGCCTGAGGGGATTTAGTCTGAGTACTGGTTTAGTTGTATTTTGTATTTTTTGAAGTTATATTTTAATAATTTTTATTGTACTGTTACTGTTTTGACTATAAGCCGCCCTGAGTCGCCTCGGCAAGTGGGCGGCAATATAAATCTGAATAAATAAATAAATGCGCCTCAGAATTTAGCATGTCCTAATAACTATATGGCCAAAGCAATATTTAAATAAATAAACCAGACAGCAAAATCTATGCTAGAAATTAAAATGTTATTTTCAAGGCATGCAGACTGTACAAAAGCAAGAAAGGAACTTGCCTGGGAGTTATATAATATAGAAAATAGTATCTGTGAGGCCCAGGGCAAATAAGAGGGGACCATATCACTCTTGTTGAAAACAGTGAGCTCCATTTATATTTATACTCTGCTATTCTCAGAAGGGGGACTGCGGTGGCTTAATGGTTAGGACACTGAACTTGATGACTGGAACATCAAGTTCAGACCTTAAGACCTGAATGCTGCACAACAGAGTGAGCTCCCATCTCTGACTCTGCTCCTGTCAACCTAGCAGTTCAAAAGCAAGAAATTCCAAGTACAGTAAAAAAAAAAAAAGGTAACGTTTGCATCAGATAACACTAAGACCGCATAACGTTAAGCAATCTGGAAAAAAACTGCATCACATAACGTTAAATCCTATGGGATGCATCAAATAACATTTGCTAAAGCCTGTGCCAGTTACAATGTATCTCTATGGAGTTTTAACGTTATCCGATGCATCCCATAGGATTTTAACATTATCCGATGCATGCATGCATCGGATAACATTAAAAATCGGATAACACTAAGACTTGTGGAATCAAGAATTAGCGTTATCCGAGGTTTTACTATAGATAAATAGGTACCACATCACTGGGAAAGTGACATTGTCTAGTCATGCCTGCCCCAAGTCCATGGAAATGTCTGCAGACTCAGTCAGCACTGGCTCTTTGGCTGTAAACAGAGAGGAACACTATGGCCTAGAGTTGGATACAACTGGCTTTCGAGCAAGGGAAACCTTTACCTTTATTCGCAGAAGAGAGCCTAGGAAATGGTAGTAAGGTAAAAGTACGTAGAGTTTTTGTTTTGCAGTGCAGCTCCCAGAATTCCCAAGACAGCTGGAAAATTCTGGGAGTTTAAGTCTGAAAACACAAATCTGCAGACCTCTAAAGCAAGGGTTTACATGTCAGGGTGACTGTCAGTGGTGGGATGTCAAAAAATTTACTACCCCACCGTGACGTCATCACAGTATGGGCGGAGCTAATGTCATGATGTCATGACATTGTGGGTGGGGCCAAAGAAAAAAAATAAGAAAATAAAAAATAAAATAAAAAAATAAGCACGCACACACACCCCTCTACCACCCACCCACCCACAACACAAACCCATAAATAAAATAAAATAAATAAATAAATAAAAATTACATTAAAATACACCCAACCACCCACCCCAAACACAAACCCATCACTTACCTGTTAGTATAAGTGCCTGGGCAGCACCATGTTGCAAGATGGATATGGTCATCATACCGGTTCTTATGCCTTAATGTAAATGTAAAACAACTGTACCTCCTTAAGGGTTCTCCAACTGGAACAGCAATTGGAACAGCACAGGTGTAGCTTATTGAGGAGGTAATTCCAAGACTTTGCTTAAAAACCCAAGCCAAGCCGCCAGGCCTTTTTAGGAACTGTGGTAGTACGTCAATATAGGTAAAGGTATTAAATACACATTAAAAGACACACAGACACACCACATCCAAAGGTGAGTCACTTACCCTGGGGAGCAGGCTATAGGGAGCTTCAGGCTAGCAGCTTCTATCCCTCCTCCCCACTTGAGAGGACAGCAAGGAGGCCGTGCATATGCGCCAAGCACTGTAGGCATGCATTCACACCAAGTGCTTGGTGCGCATGCGCAGTGGGGAAACCAGTAAAAAGGTAAGTCCCGAAGGTGGTTCCCCCCAAAAGCCACTACCGGTTCTCCGGGACACTGGGGAAAGTTACTACCGGTTCTGGCAAACTGGTGCAAACCTGTTACATCCCATCACTGGTGACTGTGTGTACTAGTGGGTGGAGGATAATCTTGCACTGATAGCTTGGGATTTACTTCTTTGGATTTCAGCTCCAAAAATTCTTAGAATTCTTAGTTCCAAGATTCCTATGGCTGGGATATTCTGGGAATTGTGGTCCAAAATTGACCTTTTCCAAGTACTGTCTGTATTTTAATGGCTCAGTTTGAAGGTGATTTCTATACCAAGGTCAAGGCTCGAAGTTTGGTTAAAAAACAAATAAACATAATCAGAAAGAGCTGCAGGGAACTTGAAGTTGCAAATCCACAGCTAGAACTTGGGACAAGATTAAGGATTGGGGCTAGAAACAAACATTAAAGATAACCCATAATTAAATCTGAAAGTGACTTAATGTTGCAAAGAGGGAACTAAGGCAATCTCTTTATGTTTCAAAATCAGATTTCAAAGGAAATCAGTGCTTAAAGAGCCCTCCTGGTGCAGTGGCTAACTTGCAGTACTACAACCAAAGCTCATCACATTGTGAGTTCAATCCTGACCAAGGCTCAAGCACATTGTGAGTTTAGTGCTGACAAGCACCAGGATAAATCAACCAGCCATCCTTCTGAGGCCAGTAAAATGAGTACCCAGCATTGTGGTAGCAAGAATATTAATTACATTGTGAATTGTCCAGAGAGTGCTATAAACACAATGGAGTGGTATATAAGTGCTAATGATATTGTTAAGTACAAAAGACCAATGACTGGAGTCGATTCGGCAAGGGGGCGGTGGCAATAGAAACAGAATAGAATAAAATAAATACATAAATAAACTGATTTTCATACTCCAAGGTCAAAGAAATCCCTGCACAGGCCACCTCTAAAAGCTATTTCTGTGATGAAGAGGAACCTCCTAATGTCTTGCCTACTGCTGTGAGGTACTGTACTTCTATTTCCCCTAAGACATATTACTTTTATATTTACATGTATATTTGTGAGCAAGTACAGTACATGCCATTTCTAAGCAAATCTCTGTCTTGTTTTTCTGGAGACAGATTCCCTTTTTGGGCCAATGCATAAGCACCCCCCTTCGCCGTGCTGGTGTTTAACATTTTATGCAAAGGAAAATAATTGCCTATTAATAAAACACTATGAAAATATCATTTTGCCTCAATTATAAGCATTTTCCAGGAAAAGTCCACGAACTTCACTCTAGACTCTTTGTATCTCCTCAGGAGTCAGGGTACAGTACCTGCTTGGGACCTAATTGCAACCGTGAGTTGTAAAAGAAACAAAACAAATAATTTGTACACTTATAAATTGCCTGCAGATTGTATACTCTGACACAATCTACAGAAAGTTATCTTGTTTTGAGGACTATTCTTTATTCATTGGTCCGGTTCCAAGAAGGATTTAATTAAATAAAACAAATTAGATCATGGTGACCTCTACAGGTAACTTTTATGTTTGCAGCTAACTCTTCCTAGAAAAAGTAAGCTGCTGTCTACTGCAAAAATGCTAGTCGAAAGAGTACGCCAGATGGGACAAACCTAGTCTATGTGAAGAGCTCTATCTGCATTTGCCAAAACACAGAGCCACTGGCAATGTATGCCCAGTTTTTCTTGTGAGGTTGACTTGTGCAGACAGCAGGCTAAATTCCGACAATTCACTTTTCAACGTCAAACTGGGATGTTTATGACTGGGTGGATCCTAGTGTACCCCTTGGCATTTTGTTGTTTTTCCCTAACCTATTGTTGCTGTTATTGTTGTTGCTACCTGCCTGTCATATGCAACCCTATTGAATGAGTATTCTTCAAAGTGTCCTGTCTACAGCAGTCCTGCTCACCTCATGTAAACTTAAGCCTTGGCTGGTGTCAGCCTATCTCGTGTTTGGTCTTCTTCTTTTCTTGCTGCCTTCAATTTATCCCAGCATTATTGTCTTTCCCAGTAATTCTTCCCTTCTCACAATGTGCCCAAAGTGTGATAGCTTCAGTTTTCTCATTGTTGCCTCCAGAGATAGTTTAGGTTCAATTTTCTCTCGGAGCCCCATGTTTGCCTTTCTGATAGTCCAGAGTACCTGGCAAAGCTCTTCTCCAACACCATATTATGAACGAATCATTTCCCCCATGTCCACTTTCTTTGTTGTTCAGCTTTTATACTCATATATAATAATTGGGAATATATTAGTGTGGGTAATCTTGGTCTTCGTCTCCAGTGACAGATCTTTACACTTGGTGATCTTTTCTAAATCCTTCATACTTGACCTTCCATGTCTCAGTCTTCTGATTTCTTGTCTGCAAGTCTCCGTTTGGATTGACCATTAAGATAAAGTGTATAAAATCTTTGACTGAAATTAATGGGAACAAAATCAAAAGGAGACACAACCTTTGGCTTTTTGTATCGATGGTTATTACACCACTAGTGGTCAGTTGTGTACTTTTGTTAGAAAGAGAATTGTCTGGCTCCATCCTGCTGCCTGTGTTAGTCAGCCAAAGCCAAGAATCTTTGCTCCAGCGCAGGATCTCCTCACTTGGAGCCTTGTGTTGTGCTTTTCTGTGCTGGCATGTGACATATAATGGTGTTTCCTTATGGGTATTTTTCTGTCAATCGATCTGCTGAACAGATAAGGAAGGGAAGAGAGAGTGAAGTGGACAAGGAGAGAACAGAGAAGACACGCAAAAGTGAGGGCAACCTGTATCTAGAGTGAGATCTCAGGCAACAATGTTAGATGTGTGCAGTCAGGGAGCTACTGGGATGACTCAGTGCATCGCAGTACATCCAACAAAAATATTGTTGCCCATGTGTGGATACAATGCTAGAGTGATCTATTCAAATCTGCAACAAAAAATACCAGAATAACCCAAAGGAACCCACAACAATTGAGGACAAGCTCTGGCCTCTGATTGAGGAGATCCATTGGTGGACACAAGCACCCACTCTGCTAGTCATCAGCTACTTGAGGCAACCACCTTGTGTCCTCTGGTTATACAGCTGGGTGTTTCTTACTCTTACTATATCTGATTCTCATACTCAATTCATATATGCAGATAACATACTCACTTCCTTGAGTGTCAGTTCTTATGTTGTCAAAATGGCACTTACTCAGTCCAAGTCTAGTTTAGGGATAAAGAACAGCAAGAAAAGGGAGCAGGACTATTGAAAGTTGAAGGTGCCCTTCTATAGTTAGTTGTATTAACCTGTCATATGCTTTCCAACTATGGAAAGATTTGTTATATTTTGTTTAAAGCAATGGTTCCCAACGTGGGGCACATGCCCCACAGGGGGGACTTCAATTCTCAGAAGCCTAATTAAGTACATTGGCTGATCACTGCTTTGGGGAATTGACTTCAGCTTCTGAGAACTGAAGTTCAAAACTAAAGTTTGTGAAACATTGATTTTTTAGAATAATTATTTCTAAGTTTCCATGTGTGCATATAAATTAGCACAAGCACATTGTGTACAAATCAGTGTCCTTTTTTTTAAAGGTAGGTGTTCCATTCTAATGATGTGAAAGTGCTCACCCAAGTTGAGTTCTTTCTCAAAAGACAATCCTTTTACAGGCAGTTAGTTACGTTTACAAACAGTATACCCTGCTTGGAAGCCCCTTTTTGTTGTTCAGTCGCACAGTCTTGGAAGCCCCTTAGCCTAAATTTAAAATGTCTCCAACATTTGGCCACAATCCTAAGTAATACATAAGGAAGTTTCATTGATTATTGATTAACTTATTTCCAAGTATGACAGGCAGGCAGACATGAGGCTGATTCATGAAGCTAAGAAATTTCATCACAGCTTCTCAGTCCTTCTTCTTGATGCATCACATGATTATAGAAGGTGCTGCAAACTGTAGGGCTTGTATAATTGCTTTGGATGGTCTCAGTTTTGAGAAAAGTGCTCCACTTTTATCTCAATTCACTCTTTCCAAGCTGAAAATCAGGAAATGTTCCTCGTTCCATTAAATATATTTATTTCTAGCAGCTTTAATTGATTACAACATTTTGGAATATGACCTTGTATTTTAGATCACCTAGCCAGATTCTGTATGGGGAGAGATATTCCCGTGCTTACTGAAGCAGCAGAGTGATAGAGTCAAAAAGCTTTGCAAATCAGCCACCCATCACAAACCAGAACATATTGGAAATCTGGTCTGAGTTTATTCTGGGTCAAGGAAGCAGCAGCACCCAATTGCTTGAGGCATTCAGAGACATCTGGTCGCTATTCTGCTCAGAAACAAACATTAATGTGCATTAGGATTAATTTGCAAGAGAAATATCCTCTTGATAGTGCTGTTAGTGGTTTTTTTTTATAAAAAAAGCCAAAAGTCATAGATTAATAATTATATGTTTTATATTGGGAGGAAAATTTTAATTGGGTTGCAGAACACAAGGATTGTGTTCTGTGTCTTAGTCATACTTGGAGCACATTTTTTGAAGTCAGTGAGTGTGCTCTGTGTATTACTAAGCCTAGATCCAACCATTAATGGTAGACATATAGATTTATTTTGCCTATAACTGCTGGTGGTGGGTGAGACGAGGAGGAGGAACAAAGTCTATGATCACAAAGGGAAAAAGACTGTGATTTGGACTGCTTGTGAAGCAATCCGGTGTCTTCTTTTCCCCAGTAATCACATGTTATGTGGAGAATTGTGCTCCAGCCCAAACTTGATTGTTTCCAAGCTGGACTTTTCTGGTCCAGCTATAGGGCTTCTACTTTGGAAGGCCATGCTGCAATGATGAACTGGCAGACAGAAGAGTCACATTAAGGGAGAGTGTCCTTGCTCAAGTGACCCATTTTAGTGAGATCAGGTGGGTGCTTTGGAAGCTCTCTGAGTTCACCCTAAGTGTACTCATGCAGATGCCATGACAAATGGTGACTCAGAAAAGGTAGGACCAAATGATGAGGAAGGGTGTGTGTTGGTGGTTTTATGCTAGCACAAATCATGCATACCAAACCTTATACTGTAAATCAGTGGTTCAAGCAAGAGTAGGGCACCAGAAGCATTAGGAGAAATCCTGCTGCTTTGTTTCACAGGTAGAAGACAAGCAGTGTACCTTTCACTTTCTTGCGGGCAGCAATTAATGAGTCAATGGTGGGATTCTTGACCATGTGACAAGGCAGTGTGTCCCCAAGAATTGCAGCAGATACTCAAAAATAGCTGGGTTGTGATTATCACCCAGACCAACTTAAAGGTTAACCAACTCTCATCCCAGTTGAGTTCAGGTCTTGGGTGCTTGCATGTGAAAGTGGAAGCTAGGGATAGAGTGGGAATTGTGTTGGTGTACTAGGTTCCCCACAGCCCAACACTCTCCATCCCTGAGCTAACAGATTTTTATCAGATCTTTGAGGAGGCTCTTCCTGTGTATCCTGCTTCTGTTTCTTATTGGTTAGACTGCTAAGATCTGAATTGCCGTAGCTAACTGTGACTAAGTAATGAGTTTCCAAAACTCAGTGTGTGACACAGCACTTCACTGTGATATATCCTGGCACCTCATCAGTTAGCTGCAAATAGCAACAATCAGCTGCTGCATATTGTGCAAACCTTACCTAAACACCAATAGGATTCTGGTGAATAATTGTTATAAAGTCCCAGAATCTCCATCTAAACCATTCCTGTAGCGTAAAATTTTTGGAAGTTGCAGTCAAACTAACAAAGAACTACAACTTTTCTAGTCTCTTGCCTACATGGATTCAGTGTCAGGATCAGTCCACTTCAAACCAGAACTGTTCAGCTAAGGTAAGGTAAGCTGTTCAGCTAAGCTAAGGTAAGGTTCAGCTAAGGAAGCTCCCGCTTCTCCCTGGGTCTTTCCATCTCGCCCGGGGATGGACAAGCAGGCACAGCTGTGACCGGTGAGGCGTTTCCCCCCCCCCGCCCTCCCTCTGGGACCTCTTTCCATCTCGGGCACAGCTGTGACCGGTGAGGCGTTCCCCCCCGCCCTCCCTCTGGGACCTCTTTCCATCTCGGCCCGGAGGCTGATAAGAGACTGGTGGCGGCGGCGGCACCAAGAGGACGCTCCCGCTTCTCCCCAGGTCTTTCCATCTTGCCCGGGGATGGACAAGCAGGCACAGCTGTGACCGGTGAGGCGTTCCCTCCCCCCCGCCCTCCCTCTGGGACCTCTTTCCATCTCGGCCCGGAGGCTGATAAGAGACTGGTGGCGGCGGCGGCACCAAGAGGACGCTCCCGCTTCTCCCCGGGTCTTTCCATCTTGCCCGGGGATGGACAAGCAGGCACAGCTGTGACCGGTGAGGCGTTCCCCCCCCCCGCCCTCCCTCTGGGACCTCTTTCCATCTCGGCCCGGAGGCTGATAAAAGACTGGCGGCGGCGGCGACGAGATGACAGCTGATTAAGAACAGCTACTGGCGGGCCTACGTTATACTTGCGAAAGTTGACAATATTTGTATTTGTGATTTGATATTTGTATTTATGACACTGAATTATATTTGTAATGCTGGATGGAATGTTATCTTGTTATTATATTGTTACATTTTTTTTTATATTGTATATTTCTGCTTTATTGTGAACTCTATTGATCGACTGTATATTACTGTAACTATACATGTGTGTAAACCGCCCTGAGTTGGCTCTGCCAAGTAGGGCGGTATAGAAACCCAAATATAATAATAATAATAATAATAATAATAATAATAATAATAAATATGGGCCTTTAAACATCATGTTATTCTACCTTAAGTTCTTCTTACACCTAAATCTGTAGGTCTGTGGTTATGATCGGTTGGTTGGTTGGTTGGTTGAACTTTTATACTGGATGCTGTAAGTATAAACCAGAGAGAACAAATCTAAGAAGTTTAGACAAAGTTCCGCAGGCACCCATCAGTCTTCCAGGCATTCATTCAAACCTACAACTTGCAGTTGAGTAGATAGCTGCATATAGGTCATGTCTGTGCATTGTACCCATTAAAGAAGGTGCGGATTAGAGTTGAGGATGCCCTGAAGGACAGACAACCAATCCTCTGGTGAAAAGCAGTGTGTCTTCAGTGACTTTAACTGCCTGTCCTCAATTTCTTGAGAAAGGGGAACAGGGACAGTCATTCATCCTGATCATTTCAGCAAGAGAATTATCTTCCTCTTCTTCCTCTGGTGGTTTGCCAATGGAAAACAATTACAAGCCCTAACTGACTTTTCTTTAAGTATTAGAAGTCCTCTCTTGCAGAGCACATTATTCTCTAAGGCAAGCTTTAGCTTTATGTTTCCTTGGAATCCATGGCCACAAGACCATGCCTGCTCAAAGACCTATTACCAGCTACATAAGAGAAATGAATGCAGGTCGTCATTTCTAATAGTAACACTAGAGGTCACTTTAGAACAGTGTTGCTAATATCAAGTGTTCATTCAATTGCTAAACGATTTAGCAGTGCAGTTTGCTTGTACTGTATTTTGATGTGAAATTGTATACTTTGTTTACTAAGACTGACAGATTTTCTGGGCTCCTGCTACTCAAGATTCTTTATGGTTCCAGAGGTTAAATCTGAGAAATTCCTACTACAAAGGTTATGCATTACAATTGAAGCACATGTTTCCTCTGAATTTTCTTGGCTTGCACGGTTGGTGGGACCCCATTCCTTGAGATTCCATGGCCAGATCTTGTAAAGGCAGGCTCTTCAACAACAGTTTAAAAAATGGGGATTTTACATGTGCCACACTGACTATGTAAAACAGGAGTTCTCAACCTTTTAAAGCCGGGGGCCAGGTCATCTCCCTCAGAAAGCTTCAGGGGCCGGACAGCCATTTTGCCCTTCCTCCACCACATGGCACTTCCTGGTGTGGTGGAGGCCATGGGGGCCACATGAAATGGTGCCTTGGGCCACATCTGGCCCATGGGCCACAGGTTGAGAATTCCTGATGTAGAACCCTTGTTATGAATTCAAGTTTTGTAGAAGATGTAGAGTAAGCAGGATAGTGTGTGCGCGTGTACGTGTTGCTGAGTATGTCTAAATGGAATGCCCTGAAGCCGTGAAAATAAACAGAAGAATATAGGGTTGCAGGGGTTGCATTATCCTACTCCTAAGTCTAAAACCTGGTGGATAGACCCCAGCACCTGAGTCTCAGGGGTTATCTCTGAGCTCCGAATCTCTATTATTGCGTATATTAACCACTCACATGATCTGCTCTTGTGGCAAATCTTGTTAACTTACATCAATATAAAGAGAGTTTTGAGAGTCCCCTGGACAGCGAGGAGAACAAATAAGTCGATCTTAGAAGAAATCAATGCTGACTGCTCCTTAGAAGGTCAAATAGTAAAGATGAAGCTAAAGTACTTTGGACATCAAATGAGAAGATGGTTCACTTGAGAAAGTCTTGATGCTGGGAAAGGTGGAGGGCAAAAGAAGAAGGGGGCTGCCAAAAATGAGATGGCTAGATGGTATTGTAGATGCAATGGGCACAAAGTTGGGCGGGCTGAGGAGGATGGTGGAAGACAGAGATGCCTGGCGGGCAATGGTCCACAGGGTCACAAAGGGTCGGAATCAACTGTGCGACTGAACAACAACAACAAAAGATAGCATACAAGATGTTACAAGGAGAATATATCCTTCCATAGCTACCAGCTGTCCTCTCAGCTTCTTTCCAAACAATTATTAGACTGTATAACTAGTTACAGTGAAGTGCTGAATAAGGGCATGGCACAGTGGACAAGTGAGTATTGCCAGATTGTTTTCTTATTTTCCTCCTACCTTTCATGTTTCTCACTGCCAAAATGGCAAATCTTTGCTGGTTCCAGATTATTACACCCAATAATATCTAGAGGTGCCTGAAGAACCAAGAAAAAGTGTTGGTATGTGGAGAAGGAGCAATATGCAGTTATAATTTGTGACACAACACAACAGAGTTACTGCCTATCAGGTACCACTGTTAGGCCATCAGCCCATCCTTCTAATTTCCTGGACATGGGTTTCAGCTAACATGGGATAACCTTAAACTGGCAGGATTTTTCAAATCATAAAATGGTAAACAGTGTCCTTCTCCAGATACTGTTCTGGAGCACTGCTGAAAATTGATGTTGCCACCTGCTGCTGGTGCTGCCAGATAAATCTGTGCCCATGAAATGCTCATAACAAGCACCAGTGCTTTTGGGCACTGCTATGTTGGTGGAATCATCCAGGATAGATGACAGATGTGGCTTCTGGATGCTAATGCCAGATCTGATGTCCATCTTTCTAAAATAAATGAACAGAATATAATACAATTTGAACAATCCAAAATAACCCTATTCATGAGTCTCAAAAACTTAAGGAAAATTAGAATTCTGTTCATTTTAATACTATGGCCCTGTGGGCTATATAAAAGCTATCCCAGAGTGTTTCCTAAATTGTTGAAACAGATGCAAGTTATGGAGCTTTTATGGTCTCTGCATGGTAGGACGGTCACTGGCTTTTGGGATCCCAGCCATTGCCTTGGAACATGGAGTGATAGCACTTGTTGTTCAAACCAAAGGCATGTTGGTACATGCATGTGCAAACCATCTGAAGCATGGCTGTAGAGATTTAAGTTTTGTGCAATCTTTTTCTTTTCTTTTTTCTTGGTTTTGTTGTATTTTAATAAAACACCAAGATCTACCAATCTGAGGATCTGTACACAAGATTCACTCTGAATTAAACAATTCTGGTGCTAGGAATTTGTCTGAAGAAGCAGAACTGTATTGCTTCCTCCCAAAATCCACACTTAGCGAATTATCCAAACTCCTCTTCATAAGTAAAGGTAAAGATCACCCTTGCTCGAATGCCAATTGTATCAGAATCTAGGGCTCAGTGCTCATCTCTGTTCATTGCAAAGTGATGCTGTCTGCATCTGCAGATGTTTCCATGGACATGTGGCAGGTATGACTAAACACCAGAGTGCAAAGAATGCTTTTTACCTTCCCACCAAAGTGGTACCTATTTACAGATGTATAATTTAGGGTGAAGGAAAGTCACTGATATTATCAAACACGTGAGAGTGAAAAAATGTTTGCTGATTGTCAGACATCGGCCGTCCCTGTAAGGGCTCCTCCCTCTAAGTTCCTGAGACACCTTGTCCCATTCCTGGAACTCTCACCCTTACCTTCCACCTTTGAGAGAGCCGAGTTGCGTAGAAAGGAACTCTTACTATGCTCAGGCAATAGAGCAATAGAGCAAAACAAGGGAGGATTCTGGTAGTGTAGCTTTGTGTGTGTGTGCCAATAAAAAGAACAACAATCTTCAGAGAAAAACAACTGCTTTATTCTTCAGGTTCATGTAGGAAAGTCCATGGAAAAAAACGTAGTTATTAAAAGGTCAGTAACAGATATCAGTCCAGGTAACAGTCCAGGTTCATTAGGTAATCAAAGTAAAAACAAAAGAATAATCCCACACCATAGCCAGGGTCTTAAGCCATTGAAATCCCAAAAAAGAACTAACTAACTTCTCTGCAAAAATGGAGATTCTGCAGTCAGGTGGGTTAACCTTGGCCAATCAGGGAACAGAAGAAAACTTTCTCAAAACAATAATTGTTTACACACGTGCACTGTCAGTGTTCTAGCATGTAGACAAAACATGAAACTCAGCTAGCTAGCGAGATAAGTAATACTGGAAAACAGGCAGTCTTGTGACACAGCCATGAGAAGACAAAGGATTTTTTGAGGCCTAGGTAAAACTACAACCTCAACCCTTGGGAAACATGAGGAAATATGAATTACTTCAATTCATGCAGAAATCTACTGGTAGATCTAAATTACCTCTGTCCTGCATGTGACCGAAGCAAGCGTCAGCCATCTGTTGAGTCAGATGGAAGGCCTTTCTAGTCCAGAAGTCTTTCTACACAGTGGCCAGTCAGTTCTCCATGGAAAACTATAAGCAGAATAAGTTTTTAACACATTCACCATGGCCAATAGTTATTAATAATCCTGTCATCTTTGTATGCGTACAATTCTCCTTTATGCCATGCAAGCTAACCAACTCTTGCTTTCTCCTGAACCATGTCCCATGTTGTAAGTAAAATACGCATGTAGGAAAGTTAACACTCCTTGTCCCAAAGATGCTAATCAACTATAACTGGAAAAAAATTACATCCTGGAATAGACTTTGAGAAATGCTTCTGTAAACTCTGTGTGTCTTCATAGAATATCCAGTCTCCTTCAATATATACATGAGGCCCAAATTTATGCTGTTGCTAAATGTTATTGTATCTTACCACTCAAATGGAATATTTTACTGCTAAATGTAGGTCTTTTGAGCTGTGCTTTTCTGAGCTTTCTTCGAAGAAAGTCATATGAATAAAAATAACATATCAATAAAAAAATTAAAACTGGCCAGAAGACAAATTATAGTTAATAGTAGCAGGTGAATATATCAAGAGTTATGAAATGAGATCTCATGAAAATGTTCCTACTAAACATTTAGAAAAAGAGGCCAATAATTTTTCTTGTGAGATTCTGAAAGCACAGTCATTCCCTGAAACTTTTTTCTTGGCCAGATGTCTTATTGCTGACTGCTGAATTTTTCTAAAACTTTCACTTGTAGTTTCAAGTATTAGTGCAAACTCTAATATATCCAATCTAGTTTAAAAAAAAAATTTTTTTTTGGGGGGGGGGGGATTACATTAAGATTATATGTGACCAGAATGCTAATACAATAAACTAGTAGAAACTTCCAGGACCTTGAATGGATGGCATCCAGCAAGACCACATGTGATGAGCCAGTTTTGTTGAAATCAATATAAACTTTGTGTGAAATAAACATTTTGATAAACATGCATATAGTTCAATATGGATGGTGGAAAGAAAAAGGGCTTTGACCGTTACTAGAACATGTTTGCTCAGCTTCTAGTTCCCATTTGGCCTTTTTAATTGTTTATTCATTTATTTCTTGATTGATTGTCTTTCAGATACATTTATCACTTTAGAAATATTTATAGGGTAAAAATAAATAGGAAATCATTTGAAGGGGGGAAATTAATGTGAAGACAATGACCCAGTAATTAAAAGCAACAAAAGACCAACATTTGAATAAGGAAATCAGTACCCTGGAACTTTTTAAAAATTCTACCCTTTAACCAGGAATGAAAATTCTAGGGCAGTAAAAATGAAATACTGTACAATATTTCAATAATATAGTACAACGCAATCATCATTGTATTGAGTTATGTTATGATAAATTATTAACATTATGCATGTCTAAAGTCATGTGCATCTTTGGGTTTAAAAAAGAAAGAAACCCAATGCAAATGAATCCTAAGCAAAGCCTAAACAAAACTGGAACCCACAGAAACTTGGAGGATTAGACAGCAAATCAAAATAGAATGGAATAAAAAGATAAATCTTTTATTGTCAGTTTACTCCTTCCCAATCTAAACTTCAAAATGTTCGATTAAAAACCATAAATAATGGTAACAGGATGGTAACCAAAGCTTAACGCAAACTATATTCATGCACTCGCACATACAGTAAAAACAATAAATGTGTGTCACAAATATGTGAATGATAAAAATCCCAAATGTGCATGCATACTACACCTGAAGTAATAGGATGTGTACACTTTAAAGAAACCAAGCATGTCCTGACCAATTGTCTTCCTCAAAGGTGTAGTGTGAGATAGTCACTAGAATTTCAACTAGCAGGATTAAGCTCCAGTGAGTGGGTATAAGTTTTAGATATCCAATTATGGTGCTATTTGAAACATTTTGAGCGTTAGCTCCCTTCACAGCTTCTAGGGTAGTCACTGCCAAAGTCAGCATATTCTCGGTTTTGGCTGGGATTTGTATATATGTATAATTGGTTTGTGCTACATTTACTTACCCTCTACATCCTCTTACCAGGAATTTGGTTTCTAACTGAGGCATTCTCAAGTTTACATTAGGCAGGAAGAAATTGATAGCAACACTGATTTGTCATCAACTTTCCCAATTTCCCCAGGTTTTGTTCTATCACTGAATTTTTTATTACTCCATTAGTCATGCTGAGATTAATCAGGCATTAATCAATATGATTAATTGCATATGAATCAATATTAATATGTGATTAATTGGTGAGCATATATTATAATCTGCTGCAGCTGAAGCAAATTGCTAGCAGAAATTTTCCAGTCATCTTTGAGTGCTCAACCTGATGGTCTTCCAATCTATTTGAGTAGAATTCTCCTCAGCATAAGGCCAATAGTCTTCAGTCATTAAAGTATGATAAATCATAGGTGAACAAGCTGTTTCATGCCCTCAAACAGTGGATTGATGTAAAAAAATTAACCACAAATCAACTTTACCAGTATTCTAAAATCATATTTCCCCTCAGTTTACAACAAAGATATTGAAAATTATTTGTATATCCTGCCAAGAGCGTTCTTTGGCTTTTAGGAATATATTGGCAATGAGACATCAAATAAAAACAGAATATGCAGCATTATCTCCCCTCACTGAGGTCTTTAAGATCTATTCCCTCACAGAATATTGTTTTCTACACCTATAAAGCTGACTTTCTAATGTTTATATGCTTTTGATTGTGCTTCCAGTGTTTCATTTGGCATAACACGCTTCGCAGCACTGGCTCTGGACTGTAAGGCCGACAAATAAAGTTTGTGGGAAGAAAATATTCACTCAGAGATTCCATGGCTGAAGATTGTGAAAAAAAAATGGGGAGAATAGAATCTGGCAAGCAAGCCAGTAAGCAATCCGTTTTTCTTCTCCATTTCCAACATCCATTTCTGTTTATATTTTCACCCTCAATCTTAACTGCCAATTTAAAAAAATGAAAAAATAAGATCTGTCATTTCTTCCCTCCAGATTCGTTCTGCTGACTGATTTTTTTTAAACCAGGATTACTGTAGTATCATTAAACTAAACCAGCCCAATGGATTAAATTAACTTTGCTTACAAAGGTGTTTCAGTTCTTTTTGTGACCCCAATAAAACACAAGGCAGTGAGTGGGGTGAACTGTTCTCCACTTGATTAATGGCCATAACCAATTTCAGTCATATAATATTTTCAGAAGTGTGGCATCCATCCTCTTTGATGGGACCACACCAGCTCTGAACCCCCAATGTTGTTCTTCACATCACAAAATTGTAACTGCCTGAACAGGGGGAGTTTGCTCTACCCCAATGGTTCCCAACAAGGGGTACACAGCCCACTGGTGGACTTCAATTCCCAGAAGCCTAAGTCAGTACATTGGCTGATCAGTGCTTTGGGGAAATGACTTAGGCTTCTGGGAATTGAAGTCCAAACACCAGCATTTGGGAAATACTGCTCTACCCTTTTCACAGTTAAGGCATTCCACAGGAGCCAAATGGCAATATGGGGAGGGATGCTTAGCTGGTGTGAACTGGCTAGCTTGGGTGCAGCATTCACCTCCTCTTAGGACAGTTACATGTCTGTGACTAAAAAGATGTGACTAGCATACTCCAATGTGTGCTATGCAGTTGTAAAGCATCACTGGATAGGGCTTTTATCTGGTCTCTAACTAATTAAAATCAGCCCCTCCAGACTTGTGTGTATGTGGGCAAGTGACAACCAGCCTGAAGGCTATTTTTGGAGATGACATCTTCTTTGGATTCCTTAGTGTATATTAATGTTTCCCAGCCTTTGGTTTTTGGACTTCAATTCCCAAAAGCCTAAGTCAATTCCTAAAAACACTGATCAGCCAATGTACCAACTTGGGCTTCTGGGAATTGAAGTCCAAAAACCAAAGGTTGGGAAACATTGTTGTAGATTCTAACATTTCAAGGTCAGTGGTATGCAAAGCCAAAGTTGCTCTACTAACATCAGTATTCTTATGTTGATAAACCTTAGGTCAGGGGTCCCCAACCTTTGGTTTTTGAACTTCAATTCCAATAATCCTAAATCAATTCTCCAAAGCACTGATCAGCCAATGTACTGACTTAGGCTTCTGGGAATTAAAGTCCAAAAACTAAAAGTTGGGGACCCTTGCCTTAGGTAATTCTAGCTGCCAGGACTCTAGGCAAGCTCACAACTTCAGCTCCACTTGGCCTGTTAAGCTACAAGACTGGTGTCATATTTTCTCCCTTCAACATGCTGAGTAGTACCTACTGTGTCTCTCTACTTCCTTCCAACCTTCACTGAACCTCCCAGTTGTGACTTATTTATATAGGAAATGACAGAGACAAAGTGTTAAACTAATTACTATAGCTTGCAATTAGAATCTGATAATATGTCAGTCCCCCAAAGACAGGATTCTCACAACCTGGTGCCTGGGCAACCAGACTTTGTGTGTGTGTGTGGGGGGGGCACAACCTGCTGATATTCAAACACAATCACTTCCAGATGATCAAACACAAAAGAAAGAAAGCTAACCTGCAAAATGTGGAGGTAAGAAAAAATATGTTGTGACCAAAAGACACATTTCTCCATTTAACGGGAGCACTGCTTCTCCATGTAGAGCTGAGTTTGACCCTAAGCTTAGTTTGATCCCAAGTAAAATAGGAGTGGGCACATGTCTGGCTTGACAGAGGACTGTCCATGGTTTGAAAGGCTGTCACACCCCAGTCCTGTGTTTGAAGGCACCCAATCCTGTGAAGGACCTTCACACATTAATGTTACAGAGATACAGTCAAATCTCGCATAAAGAGCGTCTCGCTTAAAGAGTAACTCGCTTAAAGAGCAGAATTTTCTCTGAATGTTTGCTTCGCTGAACAAATAAAACCAACCACAAACTCACTTAACAAATAAATTGGGGTACGCAATCCCCCCCATTGGTAATTTACAATGGTGTTTCACTTAAAGAGCAAACTCGCTTAAAGAGCAATCCTGTGGAATGCATTATGCTCTTTAAGCGAGGTACAACTGTACTATATTAGTTTGCTATGTTGTTACTTGCTACTTTTTCTGTTACATTTTGATTCTTTTTTTCCCAGAAAAACCTTATAGCTTTTTTAAAGTCTGCTCTAAATTTCCTAGGGAAACATCCCCCTCCCAAACCAACGTAGATAAAAAGTAAAATTTTCTTGTTGCATAGAAAAATGTTGAAGACAAAATGAAGCCCAGCAACCCTTGGCATATTGCAAAATAATACATTACTTGTAACATGTTACTTCTTTGCGCTTTCTTGGACTGTTGGATCCAGTGGCCAAAATCCTGTTGTACAGTTAAACAAAAGACATAACTTTTAGTGGTGAATTGCCATAAGTTAAGAAATAACTGTAGTCATTATTTGTTGCGCAACACATCATGCAATTCAGCATGCAATGAATAATGCCTAAGAGGATTTCTTATCTTAAAGCAATTTGCCTCTAAATGTTACACACTTTGCATAACTGTGCAACAGGATTTTGGTCAATATTTGTCTATGCAAAAGTGAGTTCATCGAGAATTGTTTATAATAGCCTGAGCTCTATGGTTCAAATTTCTTGAACAGTACCTCTAGTTTTTATTCATTCAACTGCAGTGCTTTCTCCAAAGCTGCTATTTATTTCAGTCCTGTTTTTTAGATGGATGACGTGAAGCAACTGTCCCTCTCTCACATATCTTTTTTGTCACTGTTGTTATTCTCGATTGTCATCTGAAGGACAGGTATCCTCAAGGGATGCTTCAGAGGCTTTGCCACAGTAACATATGTTCAACGAGGAACAAAAATGTGTTATGTGTTATAAGATGGGAGAATAGCTGACAGTAAAACAAAGAACTCTGAGTTATGACAGAAGGGATGGGAAATAATGAAAGCAAGACATTCAAGCATCAAATGGTGAGGAATACCTAGAGGAAAATAGGAAACTTACAAGGAGAATGTTAAGAAGTAACTCTAAAATGATAAGAAGTATTACTAGCCTTGTACAATTGTGACATGCAACACGATGTTTACAGTGCATGATTCTTCTGTTCAAAGTTTTCTCTTGCCAGCCATATTCTTTTCCATGATACGTTATCTCTTTCTGCCCTTTATCTATTTTATCCTAAATAGTTAGTCACTGTTCATTAGCCACTGGAAATCTTCATAGCTCATTAGGCTGGTTTTTGGAAGGGGGGCTTTTCTTTCATTTTTAAAACATTTCTGTTCTGCTAATCATAAGATCAGTGCAGATGGTGATTGCAGCCATGAAATAAAAAGGCAACTGATGCTTGGGAGACAAGCTATGAGAAACCTGGGGAGCATAGTTAAAAGTAGAGACATCACCTTGCAAACAAAAATTTGCATAGCCAAAGCAATGGTATTCCCCGTGGTAATGTATGGTTGTGAGAGCTGGACCATTAGGAAAGCTGAGTGCAGAAGAATAGATGCCTTTGAAATGTGGTATTGGAGTAGAGTTTTGATAGTCCCCTGGACAGTGAGGAGAACAAATAGGTCAATCTTAGAAGAAATCAACCCTGACTGCTCCTTGGAAAGTCAAATATTGAAGATGAAGTTCTTTGGACATCAACTGAGAAGAGAGGATTCACTTGAGAATGCCTTGATTCTGGGAAGGGTGGAGGGCAAAAGATGAAGGGAGCTAAAAATGAGATGGCTAGATGGTATTGTAGACACAATGGGCACAAAGCTAGGTGGGTTGAGGAAGATGGTGGAGGACAGAGGTGCTTGGTGGGCAATGGTCCACAGGGTCACAAAGGGTCGGAATCGACTGTGCGACTGAACAACAACAGCAACAACAACAACAGCAGCAGCAGCAACGCCGACAACGACGCCGACGCCGGCTCCGACAATGCCGACGCCGACGGCTCCGACAATGACGCCGACGACGACAAATCATAAAGCTGTTTTAATTGGTACTTCTTCAGCAACATTTTATAGGATGCAACAATGATTTCTGAACTGGATTCAAAGTGCGGCTAGACTTCTTTCACACAAAACTGCTTACCTGTGTGGGTAATATCTGCAGGAAAATCTCCCTTTCCTGTCCTGCAAGAGGGCTTTCCCTTAGGCTTTGAATTGTTTTTGTTACACATCAGCAAGTCACCTCCATATCATGGTGACTCTATGAATGATTGATCTCAAAAATGTTCTCAACAGCCCGTCACAGCTCTGATAAACTCAATGTTGTGGCTTCCCTTTGGGAGTCAATCCATCCCATATTTGGTCTTCCTTTTCTCCTGCTGTAGTCATGCCTTTCAAATGTTCAGCTGTAGTCCTGTTTTGGAATTTTGTTCTTTTACTTTCACTAAAAGTCATTTCAAATCATTGATGCTTTCTAGCAGTAAGATTGTATTGGCTGCATTTATTAAATTACTGATGTTTCTTCCATCAATTTTCATTCCTCCTTCATCTGAGTCTAGTCCAGCTTTCGTCCATACATATATCCTATTACATTGTAAATAGATGCCAACTACTGGACAGTGTCAAAGAATTTTAGAAGATCAATCTTATTTATTATTTATTTATACTTATATCCCGCCCTCTAGGGGGAAATCATCTATACTCAGGGCAGCTAACATCATAAAACTAGTCATATAAAGATCAAAAGTTAAATATTACATACAATAAAACTCCCAATAAAATTATCACCACATATTACAATAACTAGAAAGTACCGCAATCCAGGACCCTTTAAAACGCAACCTATTTAGGATGAAAAGGAGCTGGGCAGCATATCTAATTACCAGAAATAGGCAGCATATTCTATACTTTATAAGTTTATAGGCAACAACAAAGCATTTGACTGTGTAGATCACGAGAAACTATGGTGGTTCTGAAAAAAACTGATCGTGTCTCAATGTCTAATTATCCCGATACATAACTTGTATTGTGGATAGGCTTTGGACCTCCCATTAAAGTTAGCCACCCAGCCTACTCTCCATTGGCCATTTGCATGACAATGATTATAATACAGCTTTTGATCTGTCATGTTGTTTGATGTTGAGTTCCCTCAAATGCTCATTTTAAAGCTAGTTATTCTTATTCTTTGTTTTTCAAGTGTTTCATATGTAATATTATATCAATCAATCACTTTATGACGGTCAACGACAAGTCCAGTAAAATGAAGGGAATTTTTTAAAAAAACCTCAAATGCTTAAAATATTGTTAAAATATATTATTTAAAAACATATCCACTCAAAAAAAATTAAAAATAGAATAAAACCAGTTTTTAAGATTTGTGTTACAATAACTGCTACAACATTTGAACCAGCAAATGCAGACAGCACTTCTTTATAACCAGTAAGAAAACAGAGAACACAGCTAAGTAATGAGGCCACATAGCATCTCTAATTTCTGACATAAGTTTAAAAGTTATTGTTGTAAACATAAAACAACTTTGTTTATGGTACATGACCAGAATAAAACATAACAATATACAGATGCACAGATTGGATACTAAGAATCCCAAGCCATATAAATCAGTAGAGTTTAAAATAACATTAAAATTGAATGGTAAAATACATTACAGCTGGTGATTAACCTGTCTCCTTTGTAAATGGTTCTCTCTAATACTCCATATTTTATTTGCCCTCCATGCAAATTTAACAACAGTGGCAGTGAGTTCAGTGTTTTTATCTGAGAGCATGATTTTAAACATCTCAGCATTCAGCTTAATTTGTGGGAAAGCAGAAATAAGGTCACGTCTAAGTTGGTTGTATAATTGGCATTCTAAAAGTACATGTTCTGATGTTTTAATATTCCCATCCTGACAAATATATTGATGTTCCTGAATAGGTATTTTCTTAAATAACCCTTCTCTCAATACAGATGGAAGTATATTAAAAGGCAAAAGCATAAATGATTTCCTATGATCAGGCTTAATTAAGTTGGATAAATAAGATAGGGGCCTCATATTATTAGGTGGGGTCATTACAAAGAGTGGACTATTTATTTTGTTCAAATCATATTGGTGATGAAGGTGAGCAATTTTATCCAGTACCTAAACAAACATATCCATAATGTGTTCTGGACAATATACAGTCAAACCTCACATAATGAGCATTTTGCTTAGCGAAAAACTCGCATAATGAGCAAGTTTTTTGCTAAGCGGTCTGACTCGCATAACAAATTTTTCGCTATGCGAGTTGGACTTTTCCTTATGGAAAAACTCGCATAACGAGCATTTATATGGGAAAAACTCGCATAGCGAAAAATTTTCGCTGTGCGAGTTTTCCCCATAGAAACGCTCGTTATGCGAGTTTTTCCATAGGGAAAAGTCCAACTTGCATAGTGAAAAATTTGTTATGCAAGTCTGACTCGCATAGCGAATTTTTCGCATAGCGAACAGCCTCACAGAACGCAATAAATTCGTTATGCGAGGTATGACTGTACATTCAAGTTTCCATCTGGATTGCAGCATTAGAGATACTATGTGGCATTTGAAGTAGAGATCTCAAAAATTTTGATTGGGTCTTCTCTAAGCAGGAGATGTTAACGTTCATACAGAATGGTGCCCCATACATTACACTGGTGAACAAAAAAAAATTTCCTGCCGCCTAAAATTTTTCAACTGATTTCGGGCATTTTGGGGCGGCTGATTCCGGAAATGCCATCCATTTTGTTCTAGCAGCTCTAGTTCATGAGATATCGATGATGTCACTATACATTGCTCTTATGACTACACTTGTATTTGCCTCACAATTCGTAAATTGATTGTTTTAATAATACTTATTGATGTTGTTCAAGCTCTATTCCTGTTGTGGTTGCAAGTGTAATTTAACTAATCAGACCTTTTTGTCATTCTCCGTGCTCTCCTTTACTGTTGAGACTGGATGCTGTGCATCCTGAAACTAGTCCAACTCCGCAGCTGCTCCATGGACTCATCCAGGGAGGCTTGCATTCTTGTTTTTTTCTCCTTCTCTTAAGTATGATTTTGACATTTATTTCTTTTTTTACAGGCACTAATATGGCTTTATCAAGAAGAACATGTATAAATAATCCTGATGGTTTTTGTTTCATCTGTGGTGAATATACATTCATTCAGCAAAGAAAACCCATAACTGACTTTATAAAAAGAGCTTATTTGGGAGACCAAAACTGGGAGACCAAGATAAGGTTTGGGCACCTCATATTGTATGTAAAATGTGCACACAGCATTTGTGTCAGTGGTCAAATGGGAAATGGAAGAGCTTGAAATTTTGGGTACCAATGATGTGGCAAGAACAAAGAAACCACAGCAATGACCGTTACTTTTGTTCAGTGAATGTAAAGGGCATCAATTGTAATAACTGAAAATGTTGGATATATCCCGATCTATCCTCCACACGACGCCCTGTTCCACATTCAGAGGAGATACCTGTACCTATTTTTGCCAGTCTTCCAGAGTCATCAGAAGAAGAGGATGAATCAGCTGAAAGCGTTTCTGAGCGAGAAGACAGATAATTTGCAGGATGTTCGTCAGTTGTACCTGGCTTTAGTCAGGCAGAATTGAACGACCTCATTCGAGATCTAAGTCTTCCAAAAAAGTCATCGGAATTATTAGCTTCCAGATTGGCAGAGAAACACTGTCTGTTGCCGGAAACAAAAGTCACATTCTATCGCAAAAGGGAAACAGATTTCCTGCCATTCTTTGCAACAGAAAACCAGTTTGTTTTTTGCACCAATGTTGAAGGACTCTTAATGAAACTGGGTGTAAGAAAATACATACCAAGTGAGTGGCGGTTATTTATAGATAGCTCCAAACGAAGCCTAAAATGTGTTCTTTTGCACAATGGCAACAGATACAGGTCAATCCCAATTGGTCACTCAGTTGCTATGCTACAATAGCCAAAGTCCTAGAGAAGATCTCATACCATATTCATCAATGGCTAATCTGTGTCGATCTCAAGATGGTGAATTTTCTTCTAGGACAACAAGGGGGTTACACCAAATACCCATGCTTTATATGTCTATGGGACTCTAGAGCTAAAGATCAACACTGGGTGAAAAGACAGTGGCCTCTTAGAGAAAGCATTACCGTTGGAGAAAAAAACATCATCACAGAACCTTTGTTTGAAAGAAACAATATTATATTGCCACCACTCCATATAAAACTTGGATTAATGAAGCAGTTAATCAAGGCTTTGAATAGGCATGGAGCATGTTTTGGCTATACATGTAACAAATTTCTTGCATTGAGTCTGGAAAAAAAAAGCAAGTATATTTGATGGACCACAAATCCGCCAACTCATTAATGACCAGAAATTTCAAGACTCAATGAATGATACTGAGGCCGCTGCGTGGTTGTCATTCAGTATGGTAGTGCAAAAACTACAAGGCTCCTAATTATGAAGAATTAGTGGAGAATATGCTCACTAATTTTTGTGCACTTGGCTGCAACATGAGCATAAAAGTACACTACCTGCACAGTCATTTGGAACGATTTCCAGATTGTCTTGGTGATGTAAGTGAAGAACAGGGAGAACGTTTTCACCAGGAAATAAGTTCAATGGAAGAACGGTATCATGGATGATGTGATGTACATATGATGGCGGACTATTGTTGGAGCATCCAGCATGAATGTCCAAGAACAATGCATCGGAGGAAATCACAGAAATGAGAATTTAGTGACCTAGTGGAAAAACTTTAATGAGCCTAATGTGACTTATGTAAAATAACTTGTGTATTTTATTATATGTGAGTGATGTACAGTAGTTATATACAGGGGCATAGGAAGGGGGGGAATGGCCCGGGCGGTGTGCTCCAGGGGGGGTGGCATTTTGAAGGGGGGGCCCCCAAATTTTTCCCCCAAATTTTTTCAAACATTTTTTTTTGCCTCCAGGCATGCATCGAAGGCTCCCGGAGCCTGGAGGGGTGGTGGAAAAATCTTTTGGGGGTGGGAAAATATTTGGGTGAGCAAAAAAAGTTTGAATGGGTGGAAAATTTTGGGGGTGGTGGCAAAATTTCACTCCGCCCCTGGTGGCTTACAAACTTGTTACACCTCTGGTTATATATGCAACCAGTATGGTTAGATTGGCCTAATGTGAATAAGCCATATCTATAAAACTAGAGCTGATGGGGCATAACTGAAAGCATTTTTGGAATCAGTGACCCAAATATAGCCAGAAATAGGTGAAAATTGTGAGTTACCAAAATCACTGCTCCCCAGTGTTGTGCAAGAGGTTTCACAATATATAGCTTAAGAGGTACTACAATGTTACATCCTCCATTTTCCCAGAAAAAAATCTGGATTTCCCCTGCACTTTTCTGGGCATTCATAGATACATGTGCAATGTGGGAGTTTCTGCAGCCATTTGATTGAAAAATCACTTGAAGATATTTGTAATATTGAACCTGTTCTATGCACTGTGAGCTAAGGTGCCAAACATATGATTTAAGATTGTTAGCAAAGATCATTATCTTCATTTTTGAATGGTTGACTTCCAGCTGGTTCAGTTGGCAGTAGGTGGACAGCAAACACAGAGCCCTACACATCCTATTAGGAGTTCTTGATAAGATCACAGCATCATCTGCATATAGCAATAGCCATATATGCTTGTTAGCTAGTTTAGGTGGATGGAAATCTCTATGCTGTAAGTGTTCTACTAAATCATTGATGTAAATATTAACCAGGGTGACTGACTCCCTATCTGACTCCCCTCAATGTTTTAATAGGGTTTGAAAGATGACCTTGGGCACTACACTTTATTCTGATAGTAGTGTTGTCACGAAGAGCTCATATTAAAAATAAAAGGTGTCTATCCATAGTAGACTTCTCTATTTTTTCCCACAGAATTCACCTTGAGACAGAATCAAAAGCAGACTTTAAATCCACAAAAGCTGCATACAGAGTTGTTATAGAGTTGGAAGAGTACAGTCAAACCTCATATAACACTAAAACCTGGTTCCACAAGTCTTGATGTTATATGATTTTTAGTGTTATCCGATGCATGTTAAAATCCTATGGGAGCCATAGAGATACACTGTAACCACACAGGCTTTAGCAGTTGTTATCTGATGCATCCCATAGGATCTTAATGTTATCCGATGCAATTCTTCCCCCCAGATTGCTTAATGTTATGCGATTTTAGTGTTATTCGATACTAATGTTATATGAGGTATTACTGTATTTGCTTATGAGATACTCAAGTATTGCACACTGATCTAATATTGAGTGCCCCTCTCTGAATCCTCCTTGTTCATCTGCCATAAAGTTACAATGTTCTAGCCAATCCTGGAGCTTCTCCTGAAGACGTAGTGCGTAACATTTGCTTATAACACTTGATAAACTTATTGGTCTATAATTAGCTGAGTCATTCAATCTCCTTTTTTTATGAATAGGAACAATAATTGCCACCTCCCAATTTGTTATAGTTTTAAAAATATTTTACTACTGCTTTGATTTCTTTTTAAAGATAAAATAAGGTGCACGTTTCTTTAAATAAAGATGCATCAACAACAAGGAGCAATATAGGTCAGCCACCAAAAAGTAGCTAAAATATGGAGTCCCATTCAATTAGATCTCACTGTCAGCTATCTCAATCAACCTTTGCATCAAACAGATTTGTACTGAGATCATACAAAAGAAGGTCAACAGAGAAAGGATGCTTGGGAGTTGCTGTTCAAATATCCAACAAAAACATTCACCAAAGTCAGAGGAATACTTTGAGGAGGGAACAATAGACTAGGAAAGTGAGTTAGGTTTATCTGTATTATATGGTAGGCCTGCTCAACTAATACAATGGCATAAATGTCTTTTGGGCAACAAGGATGCATCATTAACAGGTTAATTCAGTGCCTGAAAACCTTCTACCCTACGTGATTATGAAACACCAGACACCCAACATCTGGGCAGATATTTATCTTGTTAAATTAAACATGCACCTGGCCTCTTAATTATCAACTATAATTGACATCTTCATCATCTCTGAGCACTATTCTGTCCATGCCGCACTGGTAGATGTAATTAGGTAATAATTAATGTCTCTTTAAGTGCATTATTTGCTGGGAGCTGGGCTTTCTGTTGTCATATTAGGAAACAAAGCTGGTAGGCTTGTCTTAAGCAAATACAATACTGGCCTGGTTAGGTACCAATACTATAATCATGTCTACCTAGTTAAGAGTAAGTTCTATTTATCACTGTTGGACTTATTTCTGAGAAAGCATGTGCAGGATTACAGTGTCAACTGTCCCCAATTAGGCAAAAAAAATCCACACAGCCATTCACTTATTGTATTTTACTTCAGATACAAATTTAGCAGATAGATACAAATTCTCCATTCAGTTGTGACTATCTTTCATTTGGAGCAAGATGTCGTCGTCGTTGGCTGCAATTCACATCCGAGAATGTATTTTTTCCCCTGCAGCAGGAAAAAATGCCATTGGCATGAATTTGTTTAAGGTGGATGTAACTATGTAACTATGAGTGATATGCCTAGAGGTTGGGTTTTTTGTTTTTTGTTTGTTTTTAAAGAAAAGGTGCTCCAAATGTTGATTGATGTCATCCCGAGCGTGCCAGGGGCCTCTCTTAGCACAGCAAATTTTGACTCACAGGAGGCTCCAAAAATTTCCCCGAAGCAGCAATTGGCTTCAGCAAAGGCAGCTGAGGGGAAAGGATTGAGCAAGAGGCTGCTCAGAGCAGCCTGGAAAAAGCAGGAGTTCTCAACCTTTTAAAGCCATGGCCCGCGTCATGCTCCCTCTGACAGTGTCGGGGGCCAGATGGCCATTTTGCCCTTCCTCCACCACATGACACTTCCTGGTGTGTTGGAGGCAGTGGGGGCACATGAAATGGTGGCATTGGCCACATTCGGCCCACGGGCCACAGTTTGAGAACCTCTGCTTTAATATCACAAGAGCTACATTTCTGGGAGAATGCTTAAGCTAGAAGCCATCAGCTCTATGTCAAGGTTTGTCTGATGCATCACTGAACAAGTGAACACCAGGTCACATTTAGAACTGAATGAATGACAATGTCTTGTCTCAAAGTATATTTTTGTTTGTTTGTTGGGGCAGTGGTTGAACTGCTGTACTGCAACCAAAAGGTTGTGAGTTCAATCCCTACCAGCACTCAAGGTTGACTCAGCCTTCCATCCTTTCAAGGTCAGTAAAATGAGTACCCAGCATGTTTGAGGCAAAATGTTAATTACCTATAAACTACCCAGAGAGTGCACTAAACACTGTGGGGCAGTATAAAAGTGTGATTGCTTTGCTTTGCATTTATATGCCTCCACAATTAATACAAATGCACTACTCTAGGCAGCTCACCACATTGCAAAACAAAAAAACAGCAAAAGTGTACCAACCCCCAATAAACATTAAAAAACATAATCAATAACAAATACACCTATACATAAAATACAAAAATATATAACAAACAAGTAATTAAATAAATATACCCACTCATGTGGCCACTGTAAGTTCAAATTACAGTATAAAACTTACAAAATGTCTATTTAAAAGGCCTAGTAGCTCAGGTCAAAACCAAGAGTATATTTTTAAAAAATGAGAATAATCAGGTGAAAATGTTTGATGAAAAAAAATGTTTTTAGTTGTTTCCTAAAGTCTCAACCGCTGTTTATGATCTAGTTTTCTTTTTTCAGCTATCCAATGGCCATCATTCAACCCTTTCTAGGACTGTCTCCCTCTTTAGAGTAACATTTTGTATCCATGGGTGATATAGGTATTGAGGGGAGGGGAAGCAAACTGAGTATGGGGCTTCACCTTGCCCTAGGGTGGTGTCTTGATTAGCAAAATGTTCTACATTTGCATCAGTTTTGCCAGGTTCAGAACTGATTCATCTACAGTAATACCTCGGATAACGCTAAGACTTGGTTCCACAAGTCTTGGTGTGATCTGATTTTTAGTGTTATCCAATGCATGTTAAAATCCTATGGGATGGCTCAGATAACGTTAAAGCTCCATAGAGATACATTGTAACCGCACAGGCTTTAGCGGTTGTTATCCAATACATCCCATAGGACCTTAACGTTATTCGATCCAATTCTCCTCCCCAGATTACTTAACGTTATGTGATTTTAGCGTTATCTAAGGTAAACGTTATCCGGGGTATTACTGTACTTAGGAACATACTATACTGCAGGGGGGCCGGGAAAGTTCAGGCAAGGTTTTTCAAATGACAGGAAAATCAGACAAGCACCATGTGACCTTCTACTGGGGAAAAAATTTGAACCCTGATTCTTTAAACATTTAAGAAACAGTCTTAGTCCATTAAAATGCTACGCGTGATTTCTGTATACACCTTCTATAGAACAAAGTCAACCAGCCATCTGAGAGCAAAGCATGAACGGTGTAAATTAAGCATTCTCTTGCAGGAAGGAGCAGGGCTTTCAGTTTGCATTGGGCTTTCAGTGGTTAAAAAAAAAACTGAAGGCGAAACTGAGAACAGATGTGAGCTTTTAAGTTTTTTTCTGTGCCTCGGAATAAGGCACAGCTTTTGAATAACAAGTACAGCCTAGCAGACTCTGGAGAGGGTAAGAAGCCTGCAGGGCAGAGAGTGGAAGAGAAAGGCATATACTGATGGGTTCAAAAGTTCGAACTGTAACAATAATCAACATTATGATCAGTAATTTTATTGCAATCAACTGCTTAGATCTTGTTTTCGGTACATGTTTTCAAAATAGTAGGTAGTGTTCAGCCTCCTTTATCATAGCAGTAGAGAGAGCAGCCAAAACAAGAGGCGGAACTGAAATCTTGATAGTTATGTATAGTCTAATTGGAACTATAAGGGCTCTCCCTTATACCATTGTCCTTTCCAAACATATATTTGAACAAGACAGTGGGAAGCAAATTTCTCATGCTCAGTGGCCTGCCCACGCCTACGACGTCTGTGCAGTCGATGTTACTGTGAAATGAGCTGTGGGTGGAATATGTCACTCACTGCCTTGTGAATTCCTTCCTGAAAGTAGGAACATTCTGGTCAGGTTTTCTGCTCATGTGGAGAGCTCATCATGCTATTACTTAACAAACGGCCACCAGCAAACAGGGGCAATGGGAGTACTGGACGCAGGACAAAGTATGCCCAGTGGTGGCTCGTGTTTCCACTTTCTACATTTACTGAAAATGTAAACATGTTCATACACACAGTTCCCTTTCCTGTACAGTAAGTTTGCTCTGTATGTACCTGTTTACTACTAATGAAAGTACATAGAATTCTTTCGCTCATTACATTTTCATGCAGCGATACCCAATGCATGCCAATTTGCCAATCAAAATTAAGTTACATTTTGATATTTCCCATTTTCTCAATTTTTCAATGCAGTTCTTCCATCTTATAAAAAGGACACAACTACGCAGATGTATACGAGGAAAGTGTGAACTTTTAAAAACGCAAACATATGTTATACTATGGATAATCTAAAATGCATATGCATTAAGTGAAATGAATACAAAAATGCTCATGAAGGTCTGTGCAAACTGCAAAAATATTTGGCAAATGGATGTGGAAATGGGGGAGGGGGACTTCATCCTGGAAAAATGAGAAACTGAGCAAAACAAAACTGATAGATTCACTGACCCTCATCGTCTAGTTTAAACACTGTGGTTTTATGAATGGCTTAAGTCCTAGAAAATGTCATTTAAGGAATTAAGCGTAGCATCTCCTATATGCTACACACACACTGCAAACTCCCATCCGTATAAATAATGCATATGTAAAAGCAGCACTGTGTATAAAACAGATTGATCAAAAGAGCAAATTTCTTAAAGAGGCAATACTAGATGTGTTTGAGGTGTGGTGTTGGAGGAGAGTTTTGAGAGTCCCCTGGACAGTGAGGAGAACAAATAGGTCAATCTTAGAAGAAATCAACCCTGATTGCTCCTTAGAAGGTCAAATAGTAACGATGAAGCTGAAGTACTTTGGACATCAAATGAGAAGAGAGGATTCACTTGAGAAAGCCTTGATACTGGAAAAGGTGGAGGGCAAAAGAAGAAGGGGTGGCCAAAAATGAGATGACATGTAGATGCAATGGACACAGAGCTGGGCAGGATGAGGAGGATGGTGGAGGACAGAGGTGCCTGGAGGGCAATGGTCCATGGAGTCAGAAAGGTTCGGAATCGACTGTGCGACTGAAAAAAAAAAAAATTGTACTATGAACTCTCCAGGAATCATGGGCTACAACAGAGGGTGGATGGAGTCACAGCTCAAAGTGGGTGGAGTTTCCAGCATTACATACCTGCACAGCCTGTGGTCCTTCTGAACTACTCGTTGTATATTATCCCAGATAAACCCATCTCTTCCATTCAGTATTCACAATAACATGGGAATGTGCATTCAGGTGTGTGTGAGATAGAGAGAGAGAGAAAGAAAGGAAATTCAGAAAATTCTGTGCTTAAAGTGCATTGACCAAAAAATCCTTTGTAAAGACAATTAATGGAAAACAGAATATTTCAGTCTACTGAAATTAAACATTCAACTTGCAACTGAATCTTTACATGGTTTTATTATTATTAAACTTTTTTATTATTATCATCCAACTTTTCTTTCTTTATCTTTCAAAAAACAACAAACCTGAAATTTCCATAGCAGTGCAAGTGTGCTAGAATACAGGTGAACACACAGCAGGTAAATACAGGTGACAATAATGATAACAGATGATGCATCCTTCTGCCCAAAGAAATTAATACACACAAAATTAACAATATTACAATGGAAGTGAAATGTTAAGTGAGTGAGCGAAAATGGTGCAGATGGCTTGCTTTATATTCAAACGTGTGCGCCTCAAGGCGTTGACACTCTCCATGTCATTTTAGGAATGAAACCTTCGCTTCCAGCCAGTGCAGCAGTATAACTCTGTGGCTGTAAACAAAGGCACAAACCCAGTCTGTGAGTTCTTCATGTCCTTTAGCAGTTCACTGAAAAGCCACTCCTGTGTCCTTCAAAAGCCACTTCACCAGACCATGCTCAGTTTCACATCTCTTCACAATTCTCAGTTTTGTTTAAGTAGCACGAAAATCTTCCCAAATGTGCTTATTCCTCATGGTTGTCCTTCTACTGAATTTAAGAAACGGTTAACAGAAGAAATAGAAGATGGCATAGTCTTTCTCCAGTTGCAGCTTTCAAGTTCAAACTCTGTAGATAGCCAGCAAAAGGGAATGTCAAAAAACAGGCTACTCCTCTTTTCACTTACAGACAAATACACATTTGTGCACACAAACAGAGAGACTGATGTGATTTAGCCCAGGAATATCATGTTTCCCCTTTAAATCATGGCATTAAAGCCACACATTTAAACAGAGATGGCACAAGCCAAGATTGGTTTAACCTATTTGAGATCTTTGATTATGCACACTGATCAGTTATCCAGGACTACCAAATAAAAACATTACCTACTGGTAGGATGAACCATTTTACCATGTTACCTTCCATGCCACAGGTTGAGAATCCCTTACTCTAAGAAAAAAAATGTCGACAATCTGTGAAGTGTTCTCTGGCTCTCCTCGTACAAGGTGGAAACTGCAGCACAAGTGTGTAAAAGTGATTAAGGTATTATGTGTGACATATTCAAAAACAATTTTGTAATGCACTGCAGAATGAAGAGTACAAGGCATGCCTGCTTCCTGGGTTCCATCTGACTTACTGTCACATGGAGTTTGGAAATGTTCCCTCTTCTTTCTCTTCCTCCTCCTCCTCCTCCTCCTGCTTTGGTGGACTACTCAGAATACTCTATATAGCAGAAGCCATGATTATGGTGGATTCTGGGAGTTGTAATTTAAAAAAGAAGTAACATTTCCAAATTCTTCTCTCAGCTGGGTAGTTCAGGCAGCCCTACGGTGGGGAGAGAATTTACTGGGATGGATGCGAACGCACTGCTACTCAAAGCCCATGCCTTAAAGGGAAACACGACTTAGGCATTTTCCGCTTCGCTTCCTCTCTCCAGTCTCTGCTCTTCTCTATTATGGGAGAAAGTCGGAAGATCCTTGGGTAGCTTCGGGAGAAGCTGCCAAAGCTGCCTGAAGTTCTTCAGACTTTCTCCCATGGAGTAGAGTGGAGACTGGTGAGAGGAACCATAGCAGAAAATGTCAAGGTGGTGTTTCCCTTTAAGGTATGGGCTTTGAGCAGCAGTGCACATCCGTCTGTCCTAGTAAATTCTCTCCCCACCATGGGCCTGAGTTTACGTCCTTCAAGTAGGGATTAAGTAACATGGGAATCTGAGTATGAGTTCACACATCTAGATGCAACAGACAATAGTAATTTTGTGTCAGATATTACTCTGGGTTGAAAGGATTTTTGTTGGAGAAACTCCACTCAGGGGACACCTGAATGAGGTTCCTTTCATGTCCCCAAGTGCAGCCCTCGCATATCAAAACCCAACCTTCCAGTCTTAACCACTAAACTACCAGGGAAGCTGATGCAACAGACGCACTGCAATTTCTTAGAGGTCCTCAAATATCCTACCTGGTAGATATGTCTAATGTGTCATCACAGCAAATAGTCTCATTCACGGCTAGGCCCTTTAGTTCTAAAGATAAAGTCAGGAAATCTGCAACGAGGGACCTACTATACTGCAGACAGTAGAGAATAATTATTAGTAGAGATGTCTAAATCCCATTGCCTTGAAAAGCCTAACATAACTTTTTGATTCTTGCCAGAAAAAATGCTGTCTTTAAAGCAATGGTTTTAAAAATTACTCTTCCGGCAACTCTAAATGGCAATGGTTGTTGGGAGAGTATGGGGACTGTAGTCCAGATAAAGTAAATTTTCCAAACCTTGTTTGAGATCTGGCTCCGGCAACACTACCCTTCACTCATACATTTCACAGTTTTTCACTTGAAAAACTGTGACAATTATGTTATTAGTGTTAATTAAAATTGACTGATACTTGAAAAGAAAAAAAAAACTATGAAAGATCAATTGGAACCTGAAGTTATTTCGTCTTTAATGTAGCCAAATAGATGCCACTGTGAAACCTGGTATTTATGACTGAAACTGGAAAGCATACATAGTAGAACTGCAACAAGTAATAATAATCAAAACAGAGAAAATAGAAACCCTAAATAGTTCAACAGTTCTGAACCATAAATGACCCAACGAATGTAACAGCATGTTTGTAATCTTCCATGAATCATTCCTTCTTAGTTATCTGAAGTTTCTCTCTTTCTTAGAAAATAAAACCACCAAATGCAATTTCAACAGTTGCAAACTAAAGCAGAGGCAAGGAGTAGAATGGAGGATCTTCTAAACCTTTCTGGTTGAATAAAAATTTGCTCACATTACTTTTTGAATAAAATATCAGAGATGGGAGAAGTTACTCTTTAGGTCTGGCTGTATTGGCTGGGAAATTATGGGACCTGTAGTTCAAAAAAATAATATTTCCTATCTCTGTAAGATAGAGGCACTTTCACAACCATCTCTAGTAGAACATTCTTGAACACCCACTCAGCACGTAGAAATTACTAATTACATAAATTACATCATTTCTGGAAAATTAGTAATGAACAGGCAGCTGCACAGTCTCTGTTTAAAGGTTTAATGAGTAATATGGCGATGGGAGTGGAAGAGTTGGGATTGGTGTTTCTCAAAACCGAAGTCAGGGCTTTAGAGACTACCCATCTCTTCTTATCTCTCAGCATTTGTGGGGTGATAGATTTTTTTTAGGTTTCTGTAGATCAGTGTGACAGTGGTAAGTCAACACATTTGGATGAATTCAGAGTTACTGAGCTGAGTTAGAAGCAGGGGTGCTCAAACTACGGCCCATGGGCTGGATCCGGCCCTAATGTCAGTTCATCCAGCCCACGAAGTCCTTGTTGCTTCCGGAAGTGGGCGTCTTTTACTTCCACGTCCGGGAGCAACGAGGGCTTTGCAGGCCAGATAATTGGCGTCGGGGGTTGGATCCGGCCCACAGGCCTGAATCACATGACCAGCCCCCGGCCCCAAAAGTTTGGGCACCCCTGATTTAAAGCACGCATGACTAACTTCTCCCCTTGATTTGAATGGCTCTGTTCAAAGTGAACCTCTGGATCCAACCCACTATATTCCAGGCATTTTGTAGCCTTTTATGTTTTTTACTTTTCTGGTGCTCCTTCTGTGACAAGCCAGAACCTTTGAGGGAAAGTGAATGTAGAGAAATGGTTCTCTAGTTTAATAATCATGTGTTCAAATACTTCAAATCTACAGTGGGTCACTTGAGGCCTTTCTCCTCATTCCTGACTATTGGCCAATCTGGCTGAAGCAAGAGGAATTTAACATCTGAACAGCCACAGATCACGCACTGCCATATGAAGAGTTCAGCTTTAGGGAACAAAGACTGCAGACATCTTTCCTTTAAAGTTCGCACTTTCATGGACAGTACAGGTCTTTATAGGTTGATCTGTCCAAGTAAGGGTCAACCAGGAGTGGTCCAAAGTAAACCTTCTTTCTCCGTTTGCCCTTTATTTGAGTCCCATTTTAAAAATAGACTTTGCTAGTATAACCAAGTGTTTGCTTTGTTACTGTGCATCTTACATTTTTGTGTTTAGTGACTGACATCCCTGTTTCCTTTTTACAATAAAAGGTATAGCTTTCACACCTTCCTAGACAACAATTAAAGCAGTTCTCAACCTTTTTAAGCTGGGCTCCCTCAGACAGCTTCGGGGGCAGTGATGGGATGTAACAGGTTCCCACCAGTTCGCCAGAACCGGCAGTAACTTTCCCCAGTGTCCCAGAGAACCGGTAGCAGCTTTTGGGGGGAACCACCTTCGGGGCTTACCTTTTCACTGGTTGTCCCACTGCGCATGCACACCAAGCACTTGGTGTGCATGCACGCCTACGGTGCTTGGCACATATGCACGGCCTCCTTGTCCTCCCAAGCGGGGAGGAGGAAGAGAAGCTGCTAGCCTGAAGCTCCCTATAGCCTCCTCTCCAGGGTAAGTGACTCACCTTTGGATGTGGTGTGTCTGTGTGTATTTTAATGTGTATTTAATACCTTTACCTATATTGACGTACTACCTAAAAAAGCCTGGCGGCCGGCAGGCCTGGCTGCCTGGCTTGGGGGTTTTAAGCAAAGTCTTGGAGTTACCTCATCAATAAGCTACACCTGTGCTGTTCCAATTGCTGTTCCAATTGGAGAACCCTTAAGGAGGTACAGCTGTTTTACATTTACATTAAGTTATATTATCCTAGAGAACCGGTATGATGACCATATCGATCTTGCAACATGGTGCTGCCCAGGCACTTATACTAACAGGTGAGTGATGGGTTTGTGTTTGGGGTGGGTGGGTTGATTTATGTTTGGGGTGGGTGGGTGTATTTTAATGTAATTTTTATTTTATTTATTTAATTTATTTACGGGTTTGTGTTGTGGGTGGGTGGGTGGGTTGAGGGGTGTGTGTTTGTGTGTGTGTTTGCTTATTTTTATTTTATTTTATTATTTTTTAAAATTATTTTTTCTTTGGCCTCACCCACGACATCATGATGTCATTACGTTAGCTCCGCCCACACTGTGATGATGTCACGGTGGGGTAGTAAAATTTTTGACATCCCACCACTGTTTGGGGGCCAGATGGCCATTTCGCTCTTCCTCCATCACATGACACTTCCTGTGGGCTGCATCTGGGCCTCAGGTTGAGAATCCCTGAATTAAAGTGTCCCCAGAGGGATTTCTGAGCATACCCTTAGGGTACATGAGAGAATTTCCCTGGAGAACTGCAAGAGCAACTCTTTATTTGACACCTGGGAAAAAGCAGATGTTGCTCCCTTTGTCATGCAAAACAATAGAATCTCACCCATTCTATTTTAGCAGGTACTTGTGATGTGCAATATTTGATCTCTGGTTTTAAATGTATCTTTACATTGTTAGCTGCCTTGTGTGATGGTTTGCGGAATACAAATAAAATGCATTCTTATTTTAAAGAATTAGAAATGAATTTCAAAATTTTAGGACAAGGCCAAAGTTTTGCAATGTGGTGCATGGAGCATATTTTCCCTGCAAAGGTGGGAAGGGAAGAGTTTCCTATTAGTAAAGGTAAAGGTCACCCTTGGTCAAAAGCCAGTCATAACTGACTCTAGGGTTCACTCTCATCTCCATTTACAGGCAAAGAGCCAACACTCTCTGCATCTGCAGACACCTCCATGGTCGTGAGGAAGGCATGACTAGACACTGTAGAGCATGGAACACTGTTATCTTTCCACCAAAGTGGTATCTTTTTAGCTACTTGCAATTTCTTGCTTTCAAACTGCTCGGTTGGCAGGAGCTGGGAGAGAGAAGGGAACTCACTCAATCTTGCAGGACTCGGATCAAGTTCAGCATCTTATCCAGCAAGCCACCACAGTCCCCAAAGAGTTCCCTATTACAAACCCTGAAAAATTGATCTTCTAAAGCCACCTTCATTTATGCATCTGCGTAGTGATGAGTTCTGTATGACATACCATCAGTGAAGTTGCCATCATCACTGCCGAGTTGCATAAATTAAGATGGCTTTAGAAAATCAGTTTTGCAGGAGTCTTTAAGAGGAGCTGCCTGGCAGAACTTATCAAAAGAAAAGATGGCTTCAGGTTGAAGGAGGATAACATGTGGTTTAGCTACCAAAGACTGACCTTGAGCCTTTTGGGATAATCCTGATAATCTTGCAGAGGATTTCAGTTAAAATAATGTAATTACAGTACTGCTGTTACTGTTCATGAAATATTGCCTAAGACTATTAAAGATATTTTAACTTTGACTATTTCAGTATCTCCTTGTCTCATGGTCTATCACAGGCGTACAGTTAAAAATCCCCAGCAATGGAATAAACTTTGAAGGTTTATATTTTTACATTCGATAGAGATCACTCTCATGTTTAGCCATTGATTTTGGTGCTCATTAAAAATATGGCAGCTGGTCACGAGAGAGAAGTCCATATTACTGCAGAATATATTTTTAATGTGCTTCCTTATAACTCTAATACTGAATCTGTTGTTGTTTTTTAAAATATATATATTATTATTTAATGAGAAAAACAATTTCTATCCTTCCAGAGCAGGCAGGTTTTCAAAATTCATATTAAAAAGTGCACTGGTTACGTAATCAAAAATTCAGTTACAATTATTGGATAGGTTTCACATTTCCAAGTACATAGTAAAGGTAAAGGTTTCCATTTATTTATTTATTTATTTAGATTTATTATCCCGCCCCAATCAGGTGAACCTGACTCTAGGCGGCTTACAAAAAAGAAAAAGATCACACATGAGTGCAAAGCAAACTAAACAATCCCAGTATACTCCTACAAATTCAGAAATTAAAACCTTAAGTTTCAAAATTAATTTTTAAAAAATTAAACTATAAATTTACAAAATACTAAAAAAGATTTAAAAGTTTAAAAGGTTTAAAAAGTTTAAAAGAGTGTGAGAGAGGGTGGGTATCTCCATCAGATCAGCCACCCAACACGGGACCCCATATTACTGGAGCTCCACACCTGCCCTGCCAGCCAGGTTTTTAGGCCCTTCTGAAAGGGCAGGAGCTCTGTCTGTAGACTTAACTCAGTTGGCAGGAGGTTCCAAAGGGCCGGGGTGGACACAGAGAAGGCCCTCCTTCTGGTGCTAGAGAGATGCGCCTCTCTAGCTGATGGAATGATAAGAGAGCCTCTCCGGTCTGCTCTCGTGGGACGGACAGATGTTCTTGGGGTGACACGGTCTCTTAAGTATCCTGGCCCACTACCATGTAAGGCTTTAAAGGTAATGACCAGCACCTTGAATTGCACCCGGAGACATACTGGCAACCAGTGCAGCTCCCGAAGCAGTGGTGAGGCACGAGCATAACGCCCGCACCCCATCACTATCCGAGCAGCTGCATTCTGGACCAGCTGCAGCCTCCGAATGGTCACCAAGGGCAGCCCCATGTAGAGCGCATTACAGTAATCAAGTCTGGAGGTGACCATGTGTGATCATAAACAAGGAGTCCCGATCTAGGAGTGGGTGTAACTGGTGTACTACACAAAGTTGTGCAAAAGCCCTCCTGGCCATGACTGCCTCAAAAGCCAGTCGTATCCGACTGTAGCGGTCAGTGCTCATCTCTGTTTCAAAGCCAAAGAGCCAGCGCTGTCTGCTTCTGCTGACATTTCCATGGTCATGTGGCAGGCATGGCAAGACACCGGAGCGCATGGAACACTGTTACCTTCCCAGCGAAGTGGTCCCTATTTATCTACTTGCAATTTCTTGCTTTTGAACTGCTAGGTTGGCAGGAGCTGGGACAAAGACGGGAGCTCATTCCATCCTGCAGTACTCGGGAATCGAACTGCTGACCTTCCGCCTCCCAGTCAGCATCTTAGTGACTGGAGCCACTGCAGCCTGCTGAGTACATCCTGTAGCAGCAAATGATCTGGTGACATTCCACTGAACTCAGTGAAGTGTTCTGGTCTACAAAGGCTTATGCCACAATAGATTTGTTAGCCTTTAAGGTTTCTATAAATGTTATGAGCTCGTGAATGTCCATGCAGAGATGCTATTGTTTGGGTTAGAAATTCGACTGGTAATAAGCAGTGCTCAAATATTTTTAAAATTCCTCATTGTGCAGTATTGATTCAGTGCTTACAACAATCATCTGCTGTATCTTAGCAAATCACAGACTGAAATACTGGACTGTTGGAAATAAGTGACAATATTTAGATTGCAGTATGCATTCTACACACTCCCTAGAAGTGGAAGGAAAGGCATTTCTAACCAGTACAAGAATTACTCCTAAGTAACCTGTGCAGGGCACCATGCTGTGGAGCCATTTTTCGTATTTGACTACTTTAGGTTGTCTGCCAAATGCATCTGAGAAAATGGGTTGACATACAAGTCCACATGTTCTGACAAGTCAGAATTTTGGTGAACTTGTGCTTACTAAGGAGGAGCTGGTATCCTGTCTTACTGTCCGATTGTTCCTGGAAACCATTGGCCTTTGGTCTGTGTATTCAACAGGGCTTCCGAAACACACATCCTAAGAGTAGGTGCGTTGGCTTATTTCACCACCCAAACCTATGTGCGGATTCTTTTTCTTTGTGTTGGGGAAAGTGCGGATTCTTTCTCTGGCTTCAGAAGAATAGCGTGCCTTGGCGGGGCCCCGTATAAAAATTTGTTTGGGGGCTCTTAGGAAGGGTAAATATTTGTTTTGCTTATGCACGTTGGGGCCCCCCGTGGCCCGGGGCCCCCGTATAATTGATATGGCAGATACAGCGGTAGCTACGCCTCTGTCTGGCTTGTTGGGAAAGAAATAAGCCAGAATATTGGCTCCTGCATAGTTCCATAAATGCAGAAGCATGAACAAATCATGAAATCAGCCCAGATTGTAGTGAATAGTAAAATGAGCCAGCAAATTCCTGTCTTACAAAAAGCCTGGACAATTTCCCCCAAATTATTTATAAAGTTCCTGTGCTTCTTTGAATGTTTTGAAGAAAGGCCAAAGCAGAACATGTGTGTTCTTTCTATCATCCAGGACATGAGACAAGCTGCAACCTACTGGAGTTTTCTGTCATACATTACAGAGAACAAGCACATGATCGTGGAACCCTGATACTGATCTCCATTGAAGAGCAAATTGCATCTACATTTAGAAAGTGATAGTTCCTTGTGATGGCTCTGAAAGGAGCCACAGCTCACAGGCAAATCATATGTATGATATGCGATTGGTCCCATGTTCAGAAGATCCCAGATGGTCTCTCCAGCTCAAAGGCCATTGGGGTGGGAAACCTTAAAGACACCTACTTGCATATGAACAAGTTTCTGATTGCAAGAGATCTATCAATATTCTGATTCAGGATATATGTTCTGATGCCACAAAACATAATGGATCCATTTTAAAAAGCTGTTTGCTTTTTTTATTGAGTTTAATGTTGGCAATTACCTGTCCTGTTAGTTGGGATTATTCCCTCAGAGTAGTGCCTCTCCATAAACTGATGTCCAAGAGTAAGAGTAGGGCGATAATTAAATCAAGCAGTATATAAATTTTATAAATGAATGCATACATTTTCAACTTGTAGATCTCCAAGGTGGTTGAATAGTGAGAGGTGACAACTGTTAATTTACCCCTTGAGGCTCACCAAATCTGCCAAGAAGATATAGACACTATGATTTATGGAGATTATAATTTTTCTGTCTAAAAGACTCCATTAGAAAACCCTCTACAAAAAAAAAAACTTGTACAGTAATACCTAAGATAACGCTAAGACTTGGTTCCACAAGTCTTGGTGTTATCCAATTTTGAGTGTTATCCAATGCATGTTAAAATCCAATGGGATGGATCGGATAACGTTAAAGCTCCATAGAGATACACTGTAACCGCACAGGCTTTAGCGGTTGTTATCCAATCCATCCCATAGGACCTTAACGTTATTCGATCCAATTCTCCTCCCTAGATTACTTAACGTTATGCGATTTTAGCGTTATCCGAGGTAAACATTATCTGAGGTATTACTGTATTTGAGTCAGAAGTCAAAATACTTTTAAGCCAGCCTCAAATTTATCATTTCTTACCTTTTAGCACTTTAACTGACCAAACACTCCAGGGTGATACTGATGCTCCCAGTGTTTCCCAAATGCTGGTTTTTGGACTTCAATTCCCAGAAGCCTAAGTCATTTCCCCAAAGCACTGATCAGCCAATGTACTGAGTTAGGCTTCTGGGAATTGAAGTCCACTAGTGGGCTGTGTACCCCTTGTTGGGAACCACTGCTCTGGACTCATTTCTATCAGGTTTTTGGCTAGGACAGGGCAGCGATGGTGAACCTTTTAGAGGCCAAGTGCCCGAACGGCAACACAAAACCCACTTATTTACTGCAAAGTGCCGACATAGCGCTCCCATTGGGCTGTTGGGCAGAGGGCCGGGGCAAACTCTGTGCCATGGGAGGAAGCACCCCCATTGGGTTGCTGGGCAGAGGGGTGGGTGAACTCTGTGCTGGGGGGAAGCACTTCCATTTGGCTGCTGGGCAAAGGGCGAGAGCAAACTCTGTGCTGGGGTGACTCTGTGCTGGGGTGACAGAGAGGGGTCTGAGTGCCACCTCTGGCACACATGCCATAGGTTTGTCATCACTGAGACAGGGGATAGTGACTGTTTTCATTGTCTTGGCTTATACCAGTGGCTTAACAGGAAGAGTATAAGCTTGTTGTTGTTGTTCCTGGACCCCTGGGTGGGTTTGGTTCTAGGACACAATATTGCAGTGGTTCTGATCTTTCTTTTCTGGATATATTCAAAGGAGATGCTGAAGAAACATTGTTCAACACCATGTCCTTTGGCATGTGGCATCCCTCTGAGCTCTTCCATATCCCCCTATATTATTCCACATCTACATGAGATTGCTGTGAAATTTTGTCCAAAGGTTTAGCATGAGATGTCCTCAACAACACTGATAGAAATGCTTCTTGTTATCTGACACCAAAGGAGCAGTCAGGACTCTTAGATGTTCTCTGAGCTCAATAATGGCCTGGAAAAAAGTGAACATAGTGAAATTAAATCTTAAGAAGACAGAGGTTTTGCTCGCAAGTGGAAAGAGAAGTTTAGAAATTAGGAATCCACTTGTTTTAGAAAGGGATGTACTCCCCTGACAGGTCAGGTTCATAGTCTGGGAATGTTCTTTGACTCTGCATTGTCCTTGCCTTCCCGAGTGGCAGCAGCAATGAGACATGCCTTTGCACAATGTTACTTAGTGCACTGGTTACAGACTTTCCTCAATGTATATGACTTGGTAACAGTCATCCATGCCTTACTTATAATAATAATAATAATAATAATAATAATAATAATAATAATAATAATAATAATAATAATAATAATAATAATAATAATAATAATAATAATAATAATAATAATAATAATAATAAAACTCCATTCACGGAACACTGAAATGAGGCTCCTTTCATGTCCCTAAGAACTGGAACAGAGACAGGTGTGCAATCTGTCATGCAGGACCCAGGTCTCGAACTGCCAACTTGAAAGCTCTCCAGCTAACAAGGCAAGCTTCTTAACCACTGGGCCCCCAGCCTCTTATTACTTACATTGTGTCTTGATTACTGCAATGAATTGTACCCATGATGAAGGTCTGTGATTTTTATTTGCATGATGTGCGGGAGACAGGCTATAAAAGGGAACACAGGATTGAGATCATAGGGCCACATACTGAAAGACCTGCACTGGTTGTCAGTTGCTTACTGGACTTATGTCAAGGCTTTAACCTTCGAAGCCCTAGATGGTTTTGGGGTCTGTAATATCCATGGGACCTCTTACCTTGTAATGACTCTTATTGGATGTCAGCATCATGACAGAAGCTGCAAAGGTCGACTTGGCAAGCATGCAGAAGAAAACCAGTTTGACTCCCTGTGTGTTTTTTAATGTACTCCCCTCAAAGTTGAGACCAGTTTTCACTCTCACTTCTTTAGAGTAAGGTTTGAAGACACATCTTTTTTTTATTTAGCTTTTGGTAATGTTTAATTTATTGTGATGATTTTTATCGCTCCTAGATTTATTAATTGCTTTTATGGTCTTGTTTGCTTTATTTGATTTTAACAATTTTATGGCTGAATCTGTTTTAACTCTTGTTTTTATTATGCTCGATAACTCTAACCTGCCTTGAGCACCAATCACCTACTAGTGGAAATGTGGAATATAGAAATAATGATGATGATGATGATGATGATGATTAACAGTGATAATAATTCACCAAGTTTCTGACACTTTCATCATGAAATTAAGATGTTACTATCTCTGACTGAGGACTATGTTGCTCTGATCATTCATGTGTAAACAGGCCATGAGAGAATCCAGCATAATGGAGCTTTAAGTTAAATCAACCAAAATATTTTTTTTCTTAACAGAAAGATGGTTTGTGTTTTAGAAAGACAGAGCCCTGAAATTAATGCATATTCCATCCTAATTCACAGTGTGGTTGCTTTAACAATATTGAGGAGAGAAGGATTTAATAACTGAACTCATAATAGCCATCTAGTTTCACATTCATAATGCTGCCTTCCACTGATTATTGATTGTTGTGAATAAACAGTCAGAATTCTATCACTCTTTCCACATGTGCTTTGGATCCTCTGTGCCTAGTAAAGGTAAAGGTTTCCCTTGTTCGAAAGCCAGTTGTATCTGACTCTAGCGTTCAGTGCTCATCTCTGTTTCAAAACCAAAGAGCCAGAGCTGTCTGCTGCTGCAGACATTTCCATGGTCATGTGGCAGGCATGACTATACACCGGAGTGCACGGAACACTGTTTACCTCCCCACTGAAATTGTACATATTTATCTACTTGCATTTTCTTGCTTTCAAACTGCTAGGTTGGCAGGAGCTGGGACAAAGACGGGAGCTTATTCCATCCTGCAGTACTCGGGAATCGAACTGCTGACCTCCTGCCTTCCAGTCAGTGTCTTAACCACTTGAGCCACTGCAGTCCCATCTGTGCCTACAGTTGCCAAAACAGGCCACCTTTGCAAAGGGGTATTTCAGTACCCTCCCCTGCATGCATAAACCCTGTTGTTTCTAGAGGGACAATATCTAGTTTATATAACTGCAAGCTGGAGAATGTTTAAAAATGCCAGAACACTCTATATGTGAAATAGTTATGCTCCACTGTTACAAATAATAATTCTGAGCACTATATTGCCAGCGTGTGCTTCAAATATAACAACATCCTGTTTACATATAATGGGCATCTAGCAATTTTTCGTAATAAAACCTGCCAATAACCAGCCAAATCTGAAATGTAAACTGCTGGACTTTGATATAAATCTCAGCTTAACCATAGACTTACAGGTTAGCACAGGGGTTTCCAACCTTTTCAAGCTGTGGGCCAGACCGCACCCCCTCAGACAGCTGAACGGGCCGGACTGGTGGTTCTTCCCACCATAAATGTTGCCATAAAATGCATCCACAGCTGACATAGATGCATTTGCGACAGCTGCAGGCATATTTATGGCTGTCGTAAACACATCCGCTTCCAGTGGCGGTGCAGGCCACATGAAATGGGGCCATGGGTCAGGTCCAGCCCTCGGGCCATAGGTTGAGAATCTATGGGGTTAGCACTTGGAACATCACAGTCATAAAGCACAGATTTCCAATCTACACAACAAACTGCCCTACCTCTGAGAGCAGCTGTAAGCACCAGCCAAGGCTAAATTTATCACAGGAACAGCTATAGATAAAGAATCATCAGATTATAACACATCAGTTTCTTCAGTTTATATTTATGAAATTTTCACTCCCCAGTTCATTTCCCTTGGTAAAGGACTACATATCAGTGAAGCCAAAGGAAGACATTCATTGCTGCTTTCTTCAGTGCAATACATCCTATGAGTAAGGGTACCTAGAAGCCAAAGTGAGCTGCGGATCCTGCCAATGTGCTGCAAGTTGTGGTTTGCCATTCACAAAGCATGTCACACACAGAAGACAAGAGCAAAAGTCTGACATTAGGAAATAAGCACTAATGCCAGTTTGAATCTCAACAGGACCATTTAGTGCCCAGCAATGGGGTGCCACCAAGCACAATCTTATTGACACTTTCCTTATTTTCTCTGGATCTTCATTTTAGAAAGAGGATAAATACAGTATAAAAAAATAGCAATGTTGTTGAAGGATAATGCTCGGGACTGTAAACAAAACTAGTTAGTGTTTTTTCTTTTTAACGTGTCATTATGGAGTCACCTCTTAGACATCAGGGCTGCTAAAATTACAGCCTGCCAAGTCAAACACAGCTCAGGGACAGTGAATAATCCATCGCCTGCCAAAGCCTCAGTATACCCACTGTCTTTGCTGCCTCCCTGAGAAAACTAAGAAGGGGTTGGATAGCACCTGGCAGGTCAAGACAGGACATGGTTGGTTGGGGTCTATTGTATTTGGCTCCATGTATTACAACATTCAGACCTGTTTGAAGTCTCAACATTCCAAGGTGGAATTCTGGAAATCGGACACAGAAAGTTTGCTTCTTCTTCTCTTTCTTTCTTTCTTTTTTTAAATCGGTCCTGATGATGATACAGGTGACATAGTTTTTCGTGTGGGGCTGCATACAGCCAAAGGGGGAGGAGGATCAGTAAAATTGGTGGATTTTTAAAAACTGTGCATACTTTGGAGTAGGCACGGATCGCCTATGTTCTTCCACATTTTGTTGGCTGCCTTTCCTGCTGGTCTTAGCCAACAGAGCTTACCAGCTGGGATTGCTGGGAGGTGCAGTCCACCAATATCTGAGAGGCCACATGTTGCTGACCACTGCTTTATAGACAGTCCCTGAACAGCAGGATCATCTTACTGTGTTTGTATGAACTGCACATAAGCTGCACTGAGGTCTTTAACTTACAATGCAAACATTTAAACATCAGAATTCCATTTTAAGTGAAGGGACTTTGGCTTAGTACCCATGGAGGATTTTGTTTTTTACATCATCACCAAGGCTGGTGTATTTACTATATGAGGTTTTTTCTTATCTCATTTCATTTGCTTGTCTCTTCTGCACTGAAATTCAAAATACAGTAAGCTTGATATATACATATATGCATGTTCAAAACATTAGCTGGATATCAGTGCTTTACAGTGCAATCCTATGAATACTTACACGGAAGGAAACCTCACTGTATCCAGTGTGGCTTTCTTCTAAGTAATTGTGCATAGAATTGCCACTTTAGTGAACGATATATATATAATAGAAAGAGCTATTCAATAGAAAACATAGAACAATATATAAAAGGACATAATCAGTATAAAAAGCATATATTTATAAAAAATACTTTTTAAGGCAGCAGTCTTCCCCTGAGGGTATACCACATATGTTGGATTCATAAATATTGCTCTGCACTGCAGCTCAGTTATCAAAGTTCATCTCTTCCAGGAAGAAAATGTTGCTCCCATCGCCTGGGACGTCTGCAGTGGTTGCCTCAGGATACATTTCCTAGTTGAGGATGATGAAGAACTACAGCATCAGTGGGGGCCTCCGAAAAATCTGGAGAAGATTCCTTCTTCCACATATGGAAGATACAAGAGCAGGACCAATCGATGAATCATGATGAATCACATGGTTGGACTTTCAGTGTTTCTCCTCCCACAACAGTTCACTGGCTTTTCTGGACCCAGTCCCAGCTATCTTCAGTCTCTTGTCTGTTTTTCTCAGCCTCAATGATTTCCTTGTATTTCCTCCGAAAGAAGCCCATCTGAAATATTATTGAAAAAGTCATTTCCACTTGCACACATGTTCAAGAACAAATCTGTTTCATTAGCAGATATAAAATTCAGCTCACTTCACTGTAATGGATTCCCAGGAGTCAACGCTCCATTAACCTAACTCACTGGATTTGGGGTGGGGAAATTGGTTGGTCAGCAACATGTCCAGATCTCCCACTGTGACAGCCCTGGGTGGTTTGATTTATTTATTTATTTATTTAGATTTATTACCCCGCCCTAATCAGGCGAACCTGACTCTAGGCGGCTTACAGAAATTCATAAATTAAAACCTTAAAGTTCATAAATTACTTAAAAGTCAATTAAAAAAGAATTAAACCATGAATTTACACAAATTTAAAAGATTTAAAAAGGTTAAAAGGTTTAAAAAGATTTTAAAAGTTTAAAAGAGTGAGGGAGGGGTGGCTGTCCCATCATATCAGCCACCCAACATGGGACCCCATGTTCCTGGACCCCCATACCTGCCCTGCCAGCCAGGTTTTTAGGCCCTTCCGAAAGGGCAGGAGCTCTGTCTGGAGACGTAACTCAGTTGGCAGGAGGTTCCAAAGGGCCGGGGCGGCCACGGAGAAGGCCCTCCTCCTGGTGCTAGAGAGATGCGCCTCTCTAGCCGATGGAATGATAAGAGAGCCTCTCCGATCCGCCCTGGTGGGACGGACAGATGTCCTTGGGACGATGCGGTCTCTTAAGTATCCTGGCCCACTACCATGTAGGGCTTTAAAGGTAATCACCAGCACCTTGAATTGCACCCGGAGACATACTGGCAACCAGTGCAGCTCCCGAAGCAGTGGTGAGGCACGAGCATAACGCCCGCACCCCATCACTACCCGAGCAGCCGCATTCTGGACCAGCTGCAGCCTCCGAATGGTCACCAAGGGCAGCCCCATGTAGAGCGCATTACAGTAATCAAGTCTGGAGGTGACCAAAGCATGTGTGATCATGCCTTTGATGAAGGCAAAGACTCTTGAAATTTTATTTCAGCTTTGGTTTGATGGCCATACATAGAGATCCCTTAAATACTACAGTAATACCTCGGATAACGCTAAGACTTGGTTCCACAAGTCTTGGTGTTATCCAATTTTTAGTGTTATCCGATGCATGTTAAAATCCTATGGGATGGATCGGATAACGTTAAAGCTCCATAGAGATACATTGTAACCACACAGGCTTTCGCGGTTGTTATCCGATCCATCCCATAGGACCTTAACATCATTCGATCCAATTCTCCACCCCAGATTACTTAACGTTATGCGATTTTAGCGTTATCTGAGGTAAACGTTAACCGAGGTATTACTGTATTTCGAATGTTGCACAAGAACAATTTGAATCCCTCTAAAACAAACTCTCCACATTTCAATGTCGGGAAATATTCAAAGGCATCTTTTAGTTTAGAAGAATGAACGGGAGCGAAGTATTTCCATACACTCCCACAATAGTAAAGTTCAGGTGTACCATCCAGGAAGAATGTACAATTCCACAACTACTGGCTCGCCATGTACTCATATGAAACATCTCCTGCATCTCCTATTTGTAATGAGCAAGAACAACACAACAATATAGCCATACTGGATTGGCTGTGCTTTCTGTTTCCAATGGAAGACCAAATTTATTCCCTCTTAGGATTTTTTAACTTGTGTATTCAGTTTAGAAGTTGTGGAGATGTCACTTTTACTGGGCATTTAATAGTAATCAGTGGTTTTACAAGTCACCAGTATGAACTGAAATAATTTGGTTGTGTAAACAACTGGATATTTTCTTTTTTTTTAAAGTAGGAGTTTCATGCCCTTTCCATATAACATGATAGTAATAAAGAGGTTTGGGTAATTGCTTAAGTGTAGCAGCATGCCATTGAGATCATTAAGTCAATATTTTGTTCATTGTAATTAAACATTTATGTAACTCCTACTGTTTTAAACCTGTTTTCACCCTCCTGCAGGGTGTGATGTTTTAGCCTACCTACATCAGTCAGATGTTATTACCCTCTTTCCCAACACGGAGCATATTTAAAATGGCTTTGTACATTATCTTTGATCCTGCTATGCTTTTGTTCAACGTGATCTTTTAATTGAAAATCTTTTATCTAATTAAATGTAAAACTAAAGTCCAGAACTTTGGGGTTTCTTTGGGCTCTATTTAAAGTGTTGGGCATGTAAGACACAGTTATTATCTACTCAGTGTTCTGCCTGTCAGTGTTTTGTTTAAAAGAGTCCTATCACTTAAGCTTTATCTCACCAAGAATGTGAGTCCAGCACCACATTTCTTAATTGTCTATAATCCTCCTTCTGCACATCTTTTGGGAACCTTATTTACTTTTGTCTGTTTTACTAGCAGAAATGATAATTGTCTATTCCAGTATGCGCTGGGAAATAAAAAGCCTATTAATTTTAAAAAAACCTACCACCACAGCTCAATACTGGATCCTACACTTTTTTTTAAATGCACATGCAGAAAATGTTCCTTTGCAATTCTAGAACTACAGCTCTCTAGACAAAGAGCTGTAATATCCTCTACATATCACTGTTCCTATAGAGCACCGGAAGCCTCCACCTAGGATAAAATGTGGCATCATGACTACCTTAAACCAATTTCTACAACCTGAATTGGCTCTCTTCAAGACTAATCCAAGGCACGTGGTGGCAAAACTATTATATCCTAAATATTGTGCCCCTGTAAATCTAAGAAACCACTTCTATCCCTTCTTTCCCCCTCAACATTCAATACTCTCCTAGGTAAAGGTACCCTTGCTCAAAAGCCAGACTCTAAGACAAGACAGGGGCGCCCAGACCTTTTGGGCCATGGGCCAGTCACATAGTTCAGTGGGCTAGTCACATGGTTCCTTGCACCAGAAGCAGAAGTAAAACATGTCTTGCAATCTATTTTGCAAAAGGATGAAACAGATTTTCAAGCTGCCATTTTCTCTGCTTAAACCAGGGGTGTCCAATCTATGGTCCATGGGCCAGATCTGGCCTCAACACCAATTCATCCAGCCCACATCACCCTTGCCATTCCTGGAAGCAGAGTGGCAAGGGCAGCATGGGTCAGATGAATCGGCATCGGGGGCCAGATCAAGACCACGGGCCATAGTTTGGGCACACCTGCCTAGGGTGTGGTGCTCATCTCTGTTTATAGCCAAAGAGCCAGTGCTATTCGTGTCTGCAGATATTTCTGTGGTCATGTGACAGGCATAACTAGACACAGGAGTGCATGGAATGCTGTTACCTCCCCACTGAAGTGGTACCTAATTATCTAATTGCAATTTCTTACTTTCGAACTTCTAAGGTGACAGGACCTGGGACAGAGACCAGGAGCTCACTCCATCACACAGCAGTCGGGTCTTGAACTGGTGATCTGCCAACCTTCCAATCATTAAGTTCAGTGTCTTAACTGCTAAGTCACTGCAGTCCAGGCCTCTAAACCTGCTTATATCCCTTCTTTCCACCTCAACTTTCAATATTCTCCTAAGCATACTATTAACATGCTAAATCAGCTCCAAACGGTACAGAGGAAGATATCCTTGGCAATTTTATCTCTGAACTTGGATTCTCTTATCCTAGAGAACCCACCAAGGCCTGATTCTGCATATGTTCCAAAAGCAGTGACATTTTTATTCAAGCTGGGTTTCCACAGGATAGCTATAGAGGGTTAGATTGAAAAACAAACCTACATCCATTGTAATGAAACATGTTGTAAGATTAGTCACTACAATCTAAAATGTATCATAAGGGAGGGTGGAAATGGAAGCATGGTTAAATCAGGGAAGAATATATAGCTGTTCAGCTATGCATGCTTAGGAAATGTTGGAAAACACGGGAGAAAAGGTTGAGTCTTTCAAGGAAGCCTTAGATCTTTGGTGATGGGTGGATGGCAGCCATCACAGGCAGAGATGGATCAGAGCAGAAGAGAAGATGAAAGTAGGGGCAAACACCACAGAGAACCTTGAAGTAAATGCCAGACTGTGGTGGATCGGAAAGTGGGCGGTGAGCCCATGCCCAGGACTACAGGTTACCATGTAATGAAAGAAGTGGACAATTTGGGCAGCAAACTGCCCCAGTGGCAATCACATTTCTACTGCAGTTAAGTTGTAGGGTCCCAAAGCTTTAAGGATCATGTGCCTAGTAATCATACTGGTTGAAGAATTTGGGGGCTGTCATCCAAAGCGACAACTTGTCCAATCTTGTTTGCCAGCATCTGTACATTGTCCGCTCCCACCGCTCGGTGGCTTCCTTACTCCCTGCTCCATCTCAGAACCAACCTAAAGACAGATCTTTTGAGCCTGGTTCCTTGTCCAGTGTTGAAATTGCTTTCTTTATTTGGATGGACAGCTAACCAAATAGAACATAAGCAAATCGATGGCATCCTGTTTTGTGGTTGGTCTGTGGATCTGTTGCAGGACAGTCTGTGAGCTCAATTTATAACGGAGGTAAGTGGGTTTCTCCCCCCCCCCCCAAAGCAAACCTCATAAATGCATTCAGATTTAAGAAGTACAACATTAATTCTCCTTCACACTAATAAACAGATAGAAAAGATTTTTGAAGATGGATTAGAACTCCACCACTAACACTGGTTGTGTGTGTGGGGAGATTCTGTGGCTACCGACTGTGACAATGTCAACCCTGAAGCTCCAGAACTGAGATGAAGCTGATAACAGTTTCTGACTGGATTCTCTTTCACAACAAAAATAAATTACTACCACAATGATAACAAGTCCTGAATATAAAAACACCTATCCTATCAGGGAGAAAAGGTGCAATATACTGCTTCTCGTGTGCCCTTGCCTATGAAATAATTCTTTGCTGCTTAGATAGCTGTCTTGGGTTCTTTTTAAGAGAAAGGCAGGGTGGAACTATTTTAAATAGACAGACAGACAGACAGACAGACAGACAGACAGACAGATACTGTATATGCTCGAGTATAAGTCTAGTTTTTTAGTCCCGAAAATGAGACCCAAAAGGAGACTCGGTTTATACTCTGGTCAACGACCCTGAGGGTCTCAAAAACCGTGCTGGATTGAGACGCGCCGACCAACAACAAGATGGGGAGACTGGGCGTATCTCAAACCAGCATGGAGAAAATCCTTTATTTCAACAGCATGGGAGAACAAGACTACCATAAACACTCAAAAATATACCCATACCATATTTTACCATATTTTCATGTATATTCATTATTGAAACTCAGTAATAGCTGCTGCATTTTCCACACTCAACTTATACTTGGGTCAATCTATTTTCCTAGTTTTAGAGGTCCAAATTAGGTAACTCGACTTATATTTGGGACGACTATATTTAGATAGTCGGGTAGTTCGTTAGACAGACAGACAGACAGACAGACAGACAGACAGACAGACAGACAGACAGACAGACAGACAGACAGACAGATAGATAGATAGATAGATAGATAGATAGATAGATAGATAGATAGATAGATAGATAGATAGATAGATAGATAGATAGATAGATAGATAGATAACCCATTTAACCATAATGTCTTCTACTTGCTGTTAAAACTGACATGGTCCTCACCAACTTTCCCAGTGTATGAAGCACCTTCTGCATAGGTACTTTTCAAAGTAATCCAACAAGTACAGGAGAACACTGTGTTACCACATGACTTGCATTCTTGAAATATGCAAAGTTCTTTGATTGATACCCCTTTAAAACTGCTTGCTGAGCCCTAAAGGTGTCTATTCTTCACACAAACCACATCCTTTGAACATTAAAATCTACACTTGAAGTTATGATCAAAATTACAGAAATGCTTTTTAGTTTCCTCCAGGGCCAAACAAGCAAGAGCAGACTATCTCCTACTGTTCTTTTAATAAAAATTGTCTGCTTGCAGAACATCTGCTTCAGGAATTATCTCTAAAAAGTTTGTGGCAGCCATTTCAGGCATTTCACAACTGGATAAAGAATATGTTCACAGGGCTTCTCATAAGTAATAAAAGGAGCTGGTAAAGGTAATAAATATTAATGATGCGTGCCTTTCGGAATCTACATGTGAACCATATATGAAACTAGGTGGTTGTTGTAATATCTGTGTAGTGATATAAACTAAGGGCAGAAAAGGACAAGATCAACAGGGATGGTGATACATACGCTCATTACCATCAGGGTTGGACCTACCATTAGATATAGTGAGATGTCTGCCACAGCCAAGAGATGTCATGGTTGCTACTCCTGGAATCCACAACTGTTCTTCTTTATCATGCAGTTTATCCTGGACTCCCTATATCAACCTAACACCAATTAGCCAGATATTCCCCATTACACACAATGAAGCAAGATTCAACAACCAATTCATCAAACTTCTATACATGGACTGGAGAGGAATCACATTTTCTCCTTTCCCTCAGGCACATAAATGTCTGGGCCAATGCATACCATTCCACACACATAAAAGAAGTTCCAGTTTAATGGTTACTACATACACAGTGTTGTTTCAAATCAGCCTGTGTGAAGTTTACTCTATAACTCTACAACCTCAGTGTATGTATATTTTCTCAGTGGAGGAAATGCCACTGGAAACCACCATATTGGGTCCAACAGCAAAATGAGTGGAGGAGGAACTCTGATTCCCAATGGTCACGGAGGCAGAAGAGGCTATGCCAGATGGACTGGCTGTGAAGGTGCACCTTGTCCACATCCTCAAGGCTGCAGCAGTCCATTGCAGTTCTGGTGTTAAATCCTGCATGTCTCACTTCATGTGTGCTGTGGGTGATGGCTCCGAGATCATAGGTCAGTTCATGGCAAGATGGGATATACCTTAAACAAATTCATGCCAGTGACATTTTTCCTGCTTCAGGAAAAAATGCATTCTCAACCAAAATTAAGGAATATCTCTGATCTGTAATTTACTCTGGATGTGTGCAGATGATAAGTCATAAGTATGTGTCTAATTCCCACTGGGATGCTTGCACACTTCTCTTCTGGTACAGCAGTGGGTAGGTAGAAGTTTTTTCTTATTGGCTGAACTTCAGCATGCCATCTGCACCTTAAAGGTAAAGGTCTCCCTTGCTTGAAAGCCAGTCATGCCTGACTGTAGGGGCGGGTGCTCATTTCTATTTACCACCAAAGAGCCAGCACTGCCTGGATCTGTAGACATTTCTATGGTCATGTGGCAAGCATGACTAGACACTAGAACACACAGAATGCTGCTGCCAAAACAGTATCAGTTTATCTACTTGCAAATTCTTGTTTTCAAACTGCTAGGTTGGCAGGAGCTGGGACAGACAGCAGGAGCTCACTCCATCTCACAGTACTCGGGTCTCAAACTGATGACCTGCTGGCCTTCTGGTCATCAAGCTCAGCATCTTAACCACTAAACCATGATGGCGCTGTTCATCTGCACCTGACACCACGGTTACCATATATACTCGACTATAAGTTGTCCCAAATATAAGTCGAGGTACCTAATTTGGACCTCTAAAACTAGGAAAATAGATTGACCCGAGTATAAATTGGGGGTGGAAAATGCAGCAGCTGCTAGTGAGTTTCAGTAATTAAAATACATGAAAATACCATAAAATTAATTTATTCAGATATTTGTGTGGGCATGTTTTTGAGTTTTAATGCTAGTGTTAGTGCTTTTTAAAAAATGTATGTTTGAATTTGCACCACCGCAGTTTTGGGACCCTCGGGGTTGTTGATCCGAGTATAAGTCAAAAACCTTTATTGGATCTCATTTTGGGGGCTAAAAAACTAGACTTATACTCGAATATGTACATTAATTTTAATTTCAGTGCCTATGATATGAAGTTAGCTAATTTCATACAAATGGTAATTAAGATTAATCACGTTCTTTCAACATACCAAACTGTAGTTTAACAAATGGAGTTTAAAAAGAGGAAACAATATTAAAGGTTCAGGGAATTTCTAAACAAAAAGAAAGTTGTCATCTTCAAAACCCAATACTACCAATGCTCATCAATCACAGTCCAATATACTGCCTTACTATTGTTACTATTGTACTATAGTTATTATTACTCTGCATCTCTCCTTCTGGCTTGCTACTGCTTATCTTTTTTCCATGTTAGCCCATGGTAGCTTGATAACGTTCATAGTTTGAAAGTGATATCTCACTTATTTTTGTAACAGGGGAATAAGAAGTATAGTAAAACACCGGATAACGATTGGATCGGATAACGCTAAAATTGCATAACGTTAAGTAATCTGGGGAGGAGAATTGGATCAAATAACGTTAAGGTCCTATGGGATGTATCGGATAACAACCGCTAAAGCCTGTGCGGTTACAATGTATCTCTATGGAACTTTAACGTTATCCGATCCATCCCATAGGATTTTAACATGGATCGGATAACACTAAAAATCGGATAACACCAAGACTTGTGGAACCAAATTTTAGCGTTATCCGAGGTTTTTCTGTACAACTAACGGTACAATAAGTTAGTTCCACAATCCGGCGCAACCTGGTAAAGGCAACCTTGTGTTGCTGGCTAATCTTTCTCACACTAGGTCTGGCGGAAGGAACTGCAGAATGAACTCACCAAAAGATGCCTTCATTTTAGCAGTTTCACGTCTGGCCTAGACCTGGAAGAAGAAAGCCACTTGCTGCCTCTGTCTAGTTCAAAGTTGGCCAGTTGACTTACCCACTACTTTACTCACCCTTGCGCTCGCTTTTTCTTTCCCTCACCCAGACTCAGTTGCCAAAGTGAGTTCACCTCTGCTAAGAAGGCAGACAGAAGGGCATGGACAAGAGGAGACAGAACAGGGTCCTAACACACCAGTCTCTGCTGTTCTGCACAGAGAAGCGTGGAACTAATGTTTCACCTGATCAGGATCAGATGCCTCTGTTGAAACAGCCTGAGAGCCCATTAACTTTATTAGTAACAATAAAGCAAATGAGTGCTGGTAGAGCTAGTCTACATGGGAATCTTCCCTTCAAAAACCAATTCCTGGATCCCTTAGCAAAGTAAAAGCTGTTCCATTAGCTGCAATACATAAGTTGCCATCCAGTGTAGCTACACTGCCATCTGCTGCATTTTTCAAAACAGAACTTTCAGTCAAGGAATCACATTTCTATTTCAAGCATAAGGAAAGGCAATTCAAGAACTAGTTCAAAGTATTGTCAGAGTGTCTGAAATCCAGCTGAGAAGCGAGATAAATAAATAAGTGTATATTATGCATTCGCCAGTGATGTTACTCTCTATTTAATTTAATTTAATTCAACCCAATTTTATTGTAACTCAGAACTTGGAGGACATTACAATTGGAGGGGGAGCTTTTTACATTGGAAAATTGTGCTGGATCATCACGGCCTGCTGGTGGCAATTTTCTGATATAACAGGTCCCCCTGCCCCAAGGTTCCCCCTTCGGATCCTGAAAAGGATGCGGGTGTAAATTTTCAATGGGTTGAAAACAAAGAATAACATTGCTGGGTAATAACATCATCTCTGTTTTATAGGTTTCAGACTTTAATGCTTACGATGAAAATTTATTTATTATTTTTTAAAACTTTTCTTTGTTTCTTCTCTGTACAAAAATAGACTGCGCTCTCTCTCTCTCTCTCTCTCTCTCTCTCACACACACACACACACACACACACACACACACACACACACAAACACACACACACACACACACACACACACACACACACAAATGGACACCTGGGACTAAACAGTAATTAATCACCACAATAAGAAGAAACAACCAAAGGTTCAGATGTCCACTGAACTGCCAACAGAAATAGCTTGGGAAAGGTTAGGTGGAAGGCAATGAAGGGAAGGAAAAAGTTCTTTCCACTCAGAGCACTGTAATAAATATTATCTCTGCAATGAAAGGTTTTTGGCTGGAAGGGACCTTCCAGTTTCTGATATAACAGGTCCTCCTGCCCCAAGGTTCCCCCTTCGGATCCTGAAAAGGATGCATGTGTAAATTTTCAATGGGTTGAAAACAAAGAATAACATTGCAGGTAAAGGTTACCCTTGCTTGAAAGCCATTTGTATCCAATTCTAGGGTTTGGTGCTCATCTCCGTTTATAGTCAAAGAGGCAACAATGTCTGCATCTGCAGACATTTGGCAAGCATAACTAGACACCAGAGTGCACAGAACACTGTTTACTTTCCCACCAAAGTGGTACCTATTTATCTACTTGTAAATACACAGAGACAGCAGCTCACTCTGTCTTGCAGCACTTGGGTCTAAAAATGCTGACCTGCTGACCTTCCAGTCATCAAGTTCAGCATCTTAGCCACTAAGTCACTGCAGTACATACAAGGCATCTTCCAAACTTGGATGCCATGGTGCATGGGAACCCTGCCCTGTCACATTCTTCTGGTGTTCCTTTTCTCAACAAGAGTAGAAGGAGAACAAAGGAGAGTTCTTTCCTATAATTAGATGCATCCAGTCCAGGTTTATGAAAATTAAAATTATTATTATTAATAATTATTATTAAATTAGACTTATATGCCGCTCTACTCGCCTCGCTGGGTATTTGATGAGGCACACGGTACTGTTGTTTTAAGTTAATGCTGGTTATCAAACAAAAACACTAAGTTAGGAATGTACAGGAAGGAAGAAGAGGAGATAAATGGAGGAGTTTCATGACCATCCTACTTAGCGAACAATGGTTTATAAAGCAGGCATTCCTCTAAACACAGCTACCGTCTTTTGAGTTTTCTAAGCATTACAACAAACCTTGAAACCATTTACTTCCTACAGAAGACATAGGCAAGGTTTGGTTCAGGGGGGTCCTTTTCTGCCCCCAGAATCTTCGATGTGTATCACAGCTGGCTGAAACTGGGGCAAGGTGGGAAAGAATGAACTGGAAATGTTGTTCCTCAGGTAGAGCGACTAGAGCAGCAGCCTCTGCTTCCTGTGGGGATTATGGAACAAAGTAGATCCCGCTTTGAGTCAGAATAAGATTTCTGTCCCAAGAGTGGTACAGTCCTGCCTCTGCCTGGAATCCACAGCAAGGTGTCATGTCCTCATTGGTCTTTCTCCATTGATGTATAAGAGTTTGAGAAGAGGGTTATCCATACATCTATCACATTCAATAGGACAGATTCTGCATCTTTGACGCTGGATGATGAAAAAGCTGTCAAAGGGCCATTGATTGACCGGAAATGTCCCCAGTGTGGGCATGAGGGCATGGCATACTATACATGATAGATGTGGTCTGCAGATGAAGGACAGACTATCTTCTATACTTGCGTCCAGTGCAAATTCCAAGAGAAGGAGGATTCCTGATGAAATTTGCCCAAACGTTGGGTGAAAATTCTCTGTGGCATTGCTGTCTTACTGGTAGAGTTAGAAATAGAGTTAGAAATTTCACTAACTTTCCCTCTTGTTGCTTTGTTGTTGTTGTTGTTGTTGTTGTTGTTATCAGCTTGTGTATTGTACTAAATTTTGCAAGCCGCCTTGAGTTACCATGATGTGGAGAGTGGGCGGCTATATAAATCCGAACTATAAATATAAATAAATAAATATTTACTATTGGTTTTAAAAACAGTTGTTTCATGTCAAGAGTTGCTGGAGTGGGTGGTTACAGTCTGTAACCTACTTAAGAAATAAATCACAGGCAATCTACCTTTTTGATGAGGAAAACATTTGTATTTTATTTTCCCCACACACACACACACACACACACACAAGATAGGCCAGGGGAGCCTAATAGTTCCAGTTCTACAAACACAGCTGGGTGGTGCTATATGTAACCCCCAGGCCGCTCTTTGCCCAACTCTTGTTTATACTAGTTTGGTTGATAAAACTGTGTTTTAATTTTAATTATTTTTTTCTGGAGCTTGAGTATAAACTACTTAAAGTCAATCAGAGATTACTGGGGGCTGGGGGTTATTTAAATAAATGTTTACTCCCACCCTCCACTCCTAGTGAAATTAGCAAAACTTCAATGGCTCTTACACATTTCACAAAATATGGTACAGTTGTACCTCGCTTAAAGAGCATAATGCGTTCCACAGGATTGCTCTTTAAGCGAGTTTGCTCTTTAAGCGAAACACCATTGTAAATGACCAATTGTGGGGGGGGGGGGGTTGCAAACCCTGATTTATTTGTTAAGTGAGTTTTTGGTTGGGTTTATTTGTTAAGCGAAGCGAATATTCAGAGAAAATTCTGCTCTTTAAGCGAATTACTCTTTAAGCGAGGCACTCTTTATGCGAGGTTTGACTGTAGTGATAAATTAGGTTACAAGATGCTACATTATAATGATAGCAAACAGTACAAAGTGTTCCAGAAACAATGGAAATTGTTTCAGAAATAAAAACAGCAGCAACCAAAGATATTTTTCAAATGACAAAAATATATCACATTTCAAAAAACCCCAGCAGTAGCTCAATGCCATTGCACTGTCAGGCAAAATGATTTATTGAAAATGCTGCTTCTTCTTTCTCCAAAGGGATGAGCAAAAATTAATTCTGGTGCTGCTTTGAAAAAACTACATATTTAAGTGAAACTTTAAACTGGGGGTTCCCAAACTTTTTCCACTGCCGCCCTGACCACACACCCCTGGACAGCTGAGTGGGCTGGGCCATGCCCTTCCCCAGAAGTGGAAGTGGGCCACTTCCACATTTATTACAGTTGTGTGCACGTTTACACATGCACATCTGCATTTTACGGCTGACGTAAGATGCACCCATGCATGCGTACACACATCCACTTCCACTTCTGGGGCCAGATGAATTGGCATTGTGGGCTGGGGCTGGTCCATGGGCTGTAAATTGGGAACCCCTGTTTTAAACACTATTGAGAGGTCAATTTAAAAATTACAGTTCATTTGGCCTGCCAAAAATACAGTATATTTGACAGGAAAACCGTTGTCTTTTCCATAATTATTCCCATAAACAACTGCTATATGCTTGGTTTAATCAATGGTAAATGCAGATCAAGGGAATGATACCTCCCAGCTCTTAGAACTATAGGCCTAAAATAAAAATAAAAAGAGCATCTGATGTTTTAGTTCATAGGTCTCAGGCTTTTGTAATCATATATACTTATTTACAATTTTAAAGTTGACATATATAGTGTGTTTTGGCTTGAGTTCTTAAGAATACTAGTTTTGCTGAAAGGTTTGCTGCACCAAAAGAAGACTTTTGGCTTTGCCAGCAGATTTAATATGTTTATATGGTGCCAAGATAAAAGCTAGAATGTCTCACTGGTTTCTGATGTCCCCATTGGCAAGACTTTAAACTTGAATACAATGTTTACCCTCAAATAGCAGAGAGTGCACGCCTAGGAAAGCCATATATGCAGACCACCAACAAAGTCCAATTACTTGTGGACGACAAATGGAAATACCGTGAAGAAGGGGAAAAGTTTCACCAAGTTCCTATTTATACAAAGTGGCAATTGTGCATAATCAATCTAATTTCTCTAAAGAATCTGTCAGGAGTGTTATACATTAAATTCTGTGGTAGCCAAGTTAATTCAATAGCAGGCAGCTTCATATGCTACATAAACTGCTGATGAAATTCACCAGATATTTTCTTCTTTGCAATAATTATGGCTTTTGCTTGATAGGCTTCTCCTTGCCTTCATTTGCAAGTCTGATTATGTGGAGGAGAAAGCAGCACCAATTTCATTCTTTTTGGATTAGTTCACAGAGGAGGATTAATAACTTGATCACTGCTGATTCACAGATACATACAGTCAAAGCTCGCATAAAGAGCGCCTCGCTTAAAGAGTAACTCACTTAAAGAGCAGAATTTTATCTAAATGTTCGCTTCGCTTAACAAATAAAACCAACCAAAAACTCACTTAACAAATAAATTAGGGTTCGCAATCCACCCCACAATTGGTCCCTTACAGTGGTGTTTTGCTTAAAGAGCAAATTTGCTTAAAGAGCAATCCTGTGGCACACATTATGCTCTTTAAGCGAGGTACAACTGTATTCATCTCTACATGAGTGCAGCGTCCAATGGAGCTACACATATGAATGAGCCAATACAGAATATCCTATAATCTCAATGATTTTGCTTTTCAATGGAATTTACAAATTCAGCAGCAAAATAAACCAGAGCTGAAGTAATACAACTGAACACCTAAATTGTTCCTTGGCACACTATTTCCATAAATGCTCCTTATCTATTTAGGAGCTCCACTTTTATACCACCTTTCCACCAAGGTGTACATGATTCTCCATAAACAATCAAAACAAAGATCTCCATTGTGTATTTTACTCACTCATCTCAGGAACTGACTGGCTGCAGGTCACTGAATATAAATTGTGTGCTGGCCTATTACTTTAATCACTATCTCACACAGCTGTGTGCTCATGTCAATCTTATCAGCAGGACAGAAGTTCTATGCCTGTTTGGAGGCCACTAACTAACTCTTTCAGGGCTTAGGACTAATATTTATTATCACTATGAAAAACTGGATGAAAAACAGATGCATTCCAAGCGTAATATAAACTCATATTATATAAAAAATTTCATGGCTGCAAGGAAAATAAAAGCTAATTTTAAAAACATGCTATTTTTGTTTTTCAGAGATTAGGTCAAGATCTACATATTATTTTCAGTGTAGCTTTCTTTTGTTGAATAAAGATGGTTTTAGCAGGTAGTAAAAGCCATAGGCCAGTATCCTGCTTGGTATTTCTCTTAACTGTAGAAATCACTGTTGAGATCTGACAAGATGAAGTCATGGGCCTAGTTGAAGTCATGGGCGGGTGGCACTTCATCAGACTGCTACAGCAGCTTACACAGCTGGAGCTCTGCGTGGAGGTGAATACTGAATAGGATGCGGACCATGTACTTTTCCAATGACTATCAGTATTTTTATACCCAGGACTGTTTCTCATGCTTGCTCGAGGCTTTCATGTAGACTTACAGATGCCAACCAGTAATCAATTACACAGCAAGAAAACAACCTGCCCTGGTAGCAAATTCTAGACCAGTGATGGCGAACCTTGGCATTCCAGCTGTTTTTGAACTTCAATTCCCAGAAGCCCTGATCAGCAGGAGTGCTGACTTGGGCTTCTGGTAATTGAAGTCCAAGAACACCTGGAGTGCCAAGGTTTGTCATCACGGTTCTAGACAAACCTATTTTTATATGTCTCTGCCAGATTAAATAACTAATAATGATGCTTTTAGTGTTTCTGAAGTATTGTACAGTACACCAAATTTCACTTTGTTGTTCATCAGCTATTTTTATATGTTTGTTTTTCATTACTCCAATGTCTGTAACTGTAATACGGAAAAGGTCAGTAGAAACAACACCAACTACAACTATGTGATCAGGACATCAAATGGGGCTGGGGAGAGATGAAAGGGCCAAAGGTGATCTTGAAGCACAAGATGGATCATACATGGAACAAGTGACATCAATAAAAAATTATCAGGAAATCTTAAAGCTTTAAAATCCAAGTGCTTCTGAAGCATATGCATATGCACATATGCACTTATAGCATGTGAACTATTTTGTTTCTTCCCTAGGAGTGACAGCTGCAGTGGTATCACAGATATTAACCCTTTAAAAAAAGTTTAGGTCTGAAACCTTTATAAAGGGTTTGAGGAGTAGCTATCAAAAACACTATTCCCTACCTGGTTTGATTGTGACAGGAATTTGAGGCCAACTTCAGAGTATGGATCACACATCTACTGGAATTGAAGTGGTGGACCTAAGAAGATCTCTTCAGTGGTGATCCTCTAACTATGAAACTCCCTCCCAAATGATTTACACCGTACAGGCATTTGAGCAAGGACTGCTCATCAGTAGGTATTATGTAACTATTCTGCCAATTCTTTTTAGAGGATTTTTTATGTCAGATAGGAAACAAGCAGTAGCAGGAAAGGGCAAGTATAAAATTATGAGACTACAGTGTTGTAATCAGAAAATACCCTAATAGGAAAGATGACTTTTTTAAAAAAATCACGTCAGAAGCACACAAAGGTGCTTTCTGGGTTGAAAGGATGATAATGATGTTCAATCCTCTGCTTTCTAATGAACATCTAAACCAGGGGTTCCCAGCTTATGGCCTGTGGGCCGGATCCAGCCCCCAATGCCAATTCATCCATCTGCACTGGCCTCACCGCTCCTGGAAGCTGAGATAAAATGTGCCCATGCACGCACAAAACCCTGCTGTAAATGACCCACGGCTGTCATAAATGCATTTACAACAGCTGCGAGTCATTTGCTACTTCCGCTTCCAGATAGGAGGAACCACGTGACCAGCCTGCTCAACCACATGACCGGCCTACAACCCAGAAAGGTTGGGAACCCTTGGTCTAAACCCTGCACTTAAAATAATAAATTTCTGACATGTTGGATAAGCTCTTTAAAAAAAAAAAAAAAACCTCATTACTAACATGTTTTTGGAGAACATGAAAAAATATCATTGGGGAGAGTGAATCCCATCAAAGAAATTTATAAAGATCTTTTAAAAACATTTTTAATATAAAAATCATTATAACTACATACACACACACATTTGGTTGGCTGAAATAGTGTTCTTCAGTGGAACTTTCTATTTAATAAACATGCATAGAATTGCAGCCTGGGATACATTTTTCTAAGTGTGACTTATCTGGATTATATGAAACAAACAGTCACTCTAAGTGCAATCCTATATCTATTTTCCAGGAATACGTCCTACAATAAGACTTACTGCTGAATAGACTAGTTAGTTATACTTTCATGAAATCTTAACTTTTATTGATATAGGAAGAAGAGAACTTGGTTCCTCAAAACGTTGGGCAGACCTGGTTGAAGAAATGCTGAGGGTTGGAGTAAAACAACAACAATACCCAACTCTCCAAGCTATGATAATGAAACGTGCAATCTGGACAGAGAAACCTTCCCTTTCCTTGCCTCTGGACCTTCAAAATAAGCAAAGGAGAGAGAAAGATTTTTGGGAATAAAGTAGCATGATACTCCAGAAAAGAAAAGCAAGGAAAGGAAACCAGAGCTTTCTTCTTAGAAAGAGTTTGGCTGTCTGTTTTAGCCAGTGGTATAAAGACAAATAACACAGTGTGAGGCCATGAGAAGGGGGGAAATGGATAAGCAGCATTATAATGGATCTTTGCCCTCAAGTTCAATTTCCAGTTGGCTTCTTTCATTAAGTTTGAAGTGTTTTTCAACTGCACAAATAAGACGTAGGGTATTTTTAGGAAGAGCATTTTTGAACACTCTCCTAACCAGGGCCTGTGTATTTGTAGCCAACACTTCTCTAGGCAACCCCATGATAAACATAATACAGCGTACTGTTTGTTAACTTTTTGTTTTAAAAAAAAAAGAGTTCCAGACATTCATGCTCCATTATTAAGAAGAAGGCTGAAATGGTACTGTAATCTAAAAGTGTGCATTATTTAAATTAGATCCCTGCAGGGTGGCCATGAATTTATCTCTCTGATGGTGTGCTTTGAGGTATATCGCTGAAGCCTTGGCTCTAGCAAAAACAAAACAAAATTGTGACTTCCTGTTAAGATCGTAAGCTAAACCTTTGATAAAATGGTAGGCTGGTACCATTAGGCAAACTGAGATCACCTCAGACATCTGATTGAGGTTTCATGAAAGAACAGCAAATTGTTAGTTATTTAGTTTATTGTTGAATTTTTACCTAGACAGCAATATGGCTCAAGCCAGCCATACCTACCCTTTGCCAAATTTGCCTTTACCAAACATCTGGCCCAAAGGCTATTTTTCTGCCCCCTGCCCTCACCATCCCCAAAACTATTTTGCTGCATTTGAGTGGCAATTTATCATATCTAATTGTGGCAGTAAGCCATAAAATGCCCCCTGAAGCAAACATTTCCTACTACTGTACTTTTAAGAAGTACTTGCTGTTGGTGGTCAAAAGACAATTATGTGATTCGCTGCTGAATTGCAACAGTGCAGCAGTGTTGGGTACAACCTGCACTGGGTCCTGTGGGGGTTTGCTTCCCTCTGACTTATAATAGAGTGGTGCCTCGCTTAAAGAGCATAATGCGTTCTACAGGATTGCTCTTTAAACGAGTTTGCTCTTTAAGTGAAACACCATTGTAAAGGACCAATTGTGGGGGGTACTGCAAACCCCAATTTATTTGTTAAGCGAGTTTTTGGTTGTTTTTATTTGTTAAGCGAAGCGAACATTCAGAGAAAATTCTGCTCTTTAAGCGAGTTACTCTTTAAGCGAAACACTCTTTATGCGAGGTTTGACTGTAATTCACATAAGACTGATTTTCATGTTATTGTTTTGCAGAGAAAGTATATGTTTTCAAGCAATCTGCTTCAAAATAATCAAGGTGTATGAAGATGAAGAGTGGCAGTGCAAGGATGAACTCTGTCCCACTAGCAGAGAAGGGGACAGAGCAGAAAGTATACCTACAGTCCACACAACCAACTCACTTTATTCTTAATGGAATTGGGGTCCCCTCCCCTATAAGCAGCAGGTATCCTTTCCTTGTCAAAGAAGGTCTGCTATTGGTACAGTAGGAAAAGTATGTCTTAAAATAAAGCCTGGTCTTCTCAAAAGACCTATTTAGTTTATCCAGAAACTCTCATTTATCTATGAAAAATCTTGGTTTTCTGAAGGGTGGGTCAAAAGAGAGCCCAAGGGCCAAAATGATTGGATAACATTCTTTAATGATCATCCAATAATTTCTTGAGGTCCAGATGGTGATCAACAAAGAAGTAGTAGACTCAATTAATAATGATCAAGTAATTATAAAACACACAAAATGCAGAAAACTGAACTACTTCAGTTACACAATGAGAAACAACAACTAGGCATTGTCACAGTTAATAATTCAGCTTTGGATGCAATACAGTTGTACCTCGCTTAAAGAGCGTAATGCGTTCCAGAGGATTGCTCTTTAAGTGAGTTTGCTCTTTAAGCGAAACATCATTGTAAATGATGTAAATGATGTAAATGACCAATTGTGGGGAGTATTTAGAACTCCAATTTATTTGTTAAGCGAGTTTTAGGTTGGTTTTATTTGTTAAGCAAAACAAACATTCAGAGAAAATTCTGCTCTTTAAGCGAGTTACTTTTTAAGCGAGGCGCTCTTTATGCAAGGTTTGACTGTATATTTTTACTGATAAGAGCCAATGTATCTGCCATCAAGGAACGCTAGAACCTTGGATAACGTTTAGACTTGGTTCCACAAGTATTAACATTATCCGGTTTTTAACGTTGTGCGATGCATTGATCGCACAAGTTTTTAAAAAGCCCTGTTCCCTTTCCTCTCTGGCCAAAGGCATACCTAACAACAAGAGAGATTTGCCCTGCCCCCCTGCTGAAACAACAGCGATGGGGCGGGGCGAATCCTTCACTGTTAGCCTAACAGCTAGAGAGATCCCTGCTGTTTGGTTTGCCTTTGGCCAGAGGCTATACCTAACAGTGGAGGGGCAGAGCGAATCCTTCACTGTTAGCCTAACAACTACAGAGATCCCTGCTGTTAGGTTTGCTTTTGACCAGAGGCGAAACTTAACAGCCAGAGAGATTCACCCTTGGGGCAGAGATCAGTGTCAGGGAATTTGAGGGAAGCATTTGCATCACACAACGTTATCTTAACATTGTGCGATGCAAATGTTTGCCTCAAATTCCCCGACGTTATCCGATCTTAGCCTTATCCAGGGCAATCGCTATCCGAGGTATTACTGTAGTTATAATGAAGTCTAACTCTAAGCAGAAGAAAGACATCACAACAATCTGAATCATTTCTTCAAATGATCATTTTGATAATGATGATGACAGCAGTATCCTTTTAATGAAACAGTATCCTTTTTATGACTAAATGAAAGAAGCAGAATTAGGTGTTGACAAAACAAGCTCCTTGAATTTTTTACTGCAATACAACTCACACATAAAATCAGTTTGTTTGGAAGTAGTGCCTGTGTCCTTCACATTAAGATTCCAGTGTAAGCTTCTTTTTCAGACTCTTACATTTTCCTCATAAAAGATATGAAAAAGGGGGCTTCCTAATATTTAATGTTCATAGTATAGAATCAGATAATAACAATAATAATTTCTTGTCAGAAATTATTCTGGGTTGTAAGAATTTTTGCTGGAGAAACTCGGTTCAGGGGACACCTGAATGAGGCTCCTTTCATGTCCCCAAGATTTTTCCCCACTGAAGTGGCCCTTATTTATCTACAGTAAAACCCTGACTTACGTAAGAAGCCCATTCCATATCCTTTTACATAAATCTTTTTTTTTACCTAAATCAAAGCAAACCCATAGGAAAAATGAATATTTGCATAAATTAAAGCAAACCCATAGGAAAGTGAACATTTATGTACATCAAAGCAAACCCTCAGGAAATTTTTTTTTTACGTAAATCAAAGCAAACCCACAGGAAATTGTGTTATGTACATTGAGACATTTACATAAATTGGGACACAATTTTAGCAAAAAAATCCTTACGTAAGTCAAATTTTACGCAACTCAAGGCATACACAAGTTGAGGTTTTACTGTACTTGCAATTTCTTGCTTTCAAACTGCTAGGCTGGCAGGAGCTGGGACATAGATGGGCACTCAAACCATCATGCAGTACCTGAGTCTCAATCTGCTGATTTGCCAGCCTTCCGGCTAACAAGGCGAGCTTCTTAACCACTGAGCCACTGCAGCCCCTCTTAGTATAGATGATAATGTATTATTCATTGATGTTCATGGATGTGAAATACTTACCACAGACTGCAGAAATGAGGATGGGGGCTGTGATTTGATGCCAAGGCTGATGGTAATCTATGTGTCTATAACTGGGTCTGACAGATAGCTTACCTTCCATAGCAGCACAGCCAACAAGAGGAAGATGAGAATTCCCACGAGCAAACTGATAGCAATGATCCAGCCGACCACATAACCACGAGGCTCCAGATTATGCAAGGCCTCAAAGACCACCTACAAAGTAATTAGAGGGGGAAATATTTTTAAAAAATCTTTCATTACTCTGTATGACAGATGTGCTGCATTTGTATTTTCTGTTAAGATTTTTAAAGTACTGTAAAGTAATACTGGAAACCACACTGGTGAAGCTTAGCTGTCAAGACTATTTTCCAGAAAGGTTTAAAAAAATGTTTTTGTTTAAAGCATAATCAAATATAAATACTCTCCTGAAGCTGCCGAAGTGCTTCGGACTTTCTCCCACAGAGCAGAGTGGAGCTTGGTGAGAGCAATAGAAATGGGAACTGCTAAAGATGGTGTTTCCCTTTAAGGTATGGGTTTTGAACAGAGGTGCGCAGCTGCCCATCCCAGTAAAATCATTCCTCAGCATGGGGCTGAATCGAGAAATCTGGATGCATCCATCCCATAATCCCTGGCTTTACTATGACTTAAAATATCAAAGAGATCTTCAGCGTGAATCCAATTGGCAAGCTAGAAACAGCCATAAGAAGATGTAGGAATAGCAAAGTGATGAGACTCAATGATATCCAGATTGAGTAAATTCAGTATTTTGTGCAAAACACAAAGGAATGGTTCCTTCAACTCTTTCATAACTGCTGAACAAGCAAACAAATCTCAAAAATATGGCAGAAAATAAAAGTAATCACTACCCTGAAACCAGGAAATGAACCGTCAAATCCCAAAAGCTGCAAGCCAATCTCCCTTCTAAGCCACTTACACAAAATGTTTGAACAAAAAAAAAAAACTTGTGGATCAGTGGTTAAGTTGCAGTAGTGCAGATAAAACTCTGCTCACAATCTGACTTCCATCCTGATAGGGTTCAAGGTTGACTCATCCTTCCATCCTTCCGAGAACTGTAAAAAGTTTGGGGCAAAATGCTAGTTACCTGTATGACCACATTGGAAAATCTCACTTTGCAACAAGTGGTTCCCTTACAGTCTCCCTCCATTTATTGGGGAATCAATCCACCCTGGCCACAAAAGGTAATAGTTCTGCAGCTAGATCAAAAAGTCCCACTTCAGCACAGATTGAGTCAGACTGAAGCGTAATTCCTTATAGATTCCTCAGAAACAGATTGCACTGGATCACTCCACAATTGGCCCAAAATGTTATCTGCTTCCCATGTCACCATACTCTAACTTTTGTTGTGTCAGAACCAGTGATGGGATGTAACAGGTTCTCACCAGTTTGCCAGAACCGGTAGTAACTTTTCCCAGTGTCCCGGAGAACCGGTAGCAGCTTTTGGGGGGAACCACCTTTGGGGCTTACCTTTTCACTGGTTCCCCCACTGCGCATGCATGCCAAGTACTTGGTGTGCATGCATGCCTACAGTGCTTGGCCCGTATGCACAGCCTCCTTGCTGTCCTCCTTGCTGTCCTTGTGTTGTGGGTGGGTGTGTTAGTTGAGGGGTGTGTGTGTGTATGCTTATTTTTATTTTATTTTATTATTATTATTTTTCTTTGGCTCTGCCCACAATGTCATGACATCATGATGTTAGCACCGCCCACACTGTGATGACATCATGGTGGGGTAGTAAAATTTTTGACATCCCACCACTGGTCAGAACAATAATAAGCTATAGAGAACATATTTCTTTTAGTGTCTAAATTCATTCTGCTTTTAAGGGCTTTGCAGCCTTTTCTAGATAATTTATTTCTCAAAATCACAAATGCATACAATTAAAAAAGAAATTAAAACAAAAACAAACAAGCTACACCATCTAAAATTATCTAGTATAGTGTAGTGGGTCACTATAATTATATAGTTTTAGATGAATAAATGAGTTAGTGTTTCAATGTCATTTTATTTTCCTATGTCTACTTGTTTATGGCTGTAAACCACACAGAGTTGGAATTCCTCCCAGATGGGCATTATATTAATGTAATGTAATGAATGAATGTAGAAAAAAATATAATACTTCATTTAAACATCTGTGACAACTCCAGATTAATGAGGTAAGCACAGTTGTCCCTGTTACATGCCATCAAATCAGAATCAATTTATGGCGACTTTAACAGGGCTTTCAAGGCAAGTAGGGAATTTAAGGATTGGTTTTACCAGTTCCTCTCCCCCAGTTGGTTTCTATGACCAGTTGAGGATTGGGACTCTGGTATCCAGAGGTCTAGTCTGTCACTCTACCTACTACACCACACTGGGTATCCAAGAACAAGATCATGAGCAGGACTCAACAAATTTGTTTCTAAAACATACAGGGTAAATTAACATTTGTGGGATGGTACTTCACAAGGGACACTTGCTATTACCAAAAGGACCTTATATTTAAAATGTAAGTTTATTATTTTCATTGTAATAGAATGGCCAAATCCCTGTTACTTAACATGGCAAGTAGCAACTGGAGCAGACCTATTTGAGTCAACTGAAGATATGGAGGGGCTGGTCCGTGGAATCGCCACTGATTCAATGAGCCTAATCTAGTGTGAGTTACTAAACTAAGCAACAGAATTTCAGAAATACTTTTATAACATTTATAAATAATTTTTGAAAAGCTAGCCTAAGACTGAAATCTTAAGTATACATGCTTGAAAGTGAGTCCTTTTATCTCAGTTGGGTAGTGAGCGAGATGATTGCACAGTAAGAAGTAATTTGGTGCTGCCTGAGGACATGATATTGACAAATAAAAGTCAATACTTTAACATTATTCATTCACTGAGTCTTCCTGGAAAGATAACACAACATAGTTGTTGATTTTACAGCAAGGAAAATATTGCATCTGTCTTCCAGCAGTTTATTCTAGTCATCAGATCTGTTTTCCTAGAGTGTTGTTTTAGCTACAATTTCTACAGAAGAAATGTATGCAATTAACTATACTCAAGATATATACCCCTCTCAAAATGATAGTGAAATTAGATTACTCAAAAATAATTCAGCACTTCTGCTGACAGGCCTCCTGATGAGTTAAGTCATCTGGATGCACTACCGTCACTAAAAACAACATATTGTTTTGAATGCAGTGGAGTACTAGGTTTGTGTTTCCATGAGTTCAAGTACTATGTGAAGAAAGATAAAATGTCCATACTACTAAAGACAGGATTTCTCTTTACATTTGATGAATTATGTTTCTTTCTGAGATGTGGCTCTCCAGCTGTGTGTGTAACTCAATGAACCAGGAAAAGCATAGTGTAAAATGGACTCAGGTTTTGCCACAAATAGTTGTTTTCAGTAATGTCATAGGATAAGGATATTTAATTGTTTATAGTACTTTCATGGGGAAGGCCATTTTTCTAAACACTCCCAACATCTATTTTTGCCCTGAAAGGTGACAAAAATCTATTCTGCAATAGGCATTAGATGAGCTGTATCAGTTGCTAGTCCTTAATAATTGTGTATAAATTTCTTATCAATTTTATATGGTTTATTGTATCATATACAGCTGTGAGATCAATAAAAACTATTCTTGTAATCTGCCTCCTTTCATATCCGTCCTCTATATGTTGGGTTAATCTGTTGGATAGAAGTTCCCAGTTCTTCAGATGTGAAAAGTGTAGCAAGATGATCTTTCTACTCTTTACACCTTTGGGATTTCATTTTTCTGCGTCATCTTGTAGTCTTCCCATTTAATAAAAGTTATTGTGCAATTTAGTCAAGAATGATTTAACTTGATTCCATGGGGTGTATCACCCTACTTGGTGACTATTCCATTTCACGTCCACATTTCCTAAGAGATTGCACCAGCTTTCTGTTCTTGATGTTGATGTGACTTGGTGAAGATTTTTATCCACTTGTATTGTCTCCTCGGGGAAGGGATCAATTTCAAAAAGTTGTCCATACTTCTTGACAAAAGTCTTTAAGTCCTTATCCAATCCAGGTATATAAGATGTTCTATGTCCCCTTGGAATGTATCTACAAGATACTGTATGACCTTTACCAGTTGAACCAAATTTCCATAATTTTCTGGGCGAGTGTTGATTTTTCTCATTTCATTATCCAGATCTCAAGCAAAATTGTCCCATTTGGTTTTATTAAAGTTGAAACTTCTTTTTAATGCAACTATCTCTGGTTTGACAGCTGCTTCTGTCATACATGTAATAGCTCAATGTGTTCGTGGAAATAGTTCTGCAACGTTCTTCTTGGCTTGGCATGCAATATGATCGCTGACAAAAATATTATCTAGGTTATATCCTTGCCTCCATGGAACAATATTAAAGAGCAGGGACAGTTCTGAATCATGGATTAATTTTAAGCCTATATATTCATCCCAATCTTTAAGTTTTCCCCATATATGTCTGTTTCTCTATATTCCCAAGAAGTACTGTACTATGCCAATTTTGTTGTTGTTTGAGAATGGAAGTTACAAGTTTCCAAAAAACTTTTTTGGTGGCATATAAACAAATGTGATTGTGCAAGATTGAACTTCAATTGTCAGAACTTCAATATCATCTACATTGGTCATATCTGCAGACAATTTACTGATGTTCAAAAATTGCATTCCCACATTGTTCATTTGATCTTACTAAAACAAGTTTCATTCCATTTACCTTTGGTCATTGATCATGTGGTTTTATGTTGGTTTCCTGAACAAGCATCTTATTTATTTATTTATTTATTTATTGCATATTTCCTTTTCTGTTGATATGCCTTCAATATTAATAGAGATTAACATTAGGGCTGGCATTGAAATACACAATTTTGAGTGAGTCATTATGCAAAATATAAATACGTCGTATAGAACTTCATAGATGGAAGATTCAGACATTCAGGTTTCCTTCAACATTGCTTGTAGTATGCTTAACTGGTAATCACGATCTCTAGGAGGCATCTTCCAAGTACCAAAAAAGATTCATGTTAATAAGAAACTGTTTACAACAATGGTTAAAATCCTGTTGAGTAAATTATGCTTGCATAACGGTCATATCATCATCAGCAGGAGGTGATTGTGGATAATAAATGAGTTCCTACTTCAGAGTTGAGATTCCGCTATCTACAAATTGCCTGCAATCAATCTCTTTTTAAGTGAATTGGACAAACTCCAGAATCTAAGCAGAAACTCTAATTACCAGCAATTCCAGTAACAGTTTTCAGGAAAGAGACTGCTAGTAATTAAAGAGTACCTGTTTCAATCCCAGGGGATACCCAATTCACCTGCAGTTATATTGATTGTGGATAGGTTGTGGGGACTCTTTAATTATCTGCTATCATGCCCCACTGATGATGTCATGACCATTACACAAGCTTTATTTATTCAACAGGATATTAGCCACTATTTTGCTCCAGATGGCAGCATTCAGTAAGGGTACAAGGCCTGCAGCTGAATACCAGTGGCAAATTAAGGATGAGAAAAACTGCCTACTTTGTTTTGTTGTATTCCTCTGAATCATACCTGTATCCCCTTCCCATTCTTTATTCGTATCAATTTGATGATCAGCAAAAAAAAATAGTTAAAAGTTGGTGGGATTCTGTGGGCCAAAGAAGTGCATTTGGTGGCTTTGCTATTTGTAATCTATTAGATTAGGTATGTGGAATGCTGTTTACCTTCCCACTGAAGTGGTCCCTATTTGTTGTTGTTGTTCAGTTGCATAGTTGATTCTGACCCTTCATGACCCCATGGAGCACCGCATACCAGGAACCCTATCCTCTACCATTCTCCTCAACCCACACAGCTTTGTGCCCATTATGTCAACAATGCCATCTACCCATCTCATTTTCTTCTGTCCCTTCTACTTTTGCCCTTGACCTTTCCCAGCATTAAGGCTTTCTCAAGTGAATCCTCTCTTCTCATCTGATGTCCAAAGTACTTTAGCTTCATCTTCAATATTCCCTATTTATCTACAGTACTTGCAATTTCTTGCTTTCGAACTGCTAGGATGGCTGGAACTGGGACAGAGATGGGAGCTCACTCCATCATGCAGCACCTGGAAATTGAACTCTGACCTTCCAGTCAGTGAGTTCAGTGTCTTAACCACTTGAGCTACCACAGTCCCTTAAATCTATTAGATTAAATGGTGAGAAATGACACTCAAAGTGTCTTGATCTAACATACTAATTTTCTCTGTATGACAAGCTACATTGGCCAGTAGAGGTTGTGATTAATTAGACATTATTCATTTTTCCCAGATGCTGGCAATACTGCTATTTAAATGTGCCATCCAGACTTCATGCTTTTGAATTGCTTACAGAAACATTCTGGTTACAATTGAGCAATCTGTTATAGAGCAAACCTTGGTCTTTTCTATCTTGGCTTCTTTAAGAGTAACATCTCTTTCAAGGTAGTTAATATGAATGCATTTAATTTTGCCTTAGATCTGACAGATTTCCAGCAGTGAATATACATTCTGGTTAGTATAGGAGAAAGGAGGAATGGGTTGGGAGTAGGCTATGGGCCTGAGTAAAATTAAAAGGGTTATAAAAATGTGGAGTGCATTATAGAGTCATTTTCATGTTTTTGAACAGATGCCCAAGAATCTGAGTGCCAAACTGGATTCACTCTAAAATGCCAAGGAAACAGAGTGCAAAGCTGGATCCAGCTTAAAATGCAGCTTGGGTTGCAGCATTATTTAGCTTTTATATTTCTTGCCACACTTATAAGCTCTCATTGCAGCCTATTTAGAGGAACTTGTAGGATTGAATTAAATAATCATTTTAAGCCCTATCGGGTACTTATTTAGTTATAAATTTACAATGCAATTTGGCAGTTGGCTGCTATGGGGAGTTGACTGCGATGGGGAGAAGCCAATGACTGATAGAGCCATTCACTATACTGTTTGACTTACAAAAAGTTAGTAGAAAATTCTCTCATGGAAGAAAAAAAAAGTCACCTTAGTTTAGAGCAGGCATGCCCGCCAGGCCATTTCATCCGGCCCCCGACATGGTATAGGAACTCTTATTATTTTATTTTATTTTTTTAAATTTTTTTTTGCGGACTTTTTTTTTTTGCGGAGGGATCACAAATCAGTGCCTAGTTCCTTCCTTCTGCTGCTTAGTACTAGGACTTCTGCCGAATCTAATTTAGAATTTGTATTTTTTTTGTATTTGTATTTGTATTTTCGACTTATATGCCGCCCCACTCGCAGAGCGACTCTGGGCGGCTTACAGAAGAAACAGTTACAATTACATAGCACATTCCATAACATAAAAGCAATTACAGATATCACATAGTAAATTACAAATATCGCATATACAGTATATATATTGCTGAATCCCTCCGCCTAGCTGATTTGGCTGTTAAGAGTGGAGAGAGAGACTGAGCCTGAGGCCATCCGGGAGCTAAAAGTAAGCGTCCACCATTTTGTCTTAGCCTTCCGCTTATTCAGGGCTGGGGGGGGGGAGAATGGTTTCTTCTGGGAGAGGGAGAAAGAGGTAGGTGTGTGTGTGTGTGTGTGTGTGTGTGTGTGAGAGAGAGAGGGTGTGTGTGTGTGTCCAGGATTACAAGCAGTTTCTTCTGGGAGAGGGAGAAAGAGGTGTGTGGGGGGGGGGAGAGAAAGAGGTGTGGGGGGGAGAGAAAGAGGTGTGTGTGTGTGTGTGTGTGTGTGTGTGTGTGTGTGTCTCCCGACCTCCCTAGAGCTGATACGCGCTACTTTTGAACTTCCCCCACCCTCTTTTATGCTGCAGCAAGCCAGAATGTCGGGATTCGAATCCTGACATTTTGCCTTGCTGCAGCCTCCAGGGAGGTGGGAGAAATTTGGAAACAGCTTGGATCGGGTCCCCACACCTCCCTGGACCCGGCGGGTGGGGGGGTCAGAGACCCCAAAATTGGTAAAAAAAACGTCCATTTTTTTTACCAATTTTGGGGTTTCTGACCCCCCCACCGGGTCCAGGGAGGTGTGGGGACCCGATCCAAGCTGTTTCTGGGCTTCCCCGACGTCCTGAGCCAGAGCAGCAAGCCAGAATGTTGGGATTCGAACTCTGACATTCTGGCTTGCTGCACTGGCTCAGGACGTCGGGAAAGCCCAGAAACAGCTTGGATCGTGTCTGCCCACCTCCCTGGACCCGCGGGGGGGGGGGGGGGTCAGAAACCCCAAAATTGGTAAAAAAAAAAAAGTCCGCTTTTTTACCAATTTTGGGGTTTCTGACCCCCCCCCCCCGCTGGGTCCAGGGAGGTGTGGGGACCCGATACAAGCTGTTTGTGGGCATCCCCGACGTCCTCAACCAGTGCAGCAAGCCAGAATGTCGGGATTAGAACCCTGACATTCTGGCTTGCTGCACTGGCTCAGGACGTCGGGGAATCCCAGAAACAGCTTGGATCGTGTCCTCTGCCTGCTCCAGAGAGATCAGAGGACCCGATCTACAGCTGCAGGGTGGCTGGGAAAGCTGACGGGGACTCCCTGTCGGCTTCCCTAGCCACCCGCCCTTGCCTCCGTAGCTGCAGGGTGGCTGGGAAGCTGAACGGAGAACCCCGTTCAGCTTTCCACCCACCCTGCTGCTAAGAACGACTGTATCGGATAAGGTTAAAATCGTGTTATTCGATACAAGATTTTTCCGAAAATCTTGTAACGTTATACGGTTTTAGCGCTATATGATACTCATGTTATACGGGGTATTACTGTATTGGTATAAGTTGGAAGTCAAAATTGATTTACAGTATTATGGCTGTGCATTGTGTAATTCCTGATTTTAAATTGATTGGGAGACCCAATGCGCGCTAATTTTGAAGTTCCTCCACCCTCTGAGGCTGCAGGAAGCCAGGCAGGACATGATGTCAGGAAGCAGATCTTTTCTAAGGCTAATGACTTTTCATTGCTAATTAAAATCTAAAGTTTCAGGTAGGTGGGGTTTTAATTGGCAATGAAAAGTCATTAGCCTTAGAAAAGATCCGCTTCCTGACATCATGTCAGGAAGCGGATCTTTTATAAGGCTAATGACTTTTCATTGCTAATTAAAATCCAGAGTTTCAGGTATGTGGGGTTTTAATTGGCAATGAAAAGTCATTAGCCTTATAAAAGATCTGCTTCCTGACATGATGTCAGAAGCAGATCTTTTCTAAGGCTAATGACTTTTCATTGCTAATTAAAATCCAAAGTTCCAGGTATGTGGGGTTTTAATTGGCAATGAAAAGTCATTAGCCTTATGAAAGATCTGCTTCCTGACATGATGTCAGAAGCAGATCTTTTCTAATGCTAATGACTTTTCATTGCTAACTAAAATCCAAAGTTTCAGGTAGGTGGGGTTTTAATTGACAATGAAAAGTCATTAGCCTTAGAAAAGATCTGCTTCCTGACATGATGTCAGAAGCGGATCTTTTCTAAGGCTAATGACTTTTCATTGCCAATTAAAATCCAAAGTTTCAGGTAGGTGGGGTTTTAATTGGCAATGAAAAGTCATTAGCCTTAGAAAAGATCCGCTTCCTGACATCATGTCAGGAAGCGGATCTTTTATAAGGCTAATGACTTTTCATTGCTAATTAAAATCCAAAGTACAAGGTATGTGGGGTTTTAATTGGCAATGAAAAGTCATTAGCCTTAGAAAAGATCTGCTTCCTGACATGATGTCAGAAGCGGATCTTTTCTAAGGCTAATGACTTTTCATTGCTAATTAAAATCCAAAGTTCCAGGTATGTGGGGTTTTAATTGGCAATGAAAAGTCATTAGCCTTAGAAAAGATCCGCTTCCTGACATCATGTCAGGAAGCGGATCTTTTCTAAGGCTAATGACTTTTCATTGCTAATTAAAATCCCACCTACCTGAAGCTTTGGAACACAACAACAGCTCCTTGGATGCCACAATGACCAAGCTGGATGTGAGTTTCTAGGATCTGTCATATTTTTTTAAAAGGACATTTTTAAAGGACACCGCGAAGGCGGCGAAGGAGGAGCCGGTGAAAGAGGAGCCGGCGGCAAAGGCGTTAGTGGTGGCGGCGGCGGCGGCAAGGCTGGGTGGATGTATGTACCATGGAGAGATAGTTCGGCCCTCGGAGCCTCTGATAAAATGTTATCCGGCCCCCGGGCCGAAAAGTTTGGGCACCCTTGGTTTAGAGTCTGATATGATGTACATGAAAAGAGGTGTTCACATGACAACCAATAGGACTTACTTTGGCTAGCCTTTCTCTCATCAATTTCAGTGTATCTAAATAAGGGGTGCCCAAACTTTTCAGGCCGAGGGCCGGTCATCTGGTTAAGGAAGCCAGTCACATGGGTGCATTTTACTTCCGCTTCCAGGAGCAACGAGGGCTTTGAGGGCCGGATGACTTTGGCAGCTAGGGCCGCATCTGGCCCCTGGGCTGCAGTTTGGGCACCCCTGATCTAAATGTATACCTATCTATCTCCCAGGACCTATCTTTTAGTGCTAAGAAACCACAGCACCTTTTTGCTACAGCACTAAAATGTTCACAAATCAGCATTTCAAAGATAGTTTGGTAAGTTACTCAAAAGTTAGTTAGATACAAATATGACTCCAACGCCATGAAAGACCTTGGCCACAATTATTTTTACCATTAGCTGTACTTACAGTTGAGGCTACAGTGACTTAGTGGTTACGACGCTGAACTTGATGACCTGAAGGTCGCCAGGTCAGCAGTTCAAGATCTGAGTGCTGCACAATGGAGTAAATGCCAAACGTCTGTCCCAGATCCTGCCAACCTAGCAGTTTGAAAGCAATTGCAAGTAGATAAATAGGTACCACTTTAGCAGGAAAGGTAACAGTGTTCTTTGCATTCTGGCATCTAGTCATACCTGCAACATGGCCACAGAAATACAGTATCTACAGATGCAGACAGCACTGGTTCTTTGGCTGTAAGTAGAGATGAGCACTGCACCCTAGAGTCAGATAGGACTTACATTCAAGCAAGGGCATCTGTTCAAAACATGAAAATGAGTCTATAATGCACTCCACATTTTTATAATCCTTTTAATTTTCAAGCAAGGGAAACCTTTACCTATACAGTGATACCTCATACAACAATTTTAATCCGTTCCACGGGGCTCGTTGTTGTACAAAACAATTGCTATACAATACATGCATCATATAGTGATTTGCCCTATGGGATGCATTGTACAATGATTTATTATTATTATTATTATTATTATTATTATTATTATTATTATTATTATTATTATTATTATTATTATTATTATTATTATTATTATTATTATTATTATTATTATTTGTTAAGTGGTTTTCCCATTGAAAAATTGTTTCATGATTTTTTCCATAGGGAAAATTGTTATGCGGGACACCATTTTTCCTCCAAACCTAATTTTTAGGCGATTTCGTTGTTATACGGGGTGATTGTTGTATGAGGTTCCACTGTACTTAACAGTTGCCATTATAGTTACAGATTCAAAAAGCAACTTTGCACTTCTATCTCCCTCAGAATTGATTAGAATTGTTACTTGTACTTAGATAAAATAAAAATCTGAATGTACCCACATATGACACAGCACAACCAATAGTTGAATCCATCTGATATTTCCCTTCTTCCATTTTGTGAGGCCAGGCCTCCATAACTACAGAAACAACTTTAAGGTTCAAATTTACACTGTAAAAGGACTTGTTTTGTACCTTATTATGTTATATCTTCACAACATTTTCTTTATGGTTAAAAAATGAAAATTCAAGTAACAAGTCAATTGTAAATTATTATTTCCAGGTTCTAGGAGCAAATGAGATAAACTGATAAAGTATTGAAAAATCACAGGGAAAAATTGTCAGAGGGGAGGGCTTCAAAAGGAAGGGGAAAGAGAACAGTGGACCCAAACATTTGTTATATATGAATAATTGTGGTTAAACAATACGTATGGTTCTCTGTTGCATTCCAAGGGTGGGAGAGATGAATCCTTTGAGCCAAACCACATGTCTTACTTTCCTTCTTGAATGTGACCCAACACAAAGCATAGCAGTTCAGTGAAGCCAAGAGAATATGGGAACCAAGTGGATAAAGGTTTAAAAACTAACAGCCATATTAGAAGAGAATGAGATTACCTACTGATGTTTCAAAACTAAATCATGCCCAACATGACCATCTTCAGTTAGCGCTTCTCAGAAGCCAGGACAACCTTCCGAATAGGAGGACTAGATTTCTTTTGCTCCAGTGCAAAATGAATTATACTGACTTTGAAAAACACACTTTACGCAATAAGAAAATATCATTTTAGAAATAGCAAACACGGAAGTATTTCATTCCATTTATATTAATACTCTATGTATCATCCTGAAGACTTCCAAGTCTTTTCGTTTAATACAATGGGAGCTAAATCTATCAGACTTATGCTATCTCATCCATAGAAATACATATCTAGTCAATAAAAAGAAGGGTCTAGAAAAGGGATTCTCAGCCTGAAGCCCACAGACTGGATGCGGCCAATGGCACTATTTCATGTGGGCCCCCCACTGCCTCCACTACACCAGGAAGTGCCATGTGGTGAAGGAAGGGCAAAACGGCCATCTGACCCCCAAAACTGTCTGAGGGAGTGTGACCTGGCTTCTGGCTTATAAAGGTTGAGAACCCCTGGTCTAAAATTCTCTATTATATAATTTTGGAATCTGGGTGCTTGAAAGTATATATTTGGACATGTCCATTGCCTATGAAGCTGATTTAGTAGGACCTGGCTTGCAATTGCCTTACCCAAACAATTAATACCTAGTCTTTACATTAACATCAAATTCAGCTGTGCCACTGCACCATAACTCTTTCCACAACCTATGAGCAACATTTGCAAGAAGGATCTCAAGTCTGGCATTACTTCGATGCTGCAATGGTTATGTTGGCATGGGAAGCAGCGCACTGGCAATCCTGCTCAGGTCCTTATTTCCTTTCAAATATTATCACTAGGGCATGGAAAGAGGGACTGTGGTGGCTTCCGTCTCTGACCCAGCTCCTGCCAACCTAGCAGTTTGAAAGCAAGAAATTGTAAGTAGATAAATAGGTACAACTTTGATGGAAAGGCAAACAGCATTCTGTGTCTAGTCATACCTGCCACATCTCCATGGGATGGAAATGTCTGCAGACACAAACAGAGCTGGCTCTTTGGCTGTAAAAAGTGATGGGCACCAGACTGGCTTTCGAACAAGGGTGACCTTTACCTTTAGGGCATGGAAAGGAACCAAGCCACGTGGCTGCTCACGTAATCAGAATACAACTACAGTGGGAAGGACTTTCCTGTAATGATTCCAGGACTAGGAAATAAGTGTTCCAAAGGAGCATTCAAAATGCTATACATTCAACACAGGAAATGGTTTGTTGCTGCCAAGCCAGTGGAAGACTTTACTGGCAGCAGGGCTGGACTGAAAAAAAAATAAATTGCCATAACCTGGTCAGTACCACCATCTCTTTGTCATTATGATATAGGATGCAATTTGCAAGCTCCAGATGGGGACATGTGGCCCTGCAAAGATCATGGCCAGAAATCCTTCTCTTCTACTGATGTTGCAAAGAGAAGGACTACTATACAAGCAACCGCTCTTGTTCACTTGGGCCAGTCCTGACCATTCATAATGAAATCATCTCTGGCCCATTTGAACACTATATATTTTGTTAATGACATTAGAGTCTGTTATAGTTTTTGGTAGTACCTCCGATTCTTGGTTTCATCCAGTATAGCTGGAACTGTGGTTCCAAGCCTCCAGGCTGCCTTCAAAATGGCAGCCAAATTGTTTTAGGATGTAATCCCAACCACATTGGGTTGGAATCATGTACCACTGGAAGTACTTGCAAGTAATGTATTTAGGGCTGGTATGCCAACATCTATTACAAAGCTCGAAAGTCATTTTAAACAACTAGTAATAAAGATGACTTGGTTCATGGAGCCCGATAAAATGCACAGTGTGAGATATTCTACATAATCCACAACATATACTGGATGCAAATTGCTTTTTATACTGAAAATAAGTATGGAGTTTGTCTTTTGCTTTATAGATGGACAATGCAGTACTCATATATTTTCCCCATAAACACATATTTAAAGCTAGAAAAAAAGGGGGGAATGAGTTGGGGAACAATTGGAACAAAAAACCATGAGATAAGAAGTTTGAGTAACACTGCACTTTGGATTGGCCTGCAGGGCAAGGGCAATAGAAATGTACAGCACCAAGGACAGTTCCTAGTCTCAAAGAGAGAGAGAGAGATGCCCCCCATTCTCCCCAAGGTGGCTCACAACAACTAAAATTGTCTTCTTCTTTCATGTCTAGGCCAGACGTGAAACTGCCAAAATGAAGCCACCTTTTGGCGAGTCTATTCTGCAGTTCCTTTAGGCTGACCTAGTGTGAGAAAGATTAGCCTACAACACAAGATTACCATTACCAGGTTACGCCTGATTGTGGTTAAAAAATGACACAATCTTCAAGGAGGCTCTTTCTGTGAACCCGTACCATGAAGACTGTCCTGAGAATATAATGCAGTGGCCTGTCATCTGCCTTCTGCATCACCGATCCAGTTCCGCAAATGACTTTCTGGTCCTGAGCCTTTTTGGCATACAATGTCCCCTCAGCCCCAGGTCAATATTGATGAAGATGTTTCCCTCCATCAAGATGGATTTAAGTGTGATTTAATCCACTTGGGGACCATCTCCTTTCCCTGTGGACTTTGGCACCCAAGGCCAAGGGTTGTCAGGTTAGTTAACTGCCGCCTGACACTCAGCATTGAGTCGCTGGCAGTATGGTCTACTCTATTACCATAGCAGGATAACCTGGACAGACTGGCACTAAAATTATGAAACAATCAATAGTTTTAACAGTTTAAAAATACAATATGAACACTACATTAAAAATAAGATATACAGTAATACCTCATATAACATTAGTATCGAATAACACTAAAATCGCATAACATTAAGGAATCTGGGGGGAAGAATTGCATCAGATAACATTAAGATCCTATGGGATGCTTCAGATAACAACCGCTAAAGCCTGTGTGGTTACAATGTATCTCTATGGATCCCATAGGATTTTAACATGCATCAGATAACACTAAAAATCATATAACACCAAGACTTGTGGAACCAGGTTTCAGTGTTATATGAGGTTTGACTTGTAATACATTTTCAAAACATATTAAGAATGAGTTACATTCCTCTGACCCTTGTTGCTTAAAAACCTGCCTGAAGAGGAAGGGCTTTGGCTGATGATGGAAGGACAAGAGGGAGGAGTCAACCTGAGTTCCTAAGGCATTCCAAAGCCTGGGAGCAGGCACTGAGAAGGCCCTGTCTTGTGTTTTCATACCAAAGAAGCTTGGGAAGATGAAGGAACCAAGAGAAGGGGCTCTCTAGCAAATCTTAAAGAGTCATGAAGGCTCATATGGGGTCCTACAATCCTTCAAATAGCCTGGACCCAAGCCATATAGGGCTTTGTAGATAATAGGCACTGCTTTTAATTGGACCTGGAAAAAGACTGGCAGCCAGTGAAGCTGTTGTAATAAGGGAGTTACATGCCCCGTATAACCAATGCAAGGGAACAGCCTGGCTATAGTGTTTTGAACCAGCTGAATTTTCCAAACTCTCTTTAAAGGAAGCTCAACATAGGGCATGTTGCAATAATATAAATGGGATGTAACTAAGGCATGTGTCATCATGGCCAGATGGGACATCTCAAGGAATGGTCGAAGCTGGAGCACCATGTTCAACTGTGCAAATGCACTCCTGGCCACTGCTGAAATGCATCCATCCAAGGTCAGGGTTAAGTCCAGAACCATACCCAAGCTGCAGACTTGACATCTTACAATACAGGCTGGATTCCTATCCTCTGATTTGCCTTTTGACTGGCCAGGAGCACTTCTGTCTTGTCTAGATTAAATTTCAGGTGGTTATGCCTCATCTAGTCCATTATTGACAACAGACACTGGTTTAAACACAGAACAGTTTCCTCGGAATCACTCGGAAAAGAGGGACAGAATTGGGTGTCATCACTTTGTCTTCAAACCAAAGGAGCTGAAGAATGTAAATCTCTTCAGAAATATTTGTTTGGCACAGACACTGGCATTCCTGGCAAACATGTTGTTAGCCCATCTCAGTGCCAAGACCAGGCCAGGGAAGAGCCATGGCTATAGTGTGTAAATGTGCATGAATGTCTCCGGTTCAAAGGTATCGGCTGGGCTGCCTCAGAGATTGCAGGCCTATTGGGCCGAGGTAGTTTAACTTCATTTCCTCATCTGGTATAGAGGATTTAACATTTACAACTAAACAAAGATAATAATAAAATAAACTAAAAGTGTAGTGAAGCAAGTGGCATATAAGCAATAACAGTCTCAATTTGTTCACTTGTAAAATCTCTTTAAAACTGATGTGTGAGTTTATTTTGTCCATGACCTAACTACTATCTTGAAAAGTAACCAATTAATTAAATAATTAGAGAAAAGCAATGTCACAAAAATAATTATTGCTGAAATTCTAAGCATCCTTACTGGGAAGGCTCTATATTTCAAAAATCCTGTGTTAGATTACACCAGGCTTCAGTTTTGCCCTAGGAAGCTGAACTCATTACTTAGAAAAAGGTATATATTGAGTTAGCTGCAGCACAATGTGCATTAAAGTGTTCTGACTAACATCATTTGCTGTAGCAACTGGGCTTATCACATAAGTAAAACTACAGAGGATTGTGAAACTCTGCTGGTGATTTCAAACAAAGGCACACATTCATTTTTTTAGGCTAAGCTTAGGTCTGACCACAAATTCCTCACGCAGGGTAGGACCATCTAATGAATTCCATATGAGAATACAGGCAATACTTGAACTTCTGATTCTTCCACTCACCATTGCATCTTCTGAATTCCCATTGGGTATTTCTATTGCCCTCAGAGCTGTGTCTACACCCACTTTCGCCCTTGTTACGAACTGAATGACAGATGAACTGTCCTAAGGATAGAAAAACAATCAAAGTTGAGCAGCAGCATCAAACATGCAATCGTCAAATATTTTCAACCACAAAATATTTTATGACTTCAAATTATATACCAAAAAAATCAATATTTCAAATTAAAACCAATCCAACCCATTAAAGTTGATGTGCTGGAGTACTGTTTTCTTTCTTTCTTTCCAAATTTGGATCTGATCTGGATGAAAAACTCCATATATGCTGCCCCAGTAACAGAAGTCACCATGTTGGCAAATACCACCAGCAAAGAACATTGTCATCCAGCTGACTGCCACATCATTAGTAACAGATAATGCAGATTATCTGTTACTAATTGTTACTAATCTGTTACTAATCTGTTACATATTGTAAGCTGCCCTGAGTCGCCACGGTGAGTGGGTGGCGATATAAATTTAAATAAATAATAATAATAATGAAGTTACCAAAATGTATTCATGAATCGTGTCAGATAAAATATTTTCACTGTTAAAATAAATCCTGATATGACACTCTAAAAAACATACGTTTTTTAGTTGTTTGTGTTGTGTGTGAGTTATTGTTGTTTTGTTTTTGTTTGTTTTTTTCTTCTGATTGTAAACCGCCCTGAGTCACCACAGCGAGTGGGCGGTGATATACATTTAAATAAATAAATAAATCTGTACTTTTTTTCTCTCTTGCAAGAATGATTCTTGTTTGTATCTCCCACAAAAACTTTAAGTAAAAATGATCAAACCACATCTTCTCCAGGTATTTTTGTATCACTCGCCCTCTGCTGGAGATTAATCGGTTATGCAATATCGTAGTGAAAAAACAGGTTAAGGGCAGATACTTTCTGAGGAAAGGTTGAACAAGGAACAATGTTAAAAGAGGCTATAGCTGAAGATCTCAACCTCACCTACATCACTTGGAGGACCCTGAATAGGCGGAGGGTTGGAGTCCCTAAATGCAAGACCAACATGCTCGATTGCGGGCTGCTGACAGACAACAACACACAGTGTGAATGTGGTCTTCCGATTTCTGCCAGAAATATGCACTGATGAGGACTCGGGTTTGGGCAATGACAAAGCGAAGACAGTGGCTTCATTTTGGCAGTCCAGAGTTTGATTGGGACACGAAACAATAATAATCTCATTCTCACCTATTTTTATGTCTCATAAAAATGCTAGACTTTGCATGCTTCCAGTTTCCCACCATTCCTGAGAATAACTTCAGATCTAAATTATTTGGCATATCTCCTTATTTCTTAGACTCTGTCCTATGGAGAATTGGTTCTGTGCAGGTTCATATGACAAGAGCATCTTGGTTGGGAAGCTTTCAATGTCAACACAAACAAATGAAAGCAAAAACCCAACAGAGAAAACTGTATTCCAAACTGTATCTTCATGGATTTTGACAGAGCCAGTGTGCAAAGCAGCTGTTAAAAAAAAAAAGATTAGGAGTGGAGTGATTCTTCACTATCATGGGCTGAGATAGGAAACCTTCCATAAGAGTTAATCTTTAAAGTGTTGATCTTGTTTCTCCACTAAAACAAAATAAGGAAAAATCCAGCAAAGAGAATCTCTTCTGACAGTGAGTTGGCAAAGGAAGTTAGTACCATCTAAAGGACAAACTTAAACAGCTTTCCACTTCCCACACTTTCGACAGCATCCCAGCAGGATGCCGGCAAGCTTCTAGTTCAGGAACTATAAAAGTAATCCATAAAAATGGTGTTTGAAAGGGACTCAGTGAGTGTAACAGTACGAGAAGTCAAAGTCATGTTTTTGGCAGTTTGATAGACAAATGGCACAGAACATCTGATTTATAATAACTTCTACTTAATTTCTCTGATATTTGTTCAAATAGATGTGTGTCAGTTCTACAGCATCTCTTCTATATAGGTCTTCAGTATACAGTTTTTACTTTCTTCTTACTGTCTTCTGGTCAGATAATATGCTTCCCCTGTTAAGTCTGTCAGCACTTCTAATCTAGGCTTACATTTCTTTTTGATTTCTTGGATCCTCTGGAAGAGATCTCTTGCTTTGCCCCTTTTGTTTTGATCCTGTGTTTCTTTGTACTGCTTATTGTAATAGTTCGCATTGTCTCAAAGCAACAGCTCTGTTTGAACTATTGCAATATATGTCTTAGCATTTGATTGTCCTAAAATGTAACCTGTATTATGGAAAACAGATACCATTAGGACAGAATATTGAGAGACAGAATGATTTCTTACAGGCAAAGGTGTCAGACAAGGATGCATTTTATCTCCTTATCCATTCAATGTGTAGAAATACCAATTACACTTATATACTACCCCATAGTACTTAGTGCATTCTCTGGACAGTTCACAAGTTAATTATTATTTTGCCCCCAACATGCAGGGTACTCAGTTTACCAACCTTAGAAGGATGGAAGGCTGAGTCAACCTTTAACCAGGGTAAGATCAAACTCACAACATTCTGGCTCTAGTACAGCAGTTTAATTATTGCACCATCAGGGCTCGGTGATATGTACACAAAACATTTCATACAGAAAACTGGGTAGATTTAGATGAAGGAGGAGTGGATATTGGTGGAAGAAACACCAATAATTTAAAATATGCAACTGGTACCATTGTACTGGCAGAACACAGCAATTATTTAAAATGACCTCTAGTGAAAGTAAAAGTGCCAAAGCATGATTGCAGTTGAACATTAAGAAGACAAAAATCCTGACTACAGAAAAACTACACAGCTTTAGTGCTGACAATGAGGATATTTAAATAAAGATTTTGTATATTTTGTTTCAATCACCAATCCAAGTGGTTGGAGACAGCAGTCCAAAAAATAATAATAATCAGAAGATTGAGACTCAGTATGGGGGCAATGAAGAAATTTGAAAAAGACCATTAAGTGTAAGGATGTGTCACTAGACACCAGGACTAAAATCATTCACACTATTATATTCCTGATCATTATGTTCATTGTGAAAACTGGACAGACAAACAAGCTGATAGGGGAAAATGATTCATTTGAAATATCGTACTGCAGTAGAGATTGGTGGATACTATGAACTAGAACAAATCAAACGGGTCGTAGAAGAAATCAAGCCTGAATTATCTTAGGGTGTGTGTGATGAAATTGAGGTTGTCTTACTTCAGGCACATCATGAGAAGCAACATTCTCTGAAAAAGACAATAATGTTGGAAAAGTTGAAGGCAGAAGGAAAAGTGGAAGATAAAATACAAGATGGATTGACTCTCTTTAAAAACCTACAAAGCAAAGTTGACAACTGCTGAGGAAGCCTTCTGAGGGCAGGATATTCTGGAGTCTGTTCATTCCATAGAGCAGTGGTGGCAAATCTTGGCACTCCAGGTGTTCTGGAACTTCAATTCCCAGAAGCCCTGACCAGCAGGAGTGCTGACTTGGGCTTCTGGGAACTGAAGTCCAAGAACATCTGGAGTGCCAAGGTTTGCCACCACTGCTAGAGTTTTCATAAACTAGAGGTGACTTGACAGTGTGAAACAACAACGACAATGACAATGTCAATGACAACAACAAATTCTAAATAATTCCAATGTAATTCCCACCATGGTCTGGATTAAGTAAAGAAATGTTAAAATCATAATTCAGGGAATGACAGTCACCTTTTTTAGTATCTCCGTATTCAATAGCATTTGCACATCTATACTCCGGGATTCTGCTTTTGCTAGTGAGCTTAAGTTGCACTGCATAATCAAACAGGGTCTGCCCGGTCTATCGCAGTCCTAAAGAAGAAAAGCAAATAAATTGATGCAAATAGGGAGACCGGTGTGTGTGTGTGTGTGTGTGTGTGTGTGTGTGTGTGTGTGTGTGTGTGTGTGTGTGTGTGTGTGTGTGTGTGTGTGTGTGTGTGTTTTTAAGGGCAGGTGGAAATCTTCAAAAGACACTGTGAGCCCTCGCTCTGGCTTCACAGTGTGTGGGATTCTTACCCACTAAAACCACCTCCCATTACGCCCTGCCACCCCACGGGACCGCCGTCAGGCATTACTTCATGGGGGGCAAAATGGCTATTAAAAAACCCTCCTCCAATTTGGCTCCTAGCCCTCCTTCTCCTCTATATCTCTGGCTGCCCTCTTCGCAGTCTCTCCACACGTCTAAGTTCCAAGATGACCCCGGCTGCATAATTGGACACCGCGACCCAGGTAGTCTCCCTACTCAACATCTCACTGATGATATCTTCTGGAGACAGCTGTTGTCGAAAATGCCTCTGTAGAATTTCCCGTTCTGCATCAAAGCGTGGACGGGAAATTCTACAGAGGCATTTTCGACAACAGCTGTCTCCAGAAGTGTGTGTGTGTGTGTGTGTGTGTGTGTGTGTGTGTGTGTGTGTGTGTGTGTGTGTGTGTGTGTGTGTGTGTGTGTGTGTGTGTGTGTGTGTGTGTGTGAAACAATTTATTTATTATTTATTTATTAGTCAGATTTATTCATCGCCCTTCTCACAAAGTGACCCAGGGCGATTCACAATACAAAATAACAACAACACAGTTATAAAATCCAAAAACCATTAAAAAAAATTTAAAACTAGCTAAAACCAGTTCAAAATTTAACGATTAAAAATTTATATTACATTACAACTAAGGACAAGGGGGGCTCAAATAAGCCATCCAAATAACACTATGCCCCCCGCCCCCCAAACCCATCCCGCCAGCCACGTTTTCACTCCCTTCCTAAAGGCCAGCAACTCTATCTGCATACTCAACTCTATTGGAAGAAGGTTCCAAAGGGCTGGAGCAGACACTGAGAAGGCTCTCCTTCTAGTGCCAGAGAGGTGTGCCTCTCTAGCTAATAGTACCATAAGAGAGCCTCTCCGGTCTGCTCTGGTGGGACGGACAGATGTCCTTAGGGTGATGCAGTCTCTTAAGTATCCTGGTGCACTAACATGTGGCGCTTTAAAGGTAATGACCAGCATCTTGAATTGCACACGGAGACAAACTGTGAGCCAATGCAGCTCTCTGAGCAGCGGTGAGGCACGAGGATAGCACCCACACCCCATCACCACCTGAACAGCCGCATTCTGGACCAGCTGAAGTCTCCAGATGGTCACCAAGGGCAGCCCCATGTAGAGCGTATTACAGTAATCAAGTCTGGAGGTCACCAGAGCATGTGTGACCATGAGCAAGGAGTCCTGATCTAGGAGTGAGCGTAACTGGCAAATAACACAAAGTTGTGCAAAGGCCCTCCTGGCTACGCCGGCCACCTGCTCTTCAAGCAGTAGTCATGAGTCTAGGAGGACCCCCAGATTACACATCGGGTCTGTTTGGGGCAAAACCACCCCATCCAGAGCCAAAGATGGTAGCTCCCGAGATAACGCAGGACACCCTACCCACAACCGCTCAGTATTCCCAGGATTCAGCTGTAGCCCGTTGTCCCCCATCTAGACCCTCACAGCCTCCAGGCACCTGGAAATGACTTCCACTGCATCGCTAGGGCCTCTTTAGGAAGTCAGGTTATTTACCACTGCCCAACACTTGGTGTTGAGCCACTGGCTGTACATTCTGCTCCATTACCATAGCAGGATGTCTGGCCAGACAGAAATATCAAATTAATGCTTGAATAAAGAAACAATCTGCCATAATGACCTCCTTTTAGTTTAAGGTCTGGTCACTGCAGGAAAAACATTCACAGAAGTTCTACAAAGCTGCAATTCCATCCATTCCAAGCAGGAATACTGTGGGGTACATTACAGCAACATCTGACATGTTGCGTTTCATCACCTTTGTACTAGAATTCTGTCTGACTTTCTGTCACTATCTTGGCAATACTCATGGTTGAATTGTCTTCTTCATTTTCTGGTGAATTTTTTCAGAGGTGTGCACCATGATGCACTAGAATGGATCAAGAGATATAGAAGAGGACTCTACTGCAGCCAGCTAGGGACAGAAAATGCTAATGTAGTCACAATACTCCATCGCTACAGAGGCAAATGAGGAACTTCTGTCTACATGTTACTCAGTCAAGAGGCAGTGAATTTTTCAGATGTTGATAATGATGTTAAAAATAGAGTTTCTTACCAGTACTTTCCTCCCAGACTTGGTGAAAAATGCAAATATTGTGTGGAAAATGTTTTCTTTTTCTTGAGGAATGACACATGGTGTAGGGTTTCTCTGAAAGGAGCAATTTCCTTTGTCTTGTGCAACCTACAAGAAAATCATACAGGTAAGCTGCTGTCACAATTTTGCACATGCATATATTCACCAGATTTTTTTTTACATTTTTTAAAATTATAATGAATGGGGAAGGCAAAAAAGAACCTTTTTGTGCCGCATTACAATCAAGACATGACAAAGAAACAAAATCCTGCTAGTTTCTCATTTATTAAAAATGTTCTTATTTGCATATGCTAGTAAATGGCATGAAATACAAATTGAAAATGTCCTAATATTATATTTACTGAACAACTAAAAAGAATGTCATGGGGAGGAGAATCTAGTCCAATTTATTTGGAAATGTGCAGTATTTGTTCCTTGGAACTAACAGCTGAATGCTAGGATAAAGGTAATGTATAGTTGATATTCCCATATGGCTCTCTTCTCCAACATTCTGGCAATCTCAGAAGAGCAGACCTACATGTGGTAAGTTTTTAATGGGATGATGCTTGCATAGGAAATAACTATACAGTGGTACCTCATACAACCATTTTAATCCATTCCATGGGGTTCATTGTTGTATGCATCGTATAGAGATTTCCCCTATGGGATGCATTGTAAAACTTTTTTTTTTGCTAAGTGTTTTTTCCCATTGAAAAATTGTTGTACGATTTTTTTCCATAGGGAAAATTGTTATGCGGGGCACCATTTCCTCCCAAAACCTAATTGTTATTAGATTTCGTTGCTATACTAGGCAATTGTTGTATGAGCTTCCACTGTGTCTTTATTCCTTTCCATGGGAATTTGTATTAGCTAGCCAAAATGGCAACCATGCTCCTAAAAAAATGTTTTTCTTTTTCACTGAATAATAACTTGGTAACTTTGAATTTTACAGGTTATTGGTAACCATAGTTGTCTTTACCCGGATATTCAGCTGGAGTCACAGGCTGTAGGTCAAGAACCTCAAAATGAGACACACAAAAATAACAGCACCCAAGCAAAAATCAGCCTTTTTCCAATGAGAACGATGTTCCCCTTGCCCCCTTGAAGATTCCCCACATTTCAGGAAAAAAAAGAGGCTGAAAAGTTATCTGTTTCAAGACAAATAATAAACAGCTACACACCAAAACCAACTCATTTAAAATAGGCCATGTTCAAGAATTATTTCCAAATGTCTCTGTGATTTTTGTGAGTGTGCCAACATGATAGCAGCTCTAGAATGACACTACACAGAAGGCACTGTTGACACTATTCTTCACACAACAGCTCCATTACCGGGGGAGGGGGGATGAAACCATAGAGAAAGTTGGACAAGGAGAATTTTAGAAATTCATATATGAGTGTGAAAATTCCATGTACAGTAATACCTCGGATAACATTTACCTCGGATAACGCTAAAATCGCATAACATTAAGTAATCTGGGGAGGAGAATTGGATCGAATAACGTTAAGGTCCTATGGGATGGATCGGATAACAACCGCTAAAGCCTGTGCGGTTACAATGTATCTCTATGGAGTTTTAACGTTATCCGATACATCCCATAGGATTTTAACATGCATCGGATAACACTAAAAATCGGATAACACCAAGACTTGTGGAACCAAGTCTTAGCGTTATCCGAGGTATTACTGTATTCAAATAGAGAAATCCTGGGAAGGAAAAATACCAGAAAATACCATAGTAAGAAACAAAGTTATATACAATATACAATATAACGTTGTTTCTTACTCTGCTATTTTCTGGTATTTTTTCTGTCCCAAGATCTCTGTATTTGCACACATGGAATTTTCATACTCATATATGAATTTCTAAGAGAAAGAGAGAAAGAGATAAAACTTTGGAACGATACCAGAAAAAACAGTAGTAAGAGACAAAGTATATATGTTTTCTTGTTGTATAGTTTCATCTGACTGTGTTACCAACAGTGCTGAACAAGCTGAAATGCAGTATTTGAGCACTTCTGAATGACAAATGATAGCTATTGGAGAGACCTCCTTCAGGGATGAATCTGAATCAGCTGACTCTGTTTATCACTAAACCAGATGCTTTATTCACAAGCTCCAGGGTACATTAACCTCAATGACTTGTCAAATATTTCATCTTATAATTGTTATCAGAAAGAGTCACTGGTTTCTCCGCCCCCAGGGGGGAAACAAGTATATTTTAAAAAGAAAATCCCAACGTACTCAAAATGCATGTCCACAGCCTGAGTAATTTACAATTTAGATTTATTTTGTTTTGTTTTTCTACATAGATCTAAAGCCTTTCAGCAGTAGAAAATAAACAGATGAACATGACTCTTACATGACTCCTTCCATATAAGCCAAAGACTCTTACAAACTAAATCTTGTTCCATCAGAAAGATTCACAACTTGCAATAAGCAAGTCAGGAATGCTTTACACATGAGAAAAAGATATACAGGTAGGTGAACAACTGAGCTTCTGCTTTTGCCTTCTGATGTTTCTGGTCATACTGAGACTATGCTTTTGTGAATTAAAGGAATGACCATAGGTGAGGGGCAGGGTAAATATTTTTCATGTTGAAGATCCTAGATTTATTCACTGGTATCTATGTGTATCCTGGTGATGTATCTGAAGAGCTGCTATTAGTCATTGTAGACAACACTGGTTTGCATGCACCAATGCTTTGGTGTATAAGATAGTCACCTACATACCTATCCAGTAGTGCAGTAGAACTGTGGCTTGTATGGCCCAAACAATGAAATATTTTAATATCAGCGACATTTGTTTGTTTGTTTGTTTGTTTTAAGTTTAAAAGTAATCTTTACAGTAATTGGGTGTTGGAGTGTATTTGCAGGCAAGAGATTTTACCCTGCAGATAGTGCTTTGGTGACCTTCACTTCTCAGGCCAGTTAGCCGGCAGGCGATTCTACAAATACTATAGTTCATGTTCCATTCTCTCCTCAATCAATACGCAAGCTTACAGAAAAATTCAAAGCAGATCCTATTTCGGCACATCAGTGTGAAATGATTCCAAGGAATAGGTACGGTGCACAGCATATATATCATAAATATTTTCAGGGAAATGATGGAAAATTTTAGCATCTTGCTGTAATCAGCCAAAAGCAAAGGACCTTTATGCTTACATGAAGCCTATTTTAACTGGCATAACAAACCAAGAATAGCCATGATTAACCCTGTTTGGCATGAACAACAAAGACATCTAAGCCTCTATGAATAGGAAGGAGAGCGTCCGTTATATCAACAAGGAGAAGAAACATTTGTTTTATTTAATTTTAGTGCTCACAAACGGTTTAAGCCTACAGCTTAACACCACCATACATGGCATCCAAAAGGAAAGTTTATATATAATATACTCATGCTCAAATGCTCAACAGATGACATGTAAGACAATGCTTACATTCTGCCTTTCTTTGGTGACAAAATAGGGTAATTTATGCATTGTAAGGACATCAGCCATGACCTGATATGAGGCAAAGTTTCACTTAGACTGCTATAAACAGCTGTTCAAAAGACACAACTGGAGCTGGCTGACACAAAGGTGGATGCAGCTCACCAACCATGGGTTATGCGTTGTGAAAGGCTGAATCTCCTAAGTTTTTGCCACTTGCATAGAATAGCCAGGCCATGGTGGGTGGGTGGGTGGTTCTCAGCCCTGCTAAAGGCTGTCTAACCTAATACCCCACTGTCACCTTCCTACACCACAAAATTTACCTGACAAAATGGTGAAAAACCAGAGTTTGGAAAACCCTTTGGAGTACAATTTTCAGAATATCAGAGCAGTCGATTCTGGGAGTTAATAGTTCAAAAGCAATATCTGAGTAAGCTATAGCCGATCAAGAGTCCTGGAGTAAATTAAGAGTTCGTTCCTACATATAAATATCCTGGAGAGTCCCACTGAACTTAACAGGATTTACTTTCATGTGAGTATAGGTATGATTATACTGAATAATGCAGCTTCAATATTCCTTTGACTTGAAGTCAGAACCTCATTAAAGAAGAACTAAGCTTCATATAAAACCATGACAGCTCATGGCAAACATACAGGGCCATTTTATGTCCTCCACCCCATCTTGGTTGCTGTCCTAAGATTGTCCATTCACATACATGCTCTCCTCTTCTTTCCCAGTTTACTCAATCTCAAATACAGTAAAAACCCTGATATGCCCCGAGTTACATAAAATTCAACTTACATAATGATTTTGTGCTATAACCATGTCCTGATTTACATACATTTATGTAACACAATTTCCTATGGGTTTGTTTCGAATTACATAAAATTTTCATTTTTCCTATGGGTTTATTTCGAGTTATGTAAAAAACCAATTTAAGCAAAAGCCTACAGAGCTAACTTTTTACGTAAGTAGGGGTTTTACTGTACTATGTAAGATAAAACACATAATAAAGTGTCAGGACTGTGAACAAAAACAAAAAAAACCTAAGGATGCAACTTCATGTTATTCACAGGATGTAAATAAGAGAGGTTGTTTTTGTTTTCTCTTATCAGAGAACGTCTGCTACTGAATTAGAATCTATGGCATTTTGCATTAGCCTTCTACTAGTAGCAGTTCTCCTGCAAACCTAGCAGTTTGAAACCAAGAAATTGCAAGTAGATAAATAGGTACCACTTTGGTGGGAAGGTAAACAGCATTCCATACACTTCGTTGTCTAGGCATGCCTGCTACATGTCCACAGAAACATCTGCAAACACAGACAATGCTGTCTCTTCAGCTATAAACACAAATGAGCACTGAACCCTAGAGTCGGATATGACTGCCTTTCGAGTAAGAGTGACCTTTACCTTTATCTAGTGGAATGTTCAAACTTGTAAACAATAAATAAAGAAATAAATATCTATGCCTATAAAAGGCCTGATATAATTAAACTGCCAGCCAGCTGAGCCCCAAGTAACTCAGAGGCAAGTCACAGACAACATGGGTTTCCCCCCATGGATTTTAACTGGTAGCTGGCAGATTAGCCTGAAGAAAACATAATGATTTGATCTCTGTTCTCAGTTTTTCTAAGAGGCTGAATTCAACATTCAGTCCCTAACAAAGCAGGCCCATTGTACAAATGGAACTGACTGAGATAGCACATCTGAAGGTCCAATTAACGCAATGGGTTCATGGCTATAAACATGATGTAGATATTCTCAGCCTTTCCACATATAGAAATGAGTGTTATTTAAGAAATAAAGACATTAGAAAGATATAGCCACTTAAAAGCCCAAGGTGATCAGTCGTCAGTACTGTAAGGTCATTGTAAACAGTAAAGACTGCATATTTATACTTAGCTCAAAGAAAAAAGAATGAATAAAAATAAACATGTTTGTTGAATTAGGCACTGATCCCTGTGGGTTGTTTATCTCAAATTCACAAATATTCAAGACACTTCAACTCGAGAGCTCTGTTTAAGATCCTAATAATCAAATGGTTGGGATATAACTGATTTTACAGTCCAAGATTTAAAGAGAAAGGCAAGGATCTCAAAAGGGGTACTTGAGCACTCTGTAGTGGTACCTCACTTAAAGAGCATAATATGTTCCACGGGATTACTCTTTAAGTGAGTTTGCTTTTTAAGCAAAACACCATTGTAAGTGACCAATTGTGACATTTGGCCGGGGGTGGGTAGGTTGCAAAACTCGATTTAGTTGTTAAGCATGTTTTTGGTTGGTTTTAGTTGTTAAGTGAGGCAACTATTCAGAGAACTATTCAGAGCGAGGCGCTCTTTATGCAAGGTTTTACTGTACTTTGGGAGACAAAATATTTTACAATTGAGTTCAGTAACTAAAAGAATTCGCAAAATGGCAGAGGGTGGCAATGATGAGACTTATGGCCACTCTTCACTAGTGGTCACGGTAGCCTTTCAGTCACTGAACTGAACCACTTCATGAATGTGCTACCTCATGAGGCTATACACCAAATGAGAATATCACAACTACATGGGCCAGGCTCTCCATGGAAAGAGAGAAATATTATTATTATTGTATTTCGATTTCTGTACCGCCCTAGTCGGTAGGACCGACTCAAGGCGGAAAGAGAGAGATAGCCATCTGGCCATCCCTGATAATGTGACTATCATTCAGACACATACATTATTGCTGCATGAAACAACACAATGGGTAAGAGGCTCACATTTGTATTTTTGCACATGCCAAGCTTTCTACAACACATAGATAAATACATGTGTTGTACTGGACTAACTGCTATAGATTAATTTCAGATTAACTACTATAGCAAGGTGAGAACCTTATTGGGATGTGGGAGCTTCAGTACTCTAACTAGGTAGTGTTGTCCATCTCTTGTCAATGATGTTAGGCTGGGACTAAAACTCACCAAAGAGTCCTCCCTTGCAAAAGCAGAGGGCACATGTCATTGTCTGTCTAGCCAGTGGATGACATGATATCCAAATGGCTAGAAAAATGCATGCAAATAGACTTGATTTCTCAAGTCAATCTGCATGTGTGGAATGTTGTTATGGAGATGTCTACCAATGTGTGGACTCCTCGCTGAATAACGACTCCAAGGAATCCAAGGTTATTACTATAATTAATAAAGAAAAGGGAGAATGCCAGTTTGCAGCTCAATGGTGGGAGAACCCGGGCTTCATCATTTGTTGTTGTTCAGTCACACAGTCGATTCCGACCCTTTGCGACTCCATGGACCACTGTCCGCCAGGCACTTCTGTCATTCACCATCCCCCTCAACTTGCTCAGCTCTGTGCGCCCATTGTCTCTACAATACCATCTAGCCATCTCATTTTCGGCCACCCCCTTTTTCTTTTGTCCTCCACCTTTTCCCGCATCAAGGCTTTCTCAAGCGAATCCTCTCTTCTCATTTGATGTCCAAAGTACTTTAGCTTCATCTTTACTATGTTAAGATAATGTGCGATGCAAATGTTTGCCTCAAATTCCCCAATGTTATCCACATTATGCAACATTATCTGACATTGCAATGGGCACTTGGGTCAGGGGGAACTGGAGCGTACACCCGTTCTTTCCCCCGACCCAAGCACCAAGTGCATGATCGGCACTTGGGGGGGGAACCAGAGTGCTCGCTCATTCTTTGCTTCTGAAGGGAGTCTCATTCCATTCGCAAGCAAAGGGCTGTTCCAGCCTCAAATAGCCCTTTGCTTGCGAAGGGGACATGGCTCTCCTCACAAGCAAAGGGCTATTCCAGCTTCGAATAGCCCTTTGCTTGTGAAGAGAACGTGGCTCCTTTCAGAAGCAAAGGGCTATTCGATGCTGGAATAGCCTTTTGCTTGCGAAGGGAACGCGGCTCCCTTCACAAGCAAAGGGCAATTGCTCACTGGATTCGCCTTTTGCTTGTGAAGGGAGCCATGTTCCCTTCACAAGCAAAGGTCTATTTGAGGCTGGAATAGCCCTTTGCTTGTGAGGAGAGCCACGTTCACTTCGCAAGCAAAGGGCGATCACTGGGACAGCTAGTTTGCTTGGAGAGGGAGGGTGCTTTCCCTCCCCAAGCAAACTGGATCACCCCCCTGTTCACTTTCCTCTTCAGAAAGGGAACAGGGATTTTTTTAAATGTTGTGTGATCAATGCATCGCACAACGTTAAAAACCGGATAATGTTATGACTTGTGGAAACAAGTCATAATGTTATCCAAGGTACTAGTGTACTTGGATTACAGCCTCAGCAGACAACATGATCAGGCAAACTGTTAACTCTGGCTATACCTTCAACATCTGAAGAAGTGGGCTAAAGTTAATGGTCCAGTGGTATATTTGGAAGTGCAAATACTCATCCCTGCAGTTTCCACAGCCATCTAGCACCATAAATAGACCCAAAAAAATGTTAGTAGCTGGATTAATACATGGCGACAAAGAAACCTGCAAAAATAATAGTTCTTAATTGTTCAAGGCCAAGCCACCCTCAAAAACATTGCCTTACCAGAGGAACGGAATGTAACAATGCCTTTGTCTCCCAACTACTGGGAATGTCCAAGGCACAAAGGAAACCTAAGCGAGGGTCACAGATAATACCGTAGTCACTCCAACTTTAAAAATCCCAAGGCTTTAACTCTGCAAGCCCTGGACTCCACTATACCATTAGTTCCCAAAATTGTATATCAATTCAGACTTGTTAGTTCTTAAGGCAGCACTCAGCTCTTCAGTAATTTCCTCCCATAATGCAAAATTAGGGGGGGGGGGGAATTGTCCCTGAGAAAGGCCCTCAATACATTGTAGCTGATATCACAAAATAAACTCTGCTATACCACTAATTTTCTACTAAAGATTAGTTTGTTTATGCAGATCTTTCAAAGTAGCTAATGAGAGCTTGCCATGGAACAAAGAGGGCTTCCAGCTGCTGTGTCGCTAAAGGTCAGATCATTTCAGAGAAGCAAATGTCATCTTGGATCTTTACTGATGGGAACTCTTTTGTCTCACAGCCTATGACCCAGATATAATCTACCTCCTCTTTTGAAAATATTCAAAACATGGGTGCTTTTAGAAGAAAAAAAATAGAAACCTAGATAGAAAAACATTAAAACCAGTGACTTCTGACCCACTCCCCACTCTAAATCAGCTTCATCTTATGTTTTGGAGAACATACTTCTCATTTCCCCAAAACACGTCTTTCTGGGAAGTTTGATTTCTCTTTTTCTACCAAATGAGTTAGAAGAGAGACTTAAATGTGGCAATATGAATAGTACCTGGTATTATTCGAGAGACCCACTGGAACACTAGACCCACTGGAACACTAGAGTCCTAAAATTAGATCCCCCTGACACCACCATGAACCTCCACAAGGGTCATCTTGAGGATATGAAGCACCCTTTGAAATGGAGCAAGATGAGGAAATTATAGGCATTTGGAAGGTCTCTCTCGTGGAAGTAGAGATGCTATTCCATTCATTCAAGGCACCTCAGAATTCAAACGACTGTGCTTGTCCTGGAATCAAGTGATAACACTATGGTAGGAACTGTACATAATTTAAAGTAAACCGGCTGTTCTCAAAACTTGGAAAGAATGCATTAATTTCTAAAGCTTTGACATAACACATTTTTAAAAATCAAAGCAAGGGGCAAACATGATGATAGTTTCACTTATAAACAAAATGCAATTAATATTTTCTGAGGCACAAACATACCATAGTTATATGTTAAGCTGTGCACTTGATATTCCCTGCCACAACAATTCTACTTCGTTCAGCAGTTGTACTACACCTTCCCCCTGCTGGTTGCAGCTGTAGCTCAAATAAAGAATAAAAAGACTGAGAGTATCAATGGCAAAGGCAAGAATAGTAACAGTGGTACTGGGGATAAGGAAGCTCCATGGCAAAAAAATCAGAAGTAGTGAGGGCCTAGGTATGATTCTAGTGTAGTCAGATTGCCACCAGCCTCACATTTTCTCACATAGGGGAAAGTCACTCAGAGGAAATCAGCAAAAGAGAAATAAGATACCCTCTCTGGAATAGATATGAACCAGCAGCAGGCAAGAAAGACACAAAAAACATTACTAGATAAGACAAGATTGGGAGAGAAGACAACTTTTTGAAAGTAATTTGTTCTACTACTCATCTCAATAGGAACCTCATCACCATCACTTGGGTTTTCAAAGATAACTTGTAGTGTTCTTCCATTGCTTGATATTTATATTTCTTATCTTTTAATGCAGGACCTTTTAAAGCTGGGGGATAAGTCATGCTCAAATAATATCCTCAGACAGCTTTGGGGGCTGGACAGCCATTTTGCCCTTCCTCTACCACATGGCACTTCCTGGTGTAGTGGAGCCGGTGGGGGCCACATGAAACGGTTTCACAGGCTGCATCCAGCCTGTGGCCCAGTGATTGAGAATATCTCTTTTAATGGATAAGATGAGTGCTGTCCATTCGGTTCTTAATTTGAAAAGCCCGAGCACTCTGACTGGTAGAGATCCTTCCTCTTTCTCCTCCAACAATTCCTACAGCCCAGGAAATGTAGGAGTCAACAATCCAGAGCATTTCATTAATAAGGCAGAGATATGATTACCAAATAGTATTCAATTTAACTTGTTCCGTTTGGGGTACCCTGTTCCTTGGCATCATCCTGCCAAATGTCAAGGAAGAGCTTGCCATGCATGTAAAATGTGTGGTAAAAATTGACAGCTGCACATAATTCTGTTAATTTGTTAGCTACATACCCTTTATTGTGGCAACTATAAGTCAATGAAAACATTTATCTGTCATTAATTACAGTCAAACCTTGCATAAAGAGCACCTCGCATAAAGAGTAATTCACTAAAAAGCATAATTTTCTCTGAATGCTTGCTTCGCTTAACAAATAAAACCAACCAAAAAAATCACTTAACAACTAAATTGGGTTCACAATCCCCTCCACCAGAAGTCACAATTGGTCACTTACAATGGTGTTTCACTTAAAGAGCAAACTCACGTAAAGAGCAATCCTGTGGACCACATTATGATCTTAAGTGATGTACAACTGTATCTGACTATTTCAGTAAGGATACAACTGTATTAAAAATGCTAAAAATACAAATAAGTTTTATAGCATGTCAAAACCCTGACAGATAATGGTTTGGATTAAAGTTTTAAAAATAGCTGACCCATTACACAAGAGAAACAGAGCCAATCATCTTTAAAAGGGAAACATTAAGACCAGTGATGGGATGTAACAGGTTCTCACCAATTCGCCAGAACCGGTAGTAACTTTTCCCAGTGTCCCGGAGAACTAGTAGCAGCTTTTTGGGTGAACCACCTTTAGGGCTTACCTTTTCACTGGTTCCTCTACTGCACATGCGCGCCAAGTACTTGGTGTGGATGCATGCCTACAGTGCTTGGCGCGTATGCACGGCCTCCTTGCTGTCATCCTTGCTGTCCTCCTTGCTGTCCTTGTGTTGTGGGTGGGTGGGTGGGTTGAGAGGTTTGTGTGTGCGTATGCTGCTTATTTTTATTATTTTTATTTTTTTTCTTTGGCTCCGCCCACAATGTCATGATGTCAGCTCCGCCCACACTGTGATGACATCATGGTGGGGTAGTGAAAATGTTGATATCCCACCACTGATTAAGACATAACTGAAGAGGTACTTAACTTTATAAAATACACTTAAACATGGCCCCACTTGTAGAAGAATTCAAGACTAAGTTTTGTACTGAGACTCTATTGCTGCAGCAAATCATTCATAGAATCATTCTTTGAAATGCTAAATCTATGAAACAGTCATGTTACTGCACATCTTCTATTAGGAGCAGCTGCCAGTGTCTATGCAGAAAAGATATTGTACAGTGACTCACTGTTATCTGGTGAATATCAAACATTTCAGTTCCAGTGCCAGAAAGACGATTTGGAAATGAAATTTTAACAAAAGATCCAGGTAGAGTGCTGGGCCCAGCATTGTAGACCTTAAAAAGAAGATGTAAGAAAGAATAAGCATGTACTAATTTAACTTTATTGATTCTAATTGGCATAAAAACAGAACCAAGAAGTATTATATGTTTCCCCTTATAATCCCTAAGAAAGCCATAAACATTGCCTTCAACATTAAAATGTGGAGGAGGAATGTACCACACCATTAAACTGAATGAAGACAGATTCATTATTTCATACACTTTAAACTGAAGGTTACCACATTCCTGAATATGCCCTTAGAGCAGTGTTCCCCAACCTTTGGTTTTTGGACTTCTATTCCCAGAAGCCTAAGTCAATTCCAAAAAGCACTGATCAACCAATGTATTGACTTAGGCTTCTGGGAATTGAAGACCCTTTGTGGGGAATGGCCCCCATGTCAGTAACCACTGCCTTTAGGAAGCACATCTACAAATGGTGTCCCTTTGAAATGAAACATATATTTCAATTGAGTTACAATGCAATCCTCAAATGTACCTTCAATAACTAAAACAAAGTCATATAACATATGGAATAAGTATAGAAAAGAAAGTATCTGTGTTTAGGCAAATACAGTAATACCTCGGATAACGTTTGCACCACATAACACTAAAACCGTATAACAGTAAGGAACTTGGTGGGAAAAATTGCATTGCACAACATTAAAATCCTATGGGATGTATCGCATAACGTTCACTTAAGTCTGTGCTGGTTACAATGCACAGTTTAACGTTGTGCAATTTATCCCATAGGATTATAATGTTATGCAATATATGTATCGCATAACATTAAAAATCGGATAACGCGAAGACTCGTGGAACTAAGTTTTAGCATTATCTGAAGTATTAATGTAGCTTTTACCTCCCCACAGTAAGTTTCCACACCTTTTAGACTAGGGGAAGGGTTGCAAGACAACAGTACAGCTGGGCAGTTTTGGAGTCTCAATGTAACAGGGGATAAGTTCTTTATCTGGCAATGGAGCTGCTTATTATGCTGAATGGAAACCTGGATATGTGCCGTAGAGTTCAACTTTTCCAATGGCAATGGTTCACCATGAGACTGTGTACTAGAAGTTCCTTTTTAAAAAATGGTCATGGCCATCAATCTGATTGGGCTTTCTCTCTATAGAATAATTGGCCTAACAGTTAATTCAACTGTGTATATATCTGCTTAAATGCACAAGTCTAAACATTTACATACTGAAAAACAAACAACCTCAATCAGGCATGGCCATCTATGTTTAGAATTCAGTCTGTGCTTACAAGTGGCCTATACATGGTGCTGTTCAGGATCCAGTTGACTCTAAATATCCAAACATCTAGACCTCATTTTCCAAACACTGTTCATGTTTTGAGGAATGTATGGATGATAAAGAGAAGCAGCATGCAAGGCCAAACCCTTGTGCAGTCCCAAAGGAACTTAAAAGGAGGGAAATAATCCAGCCACAACTACAATGAGCTCCAACTGTTGCATGAAATGCAAGAATAGTAAAACAAATCAGAAAACAAGTGATAGGATAATTCTGTAGTAAGGGAAAATGAGACTTAATAAATAAAGTCTCCAAAATAAAGAAGATAAAAGGCTCTTTTCTTTTTTAAAAAAAAATCTTAGGTTATGGTTTCCCCATATGTTTTTTTAAATTTAAATATTCTTTACCAAGTTGTTTAATTTCTATCTAAGGATTAGAATTGACATTTCTTTTTCTAATAAGTAACTCTACATAATTTCATTAAGTACAGAGATTTCTGAAAGGGTTTTAAAAAACCATAGGCATGGCAAAGATAAAATGAAGATTTAGCTAATCTTTTATGATTTATTATTTTGATGGGAAAAAATCTGGTAGTGAATTTAGCATTTCTTATGAAGCACATTCTATGCCTGTGTCAGTGATATATAGGAAAAGCCATGTCTAAACCATTTGTGTATTAAGTTAAGAGATAAATGAGATTAGGAATGAACGTAAAAGATGAATGAGATTAGGAATGAACCAAAAAGAGATGATTTCCATACATGTCTTATCAGCTCCAAAATATGCCTCTTCTCCATTTCCCAAAAATTGTGAGGGAATATTGTGGAAAGGTATGGGTGCATTAAGCTATTCATGAAGCACTGCCATTGTTCTAAATATAATTAGTTTCTTCCTACAGAATGCATCACACATTTCTACTTGGGAGGCAGGGTGGTCATGTATGTACCATGAAAAAGGACAACCACCATCACAACAGAAGACAGCTCTCAAAATAGAAGACTGTCCTTGCCAAAGGAGGACGTATGATCACATTCTCCTTTACTGCTTTACTGAAATTAATAGAACTTAAAGATACTCATTGCTTCAGACAGAGCTTTTACTGTGAAGAGAAAATGCATTCAGTTTATAAGCTGAATACAGCAATACAGATCTGAGAACTCTGGCTACAATTTTTCTTTGTATTTGTCAAGAATTCACAAATTATATAGCCTAGATCATGGACAAGGATTGCTCCACAGTGTGAGTTGCTACACTCTTTGTTCAGCTGCTTCAAGGACAGTCAAAGAATTGTAATAAACTGCCAGCATGAGACTGATTCAGGCAAAGTACGGAGGCCATGTTCCCAGACCTGCAAGATATGTGATACTTCTAGCCAGAAATCATCCTATTAGCAGCCAATAAAGGTTTTGGCTATCTCTCTACCTTTATCTGCATTGGACAACAAAATTACCAAGTTACTCCTCACATCTCAGGTCGCATAACTTAATGTGTGGCCAAAAATGCAAGCAGAAACATATTAATTAATGTCAACCTCATTAACTCGTTTAACACCATGACATCTATGCAACTATAAATCCCTTGTAAGATTTTGGCCTACCTTCTTTCTTCTAAAGGGCTTAAGGCTTTCTTTCCCCATCACTCACATATATACATAGCTCTATGAAGTATCTTTTTATTGTACATGGATACCTGTTTCTAGAACAGTTTGTAATGTGGCATGATCTTCTTAGTAGGGAACCCTCTTTAGTGAAAGAAAGAATAAGACAAAAGGTCTTTGGGTTGCAATCTACATTTATAATTTTTTGGGGCACCACCTCTACCATGATAGATTTAAGAAACCAGATGAATAATGTATCAACCAAGAATGCAGCACAGTAGTTCAATTCCAAGGGTGTAAATAATCAACACACAGGGGGAAAATACCCATTCTCTCATCTGCCGTAGTTACAGTCACATACACATGTAAATCCCAATGAGTTTATTAGGGATGTTTCTCAGATAAATGTTTCTATGATTGCAGTATAAGGCCTAAATTTAGTTTAACCCAGACAGACCAAAAGCCCTCATTGCTTCAGTAACACTGGATGTTTCAGCATGTACAACTGAAGTCACTACTGTCACTACTGTGCAACCATGAAATATGAGAACTGTGTATAAGGTGAAGTACTGGGTGTCATCTTATGTGATAGTGTAAATGGGAGTTGCACATGCACAGTGTCACAATTGGATATATAGGATTTAGTGCTTTGGGCCTTTATCCACAGAACAATGGTGGCTTCATATATAAAGATTTTCTTAAGAGCCAACAAACCCCCAATAAATGCACTCCCACAATAATCACTTTTACCTGAAAGGTGAAGTTTAGATCCTGAAATTGACATTCAAAATCTTCTATTTGAATAAACTGGGATGCTGGTATAGATTCACCATATATAAAAGAACTGGGGGACACTGCCCTGAATGAGAGAGAGAAAATGGATACTCTGTCAGAAAACAACCTCTCACTCAGCTTCCATTACTGAGATAACTCCCATTTGTGATGGCTATTAGGAACAATATATTCCATTTCAAATACTTTTGTCTTCTAGAAACAAGAAAATTATAAACCAACTCATGAGTCTGAAATTGAAAGAAACACATACTGTTTAGATGTCCATAGTCCTAAAAATTTGACCCCGACATTTAGTAGATCATAATTATTTCTGCAATAAACACACCACACACATATATTCAACCCAAGCCCTTTCGTTATGTCCTAGTTTCATTCTCTGGGAAACTAAGTGAAAGGAAAGAAAAATTCTTTCCCCAGTTTTATTTATAAACAAGGGAAATATTTTTCCTAGAGGGGAAAAATTATTTAAATACCTTTTAATTCACACGATAATTAGATGACAAGTTCCTTACCCAGTGATAGATGAGTCTACTTCATGCATCAGAGGAATAGAAAGGGTGAGAGAGTTGTCATGGAGGCTGTGTTCCAAGTTTCCACTGTTTCAAACAAGAAATTATATTTTTTATACAAATGACCTCTTTCATTGCTATATATATATTTCACCTTTCTTTGTCTAATATAATTTCTTGAATTTAGACTTAACATTAACACTTTCTCCCACAATGACATGTCTTACTCAAAACTGTTCTTAGACATGAAATTTTACTACATTGTGACAGTAAAATAAGAGAGCTAGAAAATAATTACATGCTGTCAAGTCAATTCCAAATTTTGGTGACTCTTTTCTGACTCTTTTCAGGGTTTTCTAGGTTTAGACTACTTAGAAGTGGTTTACCACTGGCTTCTTTGAAGGGTACTTGAGTATGATGCTTCTTGACCAAAGCTACACAGGCTAGCATTTCTGTCAGGAGGTCAAACACACTAGCCAATACAAAGAAGGCAGTTATCAATGAATCAAATGACTAGACTGAGTACAATAATTATCAGACAAAATATGACGTTAACTTGTGGCACAAGTTAACATCAAATTTTATCTTAATGTTATAGCATTCAATCTAGTCCAGACTATCAAAGAATTAAATTCAGCATTAATGATTAAGAATCTTTTCTAGCTCCCTTCATAGCTGCTGCAACATTCCTTGACTTAGGGAACACAATATAGGTTATCCCTTTGTGACAATCAACTGTTTTTGGCTGACAGAAACATTTTCCAGTATAGAAAGGCAAACAACCAACTGTCTGATATGATAAACTGATTTATGGGCTCTATGAGTCACATAGAAGGCTGTAAGATCTTCTGCCATATACCTGCTAGTACCGAAGAGTTAACTTTCATCCTAGTTGATTAATACAGCAACTGCCATTGACTTTCTCTCATCTACTTCCAACAGTTCTATATGGTGGCTTTGGTTCCAGCTTTTAAAAATAGTTTGTTAAGCAGTGTTATGTTAGTTGTGACTAAGAGAGATGCCATGTCGTATTCTTTCATGTGCCTACTATCACATCTAAAAAATATCTAAATAACAACTACTACAAATAAACAAAGGCAACAGACAGTCCTTTAGAAGTGGTGAACCAAAAAGCTAAAGTTCATGAAGCTGAGATGTGATCATTCCCATGTGAGTGCTACTATTTCCTGCAGCACATATGGGGTTTGCTACTTTGTGGCTTATAAGCATGGGAAGTGTGTATTCTCTATTAAAGATTTCAACACTCCTTTTGTCAAATCCCTCTGCACCCATTACGAATAATCTATAGCTCAGTGGAGATGTGGCCTAAACTTTCTCTTAGAAGTCTTCAGAGGCCTTGGAGGCCGCCAAACATTCACCTCATCTGTCTTGTGAGGACTTCCAAGTCATTTGTACAACTTTTACAAATGTCCATATACAGACCATCAATACAGTATTGAATAAAACTTTCTGCATTTAAGCCAATGCACGGGGTCATTTTTCTGAGCTACTTTTCAGGTCTAACTTACATCTCCCTTAATACAGAGAGAAACAATATACTTTTTGTGCAAAACATCTTGTTGTTCAGTTGCACAGTCGATTCCGACCCTTTGCGACCCCATGGCCCATTGCCCGCCAGGCACCTCTATCCTCCACCATCCTCCTCAACCCACCCAGTTCTGTGCCCATTGGGTCTACAATATCATCCAGTCATCTCATTTTCTGCCACCCCTTTCTTCGTTTCCCCTTCAACTTTCCCAGCATCAACGCTCTCAAGTAAATCCTCTCTTCTCAGTTGATGTCCAAAGTACTTTAGCTTCATCTTTACTATTTGACCTTCTAAGGAGCAGTCAGGGTTGATTTCTTCTAGAATTGACCTATTTGTTCTCCTTGCTGTCCAGGGGACTCTCAAGACTCTCCTCCAATACCACATTTCAAAGGCCTCTATTCCTAACGGTCCAGCTCTCACAACCATACATTGCCACCGGGAATACCATTGCATTGACTGCGAATTTTGGTTTGCAAGGTGATGTCTTTAATTTTCACTATGTTCCCCAGGTTTTTCATCACTTGTCTCCCAAGAATCAGTCGCCTTTTTATTTCATGGCTGCAATCACCATCTGCAGTGATCTTGGATCCTAAGAAAGTAAAGTCTGTCACTGCTTCTATTTCGTCGCCTACTATTTTCCAGGGACTGATAGGGCCTGTTGCCATTATCTTGGTTTGTTTTATATTGAGTCTCAATCCAGCTTTTGTACAGTGTTTCTTTAACTGCACTCTTGTGTAGGAATGAAATCTTGGAGCAATTGACCATTTTTTCCAGCATGACAATACAGCTTGTCAAGGCACCTCTTTTGCTGTGGCTGAACTCCAATTCCATTGTTAGTAGGTAACAGGCCAGAAAAAAGTCATAACAAAACATAAGGACTGAAAAAAGAATAAGCATTACCTCTGCGCTGTGACGAGGAATGAAAGAGTATCCTCTTCTCCAGACAAATGACTGGTGTCAAAGATTACACTAAATTCATACTAGAGTAAAAAAAGAAAACAGTATTTAGTAAACTAATCTGAATCAATAATTATGTTCACCATTCTTAACAGCTACAACCCACATTTGAATTTTTCTAAAACATATAGATATGCCATACCCCAGAATTAAAATGTTCTATAATCTATTGAAGATGATGAATAGTAGTATTTTTGTATACACATCAGCCAGGTAAAATAATGGGCATACTAGTTTGTGAATGTAAGAAAAGCCATCCAATGATGCAGGATTCAGACAGGTAAACAGATGAACCAAGGCCATCTCTCTCCAAATAATAAAGAAGTCTATAGTCCATGAAGGTTCATGCTATGGATGTGATTCCCCAACTGAATTTGGTAGTCTTGGCTATATATGTATGCCTTCTATCTGATAAACAATAATAACACTTCACAGGGAAAATGGGAAGGTCATATTTAGATCCCAATGATTGGTCCATATTCTGCTTATCTGATGTGCTGGACTCAGATCAATGGTTGTATGTACACTGGGGACATTATGGTTCACCTACAGATTTAAACTTCTGACTGCTTGTCAGGAAGAAACTGATTTTTAAAATATTTTTGCTGACTTACAGAGAATTCTGAGATCACCCATAAATCCTCTCATGTTTTATACAGGTAAAGGTTGCCCTTGCTTGAAAGTCAGTCATATCCGACTTGACGATAGGGTACTCATCTTTGTTTACAGCCAATAAGCCAGTGCTGTCTGTGTCTGCAGATGTTTTCATGGTCATGTGGCACGCATGACTAGACAATGGAGTGCATGGAATCCTGTTGCCTTCACACTGAAGTCATACCTATTTATCTACTTGTAATTCCTTGCTTTTGAACTGCTAGGTTGGCTGGGACAGAGACGGGAGCACACTCCATTGTGCAGCACTCACATCTCGAACTCCTGATCTGCCAACCTTCCAGTCATCAAGTCCAGCATCTTAACCACAAAGCCAACACAGTCCCTTCTCATGTTATATAAGGTAGGTTAAATCACAAAGCTTAAAGACACCTTCTTCTTCTTCTTCTTCTTCTTCTTCTTCTTCTTCTTCTTCTTCTTCTTCTTCTCCTTCTCCTCCTCCTCCTCCTCCTCCTCCTTCTTCTTCTATGTCCCAATCAAACCCTGGACTGCCAAAATGAAGCTACCTGCTTAGCTTTGTCATTGACCAAACTTAAGTCTTCATTGGTGCATATTTCTGGCAGTAATTGGCAGACTAGTAAATGAGCCAGATTCTATATCACTCCTCATTCACACAACATGTTGTTGTTAGCCAGCAGCCTTCACTTGAGCATGCTGGTGTTACCTTTAGGCACTCCATCCCTCAACCAATTCAAAATCCTCCAAATGGCATAGCGGAGGTTGAGTTACTCAGGTATATCCTCCATTAATGTTGTTCCCTGCCCAGTGAGCTCCTTCCTCCATCTTCTAATTTGGTTTTGGTCTTGTGTACCCTCAAGAATATTTGTTCTTGCCATAAGTAAGGATCTGAGCCACTGAGCATGAGGCTCATATCCATTCAGAGGATGTTGAGGGTCATTCTCTTGCTTAGTTCTCTCAATGTCAGTTGCTACTTCTCTCCTTATCTTAGGTGGAGCAATACCAACAATAGGGTATACTTTCTCAACTGGTGTAGGTTTGAGGTATCCTGTCACTATACACAGGTGTACACAGAAGAAGCCTCCTTGAAGATTGTGAATACAATCAGGTGTACTTTACTGACTTTTTTAAAAACACGAGATCAAACAAAGGGAACTAAAGACACCTTGTAGATCATCTAGCTCGCATGGAGTATTGCCAAGCCAAGTTTCATCCACCTTACGCTAAGACATGTAAGGAGATTCTGTTTTGAATCTCATCTTGTTAGTTTGGGCCCATTGATCCAGTCTTCCTAGATTATTTTGTATCTTGAGCCACTCTTTAAAAGGTACTGGCTGTTCTTCCTAAATTTATAAAAATTCATCTGTCATATGAAATTTTATTGGGGAGGGGGGTTGTATGTGCTGCTCTGAAAGCTGTCTTAGGCTGGCTCTGCATGGAATGATGCTTCGAAGGACACATTGAAACACCATCAGGATGAAACAGCATACCTCCAAGGGCTAATTGCATAAATCTGACAAATAAAAACTGAGATGGAAAAAAATAATATTTATTTTTCTCAGAAGAAATGCAATAGATAGTTGGACAAGCAAAGGTAGAAAGGGTGGAGAGTACTTCTTAAGTAGTCAAGTAAGGACAAAATGAGGGTGAGCCAGTTTCCACATTATTTACAGAAACAATGTCTGGTAGCTGAAAAAAGAATTTCCATTTGAATTTTCAGTAAAATTCCATTAAGGCCCCTCTCCCATCATTAACAGTTGTCACAGTACTCTATTTAAAGCAACCTTTTAATGCCGGGGCCAGGTCACGCTCCCTCAGACAACTTCAAGGCTAGATGGCCAATTTGCCCTTCTTCCACCACATGGCATTTCCTGGTGTGGTGGAAGCAGTGGGGGCCACATGAAATGGTACCATGCGCCACATCTGGCCCATGGGCCACAGGTTGAGAATCCCTGATTTAAAGAGTGATCAGGTGTAGTTTATAACAAAAGAAGAGAGATGACCACAATCTTTCTGCAGTCAAACTGCAAACCCACAGTGTATTTGTACTTGATGACCAGTTCTCCTGACACCCAGGAAAATTCAGAGCTACTCGATGCCATAATTCATTACCTTTGACTTCGACCGCATGAAGGGAAAGCCCACGCTGCATTTAAGGAAGTCTGAGTCTGGTTCCAGCAACTCACATGCGATGCCCGTTTCTTCCTGAGGGATGGAAAAGAGAGAATATTTTAAAAATAAATTCTTCAGCACACAAAACATGGCAGAAAAAAGAGAAAAAACTATGGGAGAATCCAAACAGTGTTACCTACAAACACTTTGGCTGTAATTCTATATTGACTCACACTTTAGTAAGTCCTACTGCACTCAAAGAGACTGTGGTGGCTCAAGTGGTTAAGATGCTGAACTCGCTGACTGAAAGGTTGGAGTTCAATTCCTGGGTACTGCATGATGGAGTGAGCTCCCATCTCTGTCCCAGCTCCTGCCAACCTAGCACTTTGAAAGCAAGAAATTGTAAGTAGATAAACAGGGACCACTTCAGTAGGAAGGTAAACAACATTCTATGCACTCCAGTGTTGAGGTATGGCTGCCACATGACCACGGAAACGTCTGCAGACCCAGACAGCGCTGGCTCTTTGGCTATAAACAGAGATGAGCACTGAACCCTAGGGTCAGATACAACTGGCTTTTGAGCAACGGCGACTTTTACCTTTGCCTTTGCTGCACTCCATGGAATTAACTGATGAGATACATATAGGATTCCCCACCTATGTTCCCACTGAGATCAACTGGACACCATGCATGTTTACTGTGTCCCTTGATCTCGGCAAGAACTGTGCAAGACGTTTTAAGCCAAACAGAAAATCACAAGAGAAAACCATCTCCAGAACATGAATTTCAAAATTTCAAATAGCACTAAAAGGAGAGCCATGTTGGCTTTGTGGTTCCATGTCCGTCCCGGCACTTTGGAACTGCCTGCCTCTAGAGCTGCACCTCCAGATGGACCTGTTGGCTTTTTAGTTAACATCTTATACCCACCCTCTCCCTCCTCAATTTTAAGGAATTGTTTTTAGCTTGTTTAACTGCTATTTTAACTGCTTTTTAGATTTTAATCTTGTCTTTATGATCTGTGATTTTCCATTTTTCTTCATGATCCTTTGTAATCTGGCCTGAGTCGCCTATGTGAGTAGGGCGGAATAAAAATTTGAATAAATAAATAAATAAAAATCAAATAGTCACAGAGGAAAAAGAAACATTTAATTGTACCTTGTCCTGACAACTCTTTGCAAGAAAATGTTTTAAAAGGGATGGAAAACAGAAACCTTTGGCCCTCTTTGATTTATCACTTGCCAAACAGGCTAATCAGTTAGAAATAGGAGTTGGGCAAAATTGTGAATGTTGCAAGTACGTACACTTTCTCTGCCTTAAAAAGACACAGATGTATTCCATGTGTACATGGACACACAAATGTGGTTGTGTGTTCAGTGAATGCCCCTTGGATTCTAGTCCTCCCTCCAACTCTTGTTCTGTCAACCCTTTTGCTTATTTTTAGATTTACACATAAAACAATAATTGCAAATAATGTTTTTAATGTTTTAAAGTCCAAATATTAATTCTATTAAACTAAGAGCAATATCATAATGAAACAGGATTCCCACTACCAGTTACAAACCTTTTGAAACCTTGATACAGCAAAGTACAAATATATTCAATTTTCACAAACTTTTATTAAAAAGTAATACTTTTGGACCAGCACAAGTGTTCTTAACCTTTTAAAGCCAGGGGTGGAGTCATGCTCCCTCAGACAGCTTCGGGGGCCGGATGGCCATTTTGTCCTTCCTCCATCACATGGCACTTCCTGGTGTGCTGGAGGCAGTGCCCCCCCCACATGAAATGGTGCTGTGGGCTGCATCTGGCCCGCAGACCACAGGTTGAGAATCCCTGGACTAGCATATCACTTTATCACTATAATATAACTTTCTCCATATTCTAGAGAAGTTTTGATTTCTCTATTTTTATATTTCTTATTTTTATCATTATGTGTCTTCTTAATAATCTTTCATGATTGTTGCAGAACAATTTAAAGTGACGGGAGTGAAAAGGTGACTTTCATACATAAAATTTGGATCCAAATGCCATTGTTCTGAGTATATCAACATAATAAAAATAAATTACCTGATTAGATTTATAGTACAGTATCTTACAACTCTATCTTGTATTTCGAAACAAGCATGTTTCCAAAAATAAGGAGCTACAAGCTGTTGTTTGGGTCACTTGACCAGACAATATCTTATACATAGTAAGAGGAAATATGTATTTCAGAAGCAAAGGTTAAAGAATCAGAATGACAATTTTTCAAAGTCCAGCAATGAAGAAGAAAGATTAATAAAACACACTATCTGCTTGCCTGCATCTCATCTCAGATGCTGACTTGCTGTCATCTTTTCCTCTTCATTGAGATCTCTGTTGTTTTAACTCCACCGCCCTACCCAATTCTAATCCCAAACCTGCTGGAACCCAATCTTCTGCTCTTTACATCTTCTGCTCAGAGTATAAGACAGTCAAACCTTGCATAAAGAGTGCCTCGCATAAAGAGTGCCTCGCTTAAAGAGTAACTCGCTTAAAGAGCAGAATTTTCTCTGAATGTTCGCTTCGCTTAACAAATAAAACCAACCAAAAACTCTCTTAACAAATAAATCGGGGTTCGCAATCCCCCCCCCCCAATTGGTCATTTACAATGGTGTTTCACTTAAAGAGCAAACTCGCTTAAAGAGCAATCCTGTGGAACGCATTATGTTCTTTAAGCTCTTTAAGCGAGGTACAACTGTATATTTATCGTAAATGTGTTCCTCCATAAATAATTAAAACTATTTATTTGTTAGATCATTTGAATTTCTTCATCCATGTAGCCTGCATTTACTGGGCTTAGATTTGTGATTGGCAATTTACGATTTGTGATTGGCAACTGAAAAGTAAACAGAGGCTTAATGACTAAGTCCGATTGCCAAGTCACATATCTCTGAGAAAGCCCTGTTGTGTTTTTATGTAGCAGCCAGGATAAAACTGCAAAAGATAGCTACTGAGACAGTTTGGATGAGGAAGACCAACAGTGCAAACTACACAGGTACATTTTCAATAAAATGTGGTTTTCTTGTTGTAATGTATATATCATATTGTATAGAAAGCTATGGGGTAACTGGGCTTAATAACAGTCACAGTGTGCTGGTTTCAAGACAACTTCATTACCTGCCTGTTCTTTTCTGGGCACAACTGAAGACACTAGTTTTAACATATAAAGCCCTAAAAGACCAGGGACCAGAATCTCTGAAGGAATTTCTAATTTTGAATCAATTCAATATCTTCACTGGAGGCCCTGAAAACATGTCCCACTATGTAAAACATTCAGGCTGGGTACTTGAGAAAGAACTAGGTACAGTAAAACCTCGGATAACGTTAAAACCTGGTTCCACAAGTCTTGGTGTTATCCGATTTTTAGTGTTATCCAATGCATGTTAAAATCCTATGGGATCCATAGAGATACATTGTAACCACACAGGCTTTAGCAGTTGTTATCCGATGCATCCCATAGGATCTTAATGTTATCCAATGCAATTCTCCCCCCCCCCAGATTGCTTAATGTTATGCGATTTTAGTGTTATTCGATACTAATGTTATATGAGGTATTACTGTATATGAGAAAGAAAAAAAGTTATGTTCTAAGTATAGTTTTGTTTTGCTACTCTTTAATTTTCACACCAATTGTTAAATTTTATTGCATCGTTTTGCTCAACTAGTTTTATTCTATGTGCAGTATTAGCCAGTGTGCTGCTACTTTAATACATTAGAGTAAACCAAATAGCATAAATTTCAGCAATCAATGAACACTAATTAAGACATGAATGCTTGTATTCCACATATGCTAATTGCTGTGAAGGGAAGGAAGGAAGGAAGGAAGAGGCATCAGATTGACTGTTAATACCTCTCAACTCAAGGAAAGCACTCAATATTTAGAAGGAATTAGGAAATATAACCTTGAAAAAGCTTTTTTTTTCTCAAAGAGCTGTAAGCCTTTAAAAAAAGAATACAGTACTAGTGCTAAGTACCCATCTACACTTCCTTTAAACACCTCTTCTAAATGACATTCTGCTTATGCAAAAAGACTCTCCAGTTAAGACAGTAGAAATAAATCCAGAATTACATACAATTAAAAAAAGTATTGAAACCAAAGAGATTTCCTTGGCAAAATAGCACATAACACTTTAAATCAAGTTTAGATTCATTTGGGAATATCCAACAAATTGACTATTATCATTATCTGATGAGAGAAAGCTCAAGAGATAACAGTGAAGATAAGTGTTTTGTGCTAAAACAAGCACAATCCTTTATGCTTCTTCATCAGTTTAAAAAATAAAATAAAATGATTCAAAGTTATGCACTCAGCTCTTTATATGAAAGAGTTTAATTTTCCATTTTTAAAACAAAGGGCTGTTAATCCACCACCCCTATTAAATATGACATGATGGTCCTTCACATATATAATATCTCAATTACACTTATTAATAATATATTATTTAAAAAGTGTCAAACATGAAATTTTGAATGCATTGAGTGCTAAAATAATTAAATGTCTAAAAAAATAAAGCTCTGAAAATGAGCATCGTGCTTTAAAAATGAGGTCTGAACAGCAGTTTATTAAGAGACACTGTAAAACAAGCAGTCAACTTTTCTGTTAAATGTAGAAGTGAGACATAATTTTGCAAAAGAGTCTCTTTTGTGGCTGACAACTGAACAAGCAAACAAATGATAAGAAATGAATAATATTGAGAAAGAAAAACCAAAACCTCCACAGGTTCAAACCAAAATACAGTGCTTTTACTCACTGTGCCACCGGGATACTGCTTTTAAACTAAATACATATTTCTCCTTTAACAAAATGTATTTTAGAGATGCATTCTTTGTTTTTTAAACTGCTTTTAAGGCTAAAAGCTCTGACACTTTAGAAGGCAATGAAAACATGATTTGTGTTACTTCTATTACACTTGTGTGTCCACCATATTATAGATGGAATTCTGACCTAGGTATTTGCAACATGTTTAGTTGTCATGAATTTGTAAGTATCTGTGCCTACAGTCTTCAATAGCTGTAAGATTTTTTTGGATGGTTTAAAGAATTCTGAGGAATTTTTGTGCATATGGAACATTGAAGTAATATAGATAAATAAAGCTAGTAAAACAGACAGTCTGATGTTGCTTGGACTCCTATATCTTGATACCCAGATAAATAAAGCTAGTAAAACAGACAGTCTGATGTTGCTTGGACTCCTATATCTTGATACCCAGATAAATTTTTATATCATTAGAAATGGTTATCTGATTTCATTCTGGAATTAACCCTTTCTGGGATAAATGCCAGCTGTGTCAAACACAATCTTCTGCCGCCGCCCCCCTCCTCCCAAGGTGTATAAAGTTCTACAGGGATCATAGGAACAATATTCAGGGTTCAGAATCCCTGACTTGACAAAAGAACTGGGCAGAAGAATCCTAACTCCAATCTCTCAACTCACTTGATGATGGAGGCTAGGATTTAGTAGAGATGTTCCTCTACTACAGGAATTCTCAACCTGCGGCCCATGGCACCACCACCACCTCTACCATACCACACCAGGAAGTGTCATGCAGTGGAGGACAAGCGAAATGGCCATCTGGCGTTCAAAGCATGACCTAGCCCCTGGCTTTAAAAGGATGAGAACTCCTGCTCTACTATAAAGGATATTTCCATCTCCATTTATAACCACAGAAGTCCCATAAATATAAATCTACTGCCAGTGGTTGAGTGCAGATGGTGATAAACCCCATAACCATTCCAGAGATGGAGGGGGCCCCCTGGCTCTTCAGAATCAAAGGCCTCTCTGTTTCCCCTAAGTCCCCAGGAGTTGGTGAGCAACTTCTCCAGCCTGAGGCTGCAGTGGGTAATTCTTCCCATTTTTGTTCAGAGTAACAGAAGGGGTTTAAAAGTTCACACTTTGTGACAAGAATGCAGAAAGTTCTACTCCCATCTATGTGAAATGCTAGAGCTTGAAACCAATGGATGATCCCCCAGCTCACTGCCTGTGCTCTGTTTCAAATTAAGATTGGATTTTTCTGGGCACTGTACAAATATTTCAACGAAGCTTGGAATTAATAATGCCAAATTAAAGATGGTACAAGCTGCAAGCTGCACTCAAACTATTATTATTTTGTAATAATAATGTCATTACTTATTACAACATGTTACAATTTTATATTCTGGCACAACAAGAAATGCACTTTCTTAAGGCTTGAAGAAGCATGTTGCCATGAAGTTAACAAGCTAAGTACAGTCAAACCTCGCATAAAGAGTGTCTCGCTTAAGGATTAACTCACTTAAAGAGCAGCATTTTCTCTGAATGTTTGCTTCACTTAACAAATAAAACCAACCAAAAACTCACTTAACAAATAAATCGGAGCTCACATTCCCTCCCACCAGAAGTCACAATTGGTCACTTTCAATGGTGTTTCACTTAAAGAGCAAACTCACTTGAAGAGCAATCCTGTGGAACGCATTATGCTCTTTAAGCGAGGACCGGTACAACTTGTATGTAACAAAGCAAGGCAACGAGACATTTCCCAAATATAACAGGGAAGGAACAACTAATAAATTCTGATCGTGCATAGTTATGCAAAGGCATACCTTTCAGAGGCAAACTGATTGGTGTAAATCACTATTAACATTATCTGCTACACACCGAGTCATGTGAATTTGGCCTCTGGTTTAATCAATAACATACCCTCTGCCACAATCAAAGAGACCAGGAAATGGAAAAAAAAGAGGTGTGTGTGTGTGTCCATGCGAGCATGTGTGTGCATGCATTTCTGACTATTTCTCAATGATATTTTACATACTCTTTAAGTATAGTATGATTCTTTTATTATTTGAAAATACATTGGTCTGAACTTTTAAGCAGTTTTTTTCTCAGAAAGGGAGGGGGAGGAAAGAGCATTTTCTTTGGCATTAATCACAGATTTCCTGCTCTCTTCCATGATCTCATTAGTAAGTGCAGAAGGCACACCCACACTCCCAAATTCAGCAAATTCTGGTTTTAAGTTTTGAATTCCTGCTTATTTGTGGGGCGCTTGTTCAATAAAATAAAACCTGTCTCCAGTTCCCCTCACCCCAGTGCAGCTGAGCCTATTTTTGGATCATGAGATCACAGGCACTGACGTACACAGGAAATCTCCAAGTCAAGGAAGGAAAGAGGAAAGAAACATCCCTGGGGGATTTCAGCATGTTCTGTCGCTCCCCCAACTCTTTGCTACCCTTTTAAACTGTTGGAAGAAAAGTTAAAAAGTAGAAAAAGAATTCCAGTACTCAAGACCTTGAAGCTAAAGCATCCAACTCATGACAACATTAAGTTGATCTTTTTTAAAAACACAGAGAGAGAAAGAGAGGAGAGAGAACATTAAAAAAATCCCTGGGTCTGAGAGAGAGAAAGGGAAAGTATTGAGCCCTTTAAAAAGAGAAATTTGCAACTGCAGAGAAGTCTTGGAGGTAGGTGGGCATGATCTACCAGCACGTAAACCAAAAACTCATCAAAACAGAAACCCATGAACAAATTATTTGCATTTTTTGGCTGAAGTTGAACTAATGACTTTTTTAAAAAGCCATTTAACCATTGTAACTCAGTTTAATCCCAAACTAAGAACCAGGCTGTTCTTGTGATGAAACAGGTGGCTTCTTCATTGTGTTCACCTATCAACCAACTGTTCCAGATGTGGGAATCTTTCCCTTGCTCAGATGGAACGTATTGGAGACAATCTGGCTCAAACCCTGCAATGTGGTGGTTCACAAGGGAACCACTAAGTAGTAGAGCTACAAATTAGCTTTATTAGTTTCTAGAACGGATAATACAGCACAGATACATGAAACAAATCCAAACCTCACTAACCTGGAAAGTCACAGGATCCTATTAGCCTTTGTACACATAATTGAGACTGATGCTGTCTCAGAGGCCAATTGTTGGTCAGTTCAAGCTCCTTTCCTTGGAACTGCCAAGTTTTGCAGGATGATATCACTGGCTGGAAAAAAATTATTTTATCTTTGCATGGATAGCAAAAGTACCAATATTCTAGGAAGGCCCAGAAGTCTTCTTCCTCCCAAGTCTTCTGAATTTTTCACTTATCAGTACATTCTTAGGGTCCTGGTACCGTATATGCCGGTGTACAAGACGACTGGGTGTATAAGACGACCCCCCAACATTTCCACTCAAAGTATAGAGTTTGTTATATACTCGCTGTATAAGACCACCCCCTCTTCCACACACCTTCCACACACCAAATAAAACGTAAAAGAACATCAGATTTGATTTCAACATGTTAATTTATATTCAAATGCTTATGACATGCAGAAAAACTGTCACAAGGCTGTATGTTATCAAACATGTACAGTAAATATAAAACAGTGCAAGTGCAAAGTGGTACTTATTTATCTACCATATATACATGAATATAAGCCGACCCGAATATAACCCAAGGTACCGGTACCTAGTTTTGACCTTGAAATCCAGGAAAATAGATTGACCTGAGTATAAGCCAAGAGTGGGAAATGTAGCAACTGCTAGTGAGTTTCAGTAATTAAAATACAGTAATATTAATTATTGTATTGATTTTTTAGAACTGTACTTGCACCACCCACCAGTGGTGGCACTGCAGGTAAAGTGGGTGGGCAGGTCAATTGCACTGAGGCAGGAAGTGTTGCTCTAGCCTAGCCTCTTGCTTCCCCTGCAAGCATGGCTTTTCCCTCCATTTTGGGCAGAGCAGAGAGATAAGGGCAGAAGGTACCAGTAAATGAAACCCTTTCTTTTTCCCCACCAGTTTGAAAGGGAGACACAATTGTAATGTAGAGCTTCTTTCTTCATCTGGATGGCATGTAGAATGAGGTGGGCGAGCAATGGGAGGCCACTATGGGCAGCTATGTCTATCCCAACTGAAGTGCACCCGGTGTATAAGACGACACCCCCCCCCCCCAATTGGAGGCATGCTTTTCAGGGTGAAAAAGTCGTCTTATACACCAGCAAATATGGTAAGTTAACTAATTCTTCTTAGTTAAGATCTTCTTCTTCTTTTAAGCAAGTGGACTTGATTCCAAAAAGCTAACATCAAAATACAGCAGTTAGGCTATAAGGTGCCACAAAGTTTTTGTCTTTTTGTTTTGTTTTCTCTCTGACCCTATTCTTTTAAGTAACCAAGTATTTTTGATTGATTCTGTTTAATAAAAGTACTGAACAGGAAATGACTTCATATACTCTTTTTGCTAAGCTTATGAGTTTGCATTGCCCAAAACAAAAGATGCTAATCTAGTTGGTAACAGGTTTAAAGGAGTCTGCTCTGTTCCCTAAGCATGTATGGTTTCTCATGTAGCCAGGACACAAAAACTAGCAAGCATTCAAAGTGATAGCAGTCTTCACCAGAAAAACTAAGATTTGGAGGCCATGGCAGCCTGCTCTACCTCTAATGGTTAGAAGTCTGGGTACTTGAGTAGATACATTTAACACTTCACATAACCAAGTAAGACTTGGGTTGCTTTGTTCTTGTTTTCAACCATTTCAAAGTCTAGAGCAGGGGTGCCAAAACTTTTCGAGATGTGGGCTTGACCACGTCCCCTGGACAGCTGATTGGGCTGGTCACGTGGTTCCTCTCACCGGAAGTGGAAGTAAAATGTGAATGTCCAGATGTGTTAAACACACACATCTGCAGAATGCTTCCGTAAATGACCTGTGGCTATTGCAAATGCATTTACGATAGCCACAGATCATTTATGGCAGCATTCTGTGCATGTGCCAGTGTGTAACGCACCTGCATGTGCGTGTTTTACTTCTGCTTCCAGGAGCAGCAAGGGTGTCAGGGCCCGAATGAAACTGCTTAAGGGTCAGATCTGTCCCACGAATGACATGGTTTTGTGGGCCAGAACTGGGGCCCAGGCAGTGGTGGGTTGTCAAAATCTTCGGTACCTCACTGTGACGTCATTAAGTCCTGGGTGGAGCAAAAATAAAATTAAAAAAAGTAAATGTCTGCTCTATTTGACACATGTGCACTAAAAAATAGAACTGTGCATGTGTCAAATGGAGGTTTGATGCATGCGCAGTTCTGGGCAGCCATTTTGGCTGCCCGGAAATACATTTCTGGAGGAGGGCCGGAGAGGCGACCGAACCGGTCGCCCGAGGGTTTACCACCACCCTAGCAACCCCTCCTGATGGGGTGCTACGGGTTTGGGTGAAAAGGTCCGAACCAGTAACATCCCATCACTGGGCCCGGGCCCTAGTTTGGGCACCCGTGGTATAGAGAGCCACTGCCAGTCAGGTACTACTGAGTTAGACAATGGCCTGATTTGGTATAAAGATGTACAAAGAAGGCTATATGTTACATACAGAAAGTGAGCTAATGACTGTTTTGGAGTAATTATGGTACTTCTGCTACACTCCCAGCAACTTATTTTTCCTTCTACGGTCTCCACAAGAACATTTTTTTTGGGGGGTGTATATCTTAATCTGTCATTTCAAAACTGCAGCAGCATCTTATATGTGGGGTGGGATGACTGAGGGATCTTTAGAATACACATAGCTAAATATCAAAAGACAAGGAACAGAAGGTCATTACATCCTTTTTGTTTCCAAAATATTCAGACATCTTCCCCCTCTCCATCTCCCAACAACACAGATCAAACGTTATTTGTTTAGTTTGCATGGTTTTTGTTTGCTTATTCACTGTGATACTTAAACCAGGACAGAACTGCTTATACTCTCACAAGATATTTTATTCTTCTATACAACATTCTTCAGTTTTCTATGAGAAATGAATGCATAAGATGTCATTGGAACTAAATTTCAAATTACAGTTTTAAGCCATGCTGCTACAAAACCCATCATATAATAAAAGTGCAAGAAAATAGCGTCATTGACTGCAACTTGTATCTGAGAATGCATTTTTTCCTGAAGCAGTAAAATTGTCACTAGCGTGAGATTATTTAAGGTGGATCCCATCTAGCCATCAAGCGACCCACACACTATGATCACAGAACCATCACCCGTGGCACACATGAAGCATGACATGCAGGATTTAACACCAGGACTGCAATGGACTGCCGTAGCCTTGAGGATATGGACAAGGTGCCTCTTCCGCCTCCATGACCATTGGGAATCAGAGTTCCTCCTCCACTCATTTTGCCATTGGGCCCAAAATGATGGTTTCCAGTGGCATACATAAAGGAGCTCAACCACCTGTGGCCATTGGCCCTTTTAGGGGATCAGGTTAGTTAACCACCACCTGACACTCGATGTTGAGTTGCTAGCTGTATGGTCTACTCCATTACCATAGTGGGATGTCTGGCCAGACTTAAGCAAACTATATCTGCACACAAATTCCAAGGACTTTAACTACAGTAAGGAACTGATAGGTTTCAAACTGCTGAGGTGTGATTTTCCACAAAAATGTACTACTCAAGCTTTGGAAAGGGATTTCTTCTTTTTAATTCATCTATGAATTTTATAGAAGCATGTTTTCACATGGGTTAAATGATGCAATGGACACTACTGTGAGGATAATTCCCAGCTTCTTAACACCACATTTGACTCATAAATCTAATTTTTCCAAACTGAAAGCAAATACAGTATAGACAAAAACTTGTATGACAGCAAAGCAAAGACAGATGCCAACAAGAGTTCAAATAGGTTTTCCTTTTATTTGTATTCATTTTTCTGCATTTACCTCCTTCTAGCCCTTCAGTAAGAAAGGATGTCACATGCACTAAATTGCTGTTAAGATTAGTTGGATATGAGGAATATCCGGCACTCCCTGGAAACAGGATGTCCTGGAAATGTGGGTTTAAAACAGACACGTGCGTGCGCACACACATGCATGTGTTCTCATGAGATATGCAGAGCAACTGTGCAGAAACATGGTTGTACATTCCTGCTGTGATAAGCAACAAGCTGTCCCCCATGTTTATCAAAGCCAGGTCTTGTACAAGTTTGACAGTTTCTCACATTTCCCCCCTTTTGAGTATCTGTGTGTGTGCGTGCGTGCGTGCGTGCGTGCGTGCGCACATGCATGTGCACAATATCAAATTTACTTCAGCTCAGAGGTGCAGATATTTTTCTGACCAAATGTTCTGTGGGATGTGCTGGTACAAAATTATGAGAGCCTCAATTCATTTTCTTCCAAAAAAGGAAAGGCCTATTCCATCCACAAGCAAAGTTATTACAATAAAATGCCATTAGAGCTATATGGTTTTGACAGAGACTCCCTTAAGGAACTCCTGGCACAATCACATTTTGAACTCACTTTTGTTTTCTCTGTCTTTCTAAATCCTTGCTGGCTTCCTTTGTCAATGGAAGACTATGTTAAGGTGTTCAGGGAGAGGGGAACCATGATTTTACTAAGAACAACTTTAGAAGCTATGTTTATTACTGAACTAGTTATCATGTCAAAGAAGGGATGAGAGTCAAAGTATTTGTTGAATTGTCAGTTAAACTGTAAGCTGTGGGGTGCAGTAATATCAAGGATGAGGGTAGACCTTTATGAACTAACCCCCAAAAGGTCAAACCCCAGACTGACAGAGAAAGGAGAGATTTGCTCTAAATTTCCCTCTGCTTTTTAAAATATAGAAACAGGTATGCGCTTAGAAATGATTTGGTAAGTGAAATACAGATAAAACACTTCTCAGTACAATGATGACTGACTAGGTGACCTCTTGAGGTTGTATATGGTAAACCTCAGGGGCTCCATTCTCCCATGTTTTGGAATGCCATGGTATTTAATTCAGATACTACCATTCATGGAAACACACATACAGTGGTGCCTCGCTTAAAGAGCATAATGCGTTCCACAGGATTGCTCTTTAAGTGAGTTTGCTCTTTAAGCAAAACACCCTTGTAAGTGACCAATTGTGACTTCTGGTGGGGGAATTGCGAACCCTGATTTAGTTGTTAAGCGACTTTTTGGTTGTTTTTAGTTGTTAAGCGAGACGACTATTCAGAGAAAATTCTGCTCTTTAAGCGAGTTACTCTCTAAGCGAGGAGCTCTTTATGCAAGGCTTTACTGTATTTTATTTGAGTCAAAGCAATGGTATTCCTGGTGGCAATGTGTGGTTGTGAGAGCTGGACCATAAGGAAAGCTGAGCGCAGAAGAATAGATGCCTTTGAGATGTGGTGTTGGAGGAGAGTTTTGAGAGTCCCCTGGACAGCGAGAACAAATAGGTCAATCTTAGAAGAAATCAAATCTGACTGCTCCTTAGAAGGTCAAATAGTGAAGATGAAGATGAAGTCCTTTGGACATCAAATGAAAAGAGAGGATTGATGCGCCCCACAGAACCATTTTATGTGGCCACTTCAAGGGCATTCAAGAAACAAAATGGCCACCCTTTGAAGCTGTTGGGACAAAATGGCCACCTTCATCATGCAGGTAGGGCAAAATGGCCATCTGGTCTTCAAAGCTGACTGAGAGAGCATGACCCACCCCCCAGTTTGAAAAGGCTGGGAACCCCTGCCTTATTAGGATTGATATATAGTAAAACGGATAATGCTAAAATCGCATAACGTTAAGTAATCTGGGGAGGAGAATTGGATTGAATAACGTTAAGGTCCTATGGGATGGATCGGATAACAACCGCTAAAGCCTGTGCGGTTACAGTGTATCTCTATGGAGCTTTAACGTTATCCAATCCATCCCATAGGATTTTAACATGGATCGGATAACACTAAAAATCGGATAACACCAAGACTTGTGGAACCAAGTTTTAGTGTTATCCGGTGTTTTACTGTAAGACCATTTGCCCTGATGATACAGAAACTGTAGTTAGACACATATACACACTTCTGCATGTTAATTAGGTCCTACTTTTGGGGTAGATTGGCCTGCCCTACAGATATATAACCTGTGGACTGGATTACCAACCTGTGGAGTGTCCTGCCTATGGAATAAAATTGAGGAAATCTTCAGTTTATTTCATAAACAGCATGATTGATTGTTTCCTGTAGTCAAAAAGGACTGAGGAGTTCTCCCAGTCTGGGCTTTTGTACAATTGGATGAGCAAAAAGAGAGGTGTGTGATTGTTGTGCTCACAGGGCTAAACTGGAAGACATTGGAAAAATATGGACAGGCTGAAAATTTGGATACTTTCAGTGGTTCCAAAGCCACATTATTCCCTGACAAAATGCTATCATTACATCATGGTGCTTCAGGACTAAAGGATGATTTAGTTGTTGCAATTGCTTTGGATTCTTGAACCACCAAGAAATGGGAGACATGTGGTTTTTCTTTGCATGCAGCGTTGAGAGAAAGGGATTCTCAACTTTTCTGATCTGCCCTCTCCTCTCAGCACAGCGTTTTATTGCTTATTTCACAGAGAATTAACACACACAATGGTGAATGAATTTTCCCTCTTCTCAAATATGATTCTTCATGCTAATCTGGTTAAAAACAATGGTTTTTTCATGACTAGCTGATCAGCTTGACAGATTAAACAATTACTTAATTAATGATATGATGTAATTACAATGGCTATAACATTATGGCCAGGTGAAAATGTTTTCTGCCTAGGACAGGAACAGAACAGGACAGTTTGGGAATATGGGAAACTAGCCACCTGTGTTTATTGATTGGTTTATCGGAGAATGTTTTCTTCACGACAGAAACTTATCATCAACAAGGATGCAACATTTAGTCTTTGGGGAAAAGAAAAGTGGTGCAATACACTTTTTATCCCAACTTGCCAATAGAGAACTGGACTTAAGGGGTAAAGGTAAAGAAGCTAGACTAGAAGAAATGTGGGACCCAGTGTAGAGGTTATGATGATGGTTATAATGATGGACTCGGTTTCAGGATACTTAGGTGTGAATCCTTTTTCAAACATGAAAACTCACCGGGGGTAGGTGGCATTAGTGAAACCACTTGTTAAATATAGCATAGTGCATACCTTGAAAACCCAGCTATGGTTACTATAAATCACATGCATTTTGACAACACTTAATTTCAAGTAGAGAGTGTTCAATCTTTTATTCTGAAAGGCAGTTCTTTGCATGATTATGATAGATTGGATATGGTGCTGTATAATTTTCAGCACATCTGTTTTGTACCCAGCCAGGCTGGTTTCCTGTGCTCTTATTACAATTGATCAGATATTTACTCTTCATGAGTGATTTGGAGGTTCCTTTAACACACTTAAAGGTGTTGTGAGGGAGATTTGTGGTTGCTCTAAGGAAGAGGATGTGCTACATTTAGTTGTTTTCCATTTGAGGTTTATTTTAGAGTGGATAAGAAGACACTAAACAGCTTGGATTGCCTTTAATATACCGGTAAACCAAACAAAGCCAACAGATGACAGTCTGCCGGTGAATATCAGGGCAAATGTGTTCAATATGACGGTCAGTGGTGGGATTCAGCAGGTTCATCCCAGTTTGCCAGAACCAGTAGCAGAAATTCCAGCTGCCCCCACCCATCCAAGTTTTGAAATAAAGTACAGTCAAACCTTGGATAAAGAGTGCCTCGCTTAAAGAGTAACTCGCTTAAAGAGCAGAATTTTCTCTGAATGTTCACTTCACTTAACAAATAAAACCAACCAAAAACTCGCTTAACAAATAAATCAGGGTTCGCAATCCCCCCCATCAGAAGTCACAATTGGTCACTTACAATGATGTTTTGCTTAAAGAGCAAATTTGCTTAAAGAGCATTCCTTTGGAACATATTATGCTCTTTAAGCGAGGTACAACTATAGTCCTAATTCAGGTGCAACACAGGGCTTCCCCCTGGCCATGGCCACTGTACCACACCCAGAGAGTAGGTATTAAAAAAATTGAATCCCACCACTGATGACAGTGTTACCAGCAACGTTGTATGCATCTGAAACGAAATCACAGGAAGAAAACTGGCAGTAAACCAAAGAGCAATGGAAAGACAGATGTGCAAAGTAACAATCAGGGATAAGGTCAGCAATAAGGAATTACGCCAAAGAACCAGACTGTGTAATGTGGTCGATGAACTATATATGGCAAAAAGATCAGCAGGCCATATCAGCCGCCTAAAGGATAACAGATGGACCTGTCGGCTAACAAACTGGATACCAAGGGATCACAAAAGACCATTAGGAAGACCCCCAAAACAATGGGATGAGCCAATGGTAAAGCTGTTTGGCCAGAGAAGGAAACAGAAGGCAAAGGATAGAACATTTTGGAGTTCAGCTGATTTGTGCTAAAAGTGATGACAAATTGTTATTGGATTGTATATTGTATTAATTTAGAAAAGCAATCATGTTAAAAAAATTGTATGAATTAGCAAAGTCATATTAGAAAGCAAGATGTGTTTCTGCACATGAACACAAGAAGTGGTTTTGCATATGAACACACAAAGTCATATATTTTTAGTACAAAGGGTAATTTAAAAAATTCAGAGACCTTGCTTGTACAGGAACGTGTGAGTCCCCAAACAGTTAATTAGCTCCAAGAATTGCTTGCTGAGAGGCCTGTGCTTTTCCTCTGCCTTATCCACATAGGGAGAATGGAAGAGGAGGAAAGCTGAGGCTGGAGAATCAAGAGACAGAGACTCAGTGGTGTCAGCACTTGCTAATATCTTGCCTATGCGGATGATATAAGTCTCCTTCCCTCACTTCTCAGGGACTTCTAAAGTGTGTAATTCTAAAATATTTGAGTAATTGCAATATTACAGAAATGTTAAAGGTATATCATGTTATTTCATAGACAAAGCAGCTGTATAGTTTACCTTCCGATGGAACAGTATAGGTCTATCTATCATATCTGTTTCTACTAACCAAACACACCACATTGATTGGTAGGAAAGTTCATGTATTGATCAATAGGGAGCCACCTTTGTCCCAAGCTGCCTATGCTCATTTTCTGATTGCTCTCCAGACTGCTCAATGGTGATCCAAGAATCAAGGAATTCTAGAACATGTGGCCCATTTTCTGATCACTCAGTGGTAAGATAAATTATTGCTAGGAATCAGAAAACAAAAATATCCTTATGACAGAAGTGGGAAACCTATGACCTTTAGATAGATGTTTTGCACTACAATGCCCCCAATTCCTTTTCCTCTGTGTTTTTTCATTTGCCATCAAGTCACCTAACAGAATTTTCAAGGGATATGAGAAAATTTGAACATGGTTTTACCATTGCCAACTCCTAATGGGTTCCCACTGCCAAATGAGGATTAAAACCTAGGTCTCTTGAGTCTCAGCCCATCGTTCTTTGCACTACACCCCAATGGCTCTCCCCAATGCTTTACCATACCAGTTGAGAATGATGGCAGTTCTTGGAGGAAATGTAGAGAGTATCAAGGTCTCCATTCTAGTATGTGCTCTGACAATATTAAGTGGACGTTTCCTAGTACCAGTCTCCATAAAACATTATTGTCTGAAAGTAATAACGCAGAACAGCAACCCTTCTGATTCCTACTGGAAAAAGCTGTCCTAACTCTGTTTAACAGTTTTGCCAAATACAACAAGATGACACTCAGGGACAACATTCTTGATCTCAGAGAAAACATAATCTCTCTTCTGTTTAGATTTACCCTTGTAATAAGATCAGCCACATTCATTATAATGATAAATTTAGATAGAATATTTCTGTACTCATGAAGCTTCAGAATTTGAGCCCTAGTGCTGTTTTCTTATATTTGGCAGAATCTTCAGTCTAGAAGGAAATATATCACCTATCTCCTTATAGATGACATTTCAGTCTTGCCCTACATTTATTTATTTATTTATTTATTTATTTATTTATTTATTTATTTATTTATTTATTTATTTAGATTTATATTGCCGCCCACTCGCCGAGGCAACTCACATACACATATATTTTTCTCTTCAGTCACTAAGTCCTCTGCTTATCATTACAGTTTTTTTGGCCTACGTTTGAAGTCAAAACTTCCACAGAGAGCCTACTACAGTAGAGATATTGCCACCTAATCCACCCCAAGGAAGCAGTCAACAACCATTTGTTGGTCAAAATATGGGCCACTTTATTAGTAAACAACAATACAATATTTACACAACCTGCAATGGGGCATCGTAGTGGGTAAATTGGTGTTAACTTGTGGGTATATCTACCCTTCCAGATTATTGATTATGACCCTGTATGGAGGGATGATGTCTCACTCCATACCTCCTAGTTCACAATTTCTTTCAGGCTCACAAGCCTGCTCCATTGTAACTGAGGGTACCTTCGCCCAACAGAAGACACCTCTAGAGCCTATGTCCTTCTGCTATGGGCAGGAACCCCCATTACTTATGATACATTAAGCATAATTTGATTACCATTTACCCCACTACCACCCCATTGGGTTTACATCACTTACCTCTGGCTTCCTATCATAAGTATGGAAAAGGTGAAAAAAATCATCACAAAGGCCTATCAGTGATGATGAAAAAAATCCCTCTCAGCTCCAAAGCAACCGCAATAGTCATACTTAGGAAAATCGAGGGAGGGTGGGGCTTTTGCCAAATTACAAATCAGAAGAGAGAGGGTGAGGTGGGAAGGAGACACACTCTTATGCAGTGGCTCTTCTCCACTAAACCAGGGGCTTCTGGGTGGCTGTCGACTTGGGGTGGATGGGCAGCAAAAAAGCGTGCACATGTTAAGTCACGTGACGTAGCCGTTCTGTGCCTTTCAAATCAAAGGAAGACCTCTCTGCCTCTGGAATTTCTAGCGTTCAGTTGACAACCTCCCACCCATCCACTACTTGAACATTACTATGGTCACTTAAAATACACTGTTGTGCAGATGAACATTAAAGAAGAATAAGGAATGTAAATTTATGGTTTCAACAATGGGCGCCTGGGTATCCACCCACCTTAGAGAGAACACTATTTACAAGTGCCAATTTAAAACCAGTTCTCCGAACTCTACAAAAAATTAGGTATTGTTTCTGCTGAACTAGTGTGAACCAGCTGAATCCTTCTTCCTCCTCTTCCTCCACTAAATATTACAGCTTTAAGGATTAGCCTGAAAATGATTGAACACTGTAACCTGTAGATTCTTTACAAAAATAATTTGTGAATGGCTCTTTATGAATATTTTAATGATAGGAGAAAACTCATAAAGGGCCACAAAACATGCCAATTCACACATAACGTAGGGCAAAGCTCTAGCACTCTACATGTAATGGTAAACCCTAGCTTAGTGGTATATGAGAACTAGTTTATTGTTGCAATAAATAAAGAAGCCCTATGAAATAAATGTCCCTTTGTCTTCTGATAAATGAAGCCATAAAACAATTTCTGCCTTCCCCACATTAGGGAAATGAATTGATGATGGTGCTCCAAAGATAATACAGATATGGAGTCAGTATAAATTGAGCTTGAGCCTCTTTGAACTCATTTTGAAATGGGAAAGACCGCAGCAGAGAACAACAAATAAAGAGAAGCAATGTAGCTGATGCAGCACCTTTCTCAATTTCTAGAAATAGACCAGGTTCCTCAAAGAACATTCCACTTTTCCCCTAGGATGCTTCTGGGGACTGAAATTCTGAGAAATTAAAAACAAAATAAAATCAGCATTCTGAAAAATAAACAGGAGCATTTCTCCACAACCTAGTACCAGCAAGTAGGTTTCTGTCAACAGCATCCATGGTTCAGAAACTAAAACCAGCTGCCCCAACCCAAAACCCTTGGGTTGGTGTTGGACAATCATTTACTGGGATGGCGGTGTTGGGAAATTGTAGAAAATTGTACTAAGATAAGAAATAGGAAAATGGTTTATTGTAAGGTTGTTGACAATCTTAGCAGAAGAGGCTACATGGAACATTGCCCCCATTTATAATTAAGAGTTCGCTGTATGCCTAACTCCTCTTCCCACATCTCATTGCTACTCTCCTTCTTCCAATATGACGATATTCATTGAACGAATGTACTACTAACTAGCTTCTATTCTTCATCAAGACTTCTGTTTCTGGCTCAGATATTAACAATGGCTAAAAATAATGATGATTATACTAGCCCAGACATGAGTATGAATCATAATTAATGTTGGTTGAAAAAATCAGAAGGAAACTCACAGAGCACTCTAGTTGTCAAAACAAATTTGGTAATCAGGCAGCATGCCATCTGGCTAGAGCTCTGAAGACTGAACATACAACATCCCAGATACTACACTAAACTTGAACCCAGCTTCTCAGGTTATGAAGCTTCTTATTTCAGGACTTAACATTTCTGAACAAGTCAGCAAATATACTACCACTCATTGCTGATATTATTTCTTTGGGTTTTTTTTTCTCCCATCAACTCTGTTGTTAAGATACAAGGGCCAGAATTCTGTGGTGCCCATGGTATTATCTAGCTCATTGCATAACTGTCATCCTGGGTACCCAGAAAGAGCCTCCTTGAAGATTGTGGTATTTTTGAACCACAAACATGCCCACCCTGGGCAAAGGCAACTTTGTTACACTGGCTAATCTTTCTCATGCTAAGTCAGGTAAAAGGAACTACAGAAGAATTCATCAAAGGTGATTTCATTTTGGCAGGTTAAAGTCTGACCTAGACATAAAAGAAGAAGTATTTTAATTTATAATTTGACTTGCTTGTAAATCTTGGTATTCAGGAGGGGGATGAATGTTATGCCTAACGACCCAGAGTAGTGGACATCACTAGATGGGTGGTATATAAATTGGGTGGATGAAATATTGTAGGAAGCCAAACATATAAACAATTTTAGCATATAGTGATCAGTTAGAAAGACAATGTAATGATAAATCTGAAGTGGAAGTATCTATTACAGGGGGTGGCCAACCTTTTTATGCCTCAGGTCTGACCATGCCCCCGGACAACTGAGCAGGCTGGACCACACACCCCTGGAAGCAGAAGTGGGCACATTTATGGCTAGCATAAACGCACCCACCTCCATGTTTATGACAGGCATGGGTGCGTTTGCGCATACATGGCTGTGTTTTACAGCTGATGTAAATGCACTCGCTTCCACTTTTGGGTGCAGTGGAGGTGGTAATGGGCTGGATGGAATGGCATCATAGGCTTGGTCTTGTCCTTGGCCATAGGTTGGGAACCCCTAATCTATTATGACATTCCCCAAAATCTGTCTTTCATGGAAAACCTAGAACTGCAGGCAGCTTTATGCATCCTTATCAACAAATCGGTTTCAGAAACTATCATTTCCAGTAGGATCAGGACTTTTATAAAGTCGATGGGTCTCAACTTGGGATGGAAAGAATAGTTCCTAAATCTTTCATTTTAATCAATTTTATCAAGACAAAATCTCTGTTTCCCCTTCAAGGTCTTTGTGATGTGTACAAAATCTTTCTACCATGCATGCTTTAGTCTGAGAAGCAAAGCACTGACACATAGCAAACATTGGCTGATCACTGATAAAGCAACAAAGACTCTATCCAGTGCTTTAATTTGTTAAATAAAGCTGCATTTATTTTTGTTGTAAGTCATTTATGGTATCTGCTCAGTTTTGCACAAAAGGAGAATTTTGCAGAAAAGGTCATGGTTGCCCATCCAAGTTTTACTGAAATTGTCAAGAAATTCCTTTACTATTCATGCCAATAAGGAAAAAGAATGATGCAGCTTCTCATAATTCTGTGTGATGATGACGCCGACGCCGACGCCGACGCCGACGCCGACGATAATAATAATAATAATAATAATAATAATAATAATAATAATAATAATAATAATAATAATAATAATAATAATAATAATAATTTCATGTCAGAAATTATTCTGGATTGAAAGGATTTTTGTGGCAGAAACTCCACTCAGGGAACATCCAAATGAGGCTCCTTTCATGTCCCCAAGATTTGGGACAGAAACGGACGCTCAATCTGTCATGCAGTACCCAGGTCTCAAACTGCCGACTTACTTGCCAGCCTTCCAGCTAACAAGGTGAGCTTCTTAACCAATGAGCCACTGTGGATGAACCAGTGATTTTTACATCCTGAGTCTTAACTGCCTATTTAACACCAAAACATCCCAAATACTTTGTGCAATAAGTAGCTCAAAACAATAGATGGCTGCTTCAAAAATCCATCTCCACCCCTGCTACTATGAAGACTGCACTCAAGCTAACAGCGAAGCCCAGAGGGCATCTTTTCCCCTGCTAATCAAAAATGTCCAGCATTCTAACCCTGCAATAACACTGGGTGGAAATAATTAAATAACACTAAGTTTGAGATAAGAGACTTCACAGAAGAATTTCATGGCCCCTTTTATGGATGTACTGCATATGAGTGTTACACGTAACATACGAATTTTGTGAAAAGCACCATAGCAATAAGGTAGTACAGCATTGTTCAAACCAAAAAATTAAGTTAAAATATGATATATTTTGATGATAGCAAGTGCATTCAGGCTCAATCTGAACAAATGAGCACAGGGAGTTGCTTTAGACCTTGCGTTAGGATAGGCTTAACTGGACCTGAACCATACTTGTGAACACAAAAGAAATACTCTACAAGTTATATGTTTAACAAGTTGTCTAGTCTCACCCCAAGCAAAAGATGCAGAATCATTAAGCAAGCCTTGAAAAAGCCCACTTTATGATGAATCCGCTTCATAATCATATTGCACTGTAATGTGTATTATTATATAAGCTGCTTTAAGAGCAAGGAGGAGGAGGATACAAATGTTTGAGGGACATTTGAAAACTAAGACTATTAAGAGACTTGCTGTCCTTTAAGGCTATAGAAAGCACCCTTTCAGGCTCTAGCCAAGGCATGGACACTGAGTGACTACAGAGGAAGGGGGAAATGAAACAGCTCGATAAATGAAGCCTTTTAAATATCAGTCAATGTGCCCTTTTTCACCCCTGTGAAGAGGGACAGAGGGCTTGCCAAGAAATGTCATTAACACCACTCATGAAATTTCAGAGTCTTAAGGAAATGAAAGCCAGCAACAATAACAGCTGCATGGAAAGTAAATGCCACCCTAATAATTACTGAGCAAGAGAATAAGCTTTTATTTAAATAATACTGTACTATGAGATATTTGGTGTCTTTACTCCTAACATACCTTTTCAGGAGTTTACACAAGCTATTTGAAACAAAGAAGCCGTTATTGTCCTCACTTCTTGAAACTGTAGTAACCAGATGAAAGTATATTATATTTAATCTTCTAATCAGTGCTTAGTAGGTGTACATGTACACACACACACACATATATATAAAACCAAAATGGATGTTAGGTTACTGTATACTGAGAAAACTATTCAAGACACATTATAAATCTAGCTGCCATGGTGGTCTTCATTCTAGGGCTTTCAGCTCTGCTGAGAATGCATTTCGGGTAGAAATTACAGATGCCAACTATGTGGGCTGTTTACCCACTGTTTGGAGCACTGCAAGATGGTCTGGTATACTCTTAAAGACAATGATCAGAGGACAGCTTTGCTGGAACTCACCAACCTGCCCCCAGAGCATTCCTACCCACACTTTTTTTACCCCTGTCAAAGAGCTTCTAATTTTGGGGTGTGAATATTATTGTTCTGATTTTGATCAGTTCCAGTGCATTTTATTGCTAGAACTGATCCAAAGTAAGCCAATTTGTTAGTATCATGAAATGGCTTACTAGATGAGCCACTTCAGGATATTAGCAAATTAATCACTTCCCCTGCTTGGTAGAGGGCAGGGGAACTGGAAACATGTTCTGGCTATAGACTATTGCTAATACACGACATCATTATGTCATAATGATATATTATACCAGAAGGATAATTTTTAAAAAAATTCTTTGCTCCCTTTTAAAGGGCCTGAATGGAAAGGGGAAACCATTGACTATATAATCTTTCTTCTCTAGCTACTTGGCTCAACTAATAACCAAAATCCTCTTGTGTGAAGTTATGCAGTACAGGGGAAATGACATCACCATCAGTGGTAGAACCTGTAAAACAAGCAAGATAAGAGACAGTCTGTTTCATTAATAGCTGCTGCTATTTAGAGTCCCTGGTGCAATCCCAGCAAAGACTCTGAACAGCATGTATTAATGGAAGAAATCATCACTTGGATTCTGGGTCACACACATTGCAGGTGATATCATTTCTCCCATGGTACTTAAGTTTATGCAAGAGGATTATAGCCAATCTTAACTACCTCTGAGAAGCAGGAAAAATTTGGCAGTTATAAGTAAAAGGATGCCAGACATACGTTCTTTCTTCCATTCCAGACTAACATTCAGTAAGGCTAGGCAAGAGGTCATTATTCTCATCCTTCAAAGTAAAAGACATCACACTATATCTTCCAAATGAAAACAGAAGTGATACACATATTAGCTATTCTTTACCCCCCATAAACTGCATATCTGTCACATATGTGCTGTTCTGTGCATGTATCAAAGTATATATGGACAGCTCCCGTGCATGAGGGAAATCCTGGACCAGTAATTAAAGATCAAAGACTAGCTTCAAACAAAATAAGTAAAGGAGTCAATCTTCTTTAATTATATCCTCAGGCACATGAGAGGGGTTAAAACTATGTTAATTGCAGTGACTACATCCTTTAAAAACACAGCTTTTTCTGACCTCAGAGGGATGGCTGTTCCTACCTTTTGCCACATTTTGATGAAGAAGAGTTCCCTGGAGAAGTTGAAAGCTATATTGGTGTCATAAGCATCGTCTCCAGTGTTGGAGATGGAGATGTTCAGAGAAATGTTCTTCACTGCTCCCAAAGCCAGGTAGGGAGCCTTGCCATCGACACTGCCAAGATAAATGACAACAAGTTAACATTTTATCACTCACTCTCAGCTTCTCTGACATCATGGTAGAGAAATTCAAAGGCTCAATTATGAAATATGATCCAAAATAACTTTCCTGCTCCAAGATGGCAAGTGGAAATTAAAGAATTGTGTGTTTGGGTCTTCATCTTGTCTGTCACTATAAGGCAGGAGTTCCCAACCTAAGGCCCATGGGCCACATCCGACCCACAGTGCCATTACATGTGGAGTCCCACCCCTCCAAGGGCATTGGAGAAACAAAATGGTCACCTATTTGAAGCTGCTGCGACAAAATGGCTGCCCCCATTGTGCAGGCAGGGCAAAATGGCCATCCGGTCCTTGAAGCTGATGGAGACAGGGTGATCTGGCCCCCGGCTTGAAAAGATTGGGAACCCCTGCTATAAGGTCTGCCCACAATATTACTTAAGACTACTGTACTTTTATAAAACAGAGGTCATTTTCATTTAATTCTGCAGTACTTGCCGGTGTTTTTTCTACTAAAACGAACAGTGGATGACAGGATAACTACATGCCATGCTGAACTCTCATCAGGGAGAATCTATGGCATATTTTCCATAAATAAACCACCACAAGCACAAATGGACATAAGAACATAATCTGTCATCCTGGATTACACCTGTCTACCCCATGGTTTTGTTCAAACAAAATCCAATAAATTGCCTATAGATATCTACAGGAAGGATATGAATGCAACAAGACTTTTTGCTCAGCAACAACTCGTATATGGAGGCTCACTGTCCCTGAGTCCAAAGGAAATATCTACCCATCATGACTAGTAGCCCCACTTCTAGTGACTTGTGTCCTCTAGTGGTCAAAGAATTTTAATGGGTGGGATATGGGCCCCTCAGTGTACTAACCTCCTCAAACCATGATTACAAAAAGAGTTATTAAGCATGTGAAAAGCATTGAAACAATTTTTAAAATCTGTGAGGGGCCTAGCTGTATATGAGGGGATATGCGAAATAAGTAAGCAAAAATATGTCCCTGAGGACTGCTTGTAGACTAAGGACTTAGAATGCCCTGGTTCTTGCACAAGCCAATTTGATTGACCTTACATGCTGATATCTATTCCGAGACCATCATATACGGTAATAACTATTCAGAAGAGTAGTTGTGCAAGCATTTTGCAGTGAAAACATCAGCTATTCTCTTACAATAAAGTAGGAGTGTGCAACTTGTGGCCTTCCAGATATTGACTCATTGACTTGGACTTCCTGATCATGAAATACACTGGGTGATACATAATGTAGTCCAGGAATAGTGCAAGACCACGGATGATCATGCCTTAGAACAGTGGTGGCAAACCTATGGCACGCCAGAGGTGGCACTCGGAGCCCTCTCTGTGGGAACCTGTGCAGTCAACCCAACACAGAGTTTGTCCCACCCTCTGCCCAGCAGCCCAGTGGGAGTACTTCCTCCCTCCCCCAGCACTGAGTTCACCCCCATCTCTCTGCCCAGCAGCCCAATGGGAGTGTTTCCTTCCTCCCCTGTTGCTGGGTTGGCACTTTGTGATAAATAAGTGGGTTTTGGGTTGCTGTTTAGGCACTCAGTCTCTAAAAGGTTTGCCATCACTGCCTTAGAAGCAAATAAATTACCCCCTGAAGGTACTGCTCAAAGTTTTCACCATCAAAAGTCTCTATTAATAAAGGCAAACAATATTATTTTGGTATGCTACACATGTACCAGCTCGTAACTGGCTGGGTAGATGTTTCAAGCTATTGAGTTAACTTGTATGTCAAGAATCCCAAACCAAAACCAGTATGTGATAATTCAATTAAAATGTATAGGCTGAGTTCAGATTTATCTACAGTAATACCTCAGATAACGATTGCATCGGATAACACTAGAATCGGATAACGATGCAAGTTTTTTGGAAAAAAACTTGCATCAGATAATGATTCTTTAGCGTTACCCGAGGCAATGGTCTGCAGGGAGGTTGGGTAGAAGTTCTACCCAACACCCCTCCGCAGCGATTGATCACTACAGGTGGGGGGTGGATTGGGTAGCCCAATCCACCCCCATCCGCAGAGATCTCTGCGATTGCACTAGGATCAGGGGAAAGGCGTGCACCTTTCCCTAGACCCTACTGCAGTCGCTGTGAATGAAGAAGGGGTGATTCCCTCACCCCTTCTTCATTCACAGGCTTGTAGCTTGGAATGCAGGAAGGTGGGGGGAGGCGCGATATCACACCTCTTTTCCCCCCCACCTTCCTGCATTCCAAGCTAGCGCTGCGCTGGGTGGGTGGGGAATACCCACCCCACCCCACAAGGGCAACTATGGATCGCTGCCCTTGCGGGGTGGGGTGGATATTTCCCCCCCCCCACCAGTGCTAGCTTTAAATGCACGAACATCCACCGGAAAAGAGATGCAAATCATCTCTTTTCCTCTGGATCACCAGGGTGGGGGGGGGGGAGAATACCCAACCCACCCTGCAAGGGCAGCAATCCTTCTTCATTCACAGTGACTGCAGTAGTGTCGGGGGAAGGCGCACGCCTTTCCCCTGACCCTACTGCAGTCGCAGAGATCGCTGCGGGTGGGGGGTGGATTGGGCTACCCAACCCACCCCCTCCTGCAGCGATCTATCACCCAATCCACCCCCCACCCGCAGCAATGACTTTAGGGACAAACTGTGCAGTTTGTCCCTGAAGTCAGGGATTTTTTTTAGCACTGTTCGATGCGTGCATCGGACAATGCTAAAAATCGGATAACGCCATGACTTGTGGAACCAAGTCATAACGTTATCCGAGGTACTAGTGTATATGCAATAAGATATCCACATGCTGATTTCTCTTTCCACCATGGTTCCTATGGACCCCTGAAAATGCTACCCAAAGTCTGGGGACCCGCTAGATTTATTTTTATTATTTATTTTATTTATTTAGATTTATTATCCTGCCCCAATCAGGCGAACCTGACTCTAGGCGGCTTACAAAAGAAAAAGATCACACATGAGTGCAAAACAAACTAAACAATCCCACTATACCCCTCAAATTCAGCAATTAAAACCTTAAGGTTCAAAATTAATTTTTAAAAAATTAAACTATACATTTACAAAATGCTAAAAAAGATTTAAAAGTTTAAAAAGTTTAAAAAGTTTAAAAGAGCGAGAGAGGGGTGGCTGTCCCATCAGATCAGCCACCCAACATGGGACCCCATATTACTGGAGGCCCACACCTGCCCTGCCAGCCAGGTTTTTAGGCCCTTCTGAAAGGGCAGGAGCTCTGTCTGTAGACGTAACTCAGTTGGCAGGAGGTTCCAAAGGGCCGGGGCGGACACGGAGAAGGCCCTCCTTCTGGTGCTAGAGAGATGTGCCTCTCTAGCTGATGGAATGATAAGAGAACCCCTCCGATCCACCCTGGTGGGACGGACAGATGTTCTTGGGGTGACGCGGTCTCTTAAGTATCCTGGCCCACTACCATGTAGGGCTTTAAAGGTAATGACCACCACCTTGAATTGCACCTGGAGACATACTGGTGCAATTCTGTGGTCCAACAGAGAAGAGACACTCTCTAATGTCATTCAACCACGGAAAGCAAATACTGAACCTAGCCATATGTATATAAAACAGACTTAAGAAGCCATTCTCATGATCAGTAACTTCTTATTACATTTATATGTTTACTGGGCAAATTTGTTGAATCAGACTCATGATACTTCCCAACTCAACTATTTCATGTCAGAGCTTCTTTGAGTGACAACAGAGCACTTTCAACTACTGACAGTTGGTATAACAATAGCAATTACACTTACCATATATACTCAAGTATAAGTCGATACGAATATAAGTTGAAGTACTTAATTTGGACCTCTAAAACTAGGGAAATAGATTGACCCAAGTATAAATCTGGGGTGGAAAATGCAGCAGCTGCTAGTGAGTTTCAATAATTAAAAAAAACCATGAATATACAGTAAAATTAATTAATTAAAACATTTGTGTGGGCATGTTTTTGAGTGTTTACGGTAGTCACTTCTTTTTTTAAAACTGTATTTGCACCACCAACCAGTGGTGGTGCTGTGGGGAAATGGGTGGGCAGGCCAACTGTACTGAGGCAGGAAGCGATGCTCTAGCCTAGCCTCTTGTTCTCCCTGCAACCAGGAAACAATGCTTTCCCCCCCATTTTGATCACATGGAGCAGGGACAAAGGCAAGAAAGGTAAGTGAAACCTTTTCTTTTTATGCATAGGTTTGGTTTCCCACTGAAATGCATTGGGAACATACAAACAGAAAAGCTTTAGAATGTGAGAAATTGGTTTCCAATGCATTTAAATGGGAAATCGTGATTTGCGCCCTCTTGTGGCCACCTGTGGTAATGGCCCGCCGAACATATGTTTTTCTTTCCCCTCTCCTGAATCCGAACTGCATCGAATCCAGTGCAGTTTTGGACTCTTGTGGTTGTTGGCCCATGTGTAAGTTGAGTCATTTTTTTGGACCTCATTTTGGGGAGGCTAAAAAACTTGACTTATACTCAAGTATATACGGTATATACTGCCCCATATCACTTAGTGCACTCTTTGGGCGGCTTACTGGTAATTAGCATTTTGCCCCCAACATGCTGGGTACTCATTTTACTGATCTTGGAAGAATGGAAGGCTGCGTCAACCTTGATCCCTTTCACGATTGAACTCACAAAGTTTTGGCTGCAGAACAGCAGTTTAACCACTGCGCCACTAGGGCTCTTCTTTAGATAAAGTTAAAGGTCACCCTTTCTCGAAAGGCAGTTGTATCTGACTCTAGGGTACAGTGCTCATCTCCATTTATGGCCAAAGAGCCAGTGCTGTCTGTATATGCAGATGTTTCCATTGACATGTGGCAGGGATGACTAGACACCTGAGTGCACAGAATGCTGTTTACCTCCCCATCAAAGTGTTACCTATTTATCTTCTTACAATCTCTTGCTTTCAGACTGCTAACTTGGCAGGAGCTGAGACAGAGACGGGAGCTCACTCAGTCGTGCAGGACTCGGGTCTCGAACTGCTGACCTGCTGGCCTTCCAGTCATCAAGTTCAGCATGTGTCCCTGCATTCTCGCCTCTATGCCACCTCCTCTTTTTCCTCTTGCTGTTCCCAACCTGGTTGCTAAACCTGCAACACACTGAGAGCTCCACTATTTGCTCCCGCTTTCTAGGGGGAAACTCTCTCCAAAGAGCTTCTGGCTATCTTTCTGCAGCCCAGAAAACTAATTTATGCATACCTGATTCTGCAAGGGATCAGGCTCTAAGCCTCGCAAAACAGCCCCCTGAAGAGTCTAGCTTGCCAGCAGTGCCAGATTTCTACAGAAGCTAAGTAAACTACAGTTTAGGGCAGGGGTGCCCAAACTACGGCCCGCGGGCCAGATCCAACACCAATTCATCCGACCCACGCCACCCTCGTCATTCCTGGAAGTGGAATTAAAACATGCCGTGGTTCCGTGGGTCATAGTTTGGGCACCCCTGGTTTAAGCAGAGAAAATGGCAGTTTGAAATCTATCTCACCAACAATCCTGTTGCAAAACAGATTGCAAGGTGTGTTTGATTTCCACTTCTGGTGGGAGGAACCACGTGACTGGCCGGCTGTACCATGTGACTGGCCCATGGCCCAAAAAGTTTGGGCACCCCTGGTTTAGGGACCTCTGGATGGGGAGGGGGGACAAAAAGCAAGGAAAACTCTTTTTTGTCAAATGTTGTATAATGCTATGAGCTATCTAAACCTTGACATAGTTTAGACTAGAGCGTCAGCATGTCACAGTTTAAAACCTCTTAATCCAACCCATTTTGCTAGTCTAAAAAAGACTACTCTTCTCTGGCAACCAGACTTGTATCTTGGCTGAAGGCTATATCAAGATGAGGCTTTTCTGTTCTGAAAAACGGGACCTAATTTACAACGCTTCTCCCAAATACACAAAGATGTGTATGGAAAAGGCTTCTTGGGAAGTGAAGTTTTGCAGGTAGGGAGAAAATAGGAAAAAAGGTGGGTTAAAAGTTTATGTTTCTTTGCTCTAAATTACTCCCTGAAGTTACTATCAGGGTTAGAATTTATTTATTTATTTATTTGGTCGGTCGGTCGGTCGGTTGGTCGGTCAGTTAGTTAGTTAGTTAGTTATAATATGGTATTGACTACCAAAAGAGTAGTTCTGTTACATAAATCAAAATATTCTATACCACTCCACAGCAGAAGAAAAAAGTACCCCTATACCTGCTATACCCTCACAATTGTCAGAACTATTTTAGCATGACAAAATGGGGAGTGTGGGAATATAACTGAATATTCTTGCACACATCTGGGTAAGCAATGTTCTCCAGCACTTATTGTGTGGGTGAAGGAGACATATTCTAAGAATGTCACTTCACTAAAAGGTAAAAGTAAAAGTCACCCTTGCTTGAAAGCCAGTCATACCTGACTCTAGGGTACAGTGCTCAACTCTGTTTATAGCCAAAGAGCCACCACTGTCTGTGTCTGCAGACATTTCTGTGAACATGTGGCAGGTATGACTAGACACCAGAGTGCACGGAATGCTGTTTACCTTCCAACCAAAGTGGTACCTATTTCTCTACTTGCAATTTCTTGCTTTCAAACTACAGTGGACCGTCGCTTAACAAAAAGCTTGCTTAACACAAAATTCACATTACAAAAGGAAATCCATAGAAAATAGTGGCTCAGTTAACTTTTTTTTTCTTTTTCAGAATGGATTATGGGAAACCATGTTTTGGTTAACAAATTTTGGTTTTCAAGGCATTCCTATGGAAAATTGCATTCAATGCATTCCTGTGGGAAATTTGCTTTACAAATTTTGTGTAGTACAAACGTTCCTGGAGAACGCATTAAGTGTGTTAAGTGAAAGTCCACTGTACTAAATTGGCAGGAGCTGGGACAGAGACAGGAGCTCACTCTGTCATGAAGCACTCGGGTCTCGAACTGCTGACCTGCGACCTTCTAGTCATCAAGTTCAGCGTCTTAACACTAAGCCAGTGCAGTCACACCACACCACTTACCTTTTTTTAAAAAAAACCTTTTATGAGATATTCCAACCTAGATCTTGAGTATTAACATGCTTTGGAGCTTTTTCTGTTTGATTACAAAAACATGTAACCCTTTAAGATTTCAAATAATGTGATAACACTTAAATTATTTATTCATCTCACACCTAAACGCATTGCTACCATTTGTTAATAAATTCTCTCTAGACCATGGAGTATAGCTGCTAATTACCTTGCAGAATGAAATACTGTATTATCAAAATTAGGGAAATGCTTAAGGATTCAATGAATACCATCTATTTCATCAATAAGGGGGCAATGTTGGTTCTTCAGAAAACATAACAAAATAAATACAGATTTGATGGAATCAACAGTAAATTCATGGCTTTGGGATACTCTGCCGAAACCTGAATGGTTTAAAGCTGACAGAGGATTTCAAGTCATCACAAGATCAACAGGAGACCCAGCTCTGGCCGTCCTTTCAAGAGAGCAGTTTCCTGAGTCATTAAATTTCAAAACATCTGGAATGAATCAGGTACACTTTCAATGAGAAATGCGTTGAGAGAAAAAAAGGGAAAAATCTCTATTCACAAGGGAATTCCTAAGCGTTGTTTGCTTCTCTGGGGCAGGCATGATGTCACTGGGTATGGATTGCCTACAATGATGTATGAACTGCACTGCTGATGTGATACCATCCTTCTTTAACATCTGCAGTCCATTAAGAAGACTGGTTGCCATCATAAAAATGTGTTGATTAAACTACATTATTTAAGAAGTAATCTGATCTATGCTTCACTAGGGCACACTATCCATGCTCAAGGAAGCAAGTGAATAAACAAAAGAGTCTTGGGTGGTGGTTGTGAGACGGACGATACCACATTTTTATTTCAATGACTTATTATTTAAACATTTTTGTCAGCACTTTTACTATGAATGGCTAAGGGTTGATTTTGTGTGACCACATTGTTCATAGCTAAATCTTTTCTTTTAAAATGTCTGGATTGCACAAGGCACACATGCATGTTGTCTTTCTTGTTGTTGTTGTTCAGTCGCACAGTCGACTCCGACCCTCTGCGACCCTATGGACCACTGCCCGCCAGGCACTTCTGTCCTCCACCATCCTCCTCAACTCATTCAGTTCTGTGCCCATTGTCTCTACAATACCATCTAAGCATCTCATTTTTGGCCACCCCCTTTTTCTTTTGCCCTCCACCTTTCCCAGCATCAAGGCGTTCTCAAGTGAATCTTCTCTTCTCATTTGATGTCCAAAGTAAGCTTCATCTTTACAACTTGACTTTCTAAGGAGCATTCTGGGTTGATTTCTTCTAAGATTGACCTATTTGTTGTCCTTGCTGTCCAGGGGACTCTCAAAACTCTCCTCCAACACCACATCTTAAAGGTGTCTATTCTTCTGCGCTCAGCTTTCCTAATGGTCCAGCTCTCACAACCATACATTGCCACTTATCTCTGGTTAAAGTAGGTTTCTAGAATACACTCTTGTGTTGGTCAAAGCATTCCAGTGGGGCTTATACTATATTTTGACATAAGCTCTTCAAAATCATCATCAAAAGTGATGATGATGATACACAAGAAGTTATAAACAAAAATAAAAACAACAGTTTCCCCCTTTATATTTTGATTGCTGTACTGCCACGTATAGTTAAGTGGATGTACAAGTTGTGCTAAATTTGGATAGGAATGTACAGTCAAATGCTCTCTGAAAGTAATGTAGTACGGACACCATCCATCCATGGATACACATTCTGGTAACTCTGTATGTTCTTCCCTCACTGCCAAGTTTGTGCATCTCACCACCAGCTTCATGCCAGCCAAGAATTTTTAAGAATAACAGAGGTTTAAAATAATTGCTAAGCCACTATAATACTGATATTTGTTGTTAGAAAGAAAACAGGAGTAGGGCAGCGCTGCAGATATAAATTACTCACTTATATACAAAAGTTTATAATGTCTCCAACAACACTGAAAGAAAAAGGAGTGGATTGTGTTTACCTTCTTATAGATATTTCATGGGTTTTGGAAATTTATCAAAAAAAGGTGATTACAGCTGTTATGAGACGTAGCATAATAATAGCATCCTGTGATCTGTAGACTAAACTGTAGTTACCTCAGTTTCAATGTTGTGGGTTTTGTTGTTCCAGTGTGGTTTTTGCTGTTGTTGTTTTGCTATTTTTTAGGCAGATTATTTATAGTACTAATGAATGAGAGTAGTTTGGCATGATATGGAATGAACGACAGCTGGCAAACAGATTCATAAAGGCTTTTCTAAATCCTTCATGCCAACTGGATTTAAAGCCAAAGGTAGGTACAGTATTTTGAAACAACCCTGTCAAATAATTTTTTTCTAATTCTAATGCCATGTGCAGGGAAAGGGTAGTAGACAGAATGTGTGGAAGGAAGAAAATCAACCTTTGAACTATTCCCATCAATAATTAATATTTATAATGAGTCTTCTCCTATCCAGTGATCATACACACTCCCTCATATTCATAAACCATCAAGCAGTCCTTTTGCAAGTCTCATTTCAGCCTCTCCCCCACAAGGAACGCAAAAGCCATATGAGAAGTCTAGCCATTCTGCTTTTTCTATTAAGGCTTCCTGTGAAGTCGCTCATGGCATTGCCTGAAGATTACTATGACATTTATACAGCCCATTATCAGGTAGGATTTCCCCCTCAGCTGCTCTGCTATGAATCACTTGGCCATTTTGCCACAGGGGTGGCACATGTCCATTTTTCTCTTCTCTCTGCTTACTTTTAGTAACCAGGAAAGTCTTTTTCTCTTGGCTCCTGCAATATCCCTTTTCACATACACAATGCCACATAGGCAAGTTATCTTTTATGTGCTCCCCCACAACTTTATGGTCTGGTTTTGGTATAAGAATTTTGTCCACAACATGGCCTAAATACTCTTTCCCTAACAATTACCAGCTGTAGGGTTTTCTCTTTAGCTTTACAGACTTGTATGAATATAGGAAGAAAGAGCAATAATCAATACTCTATACCAGTGATGGCAAACCTTTTAGAAACTGAGTGCCCAAACTGCAATGCAAAACCCACATATTTATCACAAAGTGCCAACATAGAAACAAGGGGAGGGAGGAAACATTCCCATTGGGCTGCTGGGCAGAGGGGCAAGGCAAACTCTGTGCTGGGGTGACTTCATGGGTGCCCACAGAAAGGGCTCCGAGTGCCACCTTTGGCATGCGTGCCATAGGTTCACCATCACTGCTCTATACTCTCACTCTAACCAAGAGGAGTGGAGAGTGCTGCACAATGGAGTGATCTCCCATCATCTGCCCCAGCAGTTTGAAAGCAAGAAATTGCAAGTAGATAAACAGATACTGCTTTGGCAGGAAAGGTAACAGACAGACAGATGGATGGAAGTAAAAACACCAACATTACAATAAAATAGAATGTATGAAATTCCCTAAGAAACATAAAAACAATGACCCTCCTGAAGGTGACAACTATAATAAACAAAACAAATAAATCTGGCTTTTGAAAAACAGAACAAATTAACCAATTAATTACATGTCTCTCTCAAGAAAATTGTTTTTGGAAATATTTTAACATTACAGTAATACCTCGGATAATGCTAAGACTTGGTTCCACAAGTCTTGGTGTTATCCGATTTTTAGTGTTATCTGATGCATGTTAAAATCCTATGGGATGGATCGGACAACGTTAAAGCTCCATAGAGATACATTGTAACCGCACAGGCTTTAGCGGTTGTTATCCGATCCATCCCATAGGACCTTAATGTTATTCGATCCAATTCTCCTCCCCAGATTACTTAGCGTTATGCGATTTTAGTGTTATCCGAGGTAAACGTTATCTGAGGTATTACTGTATCTAAAATGAGAACTTTCACATTCTGATCTACATCAAAACTAGTATTTGACAAAGTTCATTAACATTCCCATCTTATAGAATGGTAACTAAGCTAATGGGTTAGGCAATCATCTTTAGAATCTATGGTTTATATTGGACTTTGCATCCAAATCTTAGTTCAACATGACGTCTGCTGGGGTGGACATGAATTTTATTTCTGTGCCTACTTTTAGCCAGTGGTGGGATTCAAATTTTTTTACTACCTACCTTCCTTGTGTGGGTGTGGTATGGTAGACGTGGCCAGGGGGAAAGCCCTGTGTTGCACCCAAATTAGGACTACTTTATTTCAAAACTTGGATGGGCGGGACCAGCCAGAATTTCTGCTACCGGGTCTGGCAAACTGGGGCAGACCTGCTGAATCCCACCACTGCCTGTAGCCCACATTACAAGTTAACCTATTTGTTCTTTTATCTCCAACCTTCTCCAAAGAGGAGTACAACTGCAAGAAGAAATGTTAGGAAGTAGTAGGCAGCAATTAGAAATTAATTAATGCCTACTAAAATTAGATCCTCTGTCATTGTTCTGAAATCACCAGTCTTACTGACCCAAATTCTATGAAATTGTTGGAGAAAGCAGCTTTTAAGATAAAAACAGGACAACGTTAGAATTTCAGTGGAATTTGCAAACTGAAAATTACATGCTTTGATTTTTGTCATGCTGGCCAAATTTCCCAAGATGTCAGAACTCTTCACTTTCCTAAATCAGTACTTTTCTTAACAAGAAAGAATCAAAATTTAATAGTATCATTCACCTGGATAGAAACAGCTTCCCCTCAAGTTTCAGATCAGCAGCACAATCTTCTGATTGGCAATTCCTTTCAAACACAGTCTGCAAGAATTAAGAAATAATGTTACAATAATAGGAAGTGGCAGATTTAGACAAGATCAAGTTCAGCTTGGATTTGTATGAACTGACAAAAGCATCTCAAGAGGTTTAGCAACTGTATCTTAACTCTTACACATTTCTCTTGACGAGTGTGTAAGATAAAACGCTTTGAAGAAAAGCTATTACAGAATCATGTGTTTGTGGTCAGTAGGTTTATGTTAGAATCAGGAGAACCCGTTTTCCTTTTATTTTTTAATCTAGCCCTCAAGAGTGCAGGAATTGCGCTTGAAAACATAACAGAAACCAGAATTTCAGTAGGCGAAAGGAAAAGTTCTAATTTTCTTGAGTCTCAAAGCCATACAGTCAAGATTTTCAAGGATTAATAGTTGCACAGTCACCTCCAGAAAGGTCTGTCTTGTGCCTTCTTTAAAGTATTTCCAGTACTAGGCAAAGACAGTTTAGACCTTTTAAAATCAAACATTTGAACATCTAAGACTGCAATATTGTATTCATGTTGGATAGTTCCTAAGAGTCATATAAATGCTATTTTCCATACAGGCCTGCCAGAGCTATAACATATTCAGAGGTCTATCAGAAAACAAAACAAAAAATAAAATCACTGCAGCACTTTAAACTGCTATATTTTCACTCTGAGCTCTCATGGATCAAGTCCACTTCTTCAGACATAGGAGTAAAACTTCCAGGTATGGTTTATATACACCAGATGCAGAGGTCAAGATGTTACAAGGTAAATGGGTTACAAGGTAATGAGGTAAAGTATAATCAAGCAGATTAACAGATAAGCATCCATCTCAATACAGCTTCATACAGCTAGCAATAACAAATGATCCATGGCGTGTTATTCAGATTAGTTTTAAATGTCCCCTTTTCACTATTAAAAATGTGAAGCGCCAAGCAGAGCATATGCTACCAAGTTATAATACACTAAAATATAGTACAGTATATAAAATGTATAGCATCAATAGCATCATATAGCAATCTGTGTATCAAATTTTATAATGTCCCAGAAACCCTTGGCTAATATTTAAGCCTCTGTGATGGGTGTCCAACAGATGGATATATTTGATTTCTGCTGTCTCTCTTTGGATCATAGTCTTGTAATTTCTTTGTTCCAGAATTGCAACTTTCAGTTCTTGGATAGAGTGTCCGGGTAGATTGAAGTGGTTAGAGACAGGTTTGAGTGGTGATATAATGCTGTTGCATTTCCTTTCAATAATATTAAGTTTTATGTTTTTATCAGTACTTGTTTTTAATATTTTATGAGCCACCTTGTGTTCTAAGTTTGAGAGAAAGGTGGGATAAAAATTAAACAATTGTAAAAAAAATGATACTCTAGCATACCCACAGAAAGATGCCCTGCTAATTCTATGGGGGCAAATCAAGGAGTAGCCATGGCAAGGGTGCCTGTCAAGTGACAGAATCAGAGTGGCTATGATACTTCTTCTGAGGTAGTATCTAACCCACCTCCAGCCAAAAGAGATGATCATTCTGTTGATTTCTACAAATTGATGGTTTTAGCATGGCTGTTTTAATATTACAGTATGTTGTGCTCCTTGCAGTATGTTGTAGCAACACATATTATGTTAATCTCTGTTTTGACATGGCTGCTTGCGTGGGGCTTTGTGTTACATTATTTATGGAACTTGTGGGATTTTTCATTTGTTTTAATCTATACCTCTGTAAAAAACATTTGACATTGAGAAAATAATAAATGGAGTACAGTGGAATCCTGACATATAAACGGTTCGGCTTACAAAATATTTGACATACAAATAGAAATCCTGGCTAAAAAAAATTGACATACACAAACAAAAAAATTGACATACAAAAAATATATATGGTGACATCTCGTGGCCTCTTCTGATAATGAAATGTGTTTTCAACATACTTTTTTTTTTACATACAAATAACCTCGTGGAATGGACAAAAACTCATATGTAGAGGTTTTACTGTAAATGTGCACATAATTTTTAAGGTAGCCTGAACCAGTCTTAGTTTATAGTGCTCAAAAAAGATGGGAGGGTATATTTATAAATCACAAAATTGAAGCTCAACAAGAAAGCTGGGGGGGGGGGAATCTATTTGGAAAGAATCAAATGAGAGGGCTTACAACCAAACGCTTTTTATCTTTGCTTGATAAAGATGCATATCATGTACTGAAAAAGAGCAAAGTAAATAATCTGTTGCTTTTTACAGCATATACTAAGACTCTTAGCTGTTCATAGACCACATCTAATAAAACATTTCATGAATCCCAATGTGAGCAGCTGATTTCATCTTACTGATGACAAGCAATTAACATTCCTAAATATCTTCCAGGATTTAATTACACACACTGGCTACAAGACAATAAAACAATTGGCAGAATATTTTCATTGAGAGCTGCAACAGGTGAAGCAATTATGGGTAGATTCCATAAGAGTTATAAATATTAAGAAGAATCTGGCTATTGAATAAAGCAGACATCCTCATGTAAAGTGTAACCAGGGACAGCTGTAGAATCCTTGAAACCAGTTGCTGATCATTATTCTGCGGTGGACAAGGCCAGGCTTGGGATGTGAGAATCCAAAGATCAACTTGATCATGAAGATCAATGGACAAAATAAATTTTAACGATCTCACACTGTAAGTACCCTGGTGCTAGCATGAAGGATACATCAGGAGAGAATCACAAGCAATTTGTACAAGAAAAAGTGATTGAGATATGGAGAGATCACATATCAAATTCACACAGCCAAACATGAAACGTGGTAACAACATACACACAGATCCAGGAAGCAAATCAGACATTTTCAAAGCCTTGATTGGCAGCTTTCACTGTAACCATTATTAGAACTTCCCTACAGAAAAAACTGGGCTGTGGCAATGCTCCAATAACATCAGAGCCCAGCTCTACCATTAGCCTGACTGTGTCAGTTGCCTTAAGTAGCAGGATTCTGAGGGCAGCAAATTTGGTGCTCTCCATCCCACCCTGGCAAGCTGTATGATACTGCTGCTCTGAGCAGCTTCCCAGAGTGAATTTGAACTTTGATGACCACAGACACTTCTATCTCCCTTCCAGTGGTGGGCAGCAAAAAAAAAAAATTGCTACCACACCGTGGGCGGAGCCTACGTCATGGGCAATCTAGTCATGCCTGCTATGTGGCTCTTTGGCTGTAAATGGAGATGAGCACTGCACCCTAGAGTCAGATATGACTGGCTTTTGAGCAAGGAAGACCTTGAGCCACTTGCAGGGACAAAACCTGATGGGGCAGGGCAGGGAAGTGGGGGTGACCACCCAATTTTGCTACCCCCCTGCCCGAAGGCCACCCAATTTTGCTACAACCCCCCCCCTCCCGGGGGTGCCAACCTGTTGCTGCCCACCACTGCTCCCTTCTAAAGGAAGAACTAAGACAGGGTGCCCAAACTTTTCGGGCTTCTTCCTCCTCCTCCTCCTCTTATTTTTTTCCCCAGGAGGATGAAGGGACATTGCCACAATTATTTCTTCCTCTTTCCCTTCTAGCAAGAGAGGTCCAGCTGCTGTGACAATTGTTGGGGGTAACATTTCCCTTCCAGTCTGAAGTAGTATATGAGCTTGGTCTGCCCTGATAAATATATGGTGCAGGGGGGAAACCTTTCTGGTATTAAAACATTTCCTCTTGTTTTTGAAAAGTGGCACTTTCACCCCCCACTGCCGCATGTGGGTGAAGTTTGTTAAACTCTGGGCCTTGATCTATGAAACATCAAAGGCCTCTGAAAGTCTAACCCATTCATTCATCCATTCATTTTATATATTCTACCTTTCTCTCAATAAAGGACCTCAGAGTAGCTTACAAAATATTTAGGACACATATACAGCTAAAAATTACAAACAAAAATACAATATTCTTAAGCAATTAAACATGCTATAATAATTAAATGGTTAAACATTACTCCATAAAGCAACAAGTTACAGGTCATTGTGTTACTTGTAACTTGCTACTTCCAAGCCCTGAGCACTAACACAAAATAAGCTTAATTTTGGGTGCAAATGAGTCTGTGGATGTGAGCTAAACCTCATTTTCCCCCTATTGTTTGTAACAGGGGAGGCATTTATCTTCAGATAATGTATCAATAATTTCAGAGGAGGTGGATCTTCAATGGAATGGTCACCAAGGGCAGCCCCGTGTAGAGCGCATTACAATAATCAAGTCTGGAGGTGACTAAGGCATGTGTGACCATGAGCAAGGAGTCCTGGTCTAGGATCGGCCATAACTGGTGAATCACATGAAGTTATGCAAAGGCCCTCCTGGCCATATGTAATTACCCTTTAGAATATTCTGAACAAGTATGCTCCAGAGCCCTACCACTGGTTTGGGAGAAATCACCCCTAGAAGCAGCAGATATTGGCACATCAGAAAAAGGTACAAACTGCTTAGTTTATTTTATTCTCAGAAATTTTGACTGATAGGGAGGAGGAGAGCTCATTTCAAGAGTTTTTGCCTCTGGCATCGAAATAGCCTGGCTGGTTTTGGCTACCATGCTTCTTGATTTGAGTGGGTGGGTGGCATTATTTTCTGCTTTGTCTCTGGCAGCAAAATGTCTTGGGCTAGCACTACAACCAGGAGACATAACTCACAAGAGGGAAACAGAAGGTGGAGGGCATTATGTTTGCATTACAGAACCACCTGGCCAATTTCTGAGACATTTCACTGGGTGTTCAACTGGCTAAGTTCCACTGGTGTGCTCAAAGGCTCATGGAGCTAGGACTTTCTTCCTCTTCCCATAGTCCTGCGGTCTATGACCAAGAGCAACTTCATGGATTTTATGGTATATGTGGAGTTGCAGTACAGAAGGGGATTAATAATCCTGGAAGAACTGTATCAGTGGATCCTGGCCATGAATGGCATGGAGTAGCTTAATCAGTGGCCACTGTTATTTCAGTAAATTAGAGATACAGTTGTACCTCGCTTAAAGAGCATAATGCGTTCCACAGGATTGCTCTTTAAGCGAATTTGCTCTTTAAGCGAAACACCATTGTAAGTGACCAATTGTGGGGGGAATTGCGAACCCCAATTTATTTGTTAAGTGAGTTTTTGGTTGGTTTTATTTGTTAAGAGAAGCAAACATTCAGAGAAAATTCTGCTCTTTAAGCAAGTTATTCTTTAAGCGAGGCACTCTTTATGCGAGGTTTGACTGCATTTGCAAGTTAGAAATGTCTCTAAATACATTGACCATCTATTGAAATTCAGATCTGAACTAGTTCCAAAACTGTCAATTCTGCTTTCCCTCTCACATTCTGACAAGGTTCATTAAAGGACAAACCATTTCAAAACTCAGTTAAGTCTAATTGTGCTATAATGCTAGGTGGGGTCATTTTGAGATTTCCTGGCATGGAAAATGTCAATACACTGCCAACTTTGGTTTCCCTGACCCTTGATTTGCAGCATATGAGGCCAGGGAAATATACATGGGTGGGACTGAATGCATTAGAGATTTTACCCAAATAAAGGTGGAGAGGAAAATATTTTTAGCTCAACAAGGAAAGAAAGACAAGAGAAAGTGATTTCCTGTAATAAAGGAAAGATTTGTATCTAGGAGTAGTTACAGGCAGTGGCTTTCTGTTTTATCTAACATCCTCAACATTCAATAATTTGACTCCCACTAGCCACAGATGGTGTAAAGGATAATTTATCAAACAACAACACTATGACAGCAACTTGTGACCGTCTTCCTCATTTAAGTCATAGCTCCTATATTGTCATAGTGAATCAAGGCTGGTCTCTAACATTATCTTATCTGCTCTCTGGCCACTTCCTCACAGAAAGTTTCCACACTGTGATATAACTTCTGGTTCATTAGTTGATTACTCCCTATTGAGTGGAGAATATCCTCACTCACTGCACCCCTGAGGTCTTGCTAGCTGAGAAACTTATTGAATGATAAGAAGAAACCATGACAGTTCAGCACAGAAACAGACATTTACAGTGAAGTATCAGAAAAAAGAGGAAAGGGTGGGTAAGACATGTACATCCATTCATTCCACTCTAGACCCATTCTCTTCAGTGGACTTATGTGAGGTCTACCAAGCTTGTGAACATACAAACAGCTGGCCACACATAGAATGAGAACTGCAAGACATAACTAGATGGAAGAGAAACAGGTAGAACAGGTAACATTAAAGGGAAAGTAGGTGAGATTTATGGGGCCACCATGACTTAGTGGTTAAGATGCAGAGCTTGATGACTGGAAATTCAGCAGTTCAAGACCTGAGTGCTTCACAATGGAGAGAGCTCCAATCATCTGTCCCAGATCCCGCCAACCTAGCAGTTCAAAAGCAAAAAAATTGCAAGTAGATCAATAGATACCGCTTTGACACGATAGTTTTCCAAATGTGTCCAGTGAAAGGAAAAGTGCCTCCAAAAATTTATCAGAGGTGAGGCCATTAGAAATTGTTATAGCAACACTTTATCCAGCGACTGTGCTGCCAACTTGGCCACCATTTTGTTTTCCCCCCACAATGACTTTTACCTATAAGGTACTTTGGTGCTAATGGTGGTGAAGAAATTGTGGAAATCATTATTCAAAGCACTTTCCCATCTGTAGGGGAGTAAGAAAAATCTCAGCCTGTTTCTAAGAAAAGCATCTTCTGAAAAATTTTGGTTCAGCCATTCTTTAGGCTTCATCTTTGAAATATTTCATTTGAAGGGAGTGGGGAAAAGCAAAACTGTTGACATGGTTTTTCTTTAAAAAAAAAATTCACTACAGTTGTACCTCGCTTAAAGAGCATAATGTGTTCCACGGGATTGCTCTTTAAGTGAGTTTGCTCTTTAAGCAAAAAACCATTGTAAATGACCAATTGTGGGGGGGATTGTGAACCCCGATTTATTTGTTAAGCGAGTTTTTGGTTGGTTTTATTTGTTAAGCGAAGCGAACATTCCAGTGATGGGATGACAAAAATTCTACTACCACGCCATGACGTCACGGAAGTCATGGGTGTGGCCAATGTCATGACGTCATGATGTTGTGGGTGGGGGCAAAAATAAAAATTAATTAAATAAAAATAAACACACACACACACCCCTCAGCCCACCCACCCACCCAGACAGCTACAACACAAACCCGTAAATAACTTAAATAAATAAATAAATAAATAAATAAATAAATAAATAAATAAAAATTAAATAAAAATACAACCACCCACCCAAAACAAATAAATTACCCACCCACCCCAAATAAAAAAAACCTCACTTGCTTACCTTCCTTGGGACGATGAACCTCCATGGCCCAGGGCCACCCGGCAAGGCGTGCCGCCCCCGACTGTAGCCTCCTCCTCCTCCGAAGGCCGCGGCCACAGGAACCACCGCCTGCAGGCACCATCCACAGCCGCTGCCCGCCGCCGCCAGAGCTGCCGCTGCCTGCAGCCCTGTGGCCTCCTCCTCCTCGGGCCGGTGCCTTTTTGGCCCAGCTCCGGCTGCGGCCACGGCCAGGGGCAGCGGACAGCAGTGGCTCTGGCGGTAGCTCTGGCTGCGGCCGCCGAGCCTCCCTGTGCCATCCGCTGCAGACAAGCCCCCATGCCCTGGGGATGCCCAGCGGGGCACACTGCCGCCACCTCAGCCTCCTCCTCCGCCAGGCGCCACAGCCGGAGCCGGGCCAAAAAGGCACCGGCCCAAGGAGGAGGAGGAGGCCACAGGTGCCCGGCGGAGGAGGTGGCTGCAGGCGGCAGCGGTGCACCCTGCCGGGCGTCCCCAGGGCTGGGGGCTTGTCAGCAGCGGACGGCCCAGGCAGGCCTCAACATGCCCTGGGGGAGGTGCCCTCCTCTGAGGGCTGGTGCCGCCGCCGCCGCCGCCCTGAAAGCTCCAAAATAAAAAAAAATTAAAATCGGAGCAAAAATGGCTCCAATTGACTGCGCATGCGCAGAAACTCAATCTGACGCATGCGCAATGCGTCAGATTGAGTTTCTGCGCATGCACAGTCAATTGGAGCCATTTTTGCTCTGATTTTTTTTTTTTAAATTTCTTTCGGTGAGGCATCCGGAACCAGACACCTCAAAAGTTGTCTACCCTCTCGGAGAACTCTCCGGGATTGGTCCTACCGGTTCCAGGGAACCGTATGGAACCAGGGACATCCCATCACTGGAACATTCAGAGAAAATTCTGCTCTTTAAGCGAGTTACTCTTTAAGTGAGGCGCTCTTTATGCGAGGTTTGACTGTATCTTTTTATTTCCATTTGAAAGATAAAAAAATCCACCTCTTTCTATGCACTTTTTAAAGCACCTCTTGATTATACTTTAGAGTTTACAATGATATTGTAAAGTGACCACGAATATATCCTTTTTTGTCTATTTAATATTTCCTTATCACTCTGAAGTTTCCCTTGCTACTTATATTTTGTACCCATAAGGTGCCCTACAGAAGAAATTACCTCATACCATCTTCTCTAGGCTTTCAGTTGTATGAGAAGCTGAAGTGAGGCAGATGCAGCCTGCTGCTACAGATATGGTTATACTGAGGGGAGATAAGACACACATATGCATTCCTGAACTACATCATAAGTAAGGCTGGCTTGAGACTCAACATCAAGAAAACCAAGATAATGGCAACAGGCCCTATCAGTCCCTGGAAAACAGATGGGGAAGAAGTATAAGCAGTGACAGATTTTACTTTCTTAGGATCATAGAGCACTACAGATGGTGACTGCAGCCATGAAATAAAAAGGTGACTGATTCTTGGGAGACAAGTTATAAGAAACCTGGAGAACATAGTGAAAAGTAGAGACATCACCTTGCAAACAAAAATCCACACAGTCAAAGCAAAGGTATTCCCGGTGGTAATGTACAGTTGTGAAAGCTGCACCATTAGGAAAGCTGAGTGAAGAAGAATAGATGGCTTTGAAATGTGGTGTTGGAGGAGAGTTTTGAGAGTCCCCTGGACAGCGAGGAGAACAAATAGGTCAATCTTAGATCAACCCTGACTGCTCCTTAGAAGGTCAAATAGTAAAGATGAAGCTAAAGTACTTTGGACACCAAATGAGAAGAGAGAATTCACTTGAGAAAGCCTTGGAAAAGGTGGAGGGCAAAAGAACAAGGGGGTAGCCAAAAATAAGATGGCTAGATGGTATTGTAGATGCAATGGGCACAGAGCTGGGCGGGCTGAGGAAGATGGTAGAGGACAGAGGTGCCTGGTGGGCAATGGTCCATGGGGTCACAAAGGGTCGGAATCAACTGTGCGACTGAACAACAACAAAAAGGAAAGGATAAGAACTCTGAATCTCACTTTTTAAAATTTCTCCAAACTTCCTCCTCCTCTGACAGTTTTGTCAAAAGGAAATCATTTTCTAGCAAATGGAATAAGAATAGCTGGAATTTCTGAGAAGAGAATTCTATCACAGCCACCGTCTAATTGCATTTTCTTCAAGTAAAGGCAAAGGAAAGATCTCAGACGGCAACTTCTTTCACAAAGTTTTTCCTAATCAGGATACAAGGACCTCTAGGAATGCTGTGGACCAATAAAGCACTTGCAGCCATTTGCCATGTTGCCATGTTAAAGAAGCTCAAAAATATAAGCAAAGGACTCTTAAAAAGAGGCAGGAAAAGTGAATCCTCTTTCACCAGAATACAATTTTTTAAACTAAATCAAAGAACAACTTATGGTTCAGCTTTTCCAAGGAGGTACTGTATGTGAAGTGCTGCCTTTCCTCCTACATACTTTTGGAATTACAGGAATGGAGCTACATTATACAAGCATCTGCACCAGAGATAAAACAGCCTCCTAGAAAGTCTTACATCAAGATGGCATTTGTGAAGATGCTGAATCCAGACAAATGACAAGTACCACAAAACCATACTTTCTTCTAAGAAATATTTTGGGATATTTTATTCCCTTACAAGTCACTTTACAGATTTTCCCTATCCTCCAGTTTCTCTACTAATAGCATAAAGTCCTATTTGTCTGGCTGGACATCCCGCTACTGTAATGGAGTAGACGATACAGCCAGCAACTCAACGCCGAGTGCTGGGCGGCAGTAAATAACCTGACTCTAAAGGGGCCAACAGCTATGGGTGGATGAGCCCCTTTATGAAGAAATGCCACTGGAAACCATCATATTGGGCTCAATGGCAAAAATGAGCTGAGAAGGAACCACTTCACTATTCTGATTCCCAATGGTCATGGAGACTGAAGAGGCCATGCCAAATGGGCTGACTGTTAATATCTCAAGGCTGCAGAAGTTCATTGCAGCCCTGGTGTTAAATCCTGCATGTCTAATTTCATATGTGCCACAGGAGATGGCTCCGTGATCACTTCATGGCAAGGTGCGATCCACCTTAAACAAATTCATGCCAGTGGCATAAATGTATACTTGGATACAAGTAGCAGCCAACAACAATTATCACAAAATCCTAGAACAACACCAGACAGGGGTCTCTATGGAAGAAATAAAATGGTGGCCAGGCTGCTACCAGAGTTGTTGCTTTTATCACACGAAATGGCAGTGGAAAAAACAGAAATTACTTTGAGAGAAAGAATAAAGCTGGTTTTACAAGCACAACTAATGATGAGTCCCAGGTATAAGATATTGTTGTAGAATCCTCCTCCTGCTGAAGACACCTGGTAAATTAGGTCCCCCAACTTCTCTGCTAATGAATACAGTAGAGAATTGTGATAGACCATCTGTGCACATCTTCCTAACTGGATAATTCTGCCTTTGAATGCAGGATTCCTTTGGTACCAATCTCCAGCACAGCTCTCCAACCAAGTAAGAATGTATGGTTTGTGCTTAGGAAATTTAATCCTTTGTCATCATTCTGACAGTGCTCTCAGTCTGGATTAAGGTTTCTGCAATCAAATAGTTAAACCTCCTACACCATGAACTGTGGTCTAAATAACAGAGTGGTCTTCAACAGTTTTTGCATTATGTATCCATTTTCTATTCAGATGTGTTGGACGGTGATACGTTTTGTATTTAACTACAAAAGTGATGCATGATCTCCAAAAGTCCAAGGGCCACACGTGCACCCACACCCACAATCCACTCCTCCTGTATATGTGTGTGTGTATGTATGTTGGTGAGCCCAGGAGTTGTCTGGCGTGCAGTGGTCCATGGGGTCACAAAGGGTCAGAGTTGACTGTGCGAATGAACAACAAAAACTGAAAACAAAGCAGAACTTGCTCTGCCCATGAGAGAACATATAGGAACTGTGAAGAAAGTGTAGGGTTGAGGGGTACTGGGACCAAAAGTCCAATATATCAGGAAAGCACTAGGATGTGAACAGCTGCCAACAAATTCAGTTTGGGGGGGTCTATTTTACTCTATCATGAATAGCATGAAATCTAGTTCATTTCCCAAGGAGTTAACTTTTTAAACATCTAACCCAGAGAAAAACATTCATAGCAAGACTATGACAATAGCATAACAGTCTATGAAGCTGTATTGCTATTCTATAAGCCATCAAGTTGGAAATGACTTATGACAACTCTACTAGGGCTTTTAAAGAAAGTGAGGTATTGAACAAGTGATTTTATCAATACCACTCCTCCCAGTGGGTATCCATGGCTGAATGGGGAATCAAACTCCAGTCTCTGATGTCCTAGACTAGTGGTGGTGAACCTATGATGTTCGTGCCAGAGAAGGCACTCAGAACCCTCTCTGTGGGCACATGCACCATTGCCTTACCACAGAGTTCAACCCGCCCTTCTGCCCAGCAACCCATTGGGAGTACTTCCTCCCTCTCCCCAGCACAGACTTCAGCCCACCCCTCTGCCCAGCTGCCCAATGGGAGTACTTCCTCCCTCCCCCAGCACAGAGTTCACCCTGCCCCTCTGCTATGCAGATAGCAGCCTGTTGAATTTGGGCACTCAGTCTCTAAAACAGCCCTAGACTATCCCTCTATTAACTGCAAAAACACTGAGTACAAAGCTGAATTATTTTCATTTAATTTTAGTTTGCTTTAATTAAAAAAAACCTTGAGTATTCATTTATTACATCTGCTTAATGACGCTAGCCACATTCTATGAGAAGACACTTGCATATTTGTGTCATTTTGCAAAAGGACTATTCAATTAAGTTCCCTTTTGCTTAATACTAATTAGAAACAGCTATTATTAACTACAAACACTTGGGAACACAGAAGAGAGGCCATTCTGCTGAAAATGCAGTAATTAGAAACCAGGAACTTGAATAGGGTAAATTATTTTTCAAAACTCCTTGAAGATTGTGGTTTGTATTTAATAAATAAATACTAGGTTCTATGTACGGTACAGTAATACCCCGGATAACGATTGCACCAGATAACGCTAAAACCGCATAACAACGACAAATTTTTTTTTGGGGGGGGGGGAGATTTGCACCGGAGAACGTTCTTTTTAGTGTTATCTGATGCATTGTAATAAAGAAGTAAAGGAGGCCAAAGCTCCTCCCCCTGCCACTTCCCTCCTTCCCCCTCCCCATCCCCAGCAGTTTGGGGACTCCACCCACCCACCCCCACCACCCACCACTGTGACTGCAGTAGGATCGGGGAAAGTGCCTTTCCCCCGATGCTACTGCAGACTTCCCTCCCTATATTTACCAGTCTTCCCTCCCTGTATTTAAACTACAGGGAAGGGGAAAATAGAGAGATGTGATTGGTTCTCTAGAGAACCAATCACCTCTCTCTCTTTCCCCCTCCCTGTAGTTTCAATGCAGGAAGGGAACGAAAAAAACACAAACCTCACGTCTTTTTTCCTCTACAGGGAGAGAGAGGCTTGAATACAGGAAGGGGGGAAGCCTCTCTCTCCCTGTAGTTTAAAGACGCTAGGCTTGTGTTTTTTTCTTTCCCTTCCTGCATTGAAACAACAGGGAGGGGGGAAGAGAAAGCGGTGATTGGTTCTCTAGAGAACCAATCACATTTCTCTCTTTCCCCCTTCCCTGTAGTTTAAATAACACAAGCCTCGAGCAATCAGCTGGTGAAACCTGGCTAGGTAAGCAGGGAGGGAAGACTGCAGTAGAGTCGGCTTTCCCCGATCCTATTGCAGTCACAGCGGTGGGGGGTGGCTTTAAAGGCAGGGAGGTCTCTTTCTTTCCCTGCCTGCCTTTAAAGCGGTTTATCCCTGAAGTCAGGGCTTTTTTTAGCGTTGTTCGATGCATGCATCGGACAACGCTAAAAATCGGATAACGTCATGACTTGTGGAACCAAGTCATAACGTTATCTGGGGTATTACTGTATAGGGTTTTAAAGAAAAAGTTATTTTTTAAAATTATGGGGAGATATATTTTAAGGTGATGTATCATGTAGTAAAATGCTGGCTGAAATCCAGTAGCTCACTGTATCTAGAGGAGATGTAGGGATCTGGTGTGTCAACTTCTCTGTAAGTTCCACTGATTCAATTGGCCTATTCTAGTGGTGACATATGAGCAGATTTCAGTCATAGGAGATGAGAAGATGTCTTTCAAGCAAGAACGACCTTTACTTTTACTATATGGCAGTGATGGCAAACCTTGGTACTCCAGCTGTTCTTGAACTTAAATTCCCAGAAGTCCTGATCAGCAGGAGTGCTAACTTAGGCTTCTGGTAATTGAAGTCCAAGAACACCGGAGTGCCAAGGTTCACCATCATGGCTATATGGCTATAATGGGCTAGGATTGAAAATATCACAGTTCACATGAAATACAAAGCTCATAGGGTGAATACAGGTTGGTTAATAAATCTCTGCCAAAACTATGTCATAAAAGGTTGATGTGATGAACAAAAATCACAAGAACAACAGTATTCACTGCCTTGAAATAAAAACAGGGTATTAGTGCTACAAACAACAATAACATAGTAACCGATATATCTAATTTCAGATATATTGAATGACTGACAAGAAGTCACATGTAATCGTCACATTTTAACCTTGTATCTGCTTAACATAATTTTCTTTACCCAGTGATGGGATGACAAAAATTCTACTACCAGGCCATGATGTCACAGACGTCATGGGCGTGGCCAATGTCATGACATCATGATGTCATGGGCAGAGCCAACATCATGATGTCATGACGTTATGACATTGTGGGCGGGGCCAAAAATAAAAAATAAAAATAAATAAAATAAAATAAAATAAAATAAAAATAAACACACACACACACACACACCTCTCAACCCACCCACCAAACCAGACAGCTACAACACAAACCCAAAAATAACTTAAATAAATAAAATAAAAAAATAAATAAAATAAAAATAAAATAAAAATTCAACCACCCACCCAAAACACAAATAAATCACCCACCCACCCCCAAATACAAAACCCTCACTTACTTACCTTTCTTGGGACCGACGAGCCTCCATGGCCCCTAGCCACCCCTGGCTGTGGCCACAGCTGGAGACGGATGAAAAGGCACCGGCCCGAGGAGGAGGAAGAGGCCATAGTCGGCTGCCTCTGCCACTGCAATCCTTGGCAGGCACCCGGTGGAGGAGGCTGCAGGCGGAGTGGGTGCACCCCACTGGGCATCCCCAGGCCATGGGGGCTTGTCAGCCCCAAGTCCCTGGGAGGGCTCGGAGGTGGCGGATGGCCCGGGCAGGCCTCAATGTACCCATGGGGGTTCAGCAGACCCAGGGGAGGTCCCCTTCTCTGAGGGCTGGTGCCGCCGCCGCTGCCGCCGCTGCTCTGAAAAGGTGCAGCTCCAGCTAAAAGAGGCAGTGAATGGCTGCCTCCTACTGTGCATGCGCAGAAACTCAATCTAACGCATGTGAAGTGCGTCAGATTGAGTTTCTGCACATGCGCACTAAATTGGAGCCATTTTGGCTCCAATTTTTTTAAAAAAAACTTCTTTCAGTGAGGCGTCTGGAACCGGATGCCTTAAAAATGGACTACCCTCTCAGAGAACCCTCCAAGATTGTTCCTACTGGTTCTGGGCAACCGGGTAGAACCGGGGTCATCCCATCACTGTCTTTACCTAACGAATGCTGCACTTTATGAAATTAAAAAAAGCCATGACCCAGGAAATAGAATTTAATTTGCACTTATCTGGCAGCAAGTTGCTTTGAACAAAGTGGGATTTAACTTTTGAATAAACATATATTGGCTCACACTGTAACTTCGAGCTTCTTTGAAATATTAGATATTGGAGTGTAAACAAAACAAAACAAAAAGGTTGTGGCACCTTTAAGACTAATTCCTGTATTTAAATGTTTAAACACAGGAGTTAGTCTTAAGCATTTAAATACAGGAGTTAGTCTTTAAGGTACCACAACTTTTTCGTCTTTTGTTTTGTTTTGTTTTCTCTCTGATATGCTTGCACAGACTTAACATGGTTACCATGTCAAGAATTTGAAATATTGGAGTTACTGGTTTAATTTTTTAAAACCTTGCCTTCTAGGAATTTTTATAAGAATGACCTTATAAAATTGCAGGGAACAACATTGAAACCACTTAAAGTACCGTTGCACATTCACATCCTGGCTCATCCGTAGAAAACTGGTGGAATGGAGCTTGTTAAACCACTCCTTAAATATCTCACTTACCTTGAAAACCCTGTTTGGGACCCTTTAATGTGGTTCAAACTTGAAAGCACATAACTAACTAGCACATACACTACATTCAAAGGAACCATAAGGACTAGATACATTTAAAGCCACTTCTGGGGACAGAAAAGAGTATAGAAATATCCAGAGACACCATGTAAAAGTCTCATTTTCTATCCCCTCCTAGAAGAAGACAGGAATCATTGGGGAACAAAAAAAAATTTTTTTCTTGGTGCCTAAAATTTTCCAACTGATTTCGAGCATTTTGGGGCGGCTGATTCCCAAAATGCCATCCATTTTGTTCTAGCAGCTCTAGTTCATGAGATATCGATGATGTCATTATACATTGCTCTTATGACTACACTTGTATTTGCCTCACCATTCGTGAATTGATTGTTTTAATAATACTTATTGATGTTGTTCAAGCTCTATTCCTGTTGTTGTTGCAAGTGTAATTTAATTAATCTGACCTTTTTTGTCATTCTCTGTGCTCTCCTGTACTGTTGAGACTGGATGCTGTGCATCCCGAAACTAGTTATATGGTTAGATTGGCCTAATGTGAATAAGCCATATCTAAAAAAACTAGAGCTGATGGGGCATAACTGAAAGCATTTTTGGAATCAGTGACCCAAATATAGCCACAAATAGGTGGAAATTGTGAGGCACCAAAATCACTGTTCCCCATATACATTTTAAAAACAGCAGTCCTTCTCCAACTGGCTTTGTATAATATGCTCAATTAAATCAGAAAATGAAACACTTCTTTTTCTCTTAAGGTTCTGTGGATTGTTTTGTTGTTGTTTTAAAGGAACAATATTAAACACCTAACCTGGTTTCTCTGTGCCATTTTCTCTCCCCTTTTCCATCGGAGAACAGGCTTGAGGGCAGGTAATTCTTTTTCTTCTTTTTCGATTATATGTTCCCCAAGGCTATACACAGCTTCAAACACGATTGGTGATATCACATCTTTGACTTTTCTCTGTAAGATTTAAGTGAAAGAAAGAATGAGCACCACACAAATCCACGAATAGATCAGGATCTCTTTGAAGATTTTGCATATCTGAAAGAAAATGCTAATAATCTCTCTTGTAGCACCACTTACAAGGTTTATTACCTTTCCCCTTCCTTTCATTTCTCTTTTCGCATCTCATAACTGTAATTATGGCAATTTCTCATCTCAAAATAATCACTATATATAGATGCGAAAAATGGACAACTGGACAATAAAATTAGACAATTAAAAAAGCTGGAAGGAAAAATTGTATTGTTTGAAACATGGTGCTGCAGGAGAGCTTTGCAAGTAACCCTAGATTGCCAGAAAGACAAACAACTGGGTCCTGAGCAAATCAAGCCTGAACTATCTCTGCGCCTCTCTCTCTAACTATCTCTGTAACCCAGTGTTTCCCAAAAGGTAGAGGTTTCCCTTCCTCAAGAGGCAGTCATATCCAACTCTAGGGTTCAGTGTTCATCTCTGTATCAAAGCCAAAGAGCCAGCGCTCTCTGCTTCTGCGGTCGTTTTCGTGGTCATGTGGCGGGCATGATTAGACACCAGAGCACACGGAACAGTTTACCTTCCCACCGAAGTGGTCCCTATTTATCTACAGTACAGTAAAACCTCGGATAATGCCAAAACTTGGTTCTACAAGTCTTAGTGTTAACCGATTTTTAATGTTATCCAATGCATGTTAAAATCCTATGGGAGATACATTGTAACTGTCACAGGCTTTAGCAAACATTATCCGATGCATCCCATAGGATCTTAATGTTATTCGATGCAATCCCCCCCCCCCCGTTGCTTAAAGTTATGTGGTTTTAACGTTATCTGATGCAAACATTATCCGAGGTATTACTGTACTTGCAATTTCTTGCTTTCGAACTGCTAGGTTGGCAGGAGCTGGAACAAAGACAGGAGCTCACTCCATCCTGCAGTACTCGGGAATCGAACTGCTGACCTTCCACCTTCTAGTCAGTGTCTTAGCTACTTGAGCCCAACAGAGGGACTTTCAATTTGCAGAAGCCTAAGCCAGTACATTGGTTGATTGGTGCTTTGGGGAATTGACTTTGGCTTTTGGGAATTGAAGTCCAAAAACCAAAGGTCAGGAAACACTGCTCTAAAATAAGCCTGAGCCTTGAGTTTACAAGATCTGAGCAGGGCTATTAAGAAAAGAATATTTCGAAGATCATTAATTCATGGGGTCACCATAAGTCTGAGGTGACTTGACAGTACATGACAACGACAATGTTTTCCCAGCATAATTGCTAGCAACAAGCACCAGGGAGAAAAGCATTCAAAAATATAGAAGTGACGTGGATGTTTAATCCTTTAATTCTTTCTTAATATCAGCACTTGATCCCCATAGCTTCATCCTATATTCAAAGCAAGCAGTCTGGCAAACCAAAAAGAATCTCCTAGAATCGGTCATGTCTAGTTTGTCTTTTACAAACTAATGAAAAAGGTTTCATTGGTTTAAAAGGGCTCAGTGTGGTAGAGTATGTAATTCCTGAGCTGAAAAAAAAGGTCTAAAATTGGAGAAGAGTGCCAAGAGCTTATTAAAAATGACATTCAAATGTGTGGCTGGCAACTAGTAGAAACCTGTTCTGCTCATTGCCTATAGTTACTGCATGATCCTACCATTTGCTAGGGGAGAAAATATAACAAGAAACTAAAACTTCCTTTTGCAGATCCAAATCCTTGTCCTTATTATTATTATTGCCACTGACTGCAGAAAACCCAGAGTGGCACATTAAAGAATTAAAACAAAAATAAATATTGAATGGATTTTAAACAATAGAATACATTCAAACATTTATACTGTTTTTTAGTAGACATTAATTCAGTGGTAGGATTCAAAAAAAAATTACTACCTACTCTGTGGGTGTGGAATGGTGGGCATGGCCAGGGGGAAAGCCCTGTGTTGCACCCGCATTAGGACTACAGTTGTACCTCACTTAAAGAGCATAATGCGTTTCACAGGATTGCTCTTTAAGCGAGTTTGCTCTTTAAGCGAAACACCATTGTAAGTGACCAATTGTGACTTCTGGTGGGAGGGACTGCAAACCCCGATGTATTTGTTAAGCAAGTTTTTGGTTGGTTTTATTTGTTAAGCAAAGCGAACATTCAGAGAAAATTCTGCTCTTTAAGCAAGTTACTTTCTAAGTGAGGAGCTCTTAACGCAAGGTTTTACTGTACTTTATTTCAAATCATGGATGGGCAGGGCCAGCTGGAATTTCTGCTACCTGTTCTGGTGAACTGTGGCGAACCTGCTGATGCCCACCACTGCATTAATGTAAAAACAAAGGGTTCACAATCCTCAACTCAGTCTAAGCTAAATCTTGGTTATGCCCCATAGTTCTCTGGGAACAGTAATAAGCAGGGAAACATAAAATTAGAGTTGTTTAGTCTACCTTTACCTAGAACAATAATGGAGTAAAAATGTTTGTGAGCTTTTTGTAGGTTTTTAGAAGCATTTTGGAAAGGAGCTTAAACACATCGTAAGCAAGTTTTTTGGAGGTGTATTTCCTCTTTCTTTCCCTTGCAAAAATTGTGGAAAGCAGAAGCTAGATTAATCACATATGTGGACATCTCTCTCACCCTGCCAGAGGCCCTGAAGAAATATAGAGCCACTTGTCCATAATTAAAGCTTCTGAGTACAAATTTCACCTAGCTATTAATTATTCCACATGTTCCACTCTTTTAATTTATCCCTTTGTAGATTACAATCTAAACCAACTATTGAGGAGACACATAGATTCTATAAAATGCAAGTGGTTCTCCTGTCAGCTAGTGTAATGGGGAATGCACTTAGCTCCAAGTGTGGCTATAACTGTTCTTGGGAACATTCTCTTTCCATTGGTTATTTCAAATGAATACAGTAATACCTCGGATAACGTTTACCTCGGATAACGCTAAAATCGCATAACGTTAAGTAATCTGGGGAGGAGAATTGGATCGAATAACGTTAAGCTCCTATGGGATGTATCGGATAACAACCGCTAAAGCCTGTGCGGTTACAATGTATCTCTATGGAGCTTTAACGTTATCCAATACATCCCATAGGATTTTAACATGCATCGGATAACACTAAAAATCAGATAACACCAAGACTTGTGGAACCAAGTCTTAGCGTTATCTGAGGTATTACTGTATATGATTTCCCACTCCACTGATTAGATGCCAACAACAAATACTAGGGCTATATAACTGTATAAGTCTTGAATTCTTTTTTTCCGTGTCTAGGCCAGACATGAAACTGCCAAAAGGAAGGCACCTTTTGGTGAGTTCATTCTGTAGTTCCTTTCACCCAACCTAGTTTGAGAAAGATTACCCAGCAACACAAGGTTGCCTGAGCAAGTCAAGGTGTACCAATCTGGGTTGTATCTGATTCACACTAGATTGGCAAAATTTAAATCCAGAGTGAGGGTTTTTTGTTGTTGGCTGTTGTTCTTTTTTGCTAGAGCTAGCTGGCAGATGCATGTCTCACCCAATCTGTCCAATTAACTTCTGTCAACAGCTACTGAAATTGGGAGACCCTTGCACGATATATAGTAACATATGTCCTGATATGTACTGAATGCATTTGGCATCTTGCTTGCCAAATTTTGCAGTACTGTATCTGCAATGCTCATTGCTCCTTTAACTGAAAATCAGTTTTAGGATGATGGTCAGACTGCTAGCATGATAGTCCCTAATACCTACAGACAACTTTGACCAGCTTCGAGAACTATGAGAAGCTTTCTGCAATTATAGATAAAACAGTAAAATAAATAAATAAATAAACAGGCAAAAAGAAGTGATGAAAAGTGATTAACACAGAAATGTTTTTACTGAATTGAAATTAAATTGTTCATTTCATGTAGAAATTTATCCAGGGTACATAGCGATTGTAAGTTAGGGCTTAATACCCAGTCCACTTATTGTACTGAAATTAAAAGATAATATATTTCCATATGGATTCATATTCAGTAAGCTATAGAATGCACAATGTCACTCTTTGGCAAATCTGATCTTTACTCAAGAAAGTACCTGGCTTCCCCAAACCCCACAAAACCATAGAAGCAGAGACATATAGAACAGAAGCATTAGAAGGCAGGCATCCCTAGGGCCAAATGAACCCAATTTTCTGCCTTTGCAAGAAATGCAGTATAACACATCATGTCAGAGTTTTGGAAAGCTTCTTCTCTGGATTAAGCCTTTCAAAATCCCCCAGCTAGCATCCACTGCTATGGATTAACTGTTTTGTGTCCATTATTTTAATAGAAATTGTCCAGGCAGCTCTGAAAAGAAGTTTCAGATCTTGCCATCAGATGCAATCCCTCAAATTCCAGGGAGAAAAACTGACAAAATGGGTCATATGGTAATAATCTGCTTCTAGAAATCATATTAATTATAGCAAACCTCATTTAAAGCTTCAGAAAGCTACAACGGTGGTCAAGCTTCAGAAAGCTGCAACCAGTGGTGGGCAGCAACAGGTTCGCACACACAACCGAGCAGGGGGATAGTAAAATTGGGGAACCTTTGAACAGTGGGGTGGCAAAATTGGGTGGCCACACCCACCTCCCTGCCTCACCCACTTCCTTGTCCTGTCCCACCCACCTCCCTGCCTTGCCCTGTCCAACAGTTGCCATGGCAAGTGGGCGGCAATATAAATTTGAACTAATAAATAAATAAATAAAAACTCCCTGCCCTGCTCTCCCCACCTCCTCCTCCACGTCCTCCTCCAAGTCCAGGCAGCCTTGTGCAGCGGAGTTGATTGATATTCAAATTTGATGTCAGGTTTTGTCCCTGCAAGTGGTTCAAGGTCTCCCTTGCTCAAAAGGGAGTCACATCTGACTCGAGGGTGCAGTGCTCATCTCCATTTACAGCCAAAGAGCCAGTGCTGCCTGTGTTTGCAGATGTATACATGGCCATATAGCAGCCATGACTAGATTGCCCATGACGTAGGCACTGCCCATGATGTAGGCTCCACCCATGATGTAGGCTCCACCCACGGTGTGGTAGCAAAAATTTTTGCTGCCCACCACTGGCTGAAACCATGGTTTTACAAAACATTAGAGGAATAGCAAGGTAACATACAAGTTATAACCTGCCAAATAGAAAATAATAAAAATTGCTCAAACCCAGTGTAACTTAAACATGAAAGAAATTCACACAGAATGGAATCCTGGTGAGTTTCACAATCACAGAAGGCTAATTTTGTGACCATTGTTGGCTATTTGGCTGGCTGTCCAACATAGAGTTGGCTATATCCTGATAGTGCACCTTATTGTACAAGCGTGGCAGACAGCCAACCAGAGGAAGAAAACTCCTGAAAGACCACTTTTTCATGTGCACTATTTTGACTCTAGCAATCAGTTTTTTATGTGGTAGTCATCGGGCACTTGGAATGCAATGCTCTGCATACAATCCGAGATCAACGATATTGGTTAATAACAGAGGAAGGACAGTGATGGCTCCCCAGCAGCAGAACAGTTATCACCTCATCTTTAGCCCCAGCAATTCATTACTCCCACAGCAGAAGGCAGTGTGCATTTGCAGTTACTTAATACATTTCAATGTAATAAATGAGGTGGAATTATCTATACAATGTATAGATGACACAGAGCCCTCCTTCTAAACATACTGGAGGAAATGATAGGCACCTAGGCTTAAACCATCCAAGGAAAAACAGCCAGAGGAATATCTACCACTCCTCTATGTACCCATACATGCTACTCTGTCTTGAATTGATGCCAATTTTGTAAAGCTCTTCAGTCTTTATAAGTACATTATACCTTACAGATAGCCTGTAATTAAAAGTGGAAATCCACTAGTGTTCACAAAACAAAACCAAGTGATTTTTCAGCATCTGGGAGATATGAAAACTACAACTCTTAGTACTTTCAGAAACCTCCCTTCCATGCTGGGTCTCCCTACTGTATTGTACAGTTTGGCCCTAAGATGGCTCACTTTGCTTGGGAATCAGTCTCAAATCATTCAATACACTATGTGACTGAAACATTTTCAATCAGGCCATACAAATGATTTATTCTGCAGGTGCAAGTGAACAGTCCGTCTATAAAAAGTTACAGTTTATTTACTGTAAGACTACTCAAAATTCAAGTAGTATAGAAGAAACCTGAGTTGGAAAGTGAGGGATTTGCCTTTGGACTCATTTCTAGCAGCAATAAAAACTCTCTTTTATTAATGTTTTCAATACAGGATGCAATATTTCCATTTACTGTGCAAACCTCAGAGTGTCATTAGGAAACCTCACAGCTAACAATTTGTTAAGATCTCAAATACCTATGAAAATTGAGTTTTGCTAGGAATCAATAAATGTCAGTTTATCTGACATTCCATACGCATCATGTTTTAAAGGAATGCAAGTTGGAGGGAATCTAATATTTATTAAAGCATCATCATAAAGGAGAATTTCAGAAAACCTTTATACAGTGGTACCTCGAGTTACAAACACCTTGAGTAACGTAATTTTCGAGTTACAAAAGGAAATCCATTGAAAAGAATACCTCAGATTACAGATTTAAAAATTAATAACTTGAAACATGGGTTTCCATAGGAATGCATTGAAAACTAATTAATCTGTTTCTGAAGTCAGGGAAAAAAGGTTTTCAATGTATTCTTATGGGAAACCACATTTCAAATTACGAATTAGAATGCATTAATTTCCTAACTCACTGTACCACTGTAATTTATTTGCCTTTTCTTGATTTATTTTTTAAGTGGGGCATTATTAAGTTCTCATATTAACAAGTGCTAGATTCATATGAAAGAGAAGGAGAAAAGAGAAATCAACATAGAATGCTGTGACTGGTTATTAATTGTGTTTTGTTTCTGATGCAGTACTTTTAGCTATTAAACCCAAGGAAAACAGATCTAAAGGTTCCACAGATATGAAGATTTATAAGGGAAAAGAAGACAGCTACCTATACTGAATATGTCATCCTGGGATTCACTTACCCTTGAGCATGATTTGAAAATATTTACAACACAGATCAAAGCTTATGCAACTATTTTGTTACCTGAAGTTGAGTGGCAAATGGGGTGCCTTAGCTTCATATATCTGAGGACATAGTACCCAAAACAACCAAGTTATTTTGGTACAGAAGTCATAAAATCTTGCCCCATTCTCAGCAGTAAAAGTACACAAAAATATTTCATTCCAGTTATGGAAAAATTGATTTTATATTTTCTTTGCATTCAAAACTTAAACAACAGATTTATTATTAGTTAATAGCTAAAAATGTGTTACTCATTTATGGAACCTTGAGGTGGTTACCATGCTTTGGGTGATGGTAGGGCTGGCTCTTACACTGATACTGTTCAAGATTCAGTAATGGGCAGCAACAGGTTTGCACCAGTTCACCAGAACCGGTAGTAACTTTCCCCAGTGTCCCGGAGAACCAGTAGTGGCTTTTGGGGGGAACCACCTCGGGGACTTACCTTTTCACCGGTTCCCCCACTGCACATGCGTGTCAAGCACTTGGTGTGCTTGTGTGGCCTCCTTGCTGTCCTCCCAAGCGAGGAGGAGGAAGAGAAGCTGCTAGCCTGAAGCTCCCTATAGCCTGCTCCCCAGGGTAAGTGACTCATCTTTGGGTGTAGGGTGTGTGTGTGTGTATTTTAATGTGTATTGAATGTATATTTATTTTTAATATGCATTTTTATGTGTTTTATGTGTATTTAATTTGTATTTTATGTGTTTTTATGTCTATTTAATGTGTATTTATTGTAAAGTGTATTTTATGTGTTTTATGTGTATTTACTTTGTATTTTTATGTGGTTTTATGTCTATTTAATGTGTATTTATTTTAATTTGTATTTTAGGTGTTTTAAGTGTATTTTTATGTATTTTATGTCTATTTAATTTGTATTTTTATGTGTACTTATTTTTATGGGTTTTTTACATTGGCTCCACCCACACCATTGGCTCTGCCCATGAAGTCATGAAGTTGGCTCTGCCCATGATGTTGGCTCCGCCCACCGTGTGGTAGTAAAAAATTTGGCTGCCCACCACTGCCAAGATCTATAAGATGATGGGAGTAATTTGACCATATTCCAGTGTATCCTGAAATCAAATTGACTTGATGTCATTTTTAAGTGGTCTCACTGGTGGCTGTGAATACTGGGATTCAAGAGTATAAAAGGGCAAACAATGCCCTTCTTGTAAAGAAAAACTATTTTAAATATCTTCATTACTCATATCAAATGCATTCTTTTGTACAACATTGTTTAGTGTTGCTTTAAAAAGAAATCATTATTCTGCAATTGCTCTGGATGTGATAGGTAGGTTCTGATTGGATCTTAAAACCCCTCTGTTTTCTTTAATAAGGAACCAGAGGCACTCCTAGCCATGATTTATCACTCAAGCAGATAAAAAAGACCCTTTAAAATAAATGTGCCAAAGCCCTAAGGAAAATGCTTACATATTAGGGAGGAAAACACATTCCTTAGGTGCCTGGATTTCATTTATTTATGCCCCTCTTACTGATGATTAGCCTGATGGAACCAAAATACTCAACTGGTTCTTGTATTGCTAGATAAACGATGGGGCGAGAAAATGATCTTGAAGTCATACATAGTTTCACTTTGCTAAAAGACTGGATATCCCATATACTATTTTGACAATACAGTATTAAGCTACAGACCCAGAATACACTAAACAAATTTGCATGTGTATCTAGGGAGCCTTTACATATAGAAAATAGAGAAGAATTGTGTCCCATATTCACAAATATACAGTGTTAAGTGGTGCTCCATAAATTCTTATCCCATATTTTCACAAAGTGAAACATGCTGAAGCCACTGCCCTAAATCCAATTGCTAGTCCCAACAAAAGCAGACTCATGGCATCAATAAGAACATGATAAATCAAAATTTACATAAATTCTACTAATATAATGGGACACTGTTTGAAATTATCAGTTGAATCTTAGCCACTGAATTTATTCCTTGTGTGATCATTCTTCTACTCTAAACTTGGGCAACAGGATACTGGCTTTGATTTATTAAAATCTTAACAAAAAAGGGCATTAACTATGGAAAATGAAACAATGGCACACAGTTTAGAAACATTCAATATATATTCCAATCTCAAAGAAGGGAGACACGAAAAATTCAAACAACAATTCTTTCTTTATATCAGAGTGTTGCAAAATGTTAAACTATGCACATACAGTAGTTGAAATACTGTATAGGTAAACATCAAGTCAAATTAAAATGTTAAAATACAGTACTTAGATAATTTTTTTACCAGAAAAGTGAGGCACAATCTGCATGAACACACCTGCTGCATTGATTGAATTTTTCCATATTCATAGAAAATCCAGTAACTTATAAGACCATTCTATTAAAGTCCCAGGCAAACACAATGTTGCTCAAGAAGGTGACAGACATTCAACTAGGTTCAGAAAAGGAAGAAACACTAGAAATCATACTGCAAATATACATGGGATACTAGAAAATGCCAGTGACATGGTAGCTTCCAAAAGCTCCTCTCATTACAACCTTGCTAACATGTCACAAAGACCTGTCAATCCAGCTGATATTCATTCTTCCTCTTTTGTTGCTGCATTCAATTTTCCCAGCATATTGCCTTATCCAGTGGGTTTTGTCTTCTCACAATGCACCAAAAGCATGATACTGACAAAAAAACATGACTACAGAAGTACATAACTGTCACGTTGATAATCAAGAGATTGAAAGAGCTAGATATTTTCTATATCTTGATTCAAACATCAACCATGGTGAGACTAACAAAGAAATTAGAAGACACAGATTTGAAAGGGCAAGTAAATATCTTCAGTTTTAAACATCCATACTATGGTATTTCCAACTACTACATATGGATATCAAAGTGAAAGCACAGAGTTTAGGAAACCACAGCAATACTGTTTCCTTTTGCTCCAAGGCCAGCACAAGATGCCAGACACCCCCTCCTGAGTTTTGAAAATTATTCCTTGGACCACAACTCCCCTAATCTTGCTCTGGGATTTGTAGACCAAAAACATAGTTGTTCTGTCACCTTTCCCCATACTGCCAAACTCTCTGTCTGTGCCAAAATCTTGGAAGGAAGGAAGGACAAATTATGGATGGTTCTAGTGACAAGCCAGAAGCTCCTTATCAATCGATGTTCCAAATGATGATGAAGTAAAAGGCAATTAAAGCAAAAGACATCAGATCAGGAGTGGGTGGTGGATGGTCAACCAAGAAAAATAAATGAACTGAATATTTAAAAGATTATAAGAGCTAGTTATTTTTAGAGACCTAGATGACTTCAAGGAACAAGTAAATATTTCTTAGGTGTAGTCATGGGACTGTGAAAAATATGAGCGTTGTTTCAAAAACAATGCTTCTGAGAAAGTTATACCAGACATCATTTTGTTCTCCCACTGCCAAAAATAAATCCATATATGGTCCATCATCAGACCAACAGTATATGAAGGATAGCTTTATGGTCTATTTTAATCACAGCTTTCAGCTGTGATTGGTTAGCTGTGTACCTGACTAGATTTGTTAAAGGAAGGGAAGTAAGATTGGCCAGACATCCTCCTAAAATATCTTGGAAACCAGCAGGATCTAATTTCCTTTGAAGATGGATCATACCGATTGGTGCAGCCTTCTTGTAGAGGGGGGATCCCCCCCAAACCAAATTTTACCAGTATTCCAAGTGTGCTTGCAGATGATCTGTTAGATCACCTTATCACTGCAGTTTAGTGATAGACCACTTCTACACGGCGGGGGAGGGGGATAAGAAAGGAGAACTGGGAATTGGCAGAATAGTGGGATCAAAGGTAGGGGAGAGATTAGCCAATGTATATCAAATCACATTGGATTGAAGGTCATATTTTATTTATTACATTTTTGTACTGCCCATTTGGGAAATGGTGTTCATAAAAATATCAAATAACACAACAAAACACACAACAAATCAAAAACAGATCAACCAAATAAATACATCCCAAAATAAAATAAAATAACTGGCATCTGAGGGCACATAAGATCAACTGCCTGGCTAATTTATAGCTAAAGAAAGGCCTCCTTGAATAAGAAAGTTTTAAAGTGTTTTTTTAAAAAAAGATAGCCAGTGATGGGGCCTGGGGCAGCTCCACCAATAGGGTGTTCCACAGCACTGGTGCTGCCACCGAGAAGGCTCTATTTCTAGTTATAGACTTTTTAGCTATCCTCGGTGTTGGCACCTAGAACTGTGCAGACTGTAACAAAAGGGTGATGTGTGGAGTTGTTCTGAGGGAGAGACGCTCCAACAGATAACATGGTGTAGAAACTGGCACCTGAAGGCAGAGTATTTATGTGATCATAAATGGTCTTCATGTGATTATAGTAAAGGTAAAAGGTAAAGGTAAAGGTTTCTCTTGCTCGAAAGCCAGTCGTATCTGACTCTAGGGGTCAGTGCTCATCTCTGTTTCTAAGCCGAAGAGCCAGCGCTGTCTGCTTCTGCAGACATTTCCGTGGTCATGTGCCAGGCATGACTAGACACCAGAGCACACAGAATGCTGTTACCTTCCCACCAAAGTGGTCCCTATTTATCTACTTGTAATTTCTTGCTTTCGAACTGCTAGGTTGACAGGAGCTGGGACAGAGACGGGAGCTCATTCCATCCTGCAGTACTCGGGAATCGAACTGCTGACCTTCCACCTCCCAGTCAGCGTCTTAGCCACTTGAGCCACTGCAGTCCCTTCATGTGATCATAAACTTACCAAAATAATAAAAGAGACTGCAAATCAAGCCACAACACCACTGAATTCTTCTGATTTAGCTCATCTCTGCTGTCACATCCTTAGTTACTTTAATGTTGAGGCAAGCAGCACTGTGCCCTCCATACATTGTCTCAATCTTTAAATAGGTCTTCCTCATACAGATATTCTGGATTCCAATTTCCATGTATCCCATCCACAACAGCCCAAAGGTAAGGACTCTAGGTGTATTCAAAACAACTAAGTAGCTAGCTAGAGACTAGGCTGCCCACCATTGCTTCAGAGAGAGACTGCTCTTATGCTCTTTTTTAAAAAGACTCAAAGACCAGTTGTAGAAAGTCTGAAATGTCACGTGCTCCTAAATTCTCTATGGAAGGCCCTATAAAACTATCAGCTGTCCCAAGAGGAATTGAGGCATTGTATTGTTTAAGGGGTAAATGACAAGGAGAAAAGCAATCTGGGATGTTACAGTCATTTTAGTTTATATATTAACTCAAACATGCTCTTTTTAAACTTGCTTTTAAAAGAATGAACTTTCCCTAAGATGCAGTGACTCACAATGAATTATTCCATCTGCCTTCATTCCAGTGGAGTGTGACTGATTCTGCCCCAGTAAAGTCAGGAATGTCTATAAAGTACATGAATCTTGTTTCCAAGAGGAAAAATGCATACTGGTTTTCCCAGCTGATATATAAGGCTTTAGCTGATTTGTGCCTTGGATCTAAACCCACAATCTCCTCAAATCAGAACTGGGACCAAAAGCCATATTTTCACAAAATTCACAATACCTGTATTAAAGCATTTCAGTGCAAATTGCTTAATTTGTGGGCAAAAATACAATGGTACCTCACTTAAAGAGCATAATGCGTTCCACAGGATTGCTCTTTAAGCAAGTTTGCTCTTTAAGTGAAACACCATTGTCAGGGACCAGTTGTAACTTCTGGCAGGATGGATTGCAAACTCCGATTTAGTTGTTAAGTGAGTTTTTGGTTGGTTTTAGTTGTTAAGTGAGAGAAAATTTTGCTCATTCAGAGAAAATTTTGCTCTTTACGCGAGTTAGTCTCTAAGCGAGGCACTCTTTATGTGAGGTTTTACTGTATAGTTGTACCTCACTTAAAGAGCATAATGTGTTCCACAGGATTGCTCTTTAAGCAAGTTTGCTCTCTAAGTGAAACCATTGAAAATGACCAAGTGTGACTTTTGATGGGGGGGGATTGCGAACCCCGATTTAATTTAATTTAATTTTTAGATTTATACCCCACCCCACTCATAACAGTGACTCTGGGTGGCTTACATAAATGCAAAATACAGTGTTACAAAATCATGAGCAACCAAATACAACAAAAACTTATGGCCATTCCTAGACCGGGACTCCTTGCTCATGGTCACACATGCCTTAGTCACCTCCAGACTTGAGTATTGTAATGCACTCTACATGGGGATGCCCTTGGTGACCATTCGGAGGCTACAGCTGGTCCAGAACGCGGCTGCACGAATGGTGCTGGGGTGCGGGCATTATGCCCGTGCCTCACCGCTGCCGAGGGAGCTGCACTGGCTTCCAGTTTGCCTCTGGGTGGAATTCAAGGTGCTGGTTATTACCTTTAAAGCCCTACATGGTAGTGAACCAGGATACTTAAGAGACTGCATCGTCCCAAGGACATCTGTCCATCCCACCAGAGCGGACCGGAGAGGCTCTCTGGTTGTGCCATCGGCCAGAGAGGTGCACCTCTCTGGCACTTGAAGGAGGGCCTTCTCTGTGTCTGCTCTCGCCCTGTGGAACCTCCTCCCAATAGAACTACGCCTGCAAACGGAGCTGCTGTCCTTCAGGAAAGGATTGAAAACCTGGCTGGCAGGTCAGGTCTGGGGAATGGATGGATCAATTTCCCCAGCTGGCTGGATGGTTTGACAACCAGTGCCTCCTAGCTATAATGCCTAGCTATGATGCCTAGTTTTTAATGTTAAGTTTTAAAGCTTCTTTTAAAACTTTTAATTTCTGAACTGGTTTTAAATTGTTGTCTATGCTGTTGTGTTGGGAATCGCCCTGGGTCCCTTCAGGGAGGAGGGTGATAAACAAATTTAAATAAATAAATAAAAATAAAAATGCAATACAACTCATTACGAAGTGTCCAAATCTCCCGTCCAGCAGAGCTGAAGTCCGAGGCGGCGGTGATGGGTGCGGCTGGTGGCTTTTTGAGCCCAGCATGGAGGCAGGGCCCAGGAGCACCAGCAGGTGGAAGGCCGGCATGGAGGCAGGGCCCAGGAGCGCCAACAGGTGAAAGCCCAGCATGGAGGCCTGGCATGGAGGCGGGCAGGTGAAAGCAGGCCCAGCATGGAGGCAGGCCCCCGGAGCGCCAGCAGGTGGAAGCAGTCCTTGCGCTCCTGGCCAAAGGTCTCCTCCCATCCCACAGGGATGATGTCCGAGGCAGTGGTGATGGGTGCACCCAGTGGCTTTTTGACCCCAGCATGGAGGAGGGGCCCAGGAGCGCCAGCAGGTGGAAGCAGTCCTTGCACTCCCAGCCAAAGGTCTCCTCCCATCCTGCAGGGCTGATGTCCTTTATTAAGTGAGGTTTTGGTTGGTTTTATTTGTTAAGCGAAGAGCACATTCAGAGAAAATTCTGCTCTTTACGCGAGTTACTCTTTAAGCAAGGTGCTCTTTATGCAAGGTTTGACTGTAATACTCATTCCATTCTTTTCTCAAGAATGCTTGAGGAGTCTAATTTTACAAGAAAGGATTTTCACTTTTGGTGCACAGCTGTGTACAGCCGTCACATCAGAGAACCTGTATGCTGTTCCAATAACTAATTTGATATGGTCATATTTTTGAAATATGTAAATAATACTGGTTTTTTTATATAAAAAACCAGCTTATTTGTTAAGCATTCTAGGAATACTTTTGATGGTCACTAGAAATGTTTTCATTGTAATCAAAAATAGCAGGCTTGCTGGCACAACTCTGTGTCTCTGTGCCCATAAATAGGAGTAGTTGCAAGCAGAAGGAATCAAAGGAATACCACATGTGGATGTAGTAACTCAAACCATGTAACCCTTTTCTCTCAGAAATGAAATACATTTTCAATGCACAGTTGAAAAGTCCATGAATCTGAAATGACTGAATGGGATTTAATGTGGATTGGTGGTTACAAAAAGAAATCAAAGTACTGCAAACTATCCATGCTTCTGGCACATCACAACTGAATAAACTAGCACAGTAAAAATATACCATATTACGTTTTGCTAAAGTAAAATAAACTAACGGGCTCAGTATAAAGCTGTTTCCTGTATCAAAAACGTCTCTACTGCCTTGGTTTCCTCAGTAGCTAAACTGTAATATGTACATAATAAACAGGCTATCCTGACTGTGATACTAAATAAATATTAGACAAATGACACATCTCCACTATCCTATTGAGGGTAACAAGAAATTATACAGACAGGCAAAAAAGCATAGGCGGCAGTTATACATTTACACAGATTTAGGTGTTCAGTAAAAAGATGAGTAGCAGACAATCATACAGAACAGATCTGCTCACCGTCAGTTTTTAAAGAAAATTTGGATGGCCTTATAACATACAAGACAATACAAAACACATAATATGCATTGCTACAATGCACTTGAATATCCCCTTCTGCGCACATACATACCATATTTGCTGGCATGTAAGACACATCAAAGTATAAGACACACCCCACAATTACCAAAATAGCCAACTATAGGACACAATATACAATATAAGACACCCTCCATTTTTCCAGTGTATTTTAAGGAGGGGAGTGCATCTTATACACCAGCAAACGGGGTATTCCATTGTTTAGTAAACATTCCCTGACAGTTAGAAACCTATACAGAGAAGAAAGTTTCAGAACTGAGAAGTTGACAGGGCTGATGCCAGGAAAGAAGTGGGGAGATTATATTTAAGTTTCACAACTACCGGTCTGTCTGGTGTCTTATAATACTTCAGACACAAATGTTTGGAGGAGTTTTGGTCTGATAAAATCCTAGTAAAGAATTACGGTCACACAAAGAACAAATGCAGTAGATAAAATTCAGTTGTTAGTCCCAAACAAAGTCCCACTGAATGAGAAGATAAAAAAGAGAGAATGACACAGCCAGTCCCAAATCCTGCACAACATTTGGCAGAGAACATAACATGAAAGCAATTCCTAGTCCATGCTATCTAATGGCTGCAGCATTTCAGGAGTTTTATGGTGGCTAATACCTGTAACCAGTGGTGGGTTGTCAAAATCGCCACTACCCATGGGCGTAGCCGATGTCATTAAAATTAAAAAATGTCTGTGCATCCGTCAAACCTCTATTTGAGGCATGTGCACTAAAAAATAGAAGTGTGCATGTGTCAAACGGAGGTTTGATGCATGCACAGTTCCAGGCAGCCATTTTGGTTGCCTGGAAATACATTTTTGGAGAGGGCCGGAGAGGCAACCGAACCAGTCGCCCAAGGTTTTACCATACACACACCCGGCAACCCCTCCTGATGGGGTGCTACCGGTTCAGGCGAACCAGTCCGAACCGGTAACATCCCATCACTGCCTGTAACGTTTGCAATGAGAACCTAACCACAGTCGAAACCCCATGGATAAAAAGGCAAGTATCTCCTCTGAATTACATTTCCAAACATTCATATTCAATATCTGCAAAGTCAATAGAAAGCTTCTCCTACAGAACAGCCAGATACTATTATTTCCCCCCTTTCTCCTGTATACTTATTTTTTGCCAGCAAGCCAAAATGTCAACTAACCTGTGATTTATTTACACTTTAAATCTTAACAGAGGACACATTATATACTTTAGATTTAAAAGAATTACCCTCCCGCATGTCAAAGCAATTTTTCTTATGAAGCTATCAGGAACTCACTAGTTACTCTGCCTACGACAAGGCCAAAAGACCTCCAAAGAGCAATTTATTAGAGGGAGGGCAAACTTTTCTTGAGCCATTAAATAAACAAACACCCATCAAGGATTTTACTGGGATAAAATATCACAGGAACTGCCGTCTTCAAATCAAGGTCGTTAATGATCCCTTAGCATTTCAAGACACAGGAAGGAGTTTCAAAGGCCAATTAAGTTCTCCATGGCTCCAATTTCACAAAACTTACAACTGCATCTTATACCTTAACATAAATTCCTCCAGTACTGAGACCTAGGCAAAGAAACCTTAAGACCAGCACAAAGTGCTCATCATTTTTATTTTCAGATGCCTGACTGAGACCTCTCTTGCCGTCTCCATTAAGTAATTCCATATAATGAGATGTATTCATTCATTCATGTGTGTGTGTGTATGTGTGAGAGACAGAAAGAGAGAGAGTCAACATATCTCTAACCTGTGTAACTCTAACCTTGTAGAAGCTATTAAATTTAGTTGAGGAAAATGTGGATGTCCAGCTGTTGTGGAATTGAACCACACACGCACACCCGGCTGTACTAATTAAGTCTAATGGGAATTGGATCAAGAAGAGCTAGTGGGTCAAAGGCTTCCTAGTTCTGTCTTAATTTAATTTTAATTTTAATTTAATTTTTCAATTTGTATGCCGCCCCATTCACAGAGTGACTCTGGGCGGCTAACAAGGAAAACACAATATCACAGTCACAGTACATAATATTAAGTCACAAGCATTTCAGAAACATTACAGCAAATATCCCAACCACCATCACAAAATATCAACCCATCGCAAAAAGCTTCAAAGAATACACAAATAAGCCGTTGCCAACTCAACCCCACCAAGCATGTCCTCCTCCTTCCAAGCCAGGGCCAGCCAAGGGTGTGTCCGGTGTGCCGGTGGCGGCTTTATATTAGGGAGAGAGGATATGGTTGCATCAATGATTTTCTTAGTTTTTCTAAGAACAGTGACTATTTTCAAACTATCTGTCACAGGCCATTCTCTCTGATGTATATGTGAGAAAAGAATTAAAATGAGATAAAAACCTAAAAGCAGCTTCATGGACACTGCCTGTGCCAAAGGCCTACATTTTGTTAAGAGGTAACAGTGGAACTCCTTAACAGGTAAAGGTAAAGGTCACCCCGCTCGAAAGTCAGTCGTATTTGACTCTATGGTTTGGTGCTGATCTCCGTTTACAGCCAAAGAGCCGACGCAGTCTGCATCTGTGGATGTTTCCGTGGACATGTGGCAGGCATGACTAGATTCCAGAGTACACAGAATGCTGTTAACTTCCCACCAAAATGGTCCCTATTTATCTACTTGCAATTTTTTATTTTCAAATTGCTAGGTTGGCAGGAGCTGGAACAGAGACAGAAACACACTCCATCGTACAGCACCTGCGTCTTGAACTGCTGACCGGCCGTCCTTCCAGTCTTCAAGTTCAAGGGGAATGTGGTAGCTTAGTGGCACTCCTTACTACCAATCAACAAATAGAATCAGTTTTATTTTCTCCTTTTCTCCTTTTAAAAAAACCCTCATGTTCACTACACACACAAAAATGAGAAAATTCATGAATTTTGGAATTTTTTCAAAAGACACACTGAACTTAAATTCCCTCCACCTTAAAACTAGCTAAATTCAAAAGATGTGGAATATTCCTGGTATAAGGAGGAGACCCATGTTGCACCTGCAGGTGGTGTAGATGAGGCACCTTGAGAAGAATGAGATGGTAAACCTAATTTATGCTGTCAACATCACATTTCGACTTTGAACAGCTAAGAGCTCAAGTCTTTGGGTCTGCATTTTGACTTAAGGCAAGCCTGTCCAGCGTTTTCTAGGTAGACAATACTCAGACCTGATTAACCTTTCCCTTCTTCCAGTGGCATCCTGAGACTCTGCAGCTTGCCCAAAGTTACACAGGCTGAGCTATCTAGCCAGCATATGGTTATAAGGTATTTTTGACGTGAATTCTATGAACGTCTTACGTTTCAGTTGGTTGGTCTGGCAGCTCTTGCAATGTAACGAAAATCATGTAGTTTTGAGAAGCTGCAACACCAACAATAAGACACCCATGAAATATGGGTTATGTCATTTGAAAGATCATCTTGGTGACTTTAAGAATTGGTAGAACACAAAAGCCGAAAATGCAGAGTGATGACATCATCGCTTTCGGAAGTAGCATCAGAAAAGTGACAGTTTTGCTGGGGGATTGCTTGTTGGGGGTCCAGAAAAAAAAATTACCCAACCAAGTCAGATGATCCAAAGTGTTTTTGAAAGAAGATTAACCTTTGTGGGGACACTTTCAGATTTGAAATTGGAGTTCAGAAACATAATCTATGAAGCGTTTTACAAAAACCCACCTAAAAAAGGTCACACAAACCCAAAAAAAGGCAGGAAAAGCAATTTGAAAAATGAATATGACAACTTCCTGAAGTGGATACAGTTGACATACAACATGTGGAGAAAAATGACGTGAAAGCAGGAATCCACAAAAAAGATATTGAGGAAAAATAAGATACGTTGAAATGACATTGGGGGGTTGTTTGGTGGTGATCCAACAAAAAAAAAAACCAATCAACGATCAAAGTGATCTAAAGTGTGCTTGAAAGAGGACATAATAACCTTTCTTTTGATACTTATACAATTTGGATCAGACTTCAGAAACATTTTTAATGAAGGTTTAAAACCTTATCTCACAAAACCTTAGAGTTTATGAACATTTTATGAAAACCTTAATTTTATGAACATAATGTCTTTATTGTCCCCCATTTGAAACATAACCCTTAACTAATGAATGAAATAAAAGAAATAAATGAACTAATGAGCATATTTCACCACATCAAATTCATGCACTAAATCCCTGACAGTAGTGTTATTAGACTCTACCTGCCACTTTTTTAAAAAAATCAGGGATAGGGAGGTGGACAGAGACTTCATTTGCAAATCTGATTGCATTTTAAGAGACCTATTTGCCTGGATGGAAAACACTGTGATAACAGGAAACATAGTTCCCCTTCAACATATGATTCCATCTTCTTTGTATGTCTGCAGCTGGAAACTGCTTCTTCAAATGAAACTTTTTCACATGCATAAAATGCACTCTGATCCTTAAGGTACTTTTATTACTTCTTACCTTTATTCCTGAGGAGCAAATTTAGTCACAGGCACACATGCATAAATTAATTTCCTGGCAAATGTTTTCATGACCATGCTGCAAATAGTGTCAACAAAGGCTTAAGTTTGTATGACCTTCTCCATTACCCAGAGCTCAGTTTTTCCCCTTATTTTTTTTTAATACAGTGTGCTGCATGCTTCAAATACAGCCTGGATTCCAGATCTGGTTCAGTCCCTATTTGGAAATAATTCTTCTTTTTGTTATAGCAGACATATGCCTTGAGAGCCAATGAAACAAAATAATCTGTTTAGCTTGTCAGGAAATGTAACTGAGCAGATACAAACATGTCCTTAGTCCAAGAAGTGTGCTCAGATCATAAAAATAGCTGGGTACTGTTTTCTAACATGCTTTGTTAATCTGCCTTTTCTGGAAATGTGGTGGGGAATCATTAATAATAACCTGAGAATTTTGACAACTTGACTTTTCCTGTATTGGGGCAAGGACAATTGTTTCTCTATTTATAAATGGCCACACATGAAACTTTAACCATGACTTTTCCCACTATCTTACATCAAGAATTTTAGTAAACTGAAAGATATAATACAAATACAGTAATACATTGGATAACGTTTGCTTTGGATAACGCTAAAACCGCATAACATTAAGCAATGGGGGGGGGGCGTTGCATCACATAACATTAAATCCTATGGGATGCATCGGATAATGTTCGCTAAAGCCTGTGCAGGTTACAATGTATCTCTATGGAGTTTTAATGTTATCCGATGCATCGGATAACATTAAAAATCGGATAACACTCAGACTTGTGGAACCAAGTTTTAGTGTTATCCAAGGTTTTACTGTATTGTGGTTTTTAAAAAAAATGTGCTTGGGGAGAGTGCTAAAATGGCTGGCAATTGATTCCATATAATTAGTTTCACAATCTGATTATCAATCTATATGTTCACTATTCTTTGAGAGCAAAAAAAAAGGAATTATAGAGAAAAGAAACACACCTTGTGGGAATGCAAGCCCCATATATACCCTTCAAGAACAGGAACCTTAATCTTGTTTAGACAGGACTCAAGGTGACTCCAGGTGGAAACTGGAAGCATGGTTAGATATTGGGAAGAAGTGGAAGGATTATGGATCTCTGCAAAGCCCCACGTTTTTTGGTGATAAAAGCCCTTGTCTGCTCAAATCAAAGTTAAGCATTACAGCATAGCATCATGCAGAATATATGAGTTGGAGGGTGTTATTCAGGAACACAAACCTGTCACAGCCCAGGTTCTAGTAGTAGGCAGAGCCAAAGTGAAAAGTAGGTAAAGACAGCAATGGGAAAAACTAGCATCAATGAGTCAGTCTCATGCAAACACAATTCATATACATGCACCGTTCAAGTGCACAAACATAGCACAACCATTTCATTCATGCATTTACTTATATTCACACAAGCACATGTGTATTGCTATTAATCTTGGGTGAGTGGTACCAATTAGGCACTGGAAAATCCTTGCCCTGGTTTCAATACAAGGCTTTTCCCACCTCTGTTTGTAGTGCAGAAAGGGGGAGATTTGAAGGTGAGTTCAAGCGCATGGGGAGTGGAACGAATGATATTTTTTTAAAAAAAAGCATAGTTGCTCAGCCAGCAAGTGGGAAGAAGAAGCTGTAGACAGGATGGGGAATTTGTACATGTTGTGATTCTATGCTGTTCCCTATGGACTGTCCAACCGGGTAAAGTAGTCAACTTATCAGACAAAGCTTACTAAGATTCATAAACTTCAAACCCAGGCTTGAGGATGCTACTACTTGAATGGTCTTAGCAAGTCACCAACTTTCTGCATTACCAGCTTCATAAGGTTGTAACAGTGATGCACTGAAGAAGGAAGAAATCATGTCTACCAGCATGAGATGTTGGGGTAGAAATGGGAGAAATTGGAAGAGCTTAAAAACATGGCTGGCGGGACAGGTATGGGGTCCTGGCGGTACCATGACCCCAGCTCGCTGGCTTGTTTGAGCGCCCTCTCCCTCCTGGTCTTTTAATCTTTTTAATCTTTTGTTTTTACGTTTTTAACTTTTTAAATTATTATTGGGACCTGTGGATTTTTATACATTTTAAAAACTTTTTAAATCTTATAATTGTAATTTCGAAGTTTTTAACAAGGGGTTTGGGTTGGGTTTTATTATGCTTTTATGAAGTAAACTGCCCTGGGTCGCCCCGGCAAGAAGGACGGTACAAAAATGTAAATAAATAAATAAATAATTGGATTTTGGGAAGAAAACGCCCCACAAGAAAGCCTTTTTAAGTCACAACATTTCAGCCAAGGAATGCTCTTGCCACTAGTAGTTCCCTACCATCATCATTGTCATTTTTGTGGCATTACACAAAAACATCTTCATTTGCCAAGGATTAAAGCATGTTTTACTTTGGATTAAGTGTTGCATAGCACTGCTGAATTTTAGCGAAATTTTCTCCCTGTGGCTAGTATGGCTGCCTTTTCTTTTATGATTATATATTATGTCTTTTTAAAAACTGTATACCACAGGTAGGCTTGTAAGCAGAAGATGTCCTGAATATTGACTATATTTATTAATTAAACAAACAAAGAAGTTTTTAACAATGAGATTTTTTTTAAAAAAAGTGGTTTTAAGGAGATGGCATATGCTGCCGGTCTCAGGACTAAATGTGTAATACAAATAAAAAGGCATTCTTTACTTATTTAAAGCATTTAACTTTATCCTTTAAAGAAAAAGCTGCCCAGGCATTATAGCAAGAGCAATTTAAAAATAACAAACAAAATAATCCCTGATCATATGCCTATAATAGTCTAAAATAGGGATTCTCAACCCCACTATCACCTCCACCACACTAGGAAGTGCCATGTGCTGGAGGAAGGGTAAAATGGCCATCCAGCCCCCAAAGCTGTCTGAGGGAGCATGACTCGGCCCCCGGTTTTAAGAGGTTGAGACCTCCTGGTCTAAGAAATGTAAAAATAAACATGGCTGGGGATAGTAGAAAGAAAGAAGGAAACAGGATGGCTTAACTGGCCATCCTGGGCACAACCAACCGCACAATTGTGTAGTGCGATTAATTAATGTTACATTGGTGTAAACAGCTTTCATGAACACAAAACCTTACAATAGATGACAAATTTTCAATGCTGTCCCTTGATGTGTTCAGAATTTAAGAAAATATGTATCTTTTACACCTTCACTTTTACATACCTCTTTAATGCATTTTCTTTGTGTAATCTGGTAAGATCACAGGTAAAAATAGCTATAAGCAGAAAATGCAGATAGTTTTTGTATGAATCTTCCAAATAAATGTTTTTTTCTGAGGCCTCCTAACATTTCCAGATATTTAAAACCAAGCATAAAAAAATGCTCCTACTGAAGAATAGATTTTCAGAAAGACCCACCATGAAAGAAAGTCATTGCCCCAAAATAGCAAATTATTTGAACATCCTCTACACAAAATGTATTTATAGAACAAAGCTGATGTGTTTCAGATGGTCATGAGAGTGGACATACAGGGCAATGAGTCGGCAACTAAAGAACACAAAACAAAACTGCTCCATTTAGCTTTTTAAGGTCATTCTGTAATCTGTCACACAAAGGGTCTTCCTGTACTACTCCTGCACTACAGATGAGCTTACTGCCTGATTAAAATTGTTATGAGGTACAAAGACCACCTTTGAGAGTCAAGCCTCCTCCACACAACCCTCCAACATACAATTCCACTGATACAAATTTTAAAACATGAATGCCTCAGAAAGTTCAGATGTTTTGATCTACAGTTCTCATTATCCTAAAAGAGCAGCTTTGCTTACTGGAGCAAAGTTGCTAGGTTGGCAGGAGCAGGGACAGGGATTCCATTGTGAAGCACTCAGAGTCATAAGATATTTTCACCAAATATGGAGGAGGAGAGAGGCTTCAAAGAGCATTCCCAAGAGGAGGAAGGTGTTTTTACAGTAGACCAAAATCTCAGGAAATACCTATTGTATTCTCCAGTTCTCACTTTGCTTAAATGCCCATAGACTGTTTCACTACAGGAGGGTACCCCAATCAATCACATTTTGTCTCCTCTTCTTTCTTAATTTGAACAAGAAGAATAGAAAAGATGACAAATACCATGTAATACAGTGATGGGCATCAACAGGTTCACACCAGCTCACCAGAACCGGTAGTAACTTTTCCCGGTGCCCCGGAGAACCGGTAGTGGCTTTTGGGGGGAACCACCCTGGGGACTTACCTTTTCACCAGTTCCCCCGTTGCACATGCATGCCAAGCACTTGGTGTGCATGTGTGCCTACAGCGCTTGGCATGCATGCATGGCCTCCTTGCTGTCGTCCCAAGCGGAGAGGAGGAAGAGAGCTGCTAGCCTGAAGTTCCTTATAGCCTGCTCTCCAGGGTAAATGACTCACCTTTGGGTGTGGAGTGGGTAGGTGTATTTTAATATGTATTTTAATGTGTATTTTATATATTTTATGTGTATTTTTATGTCTATTTAATTTGTATTTTTATGTGTACTTATTTTTATGGGTTTCTTACGTTGGCTCCACCCACATCATTTGCGCTGCCCATGATGTCATGATGTTGGCTCCACCCATGATGTCATGATGTTGGCTCCACCCACAGTATGGTAGTAAAAATTTTGGCTGCCCACCACTGATGTAATATCTCTAAAAAGCATTTGTTTGCAAAACTGCAGCCCCTTTTCAAACATATCTGAAGTTCCTCTCTTTTATGTAAGGTAAAGGTACATACAAGCAAAACCTAAAACAAAAAGTTACTTTTCAGAATATAGCTATAATGTTAATTTAATATTTTTTTTTGATAGTCCTAGGAAGTTTCACTGTAACCATTTACTGTTTTAAATTATCTTCCCATACATATTCTTGTCAAAATTCTAAGTACTGTATTGTTCTGCTGTTAACAGTTCTCCTCTCCACAAAAGGTAAAGGTTGCCCTTACTCGAAAGCCAGTCGTATCTGTCTCTAGGGTTCAGTGCTCATCTCTGTTAGTAGCCAAAGAGCCAGCGCTGTCTGCATCTGCAGAAGTTTCCATGGACATGTGGCAGGCATGAATCAACACTGGAGCGCTTTACCTTCCCTCCAAAGTGGTCCCTATTTTTATCTACTAGCAATTTCTTGCTTTCGAACTGCTTAGGTTGGCAGGACCTGGGACAGGGACAGGAGCTCACTCCATCATGTAGTAACCGAGAATCGAACTCTGACCTTCCAGTCAACAAGTTCAGCGCCTTAACCACTTGAGCCACTGCAGTCTCTCTACAAAAGCACACTATTTTTCCCTGTTCATAATCTCTGCAATTATGAAGGTGGAAAGTAATGCTTTGTGTCTAGCCGTGACAAGATATCATTTCTTTATTACAGTATCTTTATTCTTTATTATTACCACAGCCTTGGCTCTCCTCCTTTCTTTCCTATGTCCTTTGATCTTTCTTGTAGTATTTTTTTCAAGACTGTGAAGTGCTATAGAAGCTGGGTGAAAACTGTAACAAAGGATTAAGCAGAAGGTTTTATATTTCATAATTGTAGCCAAAACACTACATATAAGAATATCAACAGGGCCAGTGTGTGTTGTGCTGAAACACTGATTTACTGTTGTGAATCTATTATCATTGTGACAAGCTCGTCTGACAGAAACTGGCAAGAAACTAGATCCTTTCTCTCTGTGTCTGGACTGTCTCTCCTTTTTTCTACACATTAAAACTTTTAAGGTACTGAGCTGGCTGCAAATGAAAAACAAAGAATGTGTTTTAACAAATTTCCTGCCATAGAATTAAGAGTTCAGAGCTAGGTGAATGGCAGATGGTCATACTCTCAGTCACAAGACAAACCGAACGGCTGAGAAGTTCGGAGCCTAGTTCCATTCGGCAATGAAATCATCGTACACATAAATTTGAAACAGGAACAATGGTATCATCCCACACGTATAGACACAGCTATTAAATACGGGAAAATAAGATGGAGAAGGACTGATTGATCCTACAGACCATCATTAAATGCAAAGCACTTATTTCAATGGTACTTATTATGGTGACATGGTGATTATAGGCCCTAAGGGCAAAAAGGGTTGTTATAAATGGCAAAAGATATAAATTGTTGTTGTTGCTCAGTCACAGCACACTAGGGTCCTCTGTCATCTGCCATACTCCGTAGTCTACCCAGATCTACACCCACTGTGTCAATGATGCCATCTAGCCATCTCATCCTCTGCCACCCCTTTCTCCTTTTGCCTTCAATCTTTCCCAGCATCAGGGCCTTCTCCAATGAGTTCTGTCTTCTCATTTGGTGGTCAAAGTACTTGAGCTTCAGCTTCAGTATTTGTCTTTCTAAGGAGCAATCAGGGTTGATTTCCTTTAGGAATGATTCATTGATTTGATCTCCTTGCAGTCCAGGGGACTCCCAAGAGTCTCCTCCAGCACCACAGTTCAAAGGCGTCTATTCTTCTCACCCTTCCTTATGGTCCACCTCTCACACCCATACATTACTACTGGGAAGATCATTGCTTTGACTATGGAGACTTTTTTTGGCAGGGTGATGTCTCTACTTTTTATTATGCTACCTAGATTTTTCTTAGCTTGCCTCCCAAGAAATAAGCATCTTTTTAATTCATGGCTGCAGTCACCATCTGCAGTGATCTTAGATCCCAAGAAGGTACAGTCTGTCACTGCTTCCATTGTACAAGATCTCCAAATACATGCAGCCAGTTTTACGGCCTTGTTGACTACGCTAACAGTTAGATGATAAATCTTTGAAGATGACCAACAGAAATGCTTCCTAAAATGAGAAGGAACTTGGAGCCAAAATTATTTCAAAAATCTGGAGAAATCTTAAGATCTACAGAAGGAAAAAGACATCCCCAAAGAACTTAGATCAGTGGTCAGCAAACTTGGCTCTCCAGCTGTTTTTGGACTTCAGTTCCCAGAAGCCTTGATCAGCAGGAGTGCTGACGTTGGCTTCTGGGAATTGAAGTCCAAGAACACCTGGAGAGCCAAGTTTGCAGACCCCTGACTTAGATGAATGAAGTACATTATAAATATCTAAAGAAGAAATGGGATCTGGAAACATGTTGTTTATTGGTACAGCAGTGTGATATAATTTTGGTCAAGACATGATTTCTAATCATTTATGGATACTGGAATAATTTTTTGGGGAGAAGCATGTGCACAAGTGTGCATGTGGCACACACATGTGCGTGCATGCACGCACGCATGCATGCGCACGCACGCGCACGCACACACATACACACAATGAGATCTCAAACTACAATATATCATGTAGATTCAAACTACTATCCCTAGAACTCTACATCAGCCTTAGGAATGCAAGGATTAGCACAGGCAGACTATGAATGTAGCCTGAATAATTTCTCAAGAGGCTTGTATGTCTGCTTTCAAAAGTGATTCATGAACTTCTTCTTCCACAGTTGGAAAGAAGCTAGGATTCAGAACAAAATGACCAATAAATCAGTTATGTGAACTGCCTTTTCTACAGGAAATATATATGAGTGTGCACACTGTTACCACACAAGCAAAACAAGATGACATCACTGTTAATAGTGACAGGATGCCTCAAAACTACACCAGTTGAGAAAATATATCCTCTTGTTGGTATCACTCCACCTAAGATAAGGAGAGAAGTAGCAGCAAACACTGAGAGAACTAAAGCAAGAGAATGACCCTCAGCATCAAAGAGACTAAGATTGGCCAACAACAAAGCCAAGAAAGTGGCTTCATTTTGGCAGTCCAGAGTTTTATCTGGACACAAAAGAAGACTGTTATCATAGTCCTAGTACAGTAAAACCTCACATAAAGAGCTCCTCGCTTAGAGACTAACCCACTTAAAGAGCAGTATTTTCTATGAATGGTCGCCTCGCTTAACAACTAAAACCAACCCAAAACTCAACAGCTGCATTGGGGTTTGCAATCTCCTCCCCCCACCACCACCACCACCAGAAGTCACAATTGGTCACTTACAATGGTGTTTCACTTAAAGAGCAAACTCACTTAAAGAGCAATCCCATGAAACACATTTTGCTCTTTAAGCGAGGCACTACTTTCGTAGGAACAGGGAGCTATGGAATGCAACAACGTAAATTCAAAATATACTTGAAGTTTTTGAAACTAGGTTAGTAAATGCATTGTGATGGGAAAACAACAACAATCTGAAAATCTTCAGCAATGTAATTTTTTTTTAATAATCAAGCTTATCCAGATTAAATTGAACAATTCTGTTCATAGAAATTTAACGAAGTCATTTGCAGCATACAACACTATCCTCCCATGGTCCATATCCCCAAAAGGAAACAAACATTACTTCTCATCCTTAAATGTATAGGTCTATCATTGAAAGTCCTTTAGGAAACAGTCTCATTCAGCAGAAATACAATCACTGCTCTGTTTCCTATAAGGTTACCAATCAGTCTTCAAAGTGAGGTACTGTGAGCAGAATGGTCGGGCGGTCGCGGCGTATGCGGCGGCCGCGTGCTTTGCCCCAGTGCCTGTCAAAGGAGACGGGCCTGGGGACGAGCAGGCAAAGCGAGCCCCGCCCTCTCTCCCTGGAAGCAGTGTGACTAATTTTTGGGTCGCTTCGGGGCCGGATGGGAATTTTTGCTCGAGACCTTGATTGGCCTGTAGGTCTCTTGGCGTTTTCGCCTATCCCACACTGCCGAACCAGGAGAGCTGGATTGGGTTTTTTGGTCACTCTAGGGGGCGGGTAGCACTGGTGTGGAATAGATTTGGTCCCAGCACAACCGCGTAGGAACGTGTTTTGATCGGCCACTCTGTGAGCCGGATCAAAACGCGGACCGGGAACTTGGGAACTGCCCAGCTCGGCAGCAGGCAGCCCCAATATTTGAGTTCGCCCGGTTCGGGGTCAGAAGGAGATAACAACTGGGTACTTCTGACCAGGACAGTTAAATGAGTTTTGGACATGGGTGTCCGATATCCAAGTTGAGTTTTGAATGGATATCGTGTACCTCACCAGTGCTACTGCGGCCTTGCTGCAATAGGTTATTGGTTAAGATGGTTAAAGTTAACCAAGTTGATATTAAATAAAGTGGCCCAATTTTTATACCAAAATACTGTGGTCAGTCTCTTTTGTGCGGGCATGTGGGGGCAATGTCCATGCCATGGTAAGACAGGCAGTCACCATAGGGATTCTGCCAACAAAAGATGGCTCTGGGGAAGGACAAGTGTAGATGTGTGGAGAGTATTGGCCGGACCCTGTTGTCACTTCTTTCCACAGTGTCTACTCACCCTTTTCTAATTAAGTGAAAGAAACAGAGAGTGGGGGTCAACATTACCACTTCTCTGACCTCAGACAGTGGAAGAGCTCAGACCACTACTGACAGTGTTCTTAGCAGCTTCCCCTAAGTGTGATGAGGCAAAATTGGGATTTGTATGGTTCTTTTATCTCCATGGCATGGAAACTGCTTTGAGTTATCAGATTACTCCTAAACTGCACAATTCCCTAGAGCAGTGGTGGAGAACCTTGGCACCAGTGATGGGATGTTACCGGTTCTGAACGGATCCACAGAACCGTTATAAGGATTTCCGGAGGGGTCTCCGGGAGGGTAATATCGGTTTTGAGGCGTCCGGATCGGACGCCTCACCGGCAGAAAAAAAAAAAAATTTAATTTGAGCCAAAATGGCTCCAATTCAGTGCGCATGCGCCAGTGGCGTCGCGCAGCGTTGAGCCGCCTGGGGCGAAGAAGAAAATCGCCGCCCGCCCGCCCCCCCGCTCGCTGCCCCCCCCCACCGCTCGCCCCCCCCCAGGCAGAAGGCGCTCCCTCCCCTGCTGAATAGTGGGCACCCCCCCCCTGCCAGCCCGCCGCCAGAAGTTCGAAAAAGGTAAAGATCGCGGCTCGACTGCGGGGGTTAGCTGGGATCCCGAGGGTTCCCCCCATCCTCGCCTAATCCCCGCAGAGCCGTCCGCGTGCACGCCCGAGGATTCAAAAGGGTAGGAATACCCTTTCGAATCCTCGGGCGTGCGCGTGGGCAGCTCTGCGGGGGTTAGGCGACGATGGGGAAAACCCTCGGGATCCCAGCTAACCCCCGCAGTCGAGCCGCGATCTTTACCTTTTTCGAACTTCTGGCGGCGGGCTGGCAGGGGTGGGTGCCCACCCACCCACCCACCCAGCTTGCCGTCAGACTGGGCGCTCGTCGGGGGGGGGGTGGCGCCATAGCGGGGAGCCCCTGGCTGCTGGCTGGGTGGCTGGGGGGGAGGAGGTGGGCAGCGCGCGCGTGCAGGACTTCCCAGGTGGAGGGCGAGCCTTTTGCTGGTGATCGCTGCTCGCCTCCGTCCCATTGGCTTGGGTACTCCTTTAACCGGCCTCGGTCGCCAGCAACCGGCTAGGCATGCCTCCTCTTCCTGTGGCCGTTGCCGAGCGCCGAGGCCCAGGGCCGCCCGCTGAGGGTTCCAGCCGGAAGGCCCTGGGCTGCCCGGCTAGCTGCGCCGCCTCCTCCTGCAGGAGCTCGGTCGCTTCCAAGGGTAAGTACTGTTTTGTATTGTTTTACTTTTAAGTGAGGGGTTTGTGTTTGGGGTGGGTTGGTGGGTGTTTGGGTGGGTGGGTGTATTTTTATTTAATTTTTATTTTATATCTTTCTTTTATTTATTTATGGTTTTGTGTTGTGGTGGGTGGATGGGTGTGTGCGTGTGTACGTGTGTGTTTTATTTTAATTTTTTAAATTAATTTTTTATTTTTAGGCTCCGCCCACAACGTCATGACGTCATGACGGTGTCTCCGCCCATGATGTCATGACGTTGGCCACACCCACGACGTCTGTGACGTCAGGGAGTGGTATAAGATTTTTTATCATCCCATCACTGCTTGGCACCCAAGGTGTTTTTGGACATCAATTACCAGAAGCCCACATCAGTACACCTGTTGATCAGGTCTTCTGGGAACTGAAGTCCGAGAACATTTGGAGTGCCAACGTTCACCACCGCAGCCCTAGAGCCACTTTTTGGGACCTTATGCATGCTTCCTGCAAATGGCATTTGACCACCTGAACAAAAAATAGACCAAACTCTGAAGCATTAGTCAAAATTACACAACAAAATGAGGTGCTCTTGCACACTGACAATGTCTTAAAGGATTGGTTCAGCTCAGATCGATATTAAAATACATCTTATCCTTCTAGATTACCTGGCAAGATGTTTGGCCATTGAATCCTGAGGATAAACCAGACTGTAGCAGAGGCATGAGTAACAAAAAGCTGACAAACATGCAGTTCCAAGTAAATACAGCAGCTGCTAAGCCAACTCAATCTTTTCATTAGGAAACATCAAAAACACAGCACTCTTCAGACACTTTCCAATACTAATAAGGAAAATCTAAATTATCCTTTCTAAAAACAATATTAAACCATAGATGACAGGACTGATACCCCTCTCTACCTATAGGGTCCCTGGATACCACAGTGTGTATCATATTTCTATATGAAAAGAAAACAGCTAAAATACCCTACTTTCAAAGATGATAAACAATGAGAAGGGGTGGGCCCTGGGATGAGGAAGTGAGTGTTCTCCAAATACTAGGAAAAGTAACACGAGCCATCACAAATATTTAAATTGGTTATGTAAAAATTTAAAAATAAATCTCGGCATGTCTCCAGGTTCATAAAAGAGCAAATAAAAACCAGACGCTCTTTCTTCAAGCTTTTGAGACTGTGCATTGCTTGTGATTACTGTGGTGTCAAACCAGCTTTATATGGTAGACACACACTGCTCTGGAATACATTCCAGTGCATTTGGCAATACTAGAATAGAAAAGCAAAACAGACACTGGGATTTTTGTTGTTGATGATGAACCTTTTCTTTTGAAACTCGTTAGAGGTTACAGAAATTCCACAGATTATATAACATTTTCCCAGGATCCATCCACTTTGTTCCAGTGAAATCCTCCACATATCTACATACTTCACTATTTGCTTTCAGGAAACTCCAAACCTTCGCTCTCACTTATAACAAGATCCACATTAAATGGGATTGCCTCCTGGCGGGGTTTCCTGTACCTTTCAAAAAAATAATAATCACATGACAAGTATTTTACCTTGATGCTCTACAGATTTTCAACAAAGAGCCACTTAATCCAGGCAAAGCCGTGACAAATTTAGACTGTGACATTCAAAACTAAGCAACAACTTCTACAAGAGTAATTGAACTGATGTCACTTTTGTAGAGAAATGTACAGCATATAAAGGGGGAGGCCTGCATCTCCGTTCCAAATTTAAGATTTAATAAGCACTAATGATACATTTGGCTGGCCACCACTGGAGACTGATCCTTCTTCTGATCCAGCAAAACAGTTCTTATGACAGAGGAAGTATTTCCATACCCTTTACATCTGTAGACTTTGGACTCATACAACTATTGTGGCACATGAAGCCTTTCACGGGTGACAAAAGCCATGTAACCAACTTTAATTTATCAGGCTGCTGTATTCCAAGACATGAAATTACATTTCCTTCAGTGGCATTATTCCAAATGGATAATTCAGAACATTGCCCAATGACCTACTAAACATGGCTCATAATGGACTAGTTTATCACAGCTGGAAAGCACCTGTTTTCATTCAGTTTGAAAACCATTCCTTTTAAGGACAAAACACACATTTAAACTTTCACAGTGGGGAAATATTTAGTTCTTCCACTTGAACATTTCTTCATGAAAGGCAGCATGGAAGTGTTATATTAGCCTGTGTTTGTTGAATGCCAAGAAATAAGAGGTAAAGCAAGGGGCAGAAAAATATCCTTCCATGATTCTGGAAGCATGTTATCTAGGAGTAGAATTAGTCACTCAGTATTGAGAACAGTATTGAGAACAGTATGGGACTGTGGTGGCTCAAGTGGTTAAGACACTGAACTCAATGACTGGAAGGTTGGAGTTCGATTCCCAGGTTCTGCATGATGGAGTGAGCTCCCATCTCTGTCCCAGCTCCTGCCAACATACCAGTTCGAAAGCAATAAATTGCAAGTACTGTAGATAAATAGGGATGACTTTAATGGGAAAGTAAACAGCGTTCTATGCACTCCAATGTTGAGGCATGCCTGCCATATGTCTACGGAAATGTGTGCAGATGCAGACAGCACTGGCTCTTTAGCTGTAAACAGAGATCACTGAACCCTAGAATCAGATACAACTGGTTTTCGAGCAAGGGTGACCTTTACCTATACCATTCAGAACTTGGCTTTCACTCAAAACTCAAGTTTTCAGCTTGTACATGTAACAGCAGATTCAACACACTCCCTGGCCTCACATCATACTAGCTATGCAATTTTGACTCATACAGTACATGTAAACCCTACACAGATGTTTCTGCACCTGTCTGCCAAACAGGTAAGGAAAATGAGGGCTTGTGTATCTTGTATTGAGGTGTGACTGTTACTCCTTATAATGCAAAAAAAGGATCACCTCCCTCCTGCATCCTTAAAATGTCTTAATAGTAACAATCTTCTTCTTCTTCACCATCACTGTCATTGCCATCATCGTTATCGTCATCTTGTTCTATCGTATCCAAATCCAAATCTTGGTGATCCTCATGGCGATCAGCCATGAAGACTGTCCTAAGAATATAACGCAGTGGCTTTCCATCTGGCACCCATACCACTGATCCAGTTCCACAAGTCACTTACTCGTCCTGAGCCCTTTTGGCATGCAAAGTCCTCTTCATCCCCCAGGCCAGTGTTGATGAAGCTGCTGCCCTCCATCAAGATGCATTCAAGTGGGATTTAATCCACTTGGGGACCATCACCCTTCCCTGTGGACTTTGGCACCCAAGGCTGTTGGTCCTCAGGTTGGACAGGTTAGTTTGCCACCTGACACCCGGCATTGAGTCGCTGGCAGCATTGTCTACTCTATTACCATAGCAGAATAACCAGGCCAGACTGTGAGTATCAATATTACTGTCCTATTTCAGTGAGTATCAATATTACTGTCCTATTTCTAAAGCAGTGATGGCGAACCTTGGAACTCCAGGTTTTCTTGAACTTCAATTCCCAGGATCAGCAGGAGTGCTGACTTGGACTTCTGGTAATTGAAGTCCAAGAACACCTGCAGTACCAAGGTTCGCCATCACTGATCAAAGACAATTGTTGCTGTAGCAGTACAGTAATACCTCGGATAACGCTAAGACTTGTTTCCACAAGTCTTGGTGTTATCCGATTTTTAGTGTTATCCGATCCATGTTAAAATCCTATGGGATGGATCAGATAACGTTAAAGCTCCATAGAGATACACTGTAACCACACAGGCTTTAGCGGTTGTTATCCGATCCATCCCATAGGACCTCAATGTTATTCGATCCAATTCTCCTCCCAGATTACTTAACGTTATGCGATTTTAGCATTATCCGAGGTAAATGTTATCCAAGGTATTACTGTAATTCAGTAACGACCAAGTAATAGAGGACCTGGAGACTCCAGTAATAGTTGATGGCTCCTATTCAGTTTTATCCAAATTTGGGCATGTGCTTACATTATTTTCTACTCAGCAGAACATGCAGAAAGTTAGACACTTCCCCGGCAGCTCCAAAACTTCTACTTGACATATCATCTCCTCTTCTCCTGGGATAGGAAGACCCAAGAGCAAGCAAGGTGACTGAGGTAAAGCTCTCCAATATGGTGGTCTTTGCCTGGAGTGTCTCCATTTTCCTTTCTTTAATACAGGAGTTCTCAACCTTTTAAAGCCCAGGGACCGAGTCACGTTCTCTCAGCTTCGGGGGCTGGATGGTCATTTTGCCCTTTCTCCACTACATGGCACTTCCTGATGTGGTGGAGGCAGGGGGGCACATGAAATTGTGCCATGGGCTGCATCCTGCCCATGGGCCACAGGCTGAGAATCCCTGCTTTAATAGCTTCAGTGTTTCTGCTGGATATAACAAAAGTTTTCTCAAACAGAGAGTTTAAGAAGAAACTTATAATTGCTAGAAGACAAGCTGGTCAAGAGAGAAAAAGTTTAAAGGCACATATGCTCAACCTTGTCAATGCCACACACAAATGTGTAAGTAACATCCTAGAGTTTAATACCATCACCAAACTCAGCAAGACTGCACTCTTCTGCACAATTCTGCTTCTCCAGGCTCTTCTCTCTAGGCTGTACCATGGAGTCCTTGAAGCTACCTGTGTAAAAGCTCCTCACTTACCTTTTGTTCTAAAACTTGACTTGGTCCTGCCATCTCAGTAACCCACCTTCATCTTTCCTATATTCTGGTAGACTTTCAAAGCTCTAGTACAGGGGTTCTCAACCTTTTCAAGCCAGGGGCTGGGTCACGCTCCCTCAAACAGTTAAAGGGGCTGGACTGGTTGTCCCCACCACCACCACCATTTATAAGTGTCGTAAATGGATTTATGAAGGCCACAGACTCATTTACGGGTGTCCTAAATGCATTTACAGGTTCCCAGCTGATTCCGGTGGCAGCAGCAGATGGAGTGAGGGCAGGGACTGAATTATTTGGCACCATGGGCCAGATTTGGCATGCGGGCCATAGGTTGAGAACTTCTGTTCTAGAAGCATGTTACATACTGTGCTGGGATTTAAGAGTGTAGTCTTTCACACTGAGTAAACCTCTCCATCAGGCAAAAGGAAAATGTTAAACTATCAAGCAAAATTTAATGATTTATTACTGGTTGATTGACAAGCAGTACTGTTCTGTACAACTGGTTAGAAAATTGTTTTTCTCATCAACCTAGACATTCTCCGTTAAAAAAAAACACCATACATTTGAATCCAATCTTTCTTCAAAGAATGTAGGGCAGCCTCACCTTATCTTCACAAAGGCAGATTTATTTATTTATTTATTTATTTATTTATTAGTTCAAATTTATATTGCCCCCCACTTGCCGTGGCAACTCAGGGCGGCTAACAGACAATACATTACATTACATTACAATATAATATGTTGGGGTGGGCACAGGAGGAGGGGCGGCAAGGTCCTCAACCTACCCTGGCTTCTTCTTCCCCTGGCAGTTGGTATAGGCACAGAGGGAGGGGTGGCAAGGTCCTCATCCTGCCCTGGCTTCTTCCTCCCCTGGCAGTTGGTATAGGCACAGGGGGAGGGGTGGCAAGGTCCTCATCCTGCCCTGGCTTCTTCCTCCCCTGGCAGTTGGTATAGGCACAGAGGGAGGGGCGGCAAGGTCCTCATCCTGCCCTGACTTCTTCCTCCCCTGGCAGTTGGTCTCTCATTAACATACAGAAAACTAAACTATTGCAAGTATAATGACTGGTTATTGTGTAAACCAGGGGTCCTCAAACTTGTTAAGCCAGTTCAGACAGTTGAGGGGCTGGACTGGTGGTCCCAGTCATGGCAACCACCCCAAGCCCCCCACTCCCCATTCACCTCTAGCCCTCCACTCCTGCTTCATGGGATGGGTGAAAGAGAGGTCCAGGCTGACCTCGGCCATGAGTTTGGGCAGGAAAAGCTGTCCTTGGTTGCCCCAACTGCTGGACAAGTTGCCCACAGCTGCTACAGCTGCTGGAAAAGCCATGCTCGGCCAGAGCAGCTGCCAGACAAGCCACATGCTGCCACTACAGCCACCGGACAAGCTGCGCTCAGCCAGAGGGGCCACTAGACAAGCCACCTGCACCCACTCTTGCGTATACTTCTGCCATCACCGCCTCAATCCTTGTCCCCTGTGCTTGTCCTGTCCCTAATGGTGCTCCATAGCAGGCTTACAACACTACCCTGCTACAGAGTGCTGTTAGGGACACACCAAGCCAAGTGGAGAATTGAGGAGGCAGCCGGAGCAAGGTTGCAAGCCACATGATTTGATGCCATGGGCTGGATCCAGCCCCTGGGCTGTACTTTGGGGACCCCGGTGTAAACACTTGTGTTGGCCCCTTGCAAACAGGTTTTGCACAAGTTTGTTCATCATCATCACCATCACCATAACCAAAGGGAAGCCATGCAGGGCTGGCTCTGTTTTTTGGCAGAATGAGGTAGCTGCCTCAGGAAGTAATTTCTAGAAGCCAACATGTTTAGCCTACATCCCTCAGAAATGGTGAAGGTGGCTGTTCCACCACTACTACTGAGATAAGATTCAAGTGCCAGTGCAGTTATCTTCTCTGCATAAACCGAGAGAATATGCTAAAACAGAAGCAGTCATCTGTCTTAAGCAATAATATGTCTAAAGCTGGTCATGATTATGTTAATAAAGTGAAGAAACCCTACTAAAAACTACAGACTTTATAGACTATTAAGAAATTACTTTTTGGAATCTAGCCTGTGACCACATCCTTTACGTACTAATTGTTTTCTTTCTAACCATAGACAAGAAAGCCTTTATTTAACTGGAGGTGCCTCTAGCACTTCCTGCCAACATGCTCAGCTCATCCTTTCTAACATACACAAAAGAAGAAGAAAAGTGATAATTTTAGGCAGTTTAGGGCAGGAAAAACTGTTTGCGTGATATCCAGGATCAGCAGTGTGTGTTATATTTTCACACTGTTATAAACAGGAAAACCACTAGCAACAAGCTGCAGAGGGGAAGCCACTCTGAGATTTATCACCTCTCTCAACTCTGATATTTTGCTTCCTGAAGAGCTGGCAGAATGAGGAGGCAGCTCAGAAACAGGCCATTTCTGAATCCTTAAAGAAAATTCAAAATGCGACTTCATTGAATATGTGCTAAAAAATCTAAAGGACTGATGCCAGGTCAAAAAATTACAGTATAGTAATACCTCGGATAACGTTTACCTTGGATAACGCTAAAATCGCATAACGTTAAGTAATCTGGGGAGGAGAATTGGATCGAATAACGTTAAGGTCCTATGGGATGGATCGGATAACAACCGCTAAAGCCTGTGCAGTTACAATGTATCTCTATGGAGCTTTAACATTATCCGATCCATCCCATAGGATTTTAACATGCATCGGATAACACTAAAAATCGGATAACACCAAGACTTGTGGAACCAAGTCTTAGCGTTATCCGAGGTATTACTGTATAGTAATACTTCGGATAATGTTTGCATCAGATAATGCTAAAATCGCATAACATTAAGCAATCTTGGGGGGGGGGGGAGAATTGCATCGAATAACGTTAAATCCTATGGGATGGATCGGATAACAACTGCTAAAGCCTGTGCAGTTACAATGTATCTCTATGGAGCTTTAATGTTATCTGATGCATCCCATAGGATTTTAACATGCATCGGATAACACTAAAAATCAGATAACACCAAGACTTGTGGAACCAAGTTTTAGCGTTATCCGAGGTTTTACTGTATTAGTTTTTGGAAATAAGCAAAGATATAAAAGTTAAAACAGAGAATTAATACATGTGCAATGGGAGGGAGGTGGGTGGAGGGTGCACTTGTCAATTGTTAGACGTTATATATGTTGTTGGGAGCAGGGGTGCAATATAAACAAGGATGAATACTTAATGCACATTTTGTACGAAGCTAAATACTGTTGTGTTTTTCCTACTGTTTTGCTATGTGCATTTTATGTGTTTTGAAAATTAAAATAAAAGAATTATTTAAAAAAAAATAAAAGAATTATAAAAAAAAATTAAAAATAACATAGAAAAGTTAAAGGTACCATGATGATAAGACAGAGCACAAGGGAAGAAGAAAACTAAATTGATAAGTATGTAGCAACAATTCAGACAGGCCAGTGCATTTCAAGCATTTTCTCCATGGAACCATTTTCTCAGCTACGTAGAGATGTTTACAGGCCAGCCATGTACTGTACTGTGGAACATTTGGAACATACTTTTAAAAGTAGCTTTCAAACTTTTCTTCCTCCTTGAAAATGAGTGGCAGTTTTCCAATTACAGTTGTACCTTCCTTAAAGAGCATAATGTGTTCTACAGGATTGCTCTGTAAGTGAGTTTGTTCTTTAAGCGAAATACCATTGTAAGTTACCAATTGTGACTTCTGGTGGGGGGGATTGGCTGTTGTTTGTTTGTTTGTTTGTTTGTTTGTTTGTTTGTTTGTTTGTTTGTTTGTTTGTTTGTTTGTTTGTTTGTTTGTTTGTTTGTTTGTTTGTTAAAACTTGAATGCTGCCCTACTAGCAGAGCGACTCAGGGCAGTTTGTTATCCTAACAAACATTTCATTTTACAAATTCAAGCCCATACTTCAAATTTCACTTTTGAAAAACTATTCAGTGCCTTGTCATCCAAGTCCTTTCACTGATAAAACAAGTGGAAAATTAGCACTCCACTTAGTGACCAACCATTAAAATCATGGTCTGTAAACCACACAGCCATGTCAATTTATCTAATGCAGTGTTTCCCAAATGCTGGTTTTTGGACTTCAATTCCCAGAAGCCTAAGTCATTTCCCCAAAGCACTAATCAGCCAATGTACTGACTTAGGCTTCTGGGAATTGAAGTCCCCCTGTGGGCTGTGTACCCCTTGTTGGGAACCACTGATCTAATGTAACAAAAAAAGGAGAGAAATAAAGTTCTAGGAAAGTAATCACATGTCCACAAACCAATGAACACATATTCTGATTTTTTTTTCTTTAATCAATACTGTTTTGTTTTGTGAATATTGCACTTTTTAGAGCTACACTTTTTACTTGTATTCATACTTTTAGTTAGAAAATATTTCAATAAAGGAATGATCATGTACACATTATATACTGAAGATTCAACTGGCATTCCAGAAAATTAAATATTACAGATGACAACAGAAGGCTTTTGATGAAGCCCCCACAATCTACAGAAATGTATACCATATAAAACTGAAAGGGACTTTCCACAAGACTATGCCACAATGTTGTTTTATTAAAAAAAATATCAGGTGTCCCAGAATTTCTGCTTGAATGTGAAATCTTTGATTGGCCAATTATTTCTCAGACATTTCACTACATACACTGTGCCTTTGTTTTTAAGATTTTTAATGCATTTATGAGTTCAAAACGACATTCATTGTTCCTACCTACAGAGCTTGGAAGTAACTGGTTACTAATTCCTTTGTTGATAATAACCGCCAAGCACAATTCACATTTTTTAAACCTGGGATAGAAATTAAAGTCATTATGTTGCTGTTGAGGCGTGGGGGCTTAAGCAGTCTAACTAGGCAGTGTTGCCCATCACTTGTCAATGATGTTAGGCCAGGACTAAGACTCACCAAAAGTGTCCACCAAAGCATCCTCCACTGGATCCCTTGGGCAAGGTGAAAGCGGAGGGCACACATCATCGTCCGCCTAGCCAGTGGGTGACATGATATCCAAATGGCTAAAAAAAAAATAATCCCCACACAGATGGCCTTGGTTTCCCTTGTCCATTTGCATGTGCAGAATGTTGTCATGGAGATGTCTACCAGTACACAGACTTCTCGCTGAATAACGACTTCAAGGTATCCAAGGTACAATAATACCTCGGATAACGCTAAGACATGGTTCCACAAGTCTTGGTGTTATCCGATTTTTAGTGTTATCCGATGCATGTTAAAATCCTATTGGATGGATCGGATAACATTAAAGCTCCATAGAGATACATTGTAACCTCACAGGCTTTAGCGGTTGTTATCCGATCCATCCCATAGGACCTTAAAGTTATTCAATCCAATTCTCCTCCCCAGATTACTTAACATTATGTGATTTTAGCGTTATCCGAGGTAAACGTTATCCGAGGTATTACTGTATATTCCTGTTAGTCACGTGAAGAAGGTGTATGTATTTTGTGCACATCAGATTTCTCCTTTAAAGAAGAAAGAGGTCAGTTGGACAGACTGGAAGATAGCCCACTGCAACCCCCTTTAGGTTGGTGGGCCTTGGAGAGAATGGGGACAGAAATGTAACAAATCATATATTCACAGGCAGTTCATGCAAAAAAATATGACTCGGTAGGTGAAGGGAGAAATATAAAGTACAATATTTTTTTTCTTTTTAGAAAACCTCCCAAGATATGATCACCCCAAGATCTCAGCTGCGGGGAGGTTAGTAAATGCAAGAAATAAATGCAGAGGATTAAACACTGGAGAATCTAACATTATATCTAGTATTAATTAAATTGGGGAAAAGACCCATCTGTTACAGAATTAACATGGTTAATACTATTCTGTCCATGCCTGAATCCTCAACCACTTATTATGAGCCATGGGAATGAGAACATGCACAGACCAACAGAGGCAGAGAGAGACAAAGACTACAGTATTCATAACATAAAGTCCACTTGTAAACTTCTCTTTGATTATAAAGAATAATTTTACTACTTTGTAAGGTTAGGAGGCAGTCACCATGAATGGTCTACTAAGGTCACAAGTTTTAAATGTCTTGAGCCAAACTAAAAATTTGCAAGTAAGGAACTGAGAATTTCTTCAAAAGCTAGAAAGAGTGACCAGAGTACTGATTTTTTAAAACCAGCTCTGCTTTTCATGTTTTATGTTTTACAAAGATATTGAAGACAGAATTTCACTGACACTTCCAAGGAGAGATTTTTAAAATGGCTGTGTCTATAGGGAACAGACGGGATAAGAGGAAAAGAGAAGAATTTGCCATAGTTAATCAATGTCAATGAGCTGTACAGCGCATGACAGTCAGGGAAAAAATGAATAAGGAGAAGTTTGTGCAGGATGCCACAAACTTCCATAAATATCTCATTGCCATCTAATAAAATGTTCCTCACCGAAATCTAACAGCTAATTCACAAGACCAATCTGACATGTTTTTTAAAAAAACCCAAGTGAGTTGAGTAAAGCGCATGCTGAAATCATTATTGTTTGAACATAAGCCCTGCACAGAATTCAACTAACATTTGCTGTGTCAGCATTGGTATACATGCTTCTGTGTCAGAGAGAGATCAGTAAAATGCAGACTCTTAAAGCTTTTACCCATTCATCTTGGGTTGTCTTCATTCTAGACACTCCAATGGAATACTGAAATATTCTTTTGTGTTCATTTCCTTACAGACACAGAAACCTTCTTGGAGAAAAATGCTACTTTCCATCAAAGTAGGAAACAAGCTGCTTCTGATAGTCATAGACTTTTTAATTCAGACTTCAGCAAAGCTTGTTCCTTATTTTCCCTTTTGGACTACAGTTCCCAGAATCCCCATTTTGTATGGTTAGTGCCCACACTAGCTGAGTGTTCTGAGCGTTGTCGTCCAAAATGTACCTAGATTCCATAACAAGCATTTAGGATTTTAAAGATACAATTTGAGCCAAAAACACATTAAGCCTGTTAATATTGCAGAGAAGTTACTGAAACAACTTTCTTTATTTGTAAAATCAGACTTAAAATGAATCCGTTGTCTACATTCTGAGGATCACTCAACAAGAAACAAGCTACCTTATTTGCCAGCATATAAGACGCATCAGAGTATACGACGCACCCCATTATTACCAAAATGGCCCACTAGATGCCACTATATACAGTGAATACGGCATTTGCCAGCACACAAAATATACTCCATTTTACTGGTGTATTTTAAGGGGGAGAATTGTGTATTATACAAATACAGTAATTTATATAATCCTAGAAATAAGGGAGATCATGCTCAGATGTTTGCATAAGCAAGAACTTCTCTCTTCCAGTCACACACTACTCTTTTGTTTCTGGTCTCAGATTGCTGGATTTCTTTACCATTCTAGCTGTCTCGGCAATATCTCCAGCTATCCTACTCCATATGTCTTACAGCTCCCTACATGAAACCTTCCTGGAGAGAATTTTTCCTCCCAAGAGTTTGATGAGTGTACATTAGCTCACCTTTTTAAATATTGGTCTTTATACTTCCATTTTCTCACTTTAGCTCATATTTTTATTACTATATTATTGTCCTTTAGTAAACTTCAGTTGGGACCGAAGGTTTGAGCATTCGTCTCTGACAATCTCAAGAAAAGTTTCTTACAGTACTTGCCTTAACCCTATGGGTCACATTTAAGCAAAAGTCAAAGGATCAATTGAGGTTTTAACCAGCAGAGGATTGAGGGTTTGGTGGGCAGAGCTTCTTATTCTGATTGGGAGGTTCATTCATTCATTCATTCATTCATCCATCCATCCATCCATCCATCCATTCATTCTGAAGTGATTAGTCCTCTGACCATATCAAGTTAAAATATAGCTAAATATATTAAATAAGATATAATCACATGGAATGAAATAAAAATAGGTTAAAAATAAAGTAATAAGACATCAGTAAAATGGCATATAAAATTTACATGATAAAACTATCAATAAAATTCATGACCTTGACATGCAACCCCTATCTGATCAATAAAACAACTTCTTTTTTAATAACCCCAACTATAATTTTGACAGTTCTAATGTTTACCTATTTATTTGTACCCTGAAGGAAATAAGTTAATCTTTCATTAGAGTACCAGTACTGTAACCTCGGATAACGCTAAAACTTGGTTCCACAAGTCTTAGTGTTATCCGATTTTTAATGTTATCTGATGCATGTTAAAATCCTATGAGATGCATTGGAGCTGCTGCCCTTTAGGAAGAATCTAAAAACATGGCTGGCGGGACAGATATGGGGTGCAGAAGGTATAATGACCCCAGCACACTGGATGATCTGAGCCCCTCTCTTTCTCTACTTTTGTATTAGTAGTTGTAGCATTTGGTGTGTTTTTAATCTTTTTTAGATTTTAATTTTAAATTTTAACAGTTTTAAGGTTTTTATATGGAAGCTTCCACTTCCTAATTCTGGGCTCTACCTGCCCAGAGAAGGATAAAACTAACATCCTCTGGCCAGGAAGAGGAATGGACTTCAGCAGTTTGTGCTGTGTTGTTTTTTCTTATTGTAAGCCGCCCTGAGTCGCCACGGCGAGTGGGCAGCAATATAAATCTAAATAAATAATAATAAGTAATAATAATAATTGGATAAGGTTAAAATTCCATAGAGAATTTAGCAAATAAAGGCTTTAGCAAATGTTATCCAATGCATCCCATAGGACCTTAACATTATTCGATGCAATTTTTTCCCCCAGATTGCTTAACGTTATGCGGTTTTAGCGTTATCTGATGCAAATGTTATCTGAGGTATTACTGTATTTTGTTTTATCTAATAATGTCTGGGCTCTTATTGTGGCATATAATTGACAACTAAACAGAACATGTGCAGTATTTTCTATTTCTGATGTTCCACAGACACATGTTGTCTCAGAATATGGTACATGATTAAATCGCCCATATTTAACCATAGAGTCTAACTGCTCAAATCTTGCTCTAGTAAATGCTGTTCTATGGTACTGAGTCAGATAACAGGAGCGTAGTGTGGGGGTCATGAAGGGTCAGACTCAACTGTGTAACTAAACAAGAGCAACACAAATCAGGTATGAAAAGCCAAGAACACTAGTAGGGAAGCTTTGGCCCATTAGATATTTAGGATCATAGCTCCCATAATTCCTTGCTACTGGCTATGGTGGATAAGAGCTAGACATTCCAGATACTTAGAAAGCCAAATCTTTCATCCCGCTCACAATAGAATACAAAGCCTTGGATTCTAACTGTCTTTCTGTCTACTTAAAAGTGTGCCTAACAGTTAACCCCCACCTTCTCTTTTCAGTCCCTCTGCTACTCTTAAAAATTTACTCTTAGAACTAAGAAGACCATTGTTCACAGTAGTGATGGTAATGGTGTGCACAAGGGTCAAAAGAATTGTGTGGAAATACCCCATCTCTCTACATGCTTGAAGATAAACTTGAAATCCAACCCACAGTAAACATAAACTTGTTCTCATGGCTGAGTAGACCCAGCAAAGCCATTATTGTTAAATGCATTGCCAGAAACCACACAATATGGTTCAGATATAATAGTCAAACTATGGTGCATTGTAATCCCTATTTACATACACAAACCCCACAATCAGCCACTTCCTCAGGTTAAGCAAAACATTGGTTGCCCTATCCAGATGTCATGGCAAAGGATGATCTGCTCAAACCTAAGAATGATGAATAAAAAGAAGCACAGGATAGAAGAAAGAGATAAGGACACACAAGAACAAAGGACAGAATAAGTGCAATTGGCCAAACTGTGACTGTTTTTGACATTTGAACAAGGCAACTTTCACACAGCCAACAGAAACATAGACGGGATCATATTCCATGTAAACAGGAGGCAAAGCAGGAGATTAAGTCCTCTTGTGTGCAGGATGGAGAATGTAACAGAAAACAACAAGTGCAATTGTCTTTAAAGTGCTATGGGTTTTTGTTTTTGTTTATTCTCTGATATGCCTGAAACACGGACTAACACAACTACTATTAAAAAAAACTACAGAGGTTACAGATCACGGGTTTCTAATATTTTCCTGCCAGGGGCCAGTTCCTGCCACTGCGCTCAGCTGTGCATGCTGGAGGTGTGGCCGCACCCACTGTTTACATTTTCATCGTCATCGGCGTCAGCACCATCAATTGTGCTGTTTTGCACAGCCTCCGCTCTTTCACAGGGTGGCGGGCGGCTTTTCAAAACATATTTGCTCCAGTTTTGGATTTTTTTCACTGCTTCTCTTCTGCTCTTTGGCAGCCAAACTGCAGACGTTGGCGACTTCATGTTTCCGCGTTGGGAACCCAGGCGCTGACGTAAGCTCTGCCTGGCACCGGAAGTCGCCAACCACCACAGTTTGGCTGCCAAAGCGCAGTGGAAAAGCAGCCAAAAAAATCCCAAAACTGAGTGCAAATGCTCCAAAAAGCCTCCCACCACCTTTGGGAAGCAGCAGAGGCTGTGCAAAAAGCCACTAAAATGGTGCAATTGCAGCACCCGTGGTAAGTGATGTATTCTGACTTCCGTTGGTGGGGACAGTTCTAGTAGTGCCCGGATGGCCACTGTGGGCCAGATTAATGAGTTCTGTGGGCCAGGTTAGGCCCATGGGATGTAGGGAAATGCTTTTTATAGACTGTTCTATCTGAGCAACGTGGTTCTGATCCAGGTTGGGACCTGTGTCCTGAATCACAGGGAACCCAAATGCCGATTATGTTTTGCATGTAGCATGAAGTTTAGACCTGTTCACACTTTATGTGAACTGGGGGATGGTAGTATGGCTATTATTATATTTCTGTTTGTATCAACTCAAAAGATCCTATGTTAATTCAGCCTCCATAGATTAAAGTACTCTAATGAAGAAGAGCACCTTCTCCACCTTTTCTGAGGAAGGGAATGGTCCAGTTTGATACTCATTCACTACACAGCCATTCCTGGCTAGGCTGCAGCACGAAGGAGAAATGAGCTCTTCTTATTGGAGTGAAGGGATGGAAAATGCTGTGTTTGTTTAGTTAACAGTTTTACAGCCCTGAAGCTAAGAGGGACATTTTGTACAATAGACACCCGGCACATTCCTCCCGTTGATCTGGACACTGCAGACGTGCAGGAGTCACCAAAATAGTACACTTGTGTAAATAAAAGTAATGAGGGGGGAGGAAAAGACCACCCCCTTCAGTTTCTCAAGCAATATGATTTATTTCTGGGGCAATGAGATAAATACATTCAAAACTTCGTCTAAAATATGTAGAGCTAGTCGTTGCTACAGTTACTGTTCCTGGCACGACATTGTAAGATTCCAGTCACACAATGCAATAGGTCAGCTCCCCTCGACATGTTCCAAGATCTGAAATATCCATGACTGTGCACTAAGGCACAAAGAGAAGCCAAATGTTTGGTCATCACAGAGGCTGCCCGCCCACTTTATGCAAATCCACCAAGAATCATGTGCTAAGAGAAAAGCTTCCCTAAATCAGCAAGAGTGCATGGCCTGATACATCACTGAAATTCTGGTCCCCTGTGGTCACATGGAGTAACTCGTAAGCTGGGAGCAGCACCTGCAAACATTCCTCAGGTACATACATTAAACGTGCACATACACACATGCACAATAAACCCACACACACTAGTCCTCCCATGTGTGTACACACTTATAACATGTACAGCCTTTCTTCCCCTCCACTTCATTTCTCAGCATACAGAAATGGAGATGTTTATGCCTGAGCCCTCTAAACCAAGATCATGTCTCTCTACCATCGGGTGGGGAACTAGGTATATAAATCTGAATCTCCAGTTACCGTATTATTATTACAGTGTTACCTCGCATAATGCGTTCCACAGGATTGCTCTTTAAGCGAGTTTGCTCTTTAAGCGAAACACCATTGTAAATGACTAATGGGGGGGGATTGAGAACCCCGATTTATTTGTTAAGTGAGTTTTTGGTTGGGTTTTTTTGTTAAGCGAAGCGAACATTCTCAGAAAATTCTGCTCTTTAAGCGAGTTACTCTTTAAGCGAAATGCTCTTTATGTATTATTATTATTATTATTATTATTATTATTATTATTATTATTATTATTATTATTATTATTATTATTATTATTATTATTATTATTATTCCGCCCCCTCGAGTATACTCGAGTATAAGTCGGGTTTTTTAGCCCCCAAAATGAAGTCCCAAAATGGGACTCAACCTATACTCTGGTCAACATACACACTCAAAAACATACCCACAAATGTCTAGATTAATTAATTTACCTTATTTTCATGTATTTTAATTACTGAAACTCACTAGCAGCTGGTGCATTTTCCACCCTGACTTATACTTGGGTCAATTTATTTTCCTAGTTTTAGAGTTCCAAATTGGGTGCCTCAACTTATATTCGGGACGACTTATAGTTGAGTATATACAGTATTTTATTCTTCAGCAGAACTAAGCTCCCACCAAAGTTTTCCTATAGGATGCCAGGAACCCAATTCTGCTTAGAAACAATGTGAGGAAAAATACATTTCAGTATTCTGTGTTGTCCAGCGAAAAACATCTCCTGCCAAACTGCCCCTAAGGCCTGATTCTACTGGAAAGTAGAACATGTGAAAATAACGCATCATACGCTCAGCTTTCCAATGATGGCTGCAGCATATAAGAGGACATGATACACATAATGAGGCATAGCACATAACAGTCCACATAGGTGACCTCTGAGGCCTGCCTGTAGGACAAGGGTCACTTCTCCCACCTTCAGTTGTAAAAGGAAAGGAATAGAGTTGGAAAAACCATATGTTGCATTCACAAATTTGGTGAGCGGCACAGCCAGTGTCCAAGGACACATATTGCATACAGCGCCAGCACACTTGTCCTGTGCCCCCCCCAACACAAACAAACAAAACAGGTGCACATTAATATGTGATACAGATGCCATTTACCACTTGACATCTGGGAAAGCAAAGGGGAGCCTAATCTCCATGAGTCAGCACTGAACCCAGAACTTGCTTTGCCCACCACACAGCATCCACTTAGAAAAGGAAAGATAAAGAGTAAATGAAGCCTGCTTGGCCAATATGTTGAGAAGTGGTTTCCCTTCTCCTTCATCTTCTTCAGTGACAAAATAAGGGGAGAGTGAAACCCCAAGCTAGAACCTCGAAGAACAGTTTGTTGAGATATTGGCTCATTCCAGCTTTGGTCCATGACCACCTTCTCCAAACAGAGTAGACAGAGGAAGAGCAAAGCTGACACATGATGTCCGAGACCGCAACTAGGATAGAAACACTCTTTTGTTCCTCCCTTCTCTTCAAGGAAACACCCTGCCTGAGGCTTTCATAGGCCAGATGGGGCGGTCTTACAGGCTAGAAGTTCCCATTCCATACTGTTGTGCATCTCCATCTTGGAAGTATTTACACTTTCCAAACCATCAAGCAGCTGAAATAAAATGTGCCATTGGCTTACTTCTATGCAGGTCCATTCTGGTCTGCGGAGAAAGAGACATCTAGATATGGGTTAATTTCTGGATGGTTCTTTTCCACAGAGAATTAAACATCTCTACTCCTATTGGAATGAAAGCAGTGATGGGATGTTACCGGTTCAGACCAGTTCACCCGAACTGGTCGCACCCCATCAGGAGGGGTCGCCAGGGGGTGGTAAAACCCCGGGCAACTGGTTCGATCGCCTCTCCGGCCCCCTCCAAAAATGTTTTTCCAGGCAGCTAAAATGGCTGCCCGAAACTGCACAAACATCAAACCTCCATTTGATGCTTGTGCAGTTCTATTTTTTAGTGCACATGCATCAAACAGAGGTTTGATGCATGCACACTAAAAAAAAGCACTGTGCATGCATCAAACGGAGGTTTGACGCATGTGCAGACATTTTTCATTTTTTAATTTATTTTTTGCTCCGCCCATGACGTCATGACATCGGCTACGCCCATGACGTCACTGACGTCACAGTGGGATAGCGAAGATTTTTACAACACACCACTGAATGAAAGGCTGTGATTTTTCCCCAAGCAAATAAACAATTGCTAGTACAGTACTGATCTTATGGCCAGTATATGATACAATTTTAATCACATTTATTTTGAATGTGTGTCAAAATAAAGCTTCTTTAAATGTGTTTATAATACACTCAGACCTTCAGGTCTTCACTGAATGCATGGGCAGCAGAGCAAAACCATGACTGCTAAGCTCTGCCAACCATCACTGATTTTGAGTCCAAGCTTTAATCGAGTCCATGATGGGATTTACCTTGAGAAAACTGGTAACATTCTGTGCCAACTGGGTTGCAAGAACAGATGCTCATTGAATTGTAGCTCTGTCCTTGCCATTACATACTCTGACCTCTTTCCCTTCCTCCCTCTTCACATGTCATTTCCAAAGGAGCACTGCCAACCCTATGGGCCTTGCCCTTCAATAGGCACACGGCCTGCTTCACATTTACATGGCAATCAAGCTTGGATTCAAAAAATAATGTTCTCTATGACTGTATTTCTAGGAGACAAAACTGTTTGCCAAAAGTCATCATTGCCTTGCTTGTCTTTTAATTCCAAGCTATTTGCAAGGGTTAGTGACAGGACAGAGAAGAAAAGGTACAGAAATTGAAGAGTACAAGTATCAGAAATGGTTTTTATTCAAGTCAAAATGAAAATGCCGTATCCATCCCACTCAGAATTGACAAAAAAGGTGGGCAGGTAATCAAAAGGGGTAACTTTGACCCAAGAATCAGGATTATTGGGATGGCAGTTCTCCCTTCCCAATTTCTTATGGTACCATTCTTCTTTTTCAGGTGCCATATCCATTTCAGATACAGTAATACCTCGGATAACATTAAGACTTGGTTCCACAAGTCTTAACATTATGCGATTTTTAGCCTTATCCAATGCATGCACCAGATAACGTTAAAATCCTATTCAGGTGGATCAGATAACGTTAACTCCATAGAGATAAGCAACAGAGGCTTCAAGGGAAAGTCAAGGAAACATGCTGGAAACTTAAAGAACTTTAAGAAATAATTGTCTAAAGGGTAAATACATTACTAAAACATGCCAGACCACCCTGACTTTAGGGGAACAAAACCATACAGCATTTTTAAATTTTTGAAAATTTTATACAGTGCTGTTTTAAAAGATCTGAACAGAAGCTAGGAAAATGTTTTCTGTTAGAATCAGCCCACCTACCATTGCTGTAATAAAGGAAGTTCCCTCAGAGCTTTGCAGGGTGTGAAAAGCTTAATTGCTTTGTAGGTGAAATGTTTCAGTCTCTGCTTGTTTTCCATTGACAATGCACGAGGCTTGCAGAGCTACAATCTTGGGCTCAGGCTGTTTAGAATTTAAAGGGGAAACTTCATAAAGGTAATTGGGTCAAATTGTCTCTTTGCAATTATTTTTCTGCAAAGTGTTCTGGGTTACACTGGGGAAAGAGTCCCAAGCCTTTGCTTTGCTAAACTAGTCAGACCGGTTTTGCAAGCTTTTGTTATTCAAATGTGGCAAGGTGGAGAACAGGCAGCCCCTCCCTTTCTCCCAAGAGAAACTGGTGAGTCACAGCCACACCTCAGGGAATTTGAGGCAAAGGTTAACGTTAACATAATGGTTAACATAATGTTATCCAATCCAAATGTTGGCCTCAAATTCCCCAACGTTATGCGATTTTAGCGTTATCCAATCCAATCGTTATCCGGTGTTTTACTGTATTGGCTATCATCATGGCAATAGTCTTCTTGTTCTTAACTCCTCAGAACTGTTCTTCCCAGGACATGCCACACCAGTCTCAGATTCTTTAGCCACGAAGTCCATCCATGTCTAGGGCCTCTCTTCTTAGGGATCTTTCCTTGCAGAGTGAGTTGGAGTGTTCTACATTTCATGACATTCCTCATGATATGCCCAAGATATTGGGAGTTTCTATGCTTAATGGTCTTAAACAGTTCTTGTTCTTTATCCATCTAGCGCAACACTTCTACATTATACATGATGCCATTAGGGTATGTGTTCCCAACCTAAGCCCTGCAGGCTGGATCTGGCTTGCAGCGCTATTTCATGTGGCTCCCCACCCCTCCAAGGGCATTCAAGAAACAAAAGGCCACCTCTTTGAAGCTGTTGGGGCAAAATGGCCACCCCATCATGCAGGCAGGGCAAAATGGCTGCCTGGCCCTTGAATCTGACTGCGCGAGCGTGACCCAGCTCCTGGCTTGAAAAGGTTGGGAACCCCTGCATTAGGGATTATTATTTTTAAGCACAAATCTGGGAATAAATTATCACTGCCCAATCACTAGCATTTTGTCTCCCCTTGCTATGACAAAGTATTGACCAATTACTTGCTTTTTCCAAAACCCCAATCCAGCATGCATGGGTAAACCTAGCATGATCCTCCAAGTTTTAACAAACTGCAATTTCCATAGTCCCTCTTCATACCTGCTTCTGAGTAATGCTGATAAAATTTGCAGTCCAATATTTGGAGGTCCACTACTGCCCACCTCTTGCCTAGAAACTCCTCACTGTTCTCTTTCCAAAAGTTGTGACCAGAGAAGGCACAAACGTGTCCATGATAACTACAGTTTTCAGATCTAAACCATGGTCCAGATTGCTTCCGCCTCTGGCATAATGAACTTTACAGTTTCTTAACATACTTAAAACTCTCTGAAGAGCAATAAGAAAGCAACATGCACTTGAATTAGCAAAAATTCTGAATTCACTAAATAACACAACATACAGTAAAACCTCAGATAATGGTAAAACTTGGTTCCACAAGTCTTAGTGTTATCCGATCTTTAGTGGTATCCAATGCATGTTAAAATCCTATGGGATGCATCGGATAACATTAAAACTCCATAGAGATACATTGTAACCAGCACAGGCTTTAGTGAACATTATCCGATGCATCCCATAGGGCAGGGGTGCCCAAACTATGGCCCCGGAGCCAGATCCAGCCCTGGGTGCCAATTCATCCAGCCCACAAAGCCCTCATCACTCCTGGAAGCAGAAGTGAAATTTGTCTGTATGGATCTGGCCCCTGGGCCATAGTGACCGGCTCCCTGAACCACATGACCGTCCCATGGCCTGAAAAGTTTGGGCACCCCTGCCATAGGGTCTTTAACGTTATTCAATGCAATTTTTCCCCGATTGCTTAACGTTATGTGGTTTTAGCATTATCTGATGCAAACATTATCTGAGGTATTACTGTAGTTCCAAATGTCCGACTCTAGACTTGGTTGTCCTGAAGCTCTGTAATAATAATTCTAAATATTCAGCATCCTATTAACTCCTATAGTTTAGGAAACAAAAGGCTAAGTTTCAAGCATCCTGGAATGATTGTTTTGAAAAATGAAAGTTACATTTTTTTTCCCAGACACTCTGGCGCCAAAGATAGTAGGGGCAGAGAACTCAGGATCAAAACCGGAAGAATTTTTTTCACATTGGTTCTTACCAATTGAAAGATGGACATAGCTAATTATAAATCCACTGAGCATTTGATGCTAGGGTATGCTTTGGTGTAAGCCTAGAAAATTGCCCACCATTCTCTGGGGCCAGGACCAGGGTTTTGATAACAGAAACAGAGCAAATGCCTTAAATGTGCAGCAACCGAAATGCTCTTCTAGCTATCAAATGAAGACATAATACGTTTTCACCTTAAAAATTTCCTTATTAATAGTGAAGGTTGGGTGATTTTGTAAAAGGATGCTGGAGATATTTATCCAGAATTAGAAAGTGTTCTTTCAATGACCATCAGAAAATTGCCCACCATTATCTTGTGCCAGGGGCAGGGTTTTGATAACAGAAACAGAGCACATGCTCTGGTCACCTCCAGACTAGATTATTGTAATGCACTCTACACGGGGCTGCCCTTGATGACCATCTGGAGGCTTCAACTGGTCCAGAATGCGGCTGCCCGTGTGGTGATGGGGTGTGGGCGGTATGCACATGCCTCGCCTCTGCTTCGGGAGCTGCACTGATTGCCGGTTTGCCTCCGGGTGCAATTCAAGGTGCTGGTTATTACCTTTAAAGCCCTATATGGTAGTGGGCCAGGATACTTAAGAGACCGCATCACCCCAAGAACATCTGCCTGTCCCACCAAAGTGGACCAGAGAAGCTCTCTAGTTGTTCCATCGGCCAGAGAGGCACATCTCTCTGGCACTAGAAGGAGGGCCTTCTCTGTGTCTGCTCCAGCCCTATGGAACCTCCTACCAACTGAGCTACATCTTCAGATGGATTTGCTGTCTTTTAGGAAGAACTTAAAAACATGGCTGGCGGGACAGGTATGGGGTCCTGGTGGTACCATGACCCCAGCTCACTGGCTTGTTTGAGCTCCCCCCCCCCCCCGGTCTTTTAATCTTTTTAATCTTGTGTTTTTGAGTTTTTAACTTTTAAATGATTATTGGGACCTGTGGATGTTTATAAATTTTAAAAACTTTTTAAATTTTATAATTGTAATTTTGAAGTTTTTTAACAATGGGTTTGGGTTGGGTTTTATTATGCTTTTATGATGTTGTACACTGCCCTGGGTCGCCCCGGCGAGAAGGGCGGCATAGAAATGTAAATAAATAAATAAATAAATAAATAATAAAACTGCACTGCAAGAGTTTTCTCTTGCCTTTTTAGACTTCAATTTTCACTTGCATTTTCTTCACCTCATTGTAATTTGTTTAATTAATATAGTTAGGAGAATTGGACAACTATCTGTCAGTTATGCTTTGATTCAGATCCCTGCATCAAGCAGGGAGTTGAGGAGTGATTTTATGATTCTATGAAATATTGAGTTCTGGATATCCAGAATCCCAAATTTTTAAAATCCCAAATTCAGGACCCAGAAGGCTATACAATTCCAAATCCAAATGGGGACTTTTGATGCTAGTGCACGTCGATGCTCTAAGGCTTAAGTTTAGTAGTTTACAAATCCAAAGCTTCTGTATGATGCAGTTAGGATGATATAAAACTATTATAATTCTGTGTTGCTGATATATTTATTCTCCGAAGAACAGCAAAATGCAATCAGTGGTGAGTTAGTAGTGTAATGGGACTGGTTAAGACATCCTGCCAAACAGAAGAGATAAGAACACCTGGGGGGGGGGGCAGAAACACTGTGGCTAATTCAAGTGAAGAATTTGTTTAGACAAAGCGGTGTCAAGGGCACGATTTTAAGCACTGACAATAAATGACTGATAGCAGCTATGAACTCTGCCCATCTTGCCTTCTGCTGCATATACAGGTCATCTTTAATAAACATAGGGATCACGTGAAAAGAAATTTATCAGCATCACTGTACTAGTCTTGTGATCACTACAGGATCAGGAACAGGGCAAACTTACTCTGTATTCAGATTCAGCGTGAAACAGTGCTATGCCATTTCCAATTTAAACTTGGCATGGTTGTTATGATTGTGGAATCAAGAGTCAGTCTGGACAGGAGAGAAAACAGTAATAAGCAATAAAACTGAAGTGATTCCACTTTCTCCACTGGCTTTTACTGAAAAATAAATTTCATCAGTTTTACTGAATTGAGCAACATTTTATTGTTCACAGCTGAAGCCAAGCCACAGAACAATAAAAAGTCAAACCACAGACACACTAATCCTAACAGACAGAGAGACTCCTTTGTTTCCAGCTTCTGAAACCACACAAATTATTCTACCCCATTTCCTTCTATTCCTCTTTCCTGGTTTTTAAAAAATCACAGAACTTCAGAGTTCAAAGGAATCTTCAAGGTCTTCTAGTCTAAAGTTCTCCTCATTGCAGAACCTGTAATGCTGAATATAATGTACAGCATTTCTCAGATATGTTTGTCCAACTACTGTTAAAATACGTATAGGAAAGACAAGGTCACCACAGCCTGAAATAGTGTTATCCATATACAAGTAAAACCTCATATAACACTAAAACCTGGTTCCACAAGTCTTGGTGTTATATGATTTTTAGTGTTATCTGATGCATGTTAAAATCCTATGGGATCCATAGAGATACATTGTAACCACACAGGCTTTAGCGGTTGTTATCTGAAGCATCCCATAGGATCTTAATGTTATCTGATGCAATTCTTCCCCCCAGATTCCTTAATGTTATGCGATTTTAGTGTTATTCGATACTAATGTTATATGAGGTATTACTGTATTGTCTAATACAGTAAAACTTCGGATAACGTTAAAATTTGGTTCCACAAGTCTTAGTGTTATCAGATTTTTAGTGCTATCCGATGCATGTTAAAATCCTATGGGATGCATCAGATAACATTAAAACTCCATACAGATACATTGTAACTGGCACAGGCTTTAGTGAACGTTATCCAATGTATCCCATAGAGTCTTAACGTTATTCGATGCAATTCTTCCCCCAGATTGCTTAATGTTATGCGATTTTAGCGTTATCTGATGCAAATATTATCCGAGGTATTACTGTACTTGCTACCATTGACACATTTCTCCCAGTGTCTTGCTAATATCTGCTTTCTTGGAGATTTCAAGTTGGTTTCAGTCTGTTTCTACATAGCAACATGGAGTAAATGTGCTCCATCTTTGGCAATTATGGAGACCGAGCTCATATTTTCTGTTAAGTTTCTCCTAAATGCTAAGTATATCCAGTTCCTTTAAGCATTACTTCTGTGCCTTGATTTAAGCAGCATGCCTTAAATATGCAGCAACAGAAATGCTCTTCTAGCATATCAAATGGAGACACAATATGTTTTCACTTTAAATGTTGCCTTATTAATAGTGAAGATTGGGTGATTTTGTTAAAGGTTGCTGAAGATATTTGTCCAGAATTCGAAAGTGTTCTTTCAGTGTCCATTAGAAAATTGCCCACCGTTATCTGAGGCCAGGGCCAGGGTTTTGATAATAGAAACAGAGCAAATACTCTAACACCTCATTGGCTAAGGGTGCAGTTGTTGCATTCTTATGTTTTTACCAGTTTAGTCATGAGAACAAATTCTCTGATAGGCTGATCAATAACACAGGTTGTTCATTCCCTATGATGGTGAAAATGTCCTGTCCTTGGATCATCCTGGACCACCCTGAAACAATGATCTAGGAACATTTCCTTCTTGCTATTGTAGAGATACAGAAGTAGGTTGGATTCATCTATCATCAATTGTGTAAATGACTATTTGAATAGGGCTAGTGCAGCATAGCATGACAGTGTGGTGAAGGACAATGGATCATGTCATTGTGTGCCATATGCTGTATGCTTGTGTGAAACTGTTAATAAAGAGAGCTCCTGGGAGAAGGAGATTAAGAAGTTGGAGAGGAGGAGAGAGAAGATGTCTAAGTACCCAGCTAGGCCCCCACAAATCTCATCTCTTCATTCTGCTGGTCTGAATCCCATGTAGTAGGTCACTAAATGCAGTGCTCTTTGTCACTGAGTTTTACAACTAGGTTTGTGCTTGCTTGCTTGCTTGCTTGCTTGCTTGCTTGCTTGCTTGCTTGCTTGCTCGCTCGCTCGCTCGCTCGCTCGCTCACTTGTTACACTTATATTAAGCACCAGTCTGGGCAACTTACAAGAAATAAAACATAGACTATAAACAACAAACAACATCATGCAACAAATCAGTAAATCAATAAAACATATCACACAAGGATCACTACCATCACTAGAAACAGCTAGGATAGGTTGCAAACAATCTCCCTAAAAGCACATGGCCATCTGTCAGACTAACAATTGGTATATTAGGAGGAACAGAAATATCTTCAAAGATTTCCAAAATGTCAGCAGAGCTGGGTCAGATGTAATTTCTTCTGGCAATTTGTTCTATAACCAGGTGTTGGAGAAGGGTTTTGAGAGTCCCTTGGACAGTGAGGAGAACAAATAGGTCAATCTTAGAAGAAATCAACCCTGACTGCTCATTAGAAGGTCAAATAATAAAGATGAAGCTAAAGTACTTTGGACATCAGATGAGAAGAGAGGATTCACTTGAGAAAGCCTTGATGCTTGGAAAGGTCGAGGGCAAAAGAGGAAGGGGCCGGCCCAAGATGAGATGGCTAGATGGTATTGTGGAGACAATGGGCACAGAGCTGAGCGAGTTGAGGGGGATGGTGGAGGACAGGAGTGCCTGGCGGACAGTGGTCCATGGGGTCGCAGAGGGTCGGAATCGACTGTGCAACTGAACAACAAAAACAGCTAAAATGCTCTGTATCTGGTCATTTCCTTTCTTATACCTTTAGGGATGACCACCCAAAGTTTTAAACATTTGGGTGGAACAGGTATAATTCCTAAGGAAGAGGTGCTCCCTAAAGTAATATAGTCCCAAACTGTTAAGGACTTTATAAGTACAGTAAAACCTCATATAACACTAAAACCTGGTTCCACAAGTCTTCGTGTTATATGATTTTTAGTGTTATCTGATCCTCTATGGGATCCATAGAGATACATTGTAACCACACAGGCTTTCGCGGTTGTTATCTGAAGCATCCCATAGGATCTTAATGTTATCTGATGCAATTCTTCCCCCCAGATTCCTTGATGTTATGCGATTTTAGTGTTATTCGATACTAATGTTATATGAGGTATTACTGTAATAGCAAACACCTTGAATCTCACATGGAACAGTACGGATAACCAATTCAGACTAGCCAGAGCTGGAGTTATATGATCAAACCAATCAATACCAACGATCAGCCTGGCTGCCACATTTGGCACCTCCAGATTTTTCCGTGCCAGCCTCAGGGAAACATAGAAAGCATGGCAATAGTTTGTTCTGGTGATTACTGGTGCATATATCAAAGTCACCGGGGACTTCCTGTCCAAGAATTCTAGACAGCATCCACTGTTGATGTGGAAAAGGAGAGATAAAACTGCATTGGATATTTTAGCTCTCTAAAAAACTAATATTTACATCATAATTACATATATTCAGTTCCTTGGACAGAAACCTAGTAGAGTAAAATACAAAATTGTAGATATGAAATTATAATCGGCTTGTTGGCTCATCTGACTCCTCCCTCTCTCAATGTATGAATTTTAATTTTTTTTAACTTGCTTGGTTTTAATATTTAATATTAATTTCAACTGGATTTTATATTGTGTTTTATGTCTCTTTTAACCTTTGTTAGCTGCCCTGGGTCTCTTTGAGGAGGGCGGCATATAAATCTGTAAAATAAATAAATATATATATATAATCTGTGTCTCATGCAAATTTAGGGACGAAGTCACTGCTGCTTCAAATTGCCTCGTAAAAAGTTTGAGATATTAAAGGAGGGTTCACAACTGTTTGCATCTTAGCTGTGACTCTTTGATTTTTCCTCTCAATCTTGACATGTCTCTTGCTTCTTTAACATTATAGTCAACTGCTTCATAGCACAGATAAGCATTCTCTGTCATGTTGTAAAAATACTAAATGCATAATAAGAATAGTTAGTGAAAGAAAAGGAGTTAAATACTGTAATAAACTTAGTTTCAGATTTAAACAGGTAAGTGGTTGTTAATGCAGTCCTATAATATCTACTCAGTAGTCAATCTAAACTGTGGGTGACAGCTGACTCTAGTACAGTATTCCATTACCAACTGAATACCACCACACTTTCTATGTCCTTTACCAATGAATTTCACAATCCAAGCCACAAAACCTATTTGTAAATCACTGTGTCCACAAAGGCCAACATTTGTGGCAATTCTTTTTTCTCTATTGAATCCGAAAGATGGAGCACAATGCTAACAACAAGATTTTATGCATGTTTACATAAAAGTTAGCCAATCTCCGACAGGGCTTATTCCCAAGTATGTGTGTATAAGATTACAACCTTAACAACATAGATTTGGTACGAGGACTACGTCCTTTCCTTGTGTTGCATCTAAATGACTTTGTGCAAATATATGCCATAATAAATGTATTATTTTCTCCATCAAATTCTTTCTTATATTTACCATATCAGAATCATATTACCCATCCATTTCTAGGTGATGCTTCTTTTTAAAAGGAGAACCTGTTTTTGGAACTGTTCCACTGTTCCAACTATTTTAATCCAGCCTTGACTTGGAATTATCACAGTTGCTTAGAGAACAATTCATGCTATAATGTGACTAGTCCAGAGAAAACAAGACTAGTTAAATTTTGCAGCTACCTGGAAATGAGGGGTGTATCAGTCTATTCCAGATCAAAGCTGCCTGCTTTTAACAAGAGCCAATGTGGCTGTACCGAATATCACCCTATCTAGGTACTTGCTTGCTTATTAAAAATTTAGACCACCTTTAGACAAAAATAACTATCACAGTCCCCCACATGAGCTCAACAACAGGTCAGACTTTGTCTTACATATTTTTACAATCTGAAAAATGTAACAGAAAAGAATAAAGGATGATGAAAGAAAAGGAGGAGGAGCAAACTCTGGCTTTACAGTTCTCAAAGTTACAAAGTTCAATATAGACATTTGCAAGTAAACTGATATTACACTAGTTTTTTTGTGCATCCCCTCACAAGAAAAAAAAGACCCTAGAGCTGCTGTCTTGCTACGCCTTAGAGAACCACATGTATGAAACAATGTGATTTTTGGTAGTCAGCCAGCTGCTTTTCAAAATATTCTCCAAATTCTTCTCAAGTCTCTCTGGCATGAGCGGAGAAGGAAAGAAGCAGCTGCTGTATCTTGCTACTGACTTGGATTATCTGGATGGTGAAGAAATTTCAGTGCCAATTTAAAATAATGCAATAATTTAGAAAAATATTTAGTGAAATGGTTTTAAACAGTTTAAGATAACAGAAAAAACCAGTGTACTTGTGGGCAAGAATACAGAAGGGCTGAAACACAGTAAAAGAAAGGCTCACTGTATGTTTTATTTTGAAAAAATGAAGGAAATCACACTTGATTATTTTTACAGCTGATTATTTTTACAGTGTTCAGATAAATCTAAGATGGTGATATAATATATAAAACATAGCCTGTTGTCCACAGAGGAATGAGAAGTATATAGTTAAAATCATGTTCTTTTGTCATACGTGTGGAAGGCAAATAGCATAACATTCAATTGTTTCTATCATTTAAGTATTCCTGATGAAATTTTTGAGCATATCCCAAATACATGTTCCCTGAAAAGTCCCAGCAGTGACCTGTCAACTGCCAAGACAGAAATGACAGAACATTATGCTTTCAAAGTGGTAGCCGTTAGTTTCTGCAAACATATCATACAAAAACAAAAAATTAAGCAAATTAAAAAGTTGTGGAACCCTAAAAAATAACTGCTATATTTTCCTGTGAGCTTTTGTACAAAATTCACAGTGGAGGTCTCAAGTTCACATATTGAACAAACATATTGAACATGCACTTGGATGTAGAATGAGATTCACTATTTACATAGTCACTTGGCCAACTTTCCAGAGAACTCGGGCAACGTGAGCGAAGAGCACGGTGAACGTTTTCATCAAGACATTAAAGTAATGGAAGAACATTACCAAGGCCAATGGAACACCAACATGATGGCAGATTACTGTTGGTCCTTGATGAGAGACATTACACACCTTGAACATTGCAGAGTGTCCAAGAAATGGTTGTTCATGGTGATGTAAGGTCGATATTGTCAATTTACCTTTTTGTACATATTTTCATATCTTAACCTTTCAATTCTTACATGTTAATATGCTTTCAATCTCAACTTTGTGCTTCAGTTCATAATTATATGTTTGTTCAATAAAGTATTGCATATTGGATGTTATTTTATTAGGTCCGTATGTCTGTTTAGCTCAACGAATATGATGATAAATTTGCTGTTCATAGTTATATTGCAATATTTGAGATGTCAAAAACCTGATGTGCTAGAAAAAAACGGATGCCAGATTAGGAATCAGCACCTCAAAATTACCTTAGAATCGTTAGAGTACTTCATGCCAGAAAAATTGTGTTGACCAGTGTTTTATACAACAAAGTACAATGTGTCTTAGAGCCATACTTTTATGCTCAAGCTGTCACTGCTACTTAAGATTTTGTGGAAATGGCCAATTCATTAGCACATACTGTAATACACAGAAACTAATATCCATGTCCTTTGAGAATAGAGAATCAATGGAAGCAGCAATGCCCAGGAGAGAAGAACAATGCAAAGCCTGACTCAGTTCTTGTTTTCTGAAACTGATCTATTTCCCCCCCTTATTGATATTGGAACGGAGACTTGATATCCTTCAAAACAATATAAATATACATAAATAAGAGGTATATCCATTTACTACCAAAGCAGTGGCACACCCAAATGATTAAAATCATTAGGAAATGGAAATCTGTGATCAAGGCTGCTTTCAGAAGCACACTGCAGAACACAAATATTATTATTTACTATTTATTTATTAGACTTATACCCCATCTATCTGGGATGGACTTCCACTCTGGGTGGCTTTGTTGTTCAGTCACACAGTCAATTCCTACCCTTTGCGACCCCATGCACCGTTTCCCACCAGGCCCCTCTGTCCTCCACCATCCTCCTCAACCCACCCAACTCTGTGCCCATTGCATAAAGAGCGCCTCACTTAGAGACTGACTCGCTTAAAGAGCAGAATTTTTTCTGAATGGTCACCTCGCTTAACAACTAAAACCAACCAAAAAATCGCTTCACAAATAAATCGGGGTTCACAATCTCCCTCCACCAGAAGTCACAATTGGTCACTTACAATAGTGTTTCACTTAAAGAGCAAACTCGCTTAAAGAGCAGTCCTGTGGAACACATTATGCTCTTTAACCGAGATACCACTGTATTAGAATCAATGGAACTAATCAGTCCTGAATTTTGAGCCCCATTCCATTGGTTGAAATACATTTTTTCAAAGGAAGGGGGGATTATTATTTCTATTAATTCTATTCTTATTCATCTTTACTTTTTCTTTTACTCCTTAGTTGCCTATAATCTGCTTGTGCAGCTTCCTGTTGCTCTGACATACAATTGTTTTTGACTGGGATCCTATTTTCCAAAGCTTATGGGACTAACATCATTGACTAATATCACTGGATGACTCCCATACAAACCAGAAACACCGAAAACAGCTCTTTAATCTCCTCCCTCTTGTAAATGGATGAACAACGGGAAGCAGTGTTCAAACAGGAATGAGTTTTATAAAGCCATTTAAAGTAAAGACAGGATCTGAAAAATCCCAGTGCATATCCGGAAGCCCACACATGGCCCCGTGGAATCCCTTCACTGTTTTAAGAGAACAATCCACATAATCATGTTGATTATTCCATACCCTTTGGCTCCATGTGGTCTACATGCATACTTTTAGGAAGAGAAGCAACAGACAGACTCTTTTGATGATGTACGTTAAAACAAACAAATAGGGGGAGACAAAATAGTACAGATGGGCATTTAGAAAGAAGCCAAACTTTATGCTAAGCATGTTTTGAGAAGCAACAGCAAACAGGAAGAATACAAAACATTATTAACAAAACATCTCATTATAATATATCATTATAAAACAAAGAACTCCTGATGTCAGCAAAGCAAGTAACCCAATAGAAAATGTTTGTGTCCTCCTCTTTACTAGGAGAAAGGATATTCACTAAATGATCTTGACCCCTCCATCTAGTCCTCTTGAATTTTCAAGGCTCCTTCACGTTCTTAACATTAAACAGCCAACCACACTTCCTCCCACTGGGGCACAGGCTATCCAAGTTCATCATTCCAATCATTTCACATCCTTCATTAAGTGAGCAAATCAACATTCTTCCCATTTTCAGAGTATGGGGGAAATAAATTCAGCGGTCCATAAAATAAAAAGAATAAATAAGAATACTGTATGGCTAAATGAGATTATAACACAAACCACCACCTCAATTAAAGGACTAACAAAATAACATTGACATTTCCTCCTCTTAGCTTGTTGTTATCAAATGAAATGAAGTACAGTAATACCTCGGATAACGCTAAGACTTGGTTCCACAAGTCTTGGTGTTATCTGGTTGTTAGTGTTATCCGATCCATATTAAAATCCTATGGGATGGATTAGATAACGTTAAAGCTCCATAGAGATACATTGTAACTGCACAGGCTTTAGCGGTTGTTATCCGATCCAACCCATAGGATCTTAACGTTATTTGATCCAATTCTCCTCCCCAGATTACTTAACGTTATGCGATTTTAGCGTTATTCGAGGTAAACGTTATCCGAGGTATTACTGTATCTAACAGAATTCAACTGACAATTGTTTATTTCCTTCAAATACATCGCTATTAAAGAACTGTCTGGAAAATAAACAACTGCCAAATCCACTAAATGTATGATTTGGGAAAGGGGTGAGACTAATGAAAGCTCATAGCAAAGGAATATTTTTTCAACACAACCACAAACACTGAAAAAGATTTTTAATTTAGTCTACTGCATGACAACAAAATGAACTGGCCTACTACTATTACTAATACTTCTTCCTCTTCTTCTTCCTCCTCCTCCATGTCTAGGCCAGACATGAAACTACCAAAATGAAGGCACCTTTTGGTGAGTCGATCTGCAGTTCCTTTCGCCTGACCTAGTGTGAGAAAGATTAGCCAGCAACACAAGGTTGCCGTTACCAGGGTACACCCAACTGTGGTTCAAAAATACCACAATCTTCAAGAATGCTCTTTCTGTGTACTTCTGGGGAGTTTATGGAAGGAACCACACACCTCGGTTGAAGCTGATTTCTCCCCCTACTGTCAGCTGATTTGCCGCCACATTGTCAAAATACATCCTCAAAAGAAAGGGCCACATTTTACATTTAAAACAAAATCTAGGAGGAACATGCATATATTTTTTTCAAGTAGCACATTCAGTGGTATAGAAGCGGGGGTGGCAGATGCTACAAAACAGGAAAGAGGCCCATATGCTGATAAGCCACAATGGTTTTCATCAAAGGAAACTCGGTGCATAAGAAAGTCTGATTCAGAGCATAAAATAACAGAATATATTCACGTTATCTACCAGAAAAACCTTTATAACAGGCATGAAAGAAGCTTGCATACAAAGAACATTATTAAGATAAGGGTGACTTCTGGGTGGTCCCTACTGCATCCTTGAAAAAAGAAAGCTGACATGAACAGATGGGTTCTCTTCCACTTTCCAACTAAGGAGAAAAGGCATCTTCCTGGAACTTTTGCGATGGGACAATCAGATCCCTGATAGAGTCCAACAATTAAGTTTGCCCACTGGGTTCCTATTGCACAAAATGCCGAAGAAAGCGAAGTACAATGAGTTAAAACAGGGGTTCCCAACCTTTTTATGCCATGGGCCTGACCACACCCTTGTACAGCTAAGTGGGCCAGACCACACCCCCTGGAAGCAGAAGCGGGCACATTTAAGGCTGTTGTAAATGTGGCCACTTCCGCATTTATGACAGTCATGGGCATGTTTATGCATATGTGGGTTCATTTTACAGCTGACGTAAACATGTCAACACATCTGCTTCCACTTCGGGGTGCAGCAGCAGCGCATGATACATGAAATGGTGCTGTGGGCCTGGCCCATAGGTTGTGAACCCCTGAGTTAAAGCCACAACATTTGATTGAAGAAAGCAGCATGACCAGAACAGAGCCATGCCACTCCTATCATGGAAAAAGTGACTAGTTTATGGTCTTCCATATCACTCATTTGCTCCCAGAGAATACACTAGTTGTTATTTGGTTGTTTCAAGAAATCTAAACATATATTCTTCATTTGTAGAGGAATCCAGACCTATTTTCTCCTGATAAGATTAGCACCTTCAGCATGCTTTCACTTTTTGTACATAAAAGCCACATCTGTTTGTTTGTTTGTTTGTTGGATTTATAGAACCGCCTTTTTCGCCTAAGTGACCAAGGGTAGCTCACAACACCAGCCAAAACCCATGCCCAATACCAATTAAAACCAAATACTATAAAACTATCTAATAACATCCATAAAACCTCCCCAAACCCCTTAAAAAAGGACACCTGGGCAGGAGTAAATAAGAACCCCAGGCAGGACTAAATAAGCCAGTAGGGCTGGGTTGTGGTCCCAATTGTACCCCACACCTGTTGGCATAACCACGTTTTTCAGGCCTTCCTGAAGGGAAGCAACTCTGCCTGGAGGTTCAATTCAAGTAGCAGGAGGTTCCATAAGGCCTGAACAGATACCAAGAAGGCTCTACTCCTGGTCCCAGTGAGATGTGCCTCCCTGGCTGTTGTGACCACTAGGGAGCCCCAACGGTCTGCTCTTGTAGGACGGGTCGAAAACCTTGGGGTAACACAGTCTCTTAAGTATCCTGGCCCACTACCATGAAGGGCTTTAAAAGTCAAAACCAGCACCCAAGTTCGATATGTTATTTTTACAATACAATCCTAGGAGCATCTTCCTGGAAGTTGTCCATTGGGACTTACTCCTAGAATACCCAGGTCTAAGATTTCAGTTTTAATCATGTGAATGATGAAGAGCTAAATGCATTCTAACAAAACAACTACATGCACACTACAGCAAAAAAAAACTTTGAGTTCAAACCAACATAAGGAGAAATAGAACCATTAAATGTATACATAATATGAGAAGAAATGGACTGACCTTCACATAACCTTGATAGTGCTTGCATTTCTCCTGCATATAGGATAGCTGCAACTGCTCTGTGATCTGGCCCACTGCTTCTCCAGAAGAGACAAAGTAAACCCTGATGGGATTACCCTTTTCTTTCTTTGTCACATCTGCTGTCAAGTTATAGTTCAGCACTAAAAAGACAAAGAAAAAAGATGGGATATTATTTATTTATTTATTTACTCATATTTATTATCCCGCCCCAATCAGGTAAATATAAAAAACAAGATATTCTCCCCCTTATTTAGAAAGCTGTAGTTTAGATCTTCACCATACTCATCTCTATTTCCTCCTGGAGAGAAAGACTGTGACAGCATTAAAAAACTTTGGGTGCTTTAAAATGCCAACATGCTTGATCATAACTTCTCCCTACTGGTCACTGGTGCCCTCTTGATCTTCTAGAGTACAATCTCCATAATCTCATAGCCTATTTTTTCTGAGCGAATAATAACTTAAACAAACCTGGCTTTCAGGAAAGGTGTGAAAACTTGGCTGGCTGGAATGGTGTGGAGTAATGATGGCTTATTGACCCCTCCCCGCTCGCTTATTTAACATCTTATTTAACATCTTATACTTATCCTCCCTCTCTTTTACTCTTTTACTCTTCTGCTCCTTTTACTCCTTTACTTAAAGGAATGAGATGTTGTTTTAAATGGTTTTAAATTGTTTTTAGAGTTTTAACTGTGCGTTGTATGTTTGTTGGTTGGTTGTAATCCGCCCTGAGTTGCCTGTGCGAGTAGGGCAGAATATAAATTAAATTGAATTGAATTGAATTGAATTGAATTGAATTGAATTGAATTGAATTGAATTGAATTGAATTGAATTGAATTGTAAGGTGACCCATCAAGGCTTTACAACCTCTCTGTGGCTGCCAACCAAGGGGCTTGAAGCTGGAAAGGTGACCATGATACCACTGGATTTTCATAGGAAGAAAACACATGAGCAGCAAAGCACTGGCAAATGGAAAGATGGAGAACAAGACCATAACTAATATGCAGCATAGCTTGACTAGCTAAAAGAATGCATTTTTAAATGGAACTGCAAAGCAAGAGGCCAGATAGCTAACAAAAATAGTTGAAGAATAATGAAGCTAAACAGGATGGGTTTGGACAAAAACTGGGGTGTGCTCCAATAACAAGACAAGACAAATATTGTGAGACCAATTTTATTTACAGTCCTTGACCAGCATAACAAGAACACAAAAGTATAAAAGGCAAATATTGTGCTTGCCTAGCACCTCATGGAATCTGCACCCATCAACTAGATCAGTGATGGCAAACCTTTTAGAGACCGAGTGTCCAAACTACAACCCAAAACCCACTTATTTATCACGAAGTGCCAACATGGCAACAGAGGAGGGAGAAAACTCTCCCATTAGTCTGTTGGGCAAAGGGGCGGGGTGAACTCTGTGATGGGGGTAGGAAGGAAATGCTCCCATTGGGCTTCTGGGTAGAGGGGTGGGGTGAACTCTGTGATGGGGGTAGGAAGGAAATGCTCCCATTGGGCTGCTGGGCAGAGGGGCGGGGTGAACTCTGTGATGGGGGTAGGAAGGAAATGCTCCCACTGGGCTGTTGGGCAGAGGGGCGGGGTGAAATCTGTGATGGGGGTAGGAAGGAAATGGTCCCATTGGGCTGCTGGGCAGAGGGGTGGGGCAAACTCTGTTCCCATTGAGCAGAGGGAAGAAGTGTACTCTGTGCTGGGGTGACCACACGGGTGCCTACAGAGAGGTCTCTGAGTGCCACCTCTGGCATGCATGCCATAGGCTTGCCACCACTGAACTAAATCTACTGTATTACTGGAGCTGGGGTAGGAAAAGGTTTTTCTATTGAAGAACGCATTCCTTTAGAAACAACCTGTTGGAAATTACACGTTAATGCTGAGCAAAGTCAACCATTTAACTGTCTCTGATTTCTCCGCATTCTCTCTGGCTTTCTCTAGAGAAAAAATATGGGCTCCTTGCTCTGACTTCAATATTATCTCTCCTATTTTCTCTGTGCCCTCTCTCTCTCAGATCACTCACACTTCACCTCTGTGGTGTCCACCTCACTCTAATTCTGACTCAATGCTCTTTTTCCACCTCCTCTATTTTTTATTTCTCTCTCAGGCTCTTCCATTCCTTCCCTGAAACACTCCATTTCTCTTCTTCTTCTTCTTCTTCTTCTTCTTCTTCTTCTTCTTCTTCTTCTTCTTCTTCTTCTTCTTCTTCTTCTTCTTCTCCTCCTCCTCCTCCTCCTCCTCCTCCTCCTCCTCCTCCTCCTCCTCCTCCTCCTCCTCTCTGACAAGAAAGGCATACAACCCCTGCCACAGCGTCAACTGAATAACTGCAGAGCCAGACATGTCAGCCACTGGTGCATGAAGTTAGAGTGAGGGTAGCACCTCTGCACTATAAGGGTTCTCATGAAACACTTGCTTTCCTGCCTGGTTGGAACTGGGTAAACACGGGTCTTGTCAAGCCACAACATATGGCTGGTTGGTTGCCTTCAGCTTTGAGGGTAATAAAGCAGTGGAGGCCAACATTACAACTGCCTCCTGGATGTCACTGTAGCTCGCTCCGAAGTGTGTAGCAAGCTGTCATCACTTGCTGTGGTTCACCACACAGACATGGAAAATTTTTCCTCCTTATTGAAGAGCAAGCAAAGCGCACACAAATCTGCTGAGTGAATTGCTATGTACACAGTGGCTTGCTGAGTTGTGAACCACCTCATGGGCAATTTAAAGTGCCTTCTACGTTGTTGTTGTTGTAGTAATGCAGATGGCTCAGTCTCAGAAAGTAGAGAAGAGTCCATAAACAACGTCTGTATAGTCATGACTGTGCGTGTTCTGAGCAACAGCTGACAATTTAGAATCTCTTGAGTATTGTATCTCACATCTTTCTCCACTTTTCCTTTTGGCAGGCATGATCAATGATGTCAGCAGTGGAAAACGGAATTTAAAAAAAACATGCAAATGTCACTAGAATGGTTTGCTTGCAGGCTGATTCAGATTATCCTTCTCCTGTGTTCTTCTCTGAAGGATTCGTGTAGAAGTGGGGTTTGGCACAGATCAGGGCTCTTTTCCTGTATGTTAGAAATTTAACATGATACTTTAGGCAGCAGACTTTTAGAGCTATCAATCCAGGCAACCAGCCCTTCCTGTGTAAGGAGCATTAACCCTAGAATTGTAGACTCGTGTTAGAGCAACCTGATATTCCTGCTGAAGGAATTTTCTGCCATTACTCTGTCCCAATCTTTAGTGGAGCTCAGAGTGTTGAAGCTGGAAGACTTTTCCATTAACAGTGACAACAATATCAGCTAACATCCCAGTCAGGCTTTTCCTTTCCTTTTGAGCTTAGTTGTAGTCCACAGAGCAGGTGGGGAGGAAGTGGATTTCCCCAGCAACAACCCAGTGATGGAATGTAACAGGTTCTCACCAGTTCTCCAGAACCGGTAGTAACTTTTCCCAGTGCCCCAGAGAACCGGTTGCAGCTTTTGGGGGGAACCACCTTCGGGGCTTACCTTTTCACTGGTTCCTCCACTGCACATGCGCGCCAAGCACTTGGTGTGCATGCACACCTACAGTGCTTGGCGCGTATGCACGGCCTCCTTGCTGTCCTCCCAAGCAGGGAGGAGGAATAGAAGCTGCTAACCTGAAGCTCCCTATAGCCTGTTCCCCTAGATATCCTAGAGAACTGGTTAGGCAAAGACTTAGTACCTAACTTCTTTAACTGTTGAAAAGTTGAAAAGTGCCAAAATGAAGCCATCTTGTGGTGAGTTCATTCTGTAGTTCCTTCCATCTGACCTAGTGTGAGAAAGATTAGCCAGAATAAGCTTTAATCTCTGGTTTAAAAGCTCTGGTTGATTTGTGTTGAGGGTGGGTGGGTGTTTGGGTGTATTTTAATGTATTTATTTATTTATTTAATTTATTTACAGGTTTGTGTTGTGGGTGGGTGGGTAGGTGGGTTGAGGGGTGTGTATGTGTGTGTGTGTGCTTATTTTATTTTATTTTTTATTATTTTTTAATTTGTTTTCTATGGCCCCGCCCACAATATCATGATGTCATGACATTGGCTCCACCCATGATGTTAGCTCCACCCATACTGTGATGATGTCATGGTGGGGTAGTAAAATTTTTGACATCCCACCACTGAACAACACAGTTATGAGCTACCTTTATTATAATGAGGAAGCATCTTCCTAAAGCAAGAAATTAAGACCCATTAGCTTTATAAAAGATCTGGTGGAGATGAAAGTTGCTGGAACATTTATGTTAATACAAAGCAAAAGAGTTTCCCATTTTCTTTTGGTATTTGGCTAAGAGGACTGTGAAAATGAGTACATGCACTCCAAACTTCATGATTACATCACTGCAGTGCTTAAATTAAAGAAGTCTCTTGTGAACAATTATCTGCAAAAAGTCTCTTGTTGTAATGTACAAACACAAACTTAACTACAACATTAACTGTAAAACGCCTAAAAGGTTTCACACCAGGAGAAGATTGTTGTTGCTTACCATTACCTTCTGAGAAAATGCAGCTTATCTAAAGCTATACAGGACGGCTAGTCTCTCTAGGTCTCATACTGCTCTATTTACAACCTCTTGTAATTCGACATCAGTGAAGAACTTATGTTTCAAAATAATGTGCCTCTAATCCACTAGTCTTTGAAATCCATGTTTGATGGTTCAGATTGATAATAGGCTTTCAAAGTCAAATACTTTTCTTCCCTCATCCAAATTTGTTGGCTTTTCTTATTTCCTTCCAGTCGCTCATCAATTCCATGCCCTGGTTGCATAGCAAAAGAAGTTAAGCCCTGTAGCACATTTTTCAACAGATGACCACAAGCCATAGCATCCAATGCAATCCTCTTAATCCAGGTAACGATTGAGCTGGCATAGTTAGAATTACATATTCACACCATATTAAATGGCTTCTGAAACAGATTTAGTCTGGTTCTTCAGCTAAGACCTATCTGATATGGTTGCACTTGTTCAACATAGCTCCAGGCATCATTAGAACACACATGATAAGGTACTGTCCCTTTGATTATGATGGTGGTGGTGAACCAACCAGGTCAAAAAAATCTACTGTATTTATAAAAAATATTTAAAGTGGGTCAAAAAGATCTTGAGGTCAAGCTAAGTGGAAGTAATATCATAAAGGCAATTAATGCCTCAGCAGTGCCTGTTATATGATATTTAGCTGGAATAATTGATTAGATTAACCCTGGACCTGATTGTGGGAGGTGTGTGTTGATTTTGTATTGTTTTTAACTTTGATGATTTTTAACTTATTGTGGATTTTATTTTGAGATGGATTGTTCTGTGTTTTATTTCCTGTTTTGTTGTAAGCCGCTCAGAGTCGGGTTCTCCCGATTGGGGCGGGGTAACAAATGTAATTAATAATAATAATAATAATAATAATAATAATAATAATAATAATAATAATAATAATAATAATAATAATAATAATAATAATAATAATAATAATAATAATAATAATAATAATAATAATAATAATAGATCCAAATTACATTGGACAACATCATGCCCCAAACCCTAAAAGTGACATACATTGTTTATACTTACCAAGAGCTGACTGTGGCAGAGGACTTTTACAGTAAAACAGATGGTAGAGAAAGAAAAGCATAGCTTGAATGACTACATTAAGAAAAGTGAAGATGCTTCAGGGAGTTAATAAGGTTAGCAATCAAGTTTAATGATGTAATATCATTAAGCGACTACAAACCTCCCTCCTAAGACCAGTTGCCTTTTTCAGGGCTCCAGCAAGCTGTTCCTTTATAACAGGGGATTCTTTCCCTTTCCTTCACACCTAATTTTTGGATGGGGCAATCCAAGAGGACAGTTTCACGGTTTACATTTGAGCTTGTTTTGGCAATTATTTTTCTCCTCCTCTTACTTTTTAAATTGTACATTTAAATTTTGCAGCTTCTTTCCAGAATGCAGAAATCTCCCTATTATGTTTTAGTGGCCTCAGTTTGCCTACATGTCTCAATGCTGGTTGACAACAACACACTGTGTGAATGTGGAGAGATACAGAATCCAGTTCACTTACTGGTCTTCTGATTACTGCCAGAAGCATGCACCGATGAAGACTTAGATTTGGCCAATGACAAAGCCAAGAAAGTGACTTCATTTTGGCAGTTCAGGGTTTGATCAGGACATGAAAGAAGAACAGAGGTAGTGAATTCCTGAGTTTCAATGATGATATCCAGGCGCTTTACTTCTCATTATGTGTCACTATATTAGCCTCGTGTTCTCAACAGCATGAACATGAGTTCCCTAAGTCAGGAGACCTGGATTCAAGTCCTACAACATCTGCTAAATGGCCATAGCCAACTGTGATTTTTACCGGGAATCTTCTTGGAACAAAAATAATATGGATGCCATTTGATAAATTAGAATAGACATTGAGATTATATCTTACCTATCACTCCTGGGACATGTCTGCCTTTAAAGCGGAAACAGGCTGTGACGTTTAAGCAGTTCACTTGCTGCAATCCATCATGGCATTGAGGAGCTGTGATGTCAATGGATGTGGGCAGCAGAACAGAGATATCCATAGTAATAACAGGCCTGGATCTTAAACAACAAAACAAGGTAAAGCATTATCTTCCACAATAGTTAGTGTAGTTCAATGACTGACAAACAGGCTACGAAACAGCAGACATTCTCAATTCATGTTTTATCCTACCCTTGAGAACTTTAGACAGCTTTTAGCAAGCCATTCCTCTTCACTGTAGCCTCATGCCTGCAACATGTCAATAATAATACGCAATTCTTTAAAAGCATCGTAGTATGAAAGCCTGTGGTAATGTATGTGAAGTCTTCCAAATGACAAAGAACACATTCTAAATGCTAAGACTCCTGCACTAAGATCCTACATATAGGCTATTTCAAGCTGATACAAGTTGGAAGAACTTTGCTTCATTTCTTATTTTGTCGCCAACAGCTGTCAATGCATGTGTTGGTCTTTTACGTTTTATTGCACTGCTACATTTTATTGTATTGTTATATTTTATTCCACTGTTATATTTTATTACATTGTTACATTTTATTGTATTGTTATATTTTATTGTACTGTAATGTTTGATATGTTGCGATTTTTGTGAGCTGCCCTAAGTCAGTGTATGCTGAGTGAGTGGCATACAATTTGAATAAATCAAATCAAATCATTTTTTTCTTGAATTTTAGCGATGACTTACACTGTACCCTTACAGTGTAAAGTGTCTGCAGTATACCCTTGGTACTATTCCACATAGGAGTCCACCGGTGTGAAGGGGCTCTAGAAGTGTTTGCAGCAATTTTATCACATCAGTATTCCTATAAGTTTGGAAGGGAGGCATCTACTCTTGTGTGGTTTAAGATAACCACAACTAAACAGAAGCCACTTCATGTGCCTTCATATGTTTAATGGCATTCAGTGGAACAGTTTTCTAGCTACTCCTATACTGCTTTCTTCACATCTTCCATTGTTCTCCTACTTGTAGATAATGACAGATCTGAGCAAGGAAATGCTATCTATCTATGAAGGCCGCTCACATGAGATAAGGTGGTGGAAAATCTGGATCTTAATTTATATAGAGAGCTTTCCATTTCAGTCTCTGTGACCTCCCAAGTATAGGAGAATGATGGAACCAGAGATGGAGGGAGCAGAGCTACATCACTCCCTCTATATATGCTCTTTCTAGATTTAGATGAAGGCCCATATCACACTTAAAGTATATCCACTGAAATCATTGGGATGTCACTCAGCCAACCCTTATTTGTTGACATGGAGCTGTCCATGGTCTGGAGAATTCTGCTTTTAACTAACTAACTAACACATTTTAATCTGAGATTCTTTCAATAATCCCTGAAATCGATCCTGAATTTAGTATTATAAAATTGCCTTGCCCACATTGAGAGGTAGCACCCATTCATCAATTTTCTATCACTCTTCAGGCATGCCTTTCTGGAATATAGTTATGCTGTCATCAAAGTAGAACATCTCCATGGTTTAATTGCTACAGTTACTGTTTTTAAAACATGTATCATTTATCACTTCAGAATTTCATTATATATTAGTGGAAATCCTGTTGCATAGCTTTGCCAGAGCAGAGGGAAGGATGTCACCAGCCACAGAAAATTGTCACTAATTAAAGATTCCCTGCTTTGATTTTAAGTTGGATGTGACTTTTGCACAGTGAAATGAAGTTAGGCAAAACTTGAAGTTGGGCCAGTCTATCACTGCCAGTGATGTCGTGCCCCTTACACTGGCAAAGCTCTGTAAGAGCATACTAGCCTCTGTGTATGAGAAACATTTGTTGTATCTCATTAAAAGCATTTTTGTACCCTAATTAATATGCACAATAAAGGCACAGAAATGCCTTTGAGCAGAAAAGTTCTCTTTTTCCTTCACTTGCTCCTTAAACAGGAAAGAGAGATAATCAGCTGTTGGCTGGTCAATTTCCTATTTTTTATCACTATCCATACTAGCACTGATGTCACTACAAAAGAATGCCTAAAACAGACTTCTATCTTGCCTGCACACAGAGAAAATCAAAGAAAAGTGAAGCTTTCTATTCATTGATAGCTAGACAGCTGCAATCCATTTGCATCCAGAGAAAACTTCACCTAAGTGCCAGTACAGAATCAGACTTTCATTAGTTTCAAGAAGCCCTGGGCAATTTCATCTCTCTTGCACACTTGGGCATGCTGCTTATTTGAGCACTGTTGTGTGCACACGACCTTTTGAAGAACAATATATCTAACATTCAGAGGCTGCAACTGGTCCAGAATGCAGCTGCCCGGATCGTGATGGGGTGCAGACGTTATGCTCGCGTCTCACCATTGCTGCAGGAGCTGCACTGGCTGCCAGTTTCCCTCTGGGTGCAATTCAAGGTGCTGGTTATTACCTTTAAGCCCCTATATGGTAGTGGGCCAGGATACCTAAGAGACTGTATCACCCTAAGGACATCTGTCCGTCCCACCAGAGCTGACCAGAGAGACTCTCTGGTTGTACCATCAGCTAGAGAGGCGCACCTCTCTAGCACTAGGAAGAGGGCCATCTCCATGCCTGCTCTGGCCCTATGGAACCTCCTGCCATGTGAATTGCGTCTCCAGATGGAGCTGCTGCCCTTTAGGAAGGGTGTTGAGACCTGGCTGACAGGGCATGTATGGGGTACGGGCTGGACAGTTGCCCCAGTCTGTTGGCTCATCTGACCTCCTCCCTCCCTCTCTCTGTCTCTGTCTCTGTCTCTGTCTCTGTCTCACTTAATATTTTTACTTAATATTTTTAATCTTGATTTTTATATTGTGTTTTTATTCTGTTCTGTTTTGGAGAGTTTCTTAGCTGCCCTGGGTCTTTTTGAGGAGGGCGGCATAAAAGTGTGATTAAATAAATAAATAAATAAAATAAACATGACTACAGAGTAAGTTTAATGCACCTTTCTCATTTTTTTGAAAAACAGACTGTGTTGGGGGGGGGGTGCATGGAAAAACAGCATATAAACTGAAGATGCAGTAGTACCTCACATAACGAACGGGTCGCATAGTGCAAAATTTGTATAATGAAGCGTTTGTTATGCAAAGGTGATACCCTGCATAACGAAAAAAATGTTCCCACCATGGAAGTAAAACATGCCTTGCAATCTGTTTTGCAACAGGATGTGATAGATTTTAAGCTGCCATTTTTTATGATTAAACCAGGGGTGCCCAAACTATGGCCCACGGGTCGGATCCAGCCCCCGACACCAATTCATCCGGCCCACAACACCCTTATCACTCCTGGAAGCGAAAGTAAAATGCGCCCATACAGATCAGATGAATTGGTGTCGGGGGCCGGATCCAGCCGACGGGGTGCAGTTTGGCAAGCCTGGCTTACAATGTAGGCAGAAATGTCCACATTAGCAGCAGTGGCAATTCAAGAAAAAGAATTCAGAGAGAGAGGAAACAGTAGGGTCAAACTATTTCTAGCTCATCATGGAAGTGTCAAAATTGCTTTTAAAAAACACACATTTGTTAATTTAGAAGAGGGTTGGGTGTTGCTGTTTTTATAGAAAAAATAGTTGTTCTTCAAACTAGTGCAGATATACTTCTATCAATGTAAGGATAATAACTGAGACTCCTGTGCACCGCATATCCTAAATATGTAAATTATTATTCTGAATATCAGGGTTGGAACCAGGGCTTAGTTTTGTTTTTGTGGGTTCACCTGTTTGATCTTGCCATCTCTGTGGTTTTTTTATAGTTGGAATAAAATTAATAAGAGACTCTAACAGCAGTGGGTTAAATAATAAACAGATGATAAATATGGATGATAATGAAAAAGCAACTAAAATAGCGAATATGATCAAACTTATTTACAAACCAAAAACTACAAATACAGGAGCAAGATGCACCATCCCACCCTCCTCTACTATTAGAAACAGAACAATTTAAATTTCCTATAAATAAATTCACCCAAATGTAAACATGTAAAGGGCAACAGACCACATATTCTCAAAAGAAAACCCAAAACATGTATCTCTTCCATCAGGCATCAAGCGCAGAAAAACAGTTGATGGCAAACCAGGCCACAGATTTTGGTTCTTTTTCAATATTAATCTCCTATAACAGTGATGGCTAATCTTGCCACTCCAGGTGTTATTGGACTTCATTTCCCAGAAGCCCAACTCTTACTGATCAGGGCTCCTGAGAATTGAAGTTCAAGGACATCTGGCATGCCAAGGTTCACCATCACTGACCTATAACATTCAAACTTTTTAATGTATTCCCAGAAGCCCAACTCTTGGATGTCTCTTACTGGTGGATGTCTCTTACTGGTACTATCAGAAACAGTCAGTTTGTTTTGTTATTATGCTCTTACCATAATAATAAAATAAAACATTAATTTTAAAATGTAGGGAAGCTAAGACCTAACATCTTAGTATACAAATACAGTTTTATTTTACCTAAACACTATGCACAAGGTCATTACAGGCAATGCTGTTCAAAATACCAGAAGCATTGCTAGGGAAGAGTGCAAAAATAACAAAAGAAAACAAAAACGTAGATGGAAGACAGAAGCAATACTTAAAATTGTAAAGGAGAGGCAAAATGAAAAGGTGACAGAAACAAAATCATCTGTATAAATGAAATTCCTGGAGCATGAGAACATTAAAAGTCTGGCCAGCTTGTCCTGCTATAGTAGTAGAGTAGACCTTTACTGCCAGAGACTCAACACTGAGGGTCAGGCAGCAGTTAACTAACCTGGCAACCCTGAGGACTAACGGCCTTGAATGCTGAAGTCCATAGGGAAGGGAGATGGAACCAAGCGGATTAAATCTCACTTGAATCTATCTTGATGGAGGGCAGCAGCTTCATCAATACCAGCACAAAGAGGACTTTGTGTGCCAAAAGGACTCAGGACCAGAAAGTAACTCATGGAGCTGGATCAGTGGTACAAGTGTCACGCTGTGATGCAGAAGGCAGATGAAAGGCTATAGCACTATATTCTCAGGACAGTCATCATGGCTGATTGCCATTATGATCGGCAATATTCAGAATCAGATATGGCATGAGAAGGAGAAGGAGAACATTGGTTGACCATTTGTGTAAATGTCTGTGGATCTCCAGCACACAGAGCATAAATTTTGTTGTTCAGTCGCACAGTCGATTCCGACCCTTTACGACCCCATGGACCACTGTCCGCCAGGCACTTCTGTCCTCCACCATCCTCCTCAACTCACTCAGCTTTGTGCCCATTGTGTCTACAATACCATCTAGCCATCTCATTTTGGGCCGCCCCCTTCTTCTTTTGCCCTCCACCCTTCCCAGCATCAAGGCTTTCTCAAGCGAATCCTCTTTTCTCATTTGATGTCCAAAGTACTTTAGCTTCATCTTTACTATTTGACCTTCTAAGGAGCATCAATAGCTACTACAAATTTCTTCTGTCTACTTTTACTAATTTTACATAATACTACTGGGGATGTAATCATGGGAATTCATGGAGAATGGCTGTGATTACATAACAAAGCCAACCTGTCCCACACCTAGTGTCACCAATATCCAGCCTGCCCATGCCTCTTCAGTAATTAATTTCTCACATGTTAGATGAAGTCCTTTCCTTTGGTGGACTGCTAGATGCAAAATGCATAGGAATTCTTTTAGCTTAAAAGCTGCAGCCAAACCACCAAAGAGCTACACGGATGAAATTACATGAATGTGCTTGCACATGGAAATGATGTGCCTCTCACAAACCACCACCTGTACCTGAACCCCAATCCTGGCTGCTGCTACCAATTGACACCTCCTTTCCTTCCTCATGCTTTCAGCCACTCTTGCAAGGCTTCACTCATCACCTCCAAAGCCTGGTTATCTGCAACAGGACACAAGCAATTTCCTGCAGTACACACATGTACATTTCCTTCATTCCCAGGTTAGACCCAAACTTGAAAACAACTATTGCCTTTTTAAAGAATTTTTATTTTCTCTTGCTTTGTGGGCAACATTTGTCTCCTCAAAGCAGCGCAAATTAAAACAAAGGAAAGGAATAGTGAAGGGAAGCCTTCCTGATCTAGCTTACAAATTAAAACAAGAAGGCACGAAAGAAAGGTACAGTAAAAAGATCAGTTCAAGATCAGTTCTTTACTGAGCTCAAATATGTTACTTCATAAACTGCAGTGCTCAAGCATCACCTTGCTAGCAAGGACCATGTTATCTTGGGGATGCTGGTAACTACAGTCTCAAAAATATGATTTGTCCAAGGTCTGGTTCTTCAAGGCTGAAATAAGATCATAAATTGCAGGTGGGCATTTGTATGTATTTCAGGCCAGGCTGGTTGTGTCTCGCTACCATTTTTCCTTGAAGAGCAATTAGCTGCTCTTGTCCCTTTTGCCAACTGATGGAATCAGCACATACTTCTGTCTTGTCTTTGCAGTCCCAGGCCAACATCCTGTTAGAGCGGAGTATTCTTTTCAACAGGAAAAAGAAATGTGAGGCATCTGAAGCTGCTCTTTCTCTGCCTTATTGATAGTGCCAAACTGGTCTCCCTTTCACTTGTTTTTCCTGCAAAGTAAAGAGTTCAGCCTCCCACCGACCAGATGTCCCTTGGTTAATGGCAGAAGCCAGCATGAAAGCCACAATTAAAGTTGGTATCAAATTGCCATTATATTTGTGATGGCTCATTCATACAGGAAGGCTTTTTGATATACGTAACTGAAGGAAACATGCCCATTTTTAAAGATGTACATAGGTCTCTCCAGCTGCTGATCAGCAACAAGGATGCCCATCTCTCTAAGTCTTAAAGGCAGCTGCCATCTAAGTGTGTTATATGACCTCTTGGCATTAAGGAGATGAATGATAAATACGCCAAGACAATGTTTTACCTCAACAAGAATGGAGGTCAGCAAGGAGGAGAGGCTGCTCAGCTGTTTCATCTGATAGAGGGTCAACCTCCTTTGTTCTCTTTTGGCCTCTTTTCTCCTCTCAACTCTTCTTGCCTTCTCATCTCTTTCTTTTTCCTCAGGAAATGTCTGCAACTCCGCTTTCTTAATCCTAAATACATGATTCCCCCTCCCCTTTAGCAAAAATGCTCCTCAATGTGCACACATCTAAAATATGAGAAGAACTTGTTGTTTTTCTTATTGTAAGCCGCCCTGAGTCGCCACGGCGAGTGGGTGGCAATATAAATCTAAATAAATAAATAAATAATGACTTATAAGGGGGGGAAATCAACCAACTTGTGAGATGTATTAAGGACAATAAGCAAACACATCCATGGTATATGGATGGCTAATTTTCCATTTCACATAACTGCACTTTTAAGTATTTCTCTGAGAGTCAAATTATAGCAGACTGCCTCTTCTTATCTTGAGAATAATGAACATTTCATTGCCTACAACAGTGATGGCGAACCTTTTAGAGACCGAGTGCTCAAACTCAACAGTCTGCCGTCCACAGAGGGGCAGGGCGAACTCTGTGCTGGGAGGAGGGAGGAAGCACTCCCATTGGGCTGCTGGGCACAGGGGTGTGGTGAACTCTCTGCTGGGGGAAGGAGGAAGCACTCCCATTGGGCTGCTGAGCAGCAGGGCAGGGTGAACTCTCTCCTGGAGTGACGGCATGCATGCCCACAGACAGAGCTCTGGGTGCCCCCTCCGGCACATGTGCCATAGGTTCACCACCACTGGTCTACAACCTGGGTTTCTTGCTGTGGCAATTTTAAACTGAAATAGCAGTCAGTCATATGGCCTTCATGACAATGCATCAGTTTGTTCAACCGCATGACAAGGCACTTACTCAATGCTTGGAAATTTGTTGTTAATGTAAAGGGCCCATTGATACATCAAAAACTGCATGGAACACACAGCTATGGAATACAAAACACTGGGACAGTCCACAGTTATGCATATATAATGTTTTGCTGCATTACAAAGACCAGACACACCATCCAGAACAGCATGTAACATCCCAACAGCCATCTGTAACCCACATGCAGGTCTAGTTTTGAGATGGTCTAAAGTTGTACAAGCAGAGGAAGAATAGAATGACTGGGCTTTTTCTCAGCATACTCTTCACCTTATAGAAGTTACTGTTTGGACAATGGAGGCCAGGATCTCCTGGTCAGTACAGCTGGGGGAAATTGGGTTAGTAGTAAAAAAAAAGAAACATTTCAAAGCTCTGCCTGGCACCATCTACTGAAAGACTTAAAATTAATTCCACTACCACCACAATTCACCAGGATGAAAGCTGCCCACATCAACCAAGACTAATCATACACATAGTGACAGCGCTAGCCAGTCTCCCAAACTGAACCAGCTTCCCGCCAAAAACTTTTAATATCACTTGGCTGCATGTACGTTGTTTCTGGCAAACTAACTTTACAGAGACTTTGTTGAGGGGTGTGGCATGGGGTTGGGCAGTAGAGGCGCCTGTTAATTTATCCTAATCTTAATTTAAATACCAGATGCAGCCCACACCCTGACAGCAGTAGCTGCAACTAATCAGCTTCACCACATGGTTAGCTCATGATCTCAAAAGAAATAAACAGAGGCTGTTGCGGTGGGTGGGTTCAGGTTGCTGTGGGAACAGGCAAAGCCTCCCAAGTCTGTTTTTCACACAAATTGTAGTATAATATACAAAAATGAATATACTACAGATGTCTAGACAGTAGAGATGTATAGATTTGTGTTTTGGAGTACAACTCCCAAAGAATCCCATACTACCAATGGAGTTATCTGAGAGTTGTAGCCCCAAAACATATATCTGGTAAATAGTTAGTTTTCTTTCCTTTTTACTCTTCCTGGAATAAGAATGTATGAAATCCATCCTGTTCATATTGCTCTTGTACCACATGAAGATGGCACCAAATTTTATAAACACAAGTGGACAAGAAAAATCTGGATAAAAGTTTCATAGTTGTAAAGTCATAGTATTTACCATCCTGATAAATACACACTTACTTAAGGGGTGATGATAATGGGATACTGACAACCAGTCATACAGAGATACTACAGCCTTACTGACGAAGCCCATTTTGGACCCAGAAGGGCTGACCCAGTTGTCAGTAATCCCCTTCTGAAGAAGATATTTGACAAAATGGTAACAGACTAGTATCACACAGTTTTAGATGAGATCATTTTCTTAGAACTATTTCAGTCTTCATTCGGATCTGGAAAAGTGCCTTAGTCACTCTGAAATACTGTACAATGATTGAAATAGAAATCTCTCCATCTTGCTCACTCTGCCCTTAGAGACAAGAGAGATCCCTTCTTTTCGCTTCTACTCATGGTATGTGACTCTAGGTCCTCAAACATAGCTCTCCAGGTGTTCTTGCACTTCAATTACCAGAAGCCCAAGTCAGCACACCTGCTGATCAAGAATTCTGGGAACTGAAGTTCAAGAACATCTGGAAAGCCAAGTTTGAGGACCTATGCTCCAGATCACTGGTTCCCAAAGTGGGGCCAATGCCCCAGAGGGGGGACTTCAATTCCCAGAAGCCTAAGTCAGTACATTGGCTAATCAGTGCTTTGGGGAATTGACTTAAGCTTTTAGGAATTGAAGTCCAAAAACCAAAGGTTGGGAAACACTGCTCTAGATCATCCTTAACTACACAGTCTTTTACTCTCCAGGCAATTTAGCTCTGCAGCATGAATAAGATACCTTTGATTTCTGTAAGTATTTTTCTCTTCTTCAACAACCTAGGCCCCACATCAGGCTATCCTAGCTAACTCCTGCACTCCCTCATGAGGACCCAGGCCATTCTGTCTCTTTAGGACACATCTCCCTGGCATGATACCAACCCCATAGGGCTTTTGCATTGGCTTCATATTTGTGTTTCATCTACCCAGGAGCCTGATTATATTCCAGTACTTAGGCTCTGGATGGGATCACACAGTCAGCAGGATGGTTGCTTGTATGTATTGAGAGAGACACTCTCCTTCCAGGGCAGCCAGATCAAGAACTTCTACTATGGGGATGACTCACCCACCCTTCCAATGCTCCATCACCACAAGCCTGCCCAAGAGCAGGCAAGCTTCTTCACTTCACCTCTTCAGGTAGCTAACCTCTCCATCTTCTTTTTTTCAGCCCTGCTATACTTCTTTGAATCTCTCTTTTGAATTTCACACACACCCTCAAACATTTCCTGCATATCATTTACAAACACCCAAATCCCCCTTCTGCTTTGCCTCCAGATTATTTGATAGGTACACATGATCCATGTCCTCCTTTCATGGCAGTATCAACTGCCAGTAACTTCTGGCATGGGGTGAGGAGTGGACACCTTCAGTGACTATAGCTAACTACTCCTTGACTTGATGGTAAAGAGCCATTTTACAGTAGTCCCAAGCCTTTTTGCAAAGCTGGTTAAAGCACATATAGCACATTATTCTTTGCCCCTCTGGCAATGCTGCCTGGAAGTGCCACAAGGTACCATCATGCCCCAGTGATGTTCAACATCTCTGTAAAACCGCTGGGAGAAGTTAACAAACAGTCCACCCTATTTTGAGGTAGTCTATAGCACTTCTTCTGTGTCTAGGCCAGACATGAAACTGCCAAAATGAAGGTATCTTTTGGCAAATTCATTCCGCAGGTCCTATCGCCAGACCTAATCTGAGAAAAATTAGCTGGTAACACAAGGTTGCCATTACCAGGGTACACCTGACTGTGGTTCAAAAATACCACAATCTTCAAGGAGGCTCTTTCTGTGAACCCCATCTATAGCACTATCCAATAGCTCAGTGATGGCGAACCTTTTAGAGACCAAGTGCCCAAACTGCAAGCCAAAAAACACTTATTTATCAAAAAGTGCCAACAAAGCAATAGGGGAGGAAGTAAACACTCCCACTGGGCTTCTGGGCAGAGGGGTGGGGCAAATTCTGTACTGGGGGGAGGGAGGAAGTGCTCCCATTGGGCTGCTGGGCAGAGGGACTGATGAACTCTGTGCTGGGGGGGATGAAACGCTCCCATTGGGCTGCTGGGCAGAGGGGTGGGGCAAACTCTATGTTGGGGTGACTCCATGGGTGCCCACAGAGAGGGCTCTGATTGCCACCTCTGGCACACATGCCATAGGTTCACAATCACTACAATAGCTTATACCATCAAGAAATTCTTTCTGATACTCAATTCTAAGTCCTTTTCCTAACAATTTGAACCCACTGGTCCTACCCTCTGATGCAGGAACATAGTAATTTGCTTAATGTCTATGTAGCAGCAACTCTTCAAACATTTAACAATGGCCTTATCATCATACTGTAAATATTGCCTGCAGCACACAGATACATATACTGTATAGTAGAGTTTAACATTCCCATTTACTTCAAACAGTATGAAATCTGTTTGCAACAGAAAAGTATCCCAAAAAATGAGGAAACCATAAAACAAGTACAGAGTGATACCTAATTGGTTTATGATTGTTCTTGATTGTGCTTTCATTATTCATCTACAGATCATATGTAATACAATAATGAATAGCACTTTAAAATCGCCCAGCTGAGAACAAGGATAGGACTCATAGATTCATTTTTTTATCTCTCACTATCAAACTCCTTTGTTCATTTTATGAACATGTTACTCCAGCTGTTTCCTCTGATCCGATCATCAACACACTACTTCTACTGCAAACCTTCTCAGCAAACTATGGTTTAAGAAAATATTTTTTAAAAAAAATGCTCCCCCAATCTTAGTACAGTAAAACCTCACATAAAGAGCGCTTCGCTTAGAGACGAACTCACTTAAGGAGCAGAATTTTCTCTGAATGGTCGCCTCACTGAACAACTAAAACCAACCAAAAACTCGCTTAACAACTAAATCAGGGGTTGCAATTCCCCACCCCCATCAGAAGTCACAATTGGTCACTTACAATGGTGTTTCTCTTAAAGAGCAAACTCACTTAAAGAGCAATCCCATGGAATGCATTATGTTCTTTAAGCGAGGTTACCACTGTATTATACACCATTTTTAAAAAAAATTGTCCTTTGTTCTGAATGCTCGCTAACATTTACATGAAATTACTGGGAGCTAGTTTAGAAACAAAACAGCTTCCTTATAACTAGATAGAAATAGACATCAGTGTCATTAGCTTACTGATGTGGTATCAAACCACAAAGCCTGATCTCTGATTCTACCTAAATACAAGGAAGGGTGTTGTTGTTGGGTGTTTTTTGTTTGTTTGTTTGTTTGTTTGTTTCTAAACAGTAACCAGTAATGGACTGGATGAGGACATGCAGAAAATAAAGATACATATCAGGGAGCAGTTTAGGGAATAGGGGTTGCAGTGACTCAGTGATTAAGAAGCTCATCTTGTTAGCTGGAAGGCTGGCAAGTTTGAGATCTGACGGATTGAGTACCTGTCTCTGTCCCACCTCTTGGAGACATGAAAGGAGCTTCATTTGGGCATTTCTTCCACAAAAATCCTTTCAACCCAGAATAATTTCTGACACAAAATTATTATTATAGAGAGCAGGAATTCCATCTCATCCTATGAAGTTAGGCTGCTACTGCTTCTTTCGTGTCCCAATCAAATCCTGGACTGCCAAAATGAAGCCACTTTGTTGATTTTTGTCGTCACCCAAACTTAAGTCCTCATTGGTGCATCTTTCTGGCAGTAACTGGCCGACCAATAAATTAGCCGGATTCTGTATCTCTCCTCATTCACACAGTATGTTGTTGGCTGCCAACAGCCCACACTTGAGCATGTTGGCCTTGTATTTAAGCACTCCAACCAGTCTTGGGCTCCAAAAAAATTTACTACCACACTGTGGGTGTGGTATGGTAGGCAGGGTATGGTGGGCGTGGCCAGGGGAAAAGCCCTACATTGCACCTGAATTAGGACTACTTTGTTTCAAAACTTGGATGGGTGGGCCAGCCAGAATTCCTGCTACCGGTTCTGGCGAACCGGTGCGAAACTGCTGATGCCCACCACATACTCCAACCCTTGGCTTATTCAGGGTCCTGCAAGTGACATAGGGGAGATTGAGTTCCTCAGCCATATCCTTCTTTAATGATGTTACTTGCCCAGTGAGATCCTTCCTTCATCTTCTAATTTGGTTTTGCTCTTGTGTACCCTCCAGAATGTTTCCTCTTGCCATAAATATTTTCCTGGGTCTGAGCCAGTGAACATGGGGCTCATACCTGTTCAGAGGATGTTGAGGGTCATTCTCTTGTTTAATTCTCTCAGTATCCTCTGCTACTTATCTCCTTATCTTAGATGAACAACAGTGTCTGCCCCCAAGGTCACTCTAATGCCCTTTAATGGTTAAGCAGGTGGATGGTCTGGATCTGGCTCCCTCCAGTCCCAGTCAACACAACAATTCCACTTTCCTCACCCCCTGCACATGCCCTGATTCTGCACTAGGGGATACTCTATATAAGATTTGAAGAGGATGCAAGAGGGAAAAGGGAACTGTACAAGCAGTAATCCACTTACTCTACCAGTCTGGAAGCATCCTAATAGCAGTATAACACAAGAGTTTAACAAGCTACATTCTGAATGTTATTTCCGTACAACAATGCACAAATAATTTTGATTACGGAAATACTGTATTAACATATACCAGTAACTGTCTCTCTTAGCTCTCGCCTATTATACAGACAGGGACTAACATAACTACTTTTTATATCCAGTGTCCAGAAGAAAGACAATATAAACATAGCAAAGTTACACCTTACCTTTTGGAAACTAACTCTAAGGACAAAAAGTATAATTATAAGAGAAACAGAAGAACTAAAGATACATTGCTCTCACCTTAGAAGAATCACATTGTTTGACATAAAGGCTCCAATTGTCACATCTGGAAAATATTTAGAAAATTACCAAAATTTTCAAATATGAAAATAATAGTACATATACTGAATGGAAAAATTACTAAACATAAATGAGTTGCGGCAAAAGTAAAGGACAGAATCTTTTTCCTTCCTCCCACGGCACAACAGTCTGTTGTATGAACAGCTGGATAGCTATTCAATCAACATTGCCAGAGGGGGGATTTAAAACCACAATTCCTGGTCTGATTTTGCAGACCTTCTTTTGAAACTGGTTTAAATATTTAGCCATGATTTTTAGAACTCTGGAATTTTACTGTACCATCTGCACACAAATGGTGCCTAGCCTGATGAGGCCCTGTATGGGTCATAAGCTAGCACTTATTTCTGAATTTAGTGGTCCAACAGAAGTATCTTTGCCAGGGCTGTACCCAGGTTTCTAGATTTGGGGAGGGGGGGTTGAAAACTTTTTCAGGAGGGGCAAAAAAATTTCAGGAGGAGCAACAATGTCACACGCAAATATATAACATTGGCACCACAGGGGGGGGCAGGCTGTTCACTCAGGAGGGTTTTCACCCACCCACCCACCCCGGGCTCCCCGGGCTATGGCCCTGATCTTTGCCTTGTACTGTGTACAACAGGGTTGCCCAAACGTTTTGGGCCATGGTTCAGAGGGCCAGTCACTATGGCCAAATCTGCCCCCAATGCCAATTCATCCAGACTGCAAAGCCCTCATTGCTCCCAGGAGCGACGATGGCTTCCTGGGCCAAATGAATTGGTGCCGCGGCCAGATCTGGCCCCCGAGCTGTAGTTTGGGCACCCCTGGTGTACAAGAACAGGACACCATTTTTTCCCTTTGGCTTATGCTTAGATGTTATTAAACACCTTCTTCCTATAGAGTTGCACTTCATTTTTAAAATCATCCTTTCCCAAACATATTGTTGAACAGAGGGTGAGCAAATACTTATTTTTGCTCAGATCTGCTCCAAACTTTAACAAAATATATCAACTCTCAAGGAGGAAAAAATATAGTAGAAAAGTCTATTATCCCTAGACCTATCAGTAGCAACTTATACATCTTCCCATATGTTTTACATCCTGCATTGATTTTTTTTGTCAGCATTTCAAACTTACCTGGATAACTGTTCCCATCCATATCAACACCCCCGGAAATGGACTGGCCAAACATCCTCAGCTTTGGGCTTAACTGTTTCCCAGATATTCTCTGTAACAGACAAGACAGAACTGCAATCAACAGATGGATTGGTTAAATTCCATGTGATTAGGAGTAAGTAAGTTTGTCACAACAGTTTGCTTTTGTAAAGATTGCCAAATTTGTAAATATTACTTATAATCAAATTTGGGGAGGAGGGAAGAGGACACTTTTTTAAAAAATCCAGTATAAAAAAATCCCATAAAACTAAAAGATTCTCCACCACTATCCAGGTGGCTAACTGTGTAATTCTCAAATCTCTACCCTTAGATGTCTATGTTAATTCTGTTATTAAGCCAATTTTTTTCCCCACACACTGTTTAGTTAACATTTATATGGCATGAAAGTACAATATAACCCTCTCTACAACAAGAATAACAGTCTCCCACAGATTTGGCCACTGCAAATGGAAATTTTGTTTCAGTTCACTTTTGAATAGGTTACCAAATTTAACATTTCTTCCTGGTATGAAAAGAACCTAAGGCTGAAAATCTCCTAATGTAGGAAAAGGCAAAACCAACAAATTTTCCAATCCATGCATACAGATCATTCAACAACAAGCCTTCCATCTGTTTTTATGAAACTGAATGGGATACATTGCTAGTCACTTTTTTATTCAGCTCTCACTGCTGACTTACACATCTGTCTGTCGGTATGCATATTATCATCCTCCTGTTTAAGACAAAGCTTGACTAGACAACCTAGTAAGTAAGGTATCTGGAAAGCTGTTCTCTTTGAGGCAACTCACAAGCTGTGATTAATTAATTTTTTTAAGAAGGAAGACGATAGCATGTATTCATACTCTTTGATCCACTCCACTCCTCCATCTATTCATACTCTTTCAACTCACACTGCACCACTTACCCTGAACCACTTCAAAATTATAATGCACAATTCAATAGTGAGATATCCATCTGGATGAGAAAATTACACAAGTTCCTGTTGGAGGGAGGCTACGTGTAAGAGCGATTAAAAAGAGATTTTAAAGAACAGCAAGTGTGTGCCCAAGTTCTATCAATATAACTGATTGATCACACATATCCTCTGCTTATCCATCCAACAGGAAGGCTGACTCATCCAGAGCCATAAACTCCACCGTAGATCATATTGGACAATATGGTCCAAAACCCCAGAGCATTCCAAACCTACCTGGATAACCATTCCCACTCAGATCAAGACCTCCAGCAATGAACTGGCCAAAAATCTACAGTTGAGTGGTTGCCAAATCCAACCATCTGACTGCATTCCTCTTTTAGCTTGAAAAAGAGGATGCAAAGCCCTGTGCGTCTTTTTTAGTGATGCAATGCTTGACCATCAACATGTAGCTCTCCTAAATGCTCTAAATGAAAGGGGGAAAGAAATGTAAAAGACAATAATACTGGCTATCTGCTAGATGAGAAATTAATTCCAAAAGAACAGATGAAAGCCAGGAGGAAAGGAAGGAGCTCTTAAACCTTCTCACTTAAAAGTAATGAAGAAAACCTCCCCACTTTTGTAACTGATAACACCAAGGCAACTAAAAGCAGCTGAACGCCTCAAATTACATTTACACAGGAGAATGTGGCTTTTGTGGGGGGTCCCTGTTAGGGTGGCAAACCAGGGCTATACATATCCCACAAACATCTGCAGGTGATTAGGATATAAGGGCTGGACTATAATGCTACACGGCTTGCAGAGCTGTGAACAAAACCAAAGGCCCTGAATCCTAGCTTGATAATATTTATTTAGTGCACATATTTCTCTGCAAGACACGTAAAGTGTTTCAGCTGTACCCAAAATGTTGGTATAGCTCATGCCAAATCCAGCATTTCAAATGTGGGGGGGGGGGGGGATCTACCACTGTAAACAAATGGCCCTCTCTTTGGTTGTGTGCATGTGTATTCAGACACATGTGGAAAAATGCATAACATCTGGATGGCATGGAATTATAGTAACAGGACACAAAGCCTTTCACCTCAAGGTTATTGGTTCAAACGAAGGCCAGCTAGGGCAGACACTACAAATTTAACATCTGAAACTATTTGATGTGGTTTTGAACAAAATGAACAGTTGACCTTAAGGCCTGTTTTATTGAAACAAGGGACAGCATTAAAACATGTTAGTCGCAAAAGAAAAGGAAAGAAAGAAAGAATGGGTAGATGGGCAGACAGACAGACAGGCGAAAATAGTTGGCAGGAGGCTATCCTGAACACAATCACAAAAACTCAACTACAGTAATCTCATACAAGATGACAGACAACTTTACTGTTTGCTGGCAGGTCAGCAGTTTAAGACACAAGTGTTGTGCAACAGAATGAGCTTCCATTTCTGCCCCAGCTCCTGCCAACCTAGTCTGAAAGTAAGAAATTGCAAGTAGATAAACAAGAACCACTTCAGGGGGAAGGTAAAACAACATTCTGTGCACCCCAGGTGTCTAATCATACCTGCCACATGTCCACAGAAGATGCAGACAGAGCTGGCTCTAACTGGAGATGAACACTGAACCATACAATCAGATATGACTGGCTTTCAAGAAAGGGTGACATTTATTTTAATATGAATGTGATGCCTCCTTAGTAAAGGTTTCCCTTGCTCAAAAGCCAGTTGTATCCGACTCTAGGATTCAGTGCTCATCTCTGTTTCAAAGACGAAGAGCCAGCGCTGTCTCCTTCTGTAGACATTTCCGTGGTCATGTGGCAGGCATGACTAGACACCGGAGCGCACAGAACACTGTAACCTTCCCACCGAAGTGATCCCTATTTATCTACTTGCAATTTCTTGCTTTCGAACTGCTAGGTTGACATGAGCTGGGACAAAGACTGGAGCTCATTCCGTCCTGCAGTACTCGGGAATCGAACTGCTGACCTTCCTGCTCCCGGTCAGTGACTTAGCCACTTGAGCCACTCCTTATCAAACCTATATTGCCTCAAAAATGTAAAAAGAAATAAACAGCGTCTATCTGTCCAAATCTGGGCATCTTCAGCCAAAATGTCATGATGCATTTGAATCAACCCAGTTATCTCTTAGCTTTTCCATGTGTATAGAAAGAGTCCCACATATGCCACAAATTATCACTTTAAAAAATTGGCATAAAGTGGATTTAGTTTGCAATTAAAAAAAAATTAATGCCTTCTTTAAAGAGCAGAACTAATAATTTACAGCTTGCTCTAAATATTACAAACACAACCATAAAACTCTGACTTAGAATCCTGCTTGGGCTCCCACCCAGCAACAAAACAAAATATTTAGACCAGAACTTTAAACAGCTGAAGGGTGGAAAAAACGCAAGTCTGATTTCTTTCTCCTTTTTCCAGTAAGCAAATTTCATTCACTAGGATAAAAGGCTTAGGTTGTGATCACATCAACCTTAGCGCGCCAAAGAATTACTTTTTTGGGTTACAGCTCACATTTAGACAAAGTACCCAAGACACCTACAGGATCTTGGGAACTGTAGTCCAAAAAGTAGCTTTTGTACAGAAGGATCTGGTAATGCACAAGGCAGGACTGGCTGAATAAACTAAAGGTTCCTTACAAAAGTGTGGCTCCATGAACATATTTCTTTCTAAATGGATCCAGAAGTGCTGAAGTCAATAGAAAGAACTAATTTATTTATTTTTACTTATTTATTTGTCCGATTTGATATCCCGCCCCAATTAGGTAAACCCAACTCTGGGCGGCTTACAACACAACCAGAAAAGACATGGCTTAAAACAATAGTACATAGTAAATAGACAGCCAATATGACACTCCAACTTGCCTCATACATATTAAAATTCACTTCATCCGTTAAAAATAGAGACTACAGTTAATTAAATATTAAAAATTAATTTAAAATTAAGTTAGAATTAAACTTTAAGAATTACACTTACACAAGTTTCAAAACAACAATAGGCCAGAGTAGGGAGGGTGGCTGACTCAATTAGATCAGCCACCTGGCATGAGATCCAAAATTCTTAGACCCCCACACTTGCCCTGCCAGCCAGGTTTTAAGACCCTTCCGAAAGGGCAGGAGCTCTATTTGTATGCGTAGGTCGATTGGCAGGAGGCTCCACAGGGCCGGGGCGGCCGTAGAGAAGGCACTCCTCCTAGTGCTAGAGAGGTGTGCCTCTCTAGCCGATGGAATCCTAAGCGAGCCTCTCCGATCCGCTGTGGTGGGACGGGCAGAAGTTCTTGGGGTGACGTTCTTAGGGAGCTGGTGCAAATGTTGAGAAGTAATTATACAGTCATACCTCGCATAACGAATTTAATTCAGTCTGCAAGGCTGCTCGCTATTCAAGTTTTTCAAACTTGCATAACGAATTTTTCACTATGTGAGTCAGACTTTCCCCTATGGAAAAACTCGCATAACGAGCGTTTCAAGGGGGAAAACTCGCATAGCGAAAAAATTTCGTTATGCGAGTTTTCACCATAGAAACGCTCGTTATGCGAGTTTTTCCATAGGGAAAAGTCTGACTCGCATAACAAAAAATTCATTATGCGAGTCAGACCGCTTAGGGAAAAACTTGCTCGTTATGCGAGTTTTTCGCTAAGCAAAATGCTCGTTATGTGAGGTTTGACTGTATTTTTCTTTCTGCAGCTGATGGAAACTGAACTTGAACTTGAAAAGTTATTTCAATTACTTTAACCTGAAACATCCTGTCTAATTTTGTCCTGCAGGTTTTTTTTTTAAAAAAAGCTTATTGAAGAGCACATCTGCTGTTATATATTTAAATCTATGCCAAGACTACTTGACCAAAAGGAACTAGATTTTGCTAGTAGGAGGGTTTTTATTCAATCAGGGATTCTCAACCTGTCACCCACGGGTCTGATGCGGCCCATGGTGCCATTTCATATGCCCCCTCCCCACTGCCTCCACCACACCCAGAAGTGCCATGTAGTGGAGGAAGGGCAAAATGGCCATCCGGCCCCCAAAGCTGTCTGAGGGAGTGTGACCTGGCCCCTGGCTTTAAAAGGTTGAGAGCTCCTGTTATAACTTGTTGTACATGAAAGCTGAGAACTTGCCCAAAGTCAAAGAGTGGGTGGCAGACCCACTGCAGGCGTTCTTGGATGAAGCCCACTGCTTGGACCCATTCCAGTCTTGGTTCAGGCCTCAGCATAGCACCAAGACTGCTTTGGTCACTTGGATGATGACCTTTTCTGGGAACGTGACTGGGATAGAGCATCAACCTTCTCCTAGACCACAGTATCCTTTTAGAGGATGGGGGATGGAGGCACTATTTTGCAGTGGCTCCATTATTTCCTTGATGGTCGTACTTACAGACTTCAAATCGGGAAGGTTGTTTTGACTTGATCATCTACCTTCTTTGGGGGGGGGGGTCATCTGATTTGAAGAGTGATCTAATCAATATGTTGACGGCATACAACCTATCTCTCCTTTACATCTTCTGCAGTGAATGCAGTCCAGTTCTTGGAAGAGCACTTGGCCTCAATCATGTAATGGACAAAAGCAAATTGAAACTGAATCCTGACAAGATGGAGGTCCTGCTGTTGCAGTGCTCTTCTGTCTCAGTGGGTGAGCTGGTCCCTACCTTGGCAGGAGTTGCCCTTCTTTGGAGGAACCAGGCCTACAGTCTGGGTTTTATTATAGATTTGGCACCTTGTCTGCTTGTTTGACTTATTTTTAGAAAGTCAAATTGCAGCTATCTCTAAATCAGCATATTTCTAGCTTTGGCAAATTGCCTAGCAGCACCCATGTTTGGATAGGTGTTCCCAACAATACTGGTTCGTGCATTAGTAGTCTTAAGGACTGGGTGCTGTAGTGCTCTTTATATAGGGCTACTCATATGGAAATTGCAGTGGGTCCAGAATGCTGTGGCCAGGTTAATATCAGGGGTGAAGAAATATGACCATATCACTTCAGTTCTGACCTAGCTACATTGGTTTCCTGTTCCTTTACACATTAGGCATAAGGTATGATAACAACATTCAAATCCCTAAACAGTTTAGGACCTTGTTATCTGGTGGAATATCTCTCTGAAAAATTATTTGCCTGAATCACTCAGGCTTCACAGATAGCACAGCTCCAGATACCAACACTAAGAACATTTTTTAAAAGGTTTTAATGAGGAAATGAGCCTTCTTGGTGGCAGCACCTACAATGTGAAACATTTTACCTGTGGAGCTACAACAAGCCCCATCCCTGGACATATTTAAGAAACACCTCAAAACCTTACTGTTTAGGGATGCTTTCAAAGACCATTATCTAATGGCCAGTTAGCTTAGTTGGTTAGTTTCTTTAGTTTAATTTATATAATTTATTGTTTACTGGCATGTTATGGGAGGCTGAGTAATAGCCATTAACTAAATTTATTATGTCACCACAATGGGATCAGGGCTTTGTTATATTTGTAACATAATTTTAATGTTGTATTATATTTATGTTTCATGTTTAACTGGAAACTGCTCAGAGTAGGAAAATCTCCAGGATGAGTGGTATAGAAATGCAATCAGTTAGTCAGTCAATAAAATTTTCTATGATACATTCTCCCTACACACCCACTGGTTTTAGGAAAGGACTTGCTAGCTTTAAGTAGCATATGGTGAATTATTAAGGATCACTGTCTCTCAAAAACCATCCATTATTGGATAACAACAGGCTGAAGTGAGACATGGTGATCATTCTACATTGCCCCACTATATATACAGTGGAAGCCCACAAAATGAATGCTTCATATAATGAAAAATTCATATAACGAAGAGGATTTGCACTAACCACTATACCCCGTATAACAAATATTTTTATTATACAAAGCAATGCATCTCTGTGGGGAAAATCAAACAATGAAAATTTCCTATGGGATGCATCATAGAACGAAAATTTTTCATTCTACGATTTTCCCTATAGAGATTTTTGTTGTACGATGCATCCCATCGGGACCTTTGTTATACAAGGCATGCTTCGTATAACGAAAACATTTATTTAACGAAAGGCATCGTGGAACCAACTTTTTTCATTATGTAGTATTCTACTGTACTGGAATTATTTACAGAAATATCTTCACCACATGATTTGTACCCTTTGGGCAAATAAAGGAAACTGCTTCATGTCTTTTAAATACATAATTATCTAAAGTAAAGTAGGTCCACTCATCTAGCACATACCATAGAGTACTGAGATACAACGCCACCAACATATCCATGGTAGATATAGACTGCTCCAACATAGTCGTCTTCTTTAGGAGCACCAATGGCAACATCTAATTAAGAGAGACAATGAAAATCATAAATATGTCTCTTATGTCCCATGCAATTATAAGATTTTTGCCATAACAAATCATCTTTATTATACAAAAGAAAACTGGCTCCTTGGCCTAGAAAACGTTAGTAAATTAATGACATCTCTCTCATGCACAAACCATGAATACATCCTAAACTGTAGGTCCTAAACTGTAGGTCCCTTATACATGTTTCAATACCTGGCAGAAGCATTTACTTACATTGAACATTTTGATAATATGGGCATTTGGTTGAATTAAATCACCTGAATGAGTGGCAATCCTCCAATGTTTAGTGTGGCTCTCTATTAAACTATAATGTTTCATTACTTAATGATATATTTAATCAGAATGTAGAAGAGAAAGAAATGAAAAGTAAGATCTTCCATCAGTTCTTCTAAGTGAGCAGCTCCATTAGGTTCTTCCGCTGTCCTCTTCATTTTTTGTCCTCTTACATTATAGGTTATAGATTATGAGGCTAATGGTTCATTATTGATGTTTGTAAGCTACTCAGCGAAGGGTCCATTTTGCACCCACGTATGTGGTAGGCGAGAGGGCTTTGCCATGCCTCCACACACACCCTGGTTTGGGGGGCTCTAGCATGGAATGCTCCCATTGGTTATTAGTTTTAAGGGTGGGTCTTTGGGGGAGTTTTATGAGGTTGTTCTGTTCCAGATTGTTCTGTGGGTGTTTGGAGTTGCAATGACCCACCCGCCTGCCCTGTTTTCAATGAGGGATCTACGGGTCGCAATATTTTGGGCCAAGTAGGAATTCTGGACCACAGCAAATTGACCAGGCTGTGGTTGTTTTCGCCTACTTCTCACCGAACCAGGTATGGGTCTTGGTTGGTCATTTAGGCGGGAAGTTCAGAGGGGGTTGATGATCCCTCCTGGGTTGTGGGTTATAGACCCGGAAGTTGGGAGGATGACTAAGGATGAACCTGAATGGGGTCAAAGGTTTACCAACCTCCAGGGTGACATGGCAACGCCCTCCGGACTTCAGGCCCCTGTTAGGGACGTTTTTATTGGTCAATAAAGTGGCCCTGTTTTTCTTCCAAGCCGGAGTCCTTATGTTTTTTTGTAGAGGGGGTGGCAAGAGTGAGGCAGAATGAGGTTTATCTTTTAAATATATAGAGAATAAATTAAAACCATTCCATTACATGTTATCAGCAGCAGCAGCAGCAGTCATCAAGTTAATTCTGAATTATGGCAACCCTTCTGAGGGTTATCTAGGAAGATGGTGCTCAGAAGTGGTCTGTCGCTCCCTTTTTCTGGGAGCACCCTGGGACTGTGCAGCTTGCTCAACTAGATACAGGCTGGCTCTTCTCCCTGAAGGCACAATGGGGAACTAAAATCCCAAGTTCTGGCTCTACAGGAAGTTGCCTAACTCAGTGAGTTATCAACCCACTCACGCTTATCTTATGTACACCTCACTTACTAGAGTAAGAAAAAAACTAAGCCAACATACAAAACAAAGCATACTGACCTGGAAATCCATCATCATCAATGTCCCCCAGGGAAGCCATGCTTTCCCCAAAGTGAGCATTGTAGGCATTGTCACCACTTAGAACAAGCTGCTCTTCCAGGACTCCCTAGGAAACAGGAAATGGGACCAGCTTAGAAAAATACAGCAAATGTTGAAAGACACATGGCCTCTGTGTTGGAACGTTTTCATGCAGATGTCCTTCAGGAAGCACCTGGAGCATATGTGGGGGTAAGGCTCTTTTAACTCCTGACCAAAACTTTACACAGTGCAACTAAACCTGTGAACTTGAAAAGGAAATGCTGTAAATTAAAAATACATACAATTGCTCCCAGAAAGGAAACAGCCAATTATGATGACAAAGCAAAGAACAACGAATGATTATATTCATAACCATATTAATGTTAACTATAACTTTACTGACACGCCCCCTCCCAATCTTATAAATCAGCAGAAAGAGCACAAGAACTGACAATTTAATAGCAAACAAAGCTAACTCACTTCTGTGGTTTTTGGAAGAATGACTGAAACCAATGCTTTGGTTATGTGGCAAAATTCCCATGTGATGATTACATCTTAGTTGCCACTTAGGTCAACTCGGTTTTCAGAATAACTATATCAAAATGTTTTGATCAACTAAAAGGATATTCCCAGTTAACTAGCCGGGAAAAGAGGTGGAGGATTCAGTTCAATTATTTTTAATAAAATATATGTCATTTGCATATAAAACCACCAACTGCACCTGTATAAAAGTATACAGTACATAGAGAAGAGGCATCAGTCTGGCCAGGTTATCCTGCTATGGTAATAAGACCATACTGCCAGCAACTCAACATCAAGCTTCAGGTGGCAGTTAACTAACCTGACAACCCTGAAGACCAACAGCCTATGTGAAGTCCACAGGGAAGGGTGATGGTCCCCAAGTGGATTAAATCCCACTTGAATCCATCTTGATGGAAGGCAGCAGCTTCATCAATACTGGCCTTGGGCTTTGCATGCCAAAAGGGCTCAAGACCAGAAAGTCACTTGCTGAGCTGGATGGTAAGGCTGTCACACTGCAATGTGGAAGGCAGCCACTCCATTATATCCGTAGGACAGTCTTCATGGTTGATCACCATGATGATCGCCAATATTTGGAACTGGATATGGCAGAAGAAGAAGAAGAAGAAGAAGAAGAAGAAGAAGAAGAAGAAGAAGAAGAAGAAGAAGAAGAAGAAGAAGAAGAAGAAGAAGAAGAAGAAGAAGAAGAAGAAGAAGAAGAAGAAGAAGAAGAAGAAGAAGAAGAAGAAGAAGAAGAAGAAGAAGAAGAAGAAGAAGAAGAAGAAGAAGAAGAAGAAGAAGAAGAAGAAGAAGAAGAAGAAGAAGAAGAAGAAGAAGAAGAAGAAGAAGAAGAAGAAGAAGAAGAAGAAGAAGAAGAAGAAGAAGAAGAAGAAGAAGAAGAAGAAGAAGAAGAAGAATATTTTCTAATATGAAAAAGACTGGGGAATGCCTCTTGGATGGTATTGTTAACTATGGGAACTACATACATAATTTAAAAACAAAAGAAGCATGCATGTTTATGCATATTTTAACTAATACAAAGATGAGCATAGTTGTATACAATGAATCAGCCTAGAGCAGTAGTTTCCAATATAGGGCACATACCCCAAAGGGGGACTTCAATTCCCAGAATCCTAAGTCAATACATTGGCTGACCAATGCTTTGGGGAATTGGCTTAGGCTTCTGGGATTTCACCAAAGGTTGGAAAACGCTGGCTTAGAGTGTGATTCTATGCACAGCTATCTAAGAGTAAGTCCCAAGAACTAACATATATAAACTTCTACTGTACTATTCTGAGTACAGTAGAACGACTGTTTTAAGCAATAATCTTTCTGCAACACTATTATACAAAGTGCAAAATGTGTAGCCTTCCAGATGTTGTTGGGAGTGAAGCTCTCTTCCACTGTTACCAATGGCTTCTCTGGTTAAAACTGGTTTTGTTTGCAGCAAAATAATATCTAGAGGGCCATATGGTCCTCACCCCTACTTTAAATAGAAGATTATTGTCATATCCTTCACACATTCCTAGCTACACATAATATTCTGCATTTAACAAGTCCTTTCACTGGTTCAAGTCCCAAACAACTTCAGAGCTTAAGCATCAAAACTAGGCAACAGATTACAAAGGCAAGAAAAGAAACCAAAGAATCCAAACCAGTAGGGAGATTAAGCCTTAGGAAGACATTTGTCAAGGTATAAATTTCTCAAAATTGGAACAGATTGCTTGGAACTGGATGGACAATACTCCATTAAGTTTTTAAGGTCTGATTGGATGGACATACGGACTGAAGACTTCAAGTGGCCTCAAAAGCTGTTTATCAGACAGCAAATGCAGGGAGGAAACAATGATCCCTGCCTCCCATCAAAGCTTCTCCTTAGACCCCTGACCATTCCTTTCTGTTGGACATTGGCTGCATACATCACAAAGTCTGTAGTCCCTTAAAACAAACAAACAAACAAACAAACAGTCATCAGCTGCTACTCTAGTCCAGGTATACATTTCCCCCCCTGAAAATCATTTTCACAGTCGATGGATGAAAAAAGAATGACAAACGGGGAAAATGTCATTGATGTCAATTTGCTTAAGGTAGATCCCAGCTTGCCATGAAGTGACCCACACACTATGTGGGTACAATATTTTGTCAAAAAAGGAGCCATTTTCTATCAGAATTCTGTTCCACCCTTCCTATAAATGCCTTGGGGCTAACTAGGTACTGAAGGTATTCTACAAAGTGACTTGAGAAAACAACATTTGCATTTAAATTTGCACTAAGATCTGTATAAAATACTGAGGTGGTCTAAGTTGAATTTAAAGCCAACCTTTCTAACCTAATTTCCATTGCATGTGCAAAGTAATATTTCCACAAAGAATCCAAGCTTGGCTGTCAAAACCAGCACTTGCATTCCTTCTGAAGAGATGACACTGGGAAGTAAATTTGTCTCTCTAAAATGCAACATTTAGAGCAGAACGTCTATTAAAATTGCTACCCCAAACTAAAAAAAAGTTGTTTTCTACTCTTTTCTGTTCTACTGTTCTACTGTTTTCTACTCTTTATTTCAGATCTTTACTAACTGTTTGAAGAAGGACTTTCAGTTGTAGCAAACTATTTGACCTCTGCTTGACCTTAACTGACCTAAGTAGTCGCAATCTGTGATCCTTACACCAGAAACTAAAGTTCAAATTGCATTTATTTAGGGAAAAGGACACTTTCACAAACAAAACTGTCTTTGAAAAACTCCATACAGCTTGTGTTGCTTCCAAACAAGTCATGGTCATTTCAAAGTACAGGAAGCTTATGTTGATTATTTCCCTAGGCTACTGTTAAGTCAGTGTGGTTGTGCAACATATAGCTTTGTGACCAAGAATCCAGTCATTTGTTTTCTTGGAAAAATGCATAGGCTTTCAAGAGAATTTCAGTGGAAACAACTTCCAGCTTTCTTCACAGGGTTTTGCTTCTTAAGATTTGGCTTCAACTGTAGAGTACATCATCTTACTTCAGTCTTCCTGATCTTGCTAAGGTTGTTCTTAAAAATAACACAGTCCAACTAAGATGGAAAGTTCAGAAATAATTTTAGCCAATTTGACAATCGTGAGCAAGGATGGGACATTTGTTTAAAAACAAACAAGGGAAAACATGAAAGAGCTCCTACTTTCGCATTCAGGTTGCACAGACGATTCTGACCCTTTGTGACCCCATGGACCATTGCCTGCCAGGCACCTCTGTCCTCCACCATCCACCTCAACCCGCCCAGCTCTGTGCCCAATAACATCTAACCATCTCATTTTTGGCCATCCCCTTCTTCTTTTACCCTCCACCTTTCCCAGCATCAAGGCTTCCTTAAGTGAATCCTCTCTTCTCATTTGGTGTCCAAAGTACTTTAGCTCCATCTTTACTATTTGACCTTCTAAGGAGCAGTCAGGGTTGATTTCTTCTAAGATCGGCCTGTTTGTTTTCCTCACCATCCAGGGTACTGTCAAAACTCTCCTCCAACACCACATTTCAAAGGCCTCTATTCTTCTGGGTTCAGCTTTCCTTATGGTCCATCTCTCACAACCATACATTACTACCGGGAACACCACTGCCTTGACTATGGGAATTTTTGTTTACAAGGTGATGTCTCTACTTTTAACCATGTTCCCCAGATTTCTCATAGCTTGTCTCCTAAGAATCAGTTGCCTTTTTATTTCATGGCTGCAATCACCATCTGCAGTGATCTTTGAGCCTAAGAAAGTAAAATCTGTCACTGCTTCTACTTCTTCCCCATCTATTCCTCTCAAACATGACTGATTTGCTTAAACAAAAGTGGGATACTTGAAAATGTGGGGTTTTTTTTCATGATCCTCTCTTTCTTTAAACTTTTCCTTTACCATGAGCCTGTCAAACTGTCTGGGAATTCTTTCAGGGCTACTCTTAGCAAACAAGCAGAACATCCAGATGTTGGGAATTTTGAACTGGCAAAAGGACCTGGAGAAGTGCTTCACTTTTTTCCCTTCTTCCCTGCTTGCTTGATTCTCTGTTAACTTGGCTGTACTTTTTGGCGTAGCGGTGCAACACTGAGGAAATGCTGAAGAAATGACAAGGTTTTTCTGTGCTCTCCTACTAGAAGAGTAGGACAATGCAGTGCAATTACAAAATGCAGTACAATGCAATGAACCATCAAGAATTGTTCAGCTCACAGCCAATCCTGTGGCAACACTCAGTGCCACAATGCCTAAAGAAGGTGGAGTGGGTGCTTGGAGCTGAGGAGGAGCTAGGAAAGGTCTTTGCCTTTTAGAGTTTTAACAGAAAAACATTGAAATTCTCTCTTATGCAGGCAGGCAGAATAGTAAAAGAGGGAATGTTCTCCATTCCATCAATACTGTATTATATTCATTGCAAAATAATAAACTATGGGATATCAGTAGTATTTACACAGGTCTTTTGAAGCTTTTTTGGATGAATTCCCCAGAGAAGAAAAATGGAGGGAAATGAAATTTAAAAACCTGACAGAACTGGTCATTTTCATATTTAACAAAGGGACCACAGCACAGAAGACACAGAAAATATAGATGCACTCAAGTCTTAAAGAATACAAAATGAAATAAAAATCAAGGTTATGGTCTACATCCCTGCTCCTGAACACTGGTTGACGATGTACAGGCAATATTTCCCTTAGCAAAGAGAATATTCACACCAGCACATAATAAACCAAACATAATGGCTTAATAAACCGGGGGGGGGGGTGAAATAAACACTCATTTAAACCAAACCTGGCTTGTATATTAATCAATTAAGAAGAATTCACAAAATTTGGAATTTTTCATATTTGTGATAAAAAGAATTTAAGACAGGTAAGACAGGTGGACTTCATGCCCCAAGTTGTTGTTGTTATGGGCCATCAAGTCAGTTTTGAGTTATGGTGATCCTTTCCATAGTTTTCTAGATAGAGAATACAGTGGTACCTCAAGTTACAAATTTAATGCGTTCCATGGCATTTTTCATTTTATGAAAAATTTGTAACTTGAATTTCCCATAGGAATACATTGAAAACAAAAATTCATAACTTGAAACATGGTTTCCCATAGGAATGGATTGAAAACTAATTAGTTTGTTCTGGAAAAATTCGTAACTCGAGCCATTATTTTCAATTGATTTTCATTCGTATTGTAAAAATTTTGTAACTCGAACCATTTGTAACCTGAGGTACCACTGTACTCTTAAGTGGTTTACTATTCTCTTCTTCTGGGAGGGGGGATGTCTTGGGACAGTGCAGCTTGCCCAAGACTGGCTATACTTCAAGGAGACACAGTGGGGAATTGAACTTCCAATCTCTAGCTCTAAAACCTCTGCACCTAAAACGTTGAGCTATCTAAGTGCTACAAAGGGCTATTGCTGATAAAATCAATTAGGAAATATATCAGATATAGGCTGGATTTCATATGTTGTCGTTAATTATAAAAACAGTCTTCAACCTATTTTCTTGAGATCTATTTGGATCTTGAACAGAATGGAAAATTCTCACATCTGCTCTCAAACAGAACATGTATGAAAAAGTTGTGGTTGAGAGTTAGAAAGATCTGCTCAGCTTCCTTCACATACTCACATTTCCTCTGCTTAGGTAGACAGTGACTCGACCTTCATCCCGGATCTCAGAAAACATGGGTGCTCCCACCAGGAGGTCTGAAAGTCCGTCAGAATTCAGATCAACTGCACATAAGGAGGAGCCAAAGTAAGAGCCCATCTGTAACCAAGCCGAGTCACAACAAAGCATTCAGTATCTGCCCACACACAAGAAGAAATAACTTACGCTTCTCTGTGTATCTATATAACAGCAACTTTGCTGTTCCATTTCACATCAACAGCTCCAGCAAAATTATTTGGGATTTTTTAAAAAACAAATTGACAGCTCACTGGATTGTTAAAGTTTGTTTTTGTTTTGCTTTCAAATTAGAGAGGAGGAGGACTCGCACTTTTGGTTATACCTTAATGTATCAAGAATCACTATTTCAAACAAGTTGTGGTTCTTACAGTAGATATGGTTCACCCAGTTTTGTGCATATGGTGATTTATTATATCATACAGTAAACCTCTGACAAATGAGATGGACAGAAAAAGAAAGAGTTGCAGTGTAGACACAGGCTTCTGAACATAAGTAGCTGGTTTAGTAGACAAAGAACCATACTTCATATTATGTTTACAATGTAGTGTGCAGTTTATAATCACTTTCTTTCACAATCCAGAACGTGTGTGTGATCCCAGTCCCAATGCAGTGGAGCAAGTTTAAATGTTCCATTCCTAGGTACAGTGGTGGGATGTCAAAAAATTTACTACCTCACCGTGATGTCATCACAGTGTGGGCGGAGCTAACATCATGATGTCATGGGTGGGGTCAAAGAAAAAAACAAAATAATAATAAAAAATAAGCACACACACACACACACCCCTCAACTCACCCACAACACAAACCAGCAGCTAGCAGCTTCTCTTCCTCCTCCCTGCTTGGGAGGGCAACAAGGAGGCCGTGCATATGCACCAACCACTGTAGGCGTGCATGCACACCAACTGCTTGGTGCGCATGCGCAGTGGGGGAACCAGTGAAAAGGTCAGCCCCGAAGGTGGTTCCCCCCAAAAGCTGCTACCAGTTCTCCGGGACACTGGGAAACATTACTACCGGTTCTGGCGAACTGGTGAGAACCTGTTACATCCCATCACTGCCTAGGTAGTCATCATTTGAAAATTCAGAATTTGACTTTCCAAAGGATTTGAGCTAAAAAGCTGCATTCTATTGGCACCAACTGTTTCCTCCTTCCTTTTATCCCCTGTGCAGGAGGAGATTATGAGTAGGTGCCCACAGGAAGGTTCTACTTCCACATCACAGTGGTCCTCCCACCATCCCTGTCAAAGATATGTGGTGGGAACCAGGTGGATGGCTTTTCCAAGGTTTTGCTCTGACATGTCATATTTCATTGAATCAGAAAGGCAGAAGGGAGAGAAACACAGGGGGGAGGGGACCATGATAATATATTCCTAACTTAAGTAGGATATAAAAGAAGTAGTTGTTAGAGAAGAGGAGAAGAAAGAGAATAAGATAGAGGAGTGGGTTGATGCTCCAAAATGGCCAGGTGAAAAATCAGTGTCTATTGTTTATGTTGGCCTTGCCTCTTCAGAAGGGATCCCTCCTTTCATCTACATCACCCCATACTCCTTTTTAAAGGATTCAAGAAAGGATCCATGATTATATTTTGAGAATCTCATGTAACTGATGGAGACCTGAGGGTTCAGCTAGAAGAGAAAAGGAAGCATCCTATGCTTAGCTTATGCAGATGTAACTGTACTGCCAGAGTCAGTTTAAGAGACCATGCCACAGAGCTTAAGAAACTAGGGACGGGAACTTAAAAGTGTATAGCTGTTGACTGGTGGCTGAGAATGTCTGGCCACTGGAGATAGTGAATACAACCTCACCCTTACCTGTCTGCAGTTGATCAAGAAGGGAGAGGTTAATTTCCCCTAAGAGTATTCCTGTTCTTGAATCTGTTAACTATAGCTACCAAGGGGACACTTGGAATCTGGACAATTATGGGTAGAAAGTTCTGGAGAACTATTATCTTGTTGACTTAACAGTTTCCTTCAGAGTGATGGATGACACAGAATGGTCTTTGTGGCCCCAATGCCCACAGATAATGGGGTAAACTTTAAAAGTACTGTAGCTGAAAACCAAATCATCTTTCATAACCAAAGCACAATGTTCAAAACACTTCTTATAATGTAGTGTTCAGTCCTAGGAAGTACTGAGAAGAAAAGGATGATAACTTGAAGTGGTTTTAAAAGAATGAAAATCAAACCCAAGAACATGATGTTAATGCTACAGTTGTTGCTTATCAATATAAAAAAGTATAACTTAAGCTTTTATTAGCTCAGGAACAGAACTACAGTCAAACCTTGCATAAAGAGTGTCTCGCTTAAAGAGCAACTCGCTTAAAGAGCAGGATTTTCTCTGAATGTTTGCTTCGCTTAACAAATAAAACCAACCAAAAACTCGCTTAACAAATAAATCAGGATTCACAATCCCCCCCCCCCCCATTGGTCACTTACAATGGTGTTTCGCTTAAAGAGCAAACTCACTTAAAGATCAATCCTGTGGAACGCATTATGCTCTTTAATGTGTACAACTGTACTCCAAAATGTATTTTGTGGTTGGCAAATTTAATGAAAAAAGATATCAAGATGGCAGATGAGACACAATTGAGGGCCCTTTATGCACTATGTCTATCATGAGGAAGAAGGTCCCGCTCAAAACATTTTGAAAAGGTAAAAGTCAGGAATGGCACACACACACCAAGGCATGCATGGAAACTTGCAAGTCTAGCAATGCAAACCTATAGTAAAGGAATGTTGTCCACCATTATTCCTAAGGGTGGCAGGTACCACTCAAGAGATATGGATGGCACAGCTCTGTCCTCCTGTGTATTACTTCAAATATCTGTCTCACAGTATCTGCTACAGGGCCATTGTTGGAAAAGGCTAGATCAGCATCCCTAAAGTGAGCTGGCCATAGTACACTTAGTGCACATTAATTATGGCTACTAATATGTGGAAACATTTAGCGCCATTTCTATATGGCAACCCCAACACGAAAACTTGTCCTGAACCATTATGTTTGCTTGGGATTTTTTTAAATCTGACCTTTGGTCTTTATTAACACACTGTGAAACGCAAAGCATATGCTGTTAATCTGATGCCCAATCACACAATGATGACGTTTATTTATCACAGATCAATCTTCGACTCAGAAGCAAAGGAACACCAAAGTGACCTTACAGAAAGCTATTCATTATACTATTAAAAATGACACCTCATGATAACCTGATTATATTGTTTGACCTCCTCAGTTTGGTCATTAAACTTTAACTTTGGCCAAATAAGCCAAAAAATTCCCATGACTGGACACTATCTATCATTTATGCAGCAACCACTATGTTAATAAATCAAAAATAGTATTCTGTAATGATCTTTCAATACAGAAAAGTAACATCATTGTTCACTAACCACAGCAAAAAGATGGAAACAAACTAAAGGAGAAATATTAGTTCAGCTTTCTAATAGATTTGCTTTTATGACTTCAGGGTCAAGCATTTCTCACTACTCTCCCTTTGTAGATTCTCATTGTTGGGTGGGTGGCTGTGTTTTAAAAAAACACAGAGACTGTGAATGAAAGATCTAAACAATATGTCACTGCGGATTTAGACAAATTCAATTAGGAAGCGAATATTGTTTACCCAAAAGCAACTATTGTGAAGAAGGGGAGACCTGGTATGGCTGTGAGAACCTCGGGCTTTTTCTATTCACGCCTGTCATTATTCACTTGTGTATGGTTTCCAATTTCCTTAAAGGAATTAGAAGTCTTTCCTTGGAGAAGTGTAACAGACATTGTCAGATATATTGCTTTTTGTAGTAGCTTGTCCAGATTCTGTTGACATAACTTGTCCCTTGCTCTAGCATACGGCATCATTGCTGAAAACAGGCAAAAGATAGTCTTGTAGCTATCAATTCAGCAGGAATCACATGACACAAAAGTTCAACTAGTTTCCACTTGAAGCTACCAACTGGATTCTACATTGTTGCTCAGCTCATTGTTCAAGCATACACTGGATTACTCTTAGACTTTGAGTCTGAACTTACTGTGCTACTTTTATCTGCATGTTGCCTGTGGACCATAAGGCTTTTAGTTTTGCCTTCGTAAAAATTAAAAATGGTTGAGCATGAAGAAACAGGGTGCAAAAAAAATTTCTCGTGTAGGCACCCTTATTAGTGATCCAAGTAGATGTGAGTCTTTCCATGATTTCCCATTATCGCATTAGAGTAGGGTTTCCCAACCTTTTCAAGCCGGGGGCCGGGTCACACTCTCTCAGTCAGCTTCAAGGGTCAGATGGCCATTTTGCCCTGCCTGCATGATGGGGACGGCCATTTTGTCCCAACATTTTCAAAGGGGTGGTCATTTTGTTTCTCAAATGCCTTTGAAGGAGGGCACATGAAATGGTGCTGTGGGCAGGATTCAGCCTGTGGGCCTTAGGTTGGGAACCCCTCCATTAGAAGCATGTGTTTTAACAAATTAAAAATATTTATACAGTAATACCTCGGATAACACTTAGACTTGGTTCCACAAGTCTTGGTGTTATCCGATTTTTAGTGTTATCCAATGCATGTTAAAATCCTATGGGATGGATCGGATAATGTTAAAGCTCCATAAAGATACATTGTAACCACACAGGCTTTAGTAGTTGTTATCCAATCCATCCCATAGGACCTTAACGTTATTCGATCCAATTCTCCTCCCCAGATTACTTAACGTTATGCGATTTTAGCATTATCCGAGGTAAACGTTATCCAAGGTATTACTGTACTTTCAAAAATGTTTCCACAGAATTTGCAGAAGAACTCAATATCAAGAAGGCAGAACGCTATTTCACATAATCAACACATCTTTTATCATCAATTGGGATGTCAATTCCACCATATGTACCTGTACATATGTACCTGTACATAAGTACCTGTACAAAAACAAAGTTTCCATGCATGAAGAAATAGAAAGTCAGGTCCAATACTACCAGCAAACAAAGTGGGGAACCTGCCTGAGGAAGGATATTTTAAGTGTCATGAAAAGACCACCAAGTTGGTAATAATGTTATCAATTGCTGTTGTTGCCATTCTACCTAGTGGAGAGAGTGTCTTGCTAAAGATGAAAGGGAGGAGAGCTGCTTGTAAGATTTTCTTTCTCAAGAGTAAGCTAGACTTGGAAAAGGCATTTTTTTGCTAATTTTTATCTTTAGGCAGCCAAAGTTCTTAACAAGCCTAAATGGAAGAAAGAGGATATTGCAGATCAAAGAGTATCTACTGGTGAAATCTGTAGAACAGTACAAAAGAAAAGCAGCTATTTATACTGTAAGAAGATTAAAAACAAGGTTTTGGTTGTTATTCAAAGGTTACTCACCTTTTTACCTGAAGCCTGGAAAATCTTTATTAAAGCCCCAAATCTCCTATCGGTGCGGAAAATGTATACCTATTAATTTAAAAAAAAATGTTATTTAATTCTATTGCAGTCATTATTATATGAAATCATGCATTCCTGATTGACAAATAGATTACAGTCATACCTCACATAACGAATTTAATTTGTTCTGGGAGGCTGTTCGCTATGCGAGTTTTTCGCTATATGAAACAAACTTGCATATCGAAAATTCCTATTGAAAAACTTGCATAATGAGCATTTCTATGGAGAAAAATCGCATAGCGAAATTTTTTCATTATGCAAGTTTTCCATAGGGAAAGTCTGAGTCACATAGCGAAAAAAAATTCGTTATGCAAGTTTTCCCCATAGAAACACTCGCTATGTGAGTGTTTCCATAGGGAAAGTCCAACTCGCATAGCAAAAATTTTCATTATGCGAGTCGGACTCGCATAGCAAAAATATTCGTTATGCGAGTCGGACCAGTTAGCGAAAAACCCACTCGTTATGCAAGTTTTTCACTAAGTGAAACACTCGTTATGTGAAGTTCGACTGTATGTCCATTGTGTAAATATGTCATTCATTTATGAAATCTATTTAGTCTATGCTTCTACACCAAACTGAAGTTAAGGGGATCTTATTAAAAAATAGAATTAAAGAATAAAAACAAAAATAAATTTTATACTACAGTAAAACCTCAGATAATGTTAAATCCTGGTTCCACAAGTCTTGGTGTTATCCGATTTTTAGTGTTATCCGATGCATGTTAAAATCCTATGGGATCCATAGAGATACATTGTAACCACAGAGGCTTTAGCGGTTGTTATCCGATGCATCCCATAGGATCTTAATGTTATCCAATGCAATTCTCCCTCCCCCCCCCCAGATTGCTTAATGTTATGCGATTTTAGTGTTATTCGATACTAATGTTATATGAGGTATTACTGTATCTTAATTGGAAGAGAGGGCTAGCAGCATTGACAAGGAAAAACATTTGTGCAATATTCTGCTTATGACAGGATTCAGTGGTTCTTGGCCTTGGGCTTCCAGAGGATTTTGGACTTCACCTCTCAGAAGCCCTAATCAGCACTGTCACTCAGGTTTGGATCCATTTCAAAATATAAAATGCTGCTTTTTCAGTTAACTATTTAATGTATTTATTTGATACATTTATATTCCAACTTTCTTCTTAAAAACTTGGGATTGCTTAGCCAGATTGCTTAGCCAGATACTTCTTCCCACTTTACCCTCACAAGAAGCCTAAGACACAGGTCATCCTAAAAGAGTGCAATTGGCCCCATAGCCGCTAGTGAATTCCATGGCTAAGTGCCCATCTGAACCTATTCTACCACTCTAATCATTTGACTAAACCAACACTATCCAAGGAGAACAAGTTCAGGTCCATACAAATTATGATACAGTACATAATAGTAAACATATCAACCAGGCTTGGTATACTCTTGCATGCCAATTTCCTGAATATTCTTCTGCTGAGGCTATTCAAGCAACAAGTTATTGAATTTAGCAAGCCTTCAAACTTAATTGGTAATTGGTCATGAAAGTGGACTCATTAGGGCATCTCCCAAAAATCCCTTTCAACCCAGTGTAATCCCTAACATGAAATTATTATTTTTAGCCAATGCATTCATCAAATGGCAATTTAATTTGCCAAATGATAGCTTATCCCACAAAATGAATCACTATCACAAAAACAAAAGCTGGGCGGGGTATGAATGAATGAATGAATGAATGAATGAATGAATGAATGAATGAAGCTGAAAACTAAGTGTTAAAACAGAAGTATGATGGCATCTTCCTACATGATCCCAGAAAATTAGTGTTTATACATGTATATTCATTAACCCACATCTGAATTTATTTTAACACAAGTACATGTTCTGTAGCATGTACTAGAGCAGCAACTTTTCAGGCTTGGGAATTGAAATGTGAGATAATTCCCTAAGAAGCCTCATCTTTAGACATCATAACATCTTAGAGAACATAGCTCATGGCTCTAAAATCACCTCACAATTTGGATAAGTGGCACTGAACTTGTTGAAGTTAACATTGGTAATATCCCTATACAGTACTTTCGAACTAGGGTATGCTCTACTGTGCCTCTAGGGAGAAGAGCCAGCCTGTATAGTTATGAACAAGGTACCATATATAATTGAGTATAAGCCAAGCTTTTTAGACCCAAAACACGACCCCCAAAAAGGGGACACAGCTTATACTCAGGTCAATGACCACAAGGGTCCCAAAATTGCACCAGATTGAGACACGCCAACAATTTAATTAATTTTACCAATTTAATTAATTTTACCATATTTTCATGTATTTCATGTATTTCATATTTCATGTATTTTGATTATTGAAACTCGCTAGCAGCTGCTGCATTTCCCACCCTCAGGGATGTTGTAACATGGCAGTGCCAGAAGTGGAAGCAGAAGCAGCAGGTGCAGGTGGCCAACTACATTTTTCCTGAGTGGCCAAGTGCAGGTCTTCACCTGAATCCGGCCAGTAAGCAGGGAAGTGGAGGTGGCATGGGGGTGAGAGTTTGAGGGCTGTACTGGTGGCATGGAGGGAGTGTTGGCCAGCCAGACTGGCATTCCGTCCCCTTTCCCCCCCCCCCCACTGCTGCTGCTGCTGCCACCACCACCATCAAAGGCAGGGGAATGGTATGGGCTCAGGGTGGTTGGTAACCCCTGTCCTAAACCATTGTTAATGAAACCCCTTTCGGATTTCAGCGAGTCTGGTATGCAAATTATTCCAACTCTAACCTTTTGCTCATTTTTTTTCACTGAATGAATCAAAACATCACATGGTACCACTTAAGCATATGAGTAAAAAATGGATCAACATCCACACCTTTCCGATGCCTCCATCTTGGGGAGCTCCTCCTACGATGTCAGTCATCTTTGGCTGAGAGAAGTGACCAGCCGTCACTGCATATCCTGAGCAGGGCATTTTTAATGGTGAGGGGTGGGGGTGAAGAGATGGTGAAGGAGAGAAATGACAAATACATTCAGAAAAGGAAACTGGTCCAAGGGGCAGGTCAGCCATTTGGATGAAAGCAAGATTGTTGTGTGTTTGTTTTAATTCTCCTAGAGTACAAATATGTTAGCAAAAACACAGCAAAAAGTAATGTCACCAGAGCTTAATTTAACAAAAAAAAAAGTCATAGACACTATTCAAGGCTAGAACAAGCAAGCAATCATTTCTTGGAAATAAAAATGGTTTGTGGACTGAAGGGTGCCGAGCAACAAGGACAATAACACAGGCTAGGGGGGAAGTTCAGGGGTAGGGATGAAGAAAAATGAAGTACAGTATTGTAACAGAAAGGGGGGAACACATAGACACAGAGAATAAAACTTAATATGGTTGTGGGGGTTGTTTTTTTAAACATGAACCCATAATTCATGTCTGTCAGGAAACAGTTTCCATTACAATCAGAAAAAACAGTGTTCCCTTAACAGTTATGAGATAAGAATAGAAATTCTTCTCTGGATCAGCAATCAACAAGAACCGGAGGAAACAGAGGGTAGAAGGAAATGGCCAGTTTTCACAATAGAAAAAACTAAATTGGTGGAGAGGGGGCTAATACGTTTTAGCTTGCTCAGTGATGTGGTGATGGTTGCTTGTGACATGAAATTATATGGGGGAGGTGAATGCTCCAAAAATCTCACCAAATCAAGAGTACAGACAATAAAGGGTGGGATTCAATATAAGCAATTTAAAGGGCTGCACAATGAAGTAAAACAAAATTTAACTAAAAATCTAGGAGATGTGAGCTTGCAAAGACTGTAATGGTGGAGTTCTTACAACTGAGATAGGCAGCTGAATGAAAATGTTTGTAATGGCTGTGTAATATTTCCAGCATCAGAGCTAATATGGGGAACATGCGCAGGAGACCATTACAACAGCCATGTATAAACCCATGTTTTGGGCTTCCAAAGGGTAACTGCCTGGTCACAATGAGGGTGAAGTGTTTGACTAGATAAGGTTGTTTTTTAATTCAACATGACTCTTCTGCAGTTGGGTGCAACTGTCTTGAGTTAATGGAAAAATCAAGACTGGGAATGAGTGAGGCAGGGCCATAGCCAGGATGCTAGGGGGGCACAAATATTTTTTTCAGGGTGGGCAGCAAAGCCTCTTTTTGATGCATTCCTATGGTAAACTATGCCTTGCTAGGGTGGGCAAACCCACCCTAGTCCCCCCTCTGGCTACGGCCCTTGGCAGGGAAGAGATTCAGTGTGAATGTTTCAATCTGTAATTGTATAAGAATACTTTTAAAGCCAATGACAAAATGAAAAAAAAATCTTTGAAGGTGAGATCAATAATGTTGTCATATTTGTCATTCAAAAAATTATAATTGATGAAACAAGAGGGATATGTAGTGGAAAGGGTTTAGTTCTTTTCCCTCTTAATGACATCATTTGATACTTCAGGGGGCCCTTCCATCGCTGTAAATTATAGACCTTTTATCTGTAAGCTAAACAAAGTGGTTAGCATCCATTCAAAGGGAACCTCAACATATATGCCCATCTTTCATTTTAACAACTCTCAAGAGGCATTCCCTAAGTGGTTTTTTTTTTATTTTAGCAGGGGGAAAAACACAAATAAATAAAGAAGCACAGTGTGTCGAAGAAAAGAGATCATGCTGCAATTTTCAAAAGCTCTCCTTAAGCTAAACGTGACAAAACAATTGAGGAAAACTGAGGTCTGTTAATGCTTCCATAATTAGAGTAATTGGTCATCAGGGACTGGACAGAAGCCATTAGATGTACAGTACTTCTCTTGTTATTCACTGCATTTCTGAACCTAGTTTTATTAGGTTTATTGAAGAATGCTCCCATTCCTATCTTATTCTGGCATGTTTTCTATACATTAATTCCCCAATAAAGAACTTTGTTTCATCAGAATGTTTAACTAATGGTCACTTTAAGTAAAGGGGAAAATTAAGAATGAATGCATACTTTGATAGGAAATATGAACTAATTATGCATAGCCATGATTTTCTACAAGGTATGCTAGGATGTGTAGCTGTCTGAGGTTGTTGAGGTTTTCCTAATGGAAGTCAACACCCACTTTAAAAAACACCAGTTTCCATGATGTGAAAATGAAGGGCACAATACTGAAAACTGGTTTTTCAGACACAGCCAAGATCACAAAACATCACTGATTGGAGCTGAGAACAGAACTCTAAAATTCTAAAATGGATAGCTTATTCTAGTCATTGTCAAACTTTCTGCCTTTGGGGAGACTTTTCACTGTGTTCTCCTGAGGGGTGTCTATGCTTCCGTTCTAAAAATTCCACACTTCCGGGGGGGGGGGGGTTATAGGACACATACCCCATTTATGAATACTGCTGTCCAGCTTTGTTGGGCTTCACAGTCACCCCAGCTGAACTAAGACTGCATTTTAGGATATATGGGCTGGCAGGACAGATATGGGGTGCGGAAGGTATAATGACCCCAGCACATTGGATGATCTGAGCCCCTCTCTTTCTCTACTTTTAAATTAGTAGTTGTAGCACCTGGTGTGTTTTTAATCTGTTTTTAATCTTTTTTTAGATTTTAATTTTAAATTTTAACAGTTTTAAGGTTTTTCGATGGAAGCTTCCACTTCCTAATCCTGGGCCCTACCTGCCCAGGGAAGGATAAGGCTAACGTCCTCTGGCCAGGAGGAGGAATGGATTTTAGCTGTTTGTGCTGTGTGTGTGTTTGTTTGTTTTTTTCTGACTGTAAACCGCCCTGAGTCGCCATGGCGAGTGGGCGGTGATATAAATCTAAATAAATAAATAAATAAAATATATCCAGCACTTTCCTCTAACATGGGCGGGCAATGTGTGGACCTCCAGATGTTGCTAGAAAACACCCCCCAACACCTGTGACTGTTGGCTATTCTGGTTGGGGCTGATAGGAGATACAGGTTCACACATCCTTGCTGATTCCTGTTTCTAGGAATAACCTATAGACGTGTGTTATCATTCAGAACTGATCTTGGCACATAGAAAAACCAAGACACAGATCATAGAATGCCCTGACGCAGACCAAGAGACCTAAAATAAGTTGTTAAAATTATGTTCCTGATTACTTTATGCCATCCTAAAATAATTTAACCGTATATTCTGTGCTTACATATTTTTTACTGTAAAGAGGAAAATCTGACATACAGGACTATATTACACTCCGGATTTAAGATTAATAACAACTGGAAACTCCACATCACTTACCTAGATATGTGTAGCGCTTGGCTATCACAGATTCATCATTCAGTTTGAAATATGTATTATCAGTGAGGTTCAGTACTTTGATAGTACCGGTCCAATAGTATGATCCAGGGGCTCCCATGATAACCAGCTCCTACCAAAAGAGGAATGTCATTAATCAAAAGATAAATTCCTCAAACTCATTAGGCATGATTAGAGAGGTAAACAATTTATACATTTTAGGCATAGGGGTGGGACAAGAAAATCTGGGAGGACTTAGTTGAGCAAACTAAGCTTTTTCTAATACAGTAATACTTCAGTTAACGCTAAGACTTGGTTCCACAAGTCTTGGTGTTATCCGATTTTTAGTGTTATCCAATGCATGTTAAAATCTTATGGGATGGATCGGATAACGTTAAAGCTCCATAGAGATACACTGTAACCCCACAGACTTTAGCGGTTGTTATCCGATCCATCCCATAGGACTTTAACGTTATTCGATCCAATTCTCCTCCCCAGATTACTTAACATTATGCGATTTTAGCGTTATCCGAGGTAAACATTATCCGAGGTATTTCTGTACTTTAAAAATATGAACTGCAATCTTCAATTATGTAACTATACAAAAAATGTAAGTGTGTGAAATTTAAAATATAAATTCTGAATTTAAATTAAATAATTACTAATATTGTCTACAGTGAAACTGGTAAAAGATGGAAGAGCAGCTATCAGGTTATTCTTCTTCTGCCATATCTGAATCCGGATATTTGCAATCATCATGGCAATCAGCCATAAAGACTGTCCTGATAATATAATGCTGTGGCCATTCATTTGCATGACCCAAATACCACTGATCCAGTACTGTGAGTCACTTTCTAGTCCTGAGACCTTTTGGCATGCAAAGTCCTCACCAGCGAGGTCGGTATCAATGAAGCTGTTGCCCTCCATCAAGATGGATTTAAGTGAGATTTAATCCACTTGGGGACCATCACCCTTCCCTTTGGACATTGGCACCCAAGGCCATTGTTATCAGTTTGTTTAACCACTGCCTGACACTCGGCATTGAGTCGCTGGCAGAATGGTCTACTCTATTACCATAGCAGGATAATCTGGCCAGTAGAAAACAAAAAGAGTACAGTCAATGCTACCACTAGGAAGACTCAATCAGACTTTGAATCAAGATATGTATTTCATTAGAGGTTTTCCGTTTTTATAAAAAAAAAATTCAGCTTCAGATATATTTTTTTCAGAAGGAGAGGAAAGGACTTTCTAAAATATCACGGAATAGCAGATTAGCACAAGACACTTCAGGAGTAAGAGGTTTTAATTACCTCAATTTGGCCAAATCGTAAATTTAAAAAATGCCAACTAGAAATGTTTCAGATCAAGTCTAAAGTGGATCAAATTTCAGGTCTAGCCTGGAATCTTAGACAAAAATCCCGCCATCACTATTCGATTACAGTGCTTGATGTGGGAATTATACAGTCACTGAATTTATGTATTCAGTTCTTTGATACAGTTTTTAGTCTTTTGCTCTGCTTCAACTCTTAGCAGCAGATTATTGAAGGAAACCACATGAGTGTTCTGATAGCTACCATTTATCTTGATTAATGTGATTGTCTTTTTACTTCTAAAACATTTGTCACATTAATCTGAATACCTTAACCCAGTGTTTCCCAAATGCTGGTGTTTGGACTTCAATTCCCAGAAGCCTAAGTCATTTCCCCAAAGCACTGATCAGCCAATGTACTGACTTAGGCTTCTGGGAATTGAAGTCCCCCTGGAGGCTGTGTACCCCTTGTTGGAACCCACTGCCTTAACCTAAACTTTTCTTAATCCTTTCTCAGTCTTCCTTGTTATTTTGTTTGCTAGAATAGCAATCTCTGTATTGTGTAGGAATTTTCATGTGTTAGGTACTGACACTATCATTTGCCTCCATCCCTTTAGCTTTCATTCGGTACTGAGAAACAAACACACCAGTATTTTTACACAAAAGTTTCAAAACAACTTGTTTGGAGTTGGACTTATTTTGGTCTACATCTCTCCTTCCTTCACCCTATCTATATATAAACATTCAATTCCCTACTTCTTTCCCAATCCATCCTCACCTTTCCTTATTTTTTATAGCCAATGCTTATTAAATTAAATCTATGTGCTGGTTTCAGTGTTATTTTAGCATCACTACCTTTGTTAGACCCTCCTTCCAACATTTTCAAACCCTACAGGCTGCAATAAACTCTCCTTCATATAGGCGAACTGCATGTGTTACATCTGTATATTCTGGGTCACACAGAGAAAACCACCATTATGTCATTTTGGCTACCAAATTTAATTTGGCCAAATCGTAAATTTAAAAAATGCCAACTAGAAATGTTCCAGATCAAGTCTAAAGTGGATCAAATTGCAGGTCTAGCCTGGAATCTTAGACAAAAATCATGGTGTGCACAATCTCTTCCACTGCATTGACTGAGGTAGTACAGACTAGAACACTGTCTTCCTGAACCACCTTTCCCAGTGACTGTACTAATCTCTCTTTCTATAAGAACAGCTACTACTGTTGGTCTAAATCAGTGTATAATATGCCTCCTAAAATATTCACTGTTGGCCTGGACATGGGCAGCATTTAAGTGGCATAGTAAAACACAGTAATGTAGGCAGGAAAATAAGGAGCAATGGTTTACTTATCCAGAACACACAATGAAAATACTCTACCACTTTTTTAAAGATATGTCTCTAAGTATCTATACATCCCTACACAAAATGTCTCCTTGATAATCTCACAAGATATCAATAAAAAACTACAAGAGGCCAAGTTAGACCCCTGAACTTCTTAGTGACCTAGCCTTACCTATCTCTTCTCCTTCAGACCAACAAACTAGGGACAGACCAGGTGTAGGTGTTCACTAGATGCTTTTAGACTTAAACACCTTTTAACTGTAACCAAAAGTGATGGGAGTTGAAGGTCAGTTGTGTCTTGATAATGACAAATTGTCAGGAGTGATCTAAGCCATTTCAAACAACTGTTCTAATATACTGGTATGTAAAGATAGGGATTTTGAAGCCCAGTTAAATATATGCATTTGTTGTAAACATGTATGGTTTCTGTGTGCAGCTGTTCCATAGGGACAATGCCCATTTTGAAGCAGAAAACATCAGACATTCGCAGGAGGGAAGGCTTGTGCATTAAGCACTTGTCTGTTTGACCCAAGTTCCATTTATCTACATTTCCTGCTCGTGTTTAAATGGTTGAAACACAAGGCAGTAGACTGAAAGTTCAAAGCTACCTTCTGAATAAGGAGCAGGGAAAGGGAGCCCAGAGCATGGGAAAAGAAACAGACTTGCTGTTGCAGTGCAAGTCAGGAAACAGCTGTTGCTGACATGGCTCCTGTGATCAAACACATTATCGCAGAGGTTGCCACCCATGCCTGATTACCCTAGAATGATCCCATGGGAGGATATTGAACACAGTGATGGGTTCAGTTTTCAGTATATGGCCCAGGATGATTAAAACCCTTTGGACCAAAGGTAAACATGTCAACAGAGTCAATCTCTTTTACATTCACATCATTTAATAGGCTTGCCCAAGGCAGGACCAGACAAAGCACATGGCAACCACAAAAATGATGGTCCCGCGCCTAGCTCACCCCTCTAAAAGAAACAAAGAAAACCACGTCATGCCAAGTCAGTCACCTAGATGCAGTTCTGCTCTCCCAGAGTTTGGAAAACTTATGTTTCGGTTCCCAGAACTTCCCATCTGGCTAGTCTAAACAGTACCTGTTTCAAGCTTTGCATTTGAACATACATGCGGGTGTAAATTAAGACTGCTGCCTGGAGAAGTACGCATTAGGATAGGCACCAGTGTTTTTCTATTTGTTTACCATTTTTATGTTATTCTGTACTCAATAATTTCTTCTGAAAACAGAGAAGGCACATAGGAAAATCAGCACATAGGGGCATAAGAAAATCTGTGGTATAAGAACCCAGCCTTCAAGTATTTCAATTGGAGGACACTGTGACAGCCAAGACATGAAATAAATATGCTTCTTCTTCTTCTGTGTCTAGGCCAGGTGTGAATCTGCCAAAAATGAAGGCACCTTTTGGTGAATTCATTCTGCAGTTCCTTTTGCCTGACCTAATGTGAGAAAGTTTAGCTGGCAACACAAAGTTGCCATTACCAGGGTATGTTCAATTGCGGTTCAAAAATACCACGGTCTTTGAGGAGGCTTTGCATGTTAATCCCAAGAGCGCAAATTTCATTGTCATCATCGTCGTCGCCGTCGCCATCGTCATTGTCGACAATGTCGATGATGTTGACGTCCACGACGATGATGATGATAATGATATGCCATCAAGTCAATTCTGACTTATAGAGTCCCTTTGCAGTGGTTTCTGGGTAGAGATTACTCTACCTTGAAAGGAAGTTGTTTACCATTTCCTTCTTCTGGGGTTGCAATGGGATTGCCCAAAGCTACACAGGCTAGTCCTTCTCCTTGGATGCACATTGAGGAATTGAACTCTCAAACCACTAACCTATCCAGCCAGCTCAGTATGCATGGCAAAGTCCAAATATGAAGTAATTCTACTTGTTTTAACTACCCTGATTTTTTTGGACAAGTCAAAGACAGGAAAGGTTTTACTCTACAGATATTTTAGCCTATAACTCCCATCACACTTACCAAGCACTGACCACTTCTGTTTAGATCAGTGGTTCCCAACAGGGGGTACACAGCCCACAGGTGGACTTCAATTCCCAGAAACCTAAGTCAGTACATTGGCTGATCAGTGCTTTGGGGAAATGACTTAGGCTACTGGGAATTGAAGTCCAAAAACCAGCATTTGAGAAACACTGGTTTAGATCAAGGACCACACCTACCTCTGAGAGTTCAAATAAGATATCTTCTGTCCTGGTTTGAGAGTTGACCATGCTTCTCAGTACAGTCATCAATAATGGACTGAGAAAATTGCCATGTAACGGTTGTCCCCATCACTGGGGTAAGTATTTCTGGCTTAACAGTATGCCACAGCATAGGATGCCACAGGAAAGGTCAAAGTACAAAGCAGAGTCAAACAGAGAAGATTCCAGATTTAATGCTCCTATTGCTCAACAGGGCTGGGAAACACTTATGCATCTGAAACACTGATGAAACACTGCAAGGAAAAATAGGCTGCAGTTTGACTAAGTATAAGGCTGTAGTCAGCAAATCTGCATAAAATTTAGCACAGTGCTTTAATGGCTGAAGTGGGTGTCTTATTTTGTCCAAAATCCTATTGTGTAACTACACACACAAAGCTCAAAGTGGCACCCACAAGAGTTGTACTAATGCCATGGCAGAAATCTTATTTCCCATGTGCTTCTGTTGACACATTGCACAATCACTAGTGCCAGGGGCACACAACTGATGGCACAGTTTCCTAGCACAATTTCAAATTGCCAGGCATAAAGGCTGACACATTTATGCCAGCATAACTTTATGCTCCATTAGTATGAACAGGATGTTGAAACATTTCCTTAGGTTTCTTTTTGAAGTCAAATGGAGAAGGAGACGGCAGAGGATGTGGTGGCTTGATGGCATCATTGAAGCGGTGGGTGTAGATCTGGCTGGGCTGCGGAAGATGGCAGATGACAGAGGAGCCTGGTATGCGGTGGTCCATGGGGTCGCAAAGGAACAGACTGGACTGTGCAACTGAACAACAAATTTTATGCACATTTGCTAGTTGTGGGTTCACTATTGAAGATATGTGCCCTGTACCTCCAATATATAATCTATCAGAATAAGGCAGTACCCTACTTTCTATCTCATCTCTCCTAGCCAGATGTATTGGACTAAAGTTCCCAGAATCCCCAAACCAACATGTTGACTAGGAACCTTTGGGCACTGAAGTCTGATACATCATAAGAAAGACTCCAAGCTGGGAAGGGTTGTTGTAGTTGGATTCATGCAGTTATACATTCATGTTGGAGTGTACAGAAATTGCTAGGCATGCAATAAATCAAACTGAATTCCTGCACAGCAGTATATGCAAAACTGCAAGATAAATAGGCATTGCAAGAGTTGGAAAATTGTTGAAGTTTTAAAATTCAAAGGAATGCTCTTTATCTCAAAGTCTCCTTCCATTATACAACAGGAAGACTTCAATGCATTCAAAACTCTGCCATCACTCACCTCTGTGAAGGAGCCTGCTATTCCAGCCTGACATGAACCGTGCTCCTCGCCATATTTCTTCTTATACTCTATCACACAAAAGAGAGGGGGAACACAGTTCTGTCAGTCTCTGTGTGTGGTTCACAATTGCCCAGTCCCCTTTTACTTCATTCCACATGTGCTGCTATGCACTCAACTGCAGGAGGCCCAGAGACCAGAGCCAACCCTGGGAAATTTCTGGAATTCAGTAAACCTCAGATATGCAGATACGCTTTCCCACAGTACATGGGAACCGTCAAAGGGAAGCAGGGGATGGATTGCAATAGCATAATAAACAAGCAAAAGAACCCTCTTAGTTTCTACATCCGAAGAAAACAAGCCTTTGACCATTTAGGATGAGGCGTCAGTTATGGGACTAAAGGGTAAGGGCTGGAAATATAAATCATAACTTAATGATTTATTCACAGTAACATCATTAAAACATCAATTTGCAGCTTGGGCTAACTCTTAGTCTGACTAGAATGAAGCTAAAGTTCACAGAAATGCATTTATTCATGTCAACCCCGCATGATTTCATGTCTCCTAGTTCTTTTGCTGCAATTTTATGGTTACTGTATATACTCGAGTATAAGTCTAGTTCTTTATCCCCCAAAATGAGGTCTAAAAAGGGGGTTCGACTTATACTCGGGTCCCAAAGCTGTGATGGTGCAAATTGAAACATACAGTAAAAAAAAGCATGAACACTACCGTAAAATTTCTAAAACATACCCACACAAATGTCTAAATTAATTAATTTTACCGTATTATCATGTATTTTAATTATTGAAACTCACTAGCAGCTGCTGCATTTTCCACCCCCAACTTATACTCGGGTCAATCTATTTTCCTAGTTTTAGAGGTCCAAATTAGGTACCTCGACTTATATTCGGGACAACATATAATCAAGTATATACCAGTGGTGGGATGTCAAAAATTTTACTACCCCACCGTGGTGTCAACACAGTGTGGGCGGAGCTAATGTCATGACGTCATGATGTCATGGGTAGAGCCAAATAAAAAATAAAAAATAATTTTAAAATAAAATAAAAATAAGCACACACATACACACCCTCAACGCACCCACCCACAACACAAACCTGTAAATAAAATAAATAAATAAATAAATAAAATACAAAATACATTAAAATACACCCAACTACCCACCCCAAACACAAATCAACCAGAGCTTTTAAACCAGAGCTTAAAGCTTATTCTGGCTAATCTTTCTTACACTAGGTCAGATGGAAGGAACTACAGAATGAACTCACCACAAGATGGCTTCAATTTGGCACTTTTCAACTTTTCAACAGTTAAAGAAATTAGGTACTAAGTCTTTGCCTAACCAGTTCTCTAGGATAATATGCCTTAATGTAAATGTAAAACAGCTGTACCTCCTTAAGGGTTCTCCAATTGGAACAGCAATTGGAATAGCACAGGTGTAGCTTATTGATGAGGTAACTCCAAGACTTTGCTTAAAAACCGCAAGCCAGGCCGCCAGGCCTTTTTAGGAACTGTGGTAATATAGGTAAAGGTATTAAATACACATTAAAATACACACATACACACCACATCCAAAGTCACTTACCCTGGGAAGCAGGATATAGGAAGCTTCAGGCTAGCAGCTTCACTTCCTCCTCCCCGCTTCGGAGGAGAGCAAGGAGGTCGTGCATACACGCCAAGCACTGTAGTCGTGCATGCACACCAAGTGCTTGGCGTGCATGCGCAGTGGGGGAACCAGTGAAAAGGTAAGCCCTGAAGGTGGTTCCCCCAAAAGCTGCTACCGGTTCTCCAGGACACTGGGAAAAGTTACTACCAGTTCTGGTATATGCGGTATCTTTCCTTGCCCTCGACTGTTTCCTTCCAATGTAAGCAATTAATCCAGGGGTGCCCAAACTTTTCAGGTCACGGCTGGTCACATGGTATAGGGAGCCAGTCATTACAGCCGGGGGCTGGATGTGGCTCCCAATGCCAATTCTTCCGACCTGTGAAGCCCTTGTCACTCCTGGAAGTGGAAGTAAAATGCGCCTGTACAAACACGTTTTACTTCTACTTCCAAGAGTGATGAGGGCATCGGGGGCCGCATCTGGCCCCCAGGCTGTAGTTTGGGCACTCCTGAATTAAACTGTAAGCTCTCAGGAGCAGAAATCTATTTTAAAAGTTTAGTATTGGTTTATAAAGTGCCATGTAAACGGTTTTTGATTGTGTTGGTGATGCTAGATATCACTATTGCAACTAAAATTGCTAGGAAAAGTTGTTGTACTGGCCGGGATTATCCTGTGTACTGAAGTCCAGAAAAGCTCTTTTCTAAGCACTGACTGCTGCTATAGACCAGTCTGGACAATGTTACAGAAACACAGACAATTCTTGGGATTTAGCATCACAGAGGCAAGAAAGAAGACCTCAATCCTTTCTCCCAGAACTCATCTCTCTCAGGGCTCCGTTCCTCTTAGTAATCTCATCCCCTCCTCTCCCTTTCCTGGACTAGGCTTTGCAACTTTGAATTGCTTGTCTTTTTCTTTTGCCATAACTCATTCTTCTAATAACAGACAAATAATGGCTCTGAAATAAAAAAAGTAATATAACACAAGCCTAAGAGCTTATTTTTAAAAATGAACATTAATCTAATGTTCCTTAAAAAAACACTTTTGAAAAATAGCGTAATACCGTAATAACTACTTTGTTTGATGCCAGCTTGGCTCTAACAGACAATTCCCTTCGGACTGATTCGAGATAATATCAGGAATGTCCCTCGAAAACAAAAATTGTTGTTTTTTAAAAAAAGAAAAACACCTTTGTACCTTAATGTACATTAAAAATGATAATGATTACATGACATCTAGTGCAGGGAGCCCAGTCATCATGGCCCAGGGGCCGAATCCTAGCCCCAATGCCAAGTCATCTGGTCCGTGAAGCCCTCGTCGCTCCCGGAAGCAGAAGTAAAATGTGCCAGGAACATTTTATTTCAGCTTCTGGGAGTGACAAGAGTTTCACGGCCTGGATGAATTGGTATCAGGGGCCAAATCTGGCCCCCAGGCCATGGGGACCGGCCTCCTGAACCACATGACCAGCCGGTAGCCTTAAAAGTTTGGGCACCCCTGACCTAGTCCATTCTGACTATAGACAACTCTTTTCCAGAGTTTTATTTATACACAGTACTTAAAAGTAGCTTACAATTTCCTACATGTGGATCTAAAGTCAATTAATGTAAAGCAATTCAGGTCCAGCTGACAGTCGCTTGGAATTAGAAAGTTGGCAGGAAGAAACTGACTGGGGAAGCATAGCCTCAAAATAAATGTTCTGAGGTCTGAAGAACTTTCTGGTCTCATCCACCAACCAGAGGATTATGCATTACCCAGTGGCAATTTCCTCCCAGTAACAGTAAAGAGAGAAACTAGATTGGGTTCTAACATCAGCCAGAAAAAGAAGCATTTACTTTGGCGTGTCTGCCAGACAGGACAACTAGTACAACTAAAACCAAACTTGCCCCCATTCAGAGGCTACTGCATTGGTTGCTTTCCTCTTCAATTCTACTTACCTGCTGACTTTTAAAAATCTGTCTGTTAGCTCATGAGCAAACTTGGAGAAAGTGACTTCTTCTTCCAGTGCCATATCCAATACTGGCTATCATCATGTCAACCACCCATGATTGGTCTTAGGAACAATTTAATGCAGTAACCTTCCATTTACCTTCTGTATCACAGTGTGACACCCATACCGCTGGTCCAGTTCTGGGAGTCACTTTCTAGTCCTGAGCCCTTTTGGCATGCAAAGTCCTCATCTGCCCCAGGCCAATATTGATGAAGCTGCTACCCTCCATCAAGATGGATTCAAGCGGGATTTAATCCACTTGGGGATCATCATCCTTCCCTGTGAACTTCACCCCCCCGAGGATGTTAGTCCTCAGGGTTGTCAGGTTAGTTAACCGCCACCTGACGATTGGCATTGAGTCACTGGCAGTATGGTCTACTCTAGTAACATAGCAGGATAATCTGGACAAACTCAAGCAGAAAGTGGCAAATACAGAAATTCAAACCTGAAAAAAAGATTGGTACTATAAATGAAGATGTCCTGGAAAATTTAGGTGCTGTGAAATCATGAACTAAACAGAGGATGTTATAAAGACTTTGTCACGCTTTCACAAAGCCACAACTTCAAAATTTCTCTGGGAAAAGTGAAAATAAGTACCCTAGGGGGGGAATTAGTTTCCACATGCAGCATAGATATTAGTAAAAGAAAGTATTTCACAACACTAGTTTACACAAGTGGTTTTTCATCTCTGTCTCTTCTGAAAGTTGCCATTTAAACCTCTGGGAAAGAATTGAGCATACCATGGGAGTGGGGTACTAATACCATGTCCTGCTTCTTCCAACCAATGTCCCCAATGACAATTGGGGTTTCAAGATTTCTTCATTTCATAAAGCCTTTAGTTTGTGGACTCATGCACCATGTAGCCCGGAAACACTCTGGAATAGCCAGCCACCAGCCCATTTCTAAATTACAAGGAATGTGCACAAAATCACTTTGCAGATTGTCTCTTTGGAACCAAACATATACTTCATGGTTTGACTCACCACAAGAACGTAATAATAAACCTCACCACAGAAGCTCTCTACTCAAAAAGAATGAAAGAAATAGTAACTGGACTAACCAACACTTTCAAACAAAGATCCCTTGTATTGGGTAGATCTTTGCATCCACCACAAGATAAATGAAAGAAATCTGCATTCATTATTAGGATTTCCTTTTTAAGGCCTACCAGACTGAAAAACAGTATAAATCATTTGATGACTGACAACAGTTGGAGGGTTCATACACAGCAAAACCTAAGTAACCTCAATGGAAGTAAACTCACTAGAAGACTGCCTGAAAATTAGGATAGAGGTAGAATTGCACAGTTATAAGCAAAATATTGTCAAATTGATTTAGACTGGTGCATATAAACTAGTGCCATATAAAGTACATTTTAGTCTTTACTCATGATTATAAACTGCATGGAGACAACATGCTCAAAAAAGGGCTGATTTTTGAGTCATTTGTCTCCAATTTTACCATTGCAAAACAGTCAGAGCAAAAGCATCCTCAAAAGATGGCCATCAACTCTTTGTTTAAGATCTTCCACTGAAAGACAACCCAACCCCTTCCAAGGTTGTCCAATCTACCCCTAAACAAAAAGTTATTCCTAACATTTGCTTATTTGACATGGTTTGCTATTCCCTTCTTTTCAGAATACTAAGGCCAATTCTACATTGGCTGGCTCTTTTCCCAAGATGCACACTGTGGATGTTGTATAATATTTACAAAAAGCAAAGAACTGCAAGCAGCATTGAGTAAAAAGACAATATCTCATATGCAGACTCATACGGGAAGAAAAGTAATGAAAAGGGAAGTTGGGGAAGACAATGTAAAGTGTAGAATAGCAGAATCAGAAAGAATCTGTTAAAAAATAATGACCAATAAACAAAACAGAACCACAAATGTGCCCAGAATGTAACAGGAAGAGCTTACATGACCCAGTCATTCTAGATCAAGGGTTCTCAACCTTTCCCATCCATGGGCTGGACCACTCCCCCCCAGACAGCTGAGCATGTGGTTCCCCCACTATAAACTTTGCATTTATGGCTGTTTTTGCCACTTTCGCTGCTTCTGGCCCCAATGGCAGCAGTGGTGGGAGCAAGAGTGGTGGGCCACATGAAATGGTGCTGTAGACCAGGTTTGGCCTATGGGCCATAGGTTGTGAACCTCCTGTTCTAAATCATGCCTGGAGAATTTGTGGCTAGCCAAATATTGTTGAAATTCAATTCTTGTAAGTGCTAGACAGCCTGACCAATGGTGAGGCAGGATATAAACAATAGGTCATCAGCATCTGGAGAGCCAAAGGTTCTCCACCTCTATTCTAGACCACGAGACTCTTGAAATATGATTATGGGTTCCAATAGGCTGTTTTAGCCCTGGTTTACACTGATCATGAAAAATATAAGGAGGATTTGATGTGAAGTGGGTTCAGAGAAGGAACCTGAAAAAAGATGCAGGCCTATCTAGACTAGTTCTGTCTTTTTCAGTGCCACACCTCTTGGCCATGTTCCCTGCCATCCGCGCATTAATCAAACATAAGAAGACAAACATACATGTATACCAATGTACACAGAGAAAACTTCTCAATGCAAAGAGGACTACCCAGTAGGGGTTGTACATCCATACATTTATGTGCACATCAGATCCCTCTTACACTCACAAATGTGCAAACAGAAGAAAATACAGATGGCACAAACACACAACAGAGGGCTGTGTGGTTACTAAGTGTGATTATATCCCATCCAAAAAGCAAGAGTGTACTTCTGATAATATTAATACCACCATGGTATCATGATTACAAAGACCCATCATGGTTTTATGAGCATGTTCACAAATATACATACACATTTCAACTATGGTTTATCAATACCCATTAAATAGGTTCACAAATAGAGAGGACTACAAGGCGAACTGAGTAGTTAGCATGGTGTAGTGGACAAACTGACAGATGAGGACTCAAGATTCCTAAATTCAAACAAGACATTGCCATGGGAAAATAGAAAACATGGTGCATTGCAATTCCCATTTTCAGGGTCCAGGTCATAGGCAACTGGTAGATGACATAAATGCTAGAGCCAACAGATAACAGGCCAAAAAGTAACTGGTCCAAGTGAAACCAGAGATGCAGGGTTAGTCAAGGCAACAAAACCATAGTCCAAATGAGCCAGAAGTCAGATGACCTGGAGAACTTACAAGGCAGAGTATCTTCAAGGGCTGGAGCAAGGTGAGGATTGATAAGAGCCAGGCAAGGAACAGCAACAGTCCATAGGAACCAGGAACAAAGCAGGGGGTCTTCAGGACCAGGACTAAGCAGGAGATCTTTGGAACCAAGAATAAAGCAATAGATCTTCCAGGAACAAGGCAGGAGATCCAAGAACCAAATAACTGTATGTCTGCTGACCTCCATTGCTGAGGCAAAGTATCTTCAAGGAATGAAACAAGGCAAAGAAGGGGTTCAAGGAGCTTGATCCAGGCAAGACACAACAACAGTCCACAGGATCCAGAAACTGAGCAGAATTTGGAATCAAGAACAAGGCAGGAGATCCAGTAGGAACAAGGCAAGAGGTCTTCAGAACCCGGAACAAAGCAGAAGGCTTTCTAGAAACTAGGAAGAAGGCAAAAGATCCAGGAGAACCCAAAGTCTACTGACCCCCATTCTGAGGCACCTTCTGGGAAGGTCTAGTTCTTATATAGCTAAGCCACTCAGGATCTCCAGGTGGAACATATGAAGGTACGGAACCTTCCCCAGGGTTCTCACATGTTACATAGCAGCTGCAGTAGAGTGAGAGCCCAGTCTTGCAGCACATAAAGAGGGGTGGCTACAAATCCTGACACCCATCTTTTCTCATCTATGAGGCATCTAAAACTTAAGCTTTAGTCAGTTTACCAGTATGCACATGCATGAGCACCATGCACTTTCTTTCCACTCCATGCTCAACGTTACATTCAAGCTCAGTTTTAGAAATCAGCAGAAACAAGAGAGCAGAAATCGTTCTGTCAATAATGCCCCATCAGCAACTTTGTAACAATAGTTTGAATAAACAAGGGAAATCATAGGGAAATAATGAAATCACACTAGGGAAAATGGGCGGCCAAATGTGGCCCTTCAGTACATTTCAACTAAGCTACACAATAAAGTTATTTATATGGTTGGGAAAATGACTTGTTTACTAAAACCAAAAAAATTTTCTGGAAAAAAAATATAAAGAAATATGGTTGTCTGTTCAGGTCATATTTTATTTTATTTTATTTGTGTTTGAGATGCTTACAGACAGATTATGTTACTTAAGGTAAAGGTCACCGTTGCTCGAAAGCCAGTCATATCTGACTCTAGGGTTCAGTGCTCATCTCTGTTTATAGCTAAAGAGCCAGCGCTGTCTGCATTTGCAGGCATTTCCATGGACATGTGGCAGGCATGCTTAGACACCGAAGCTCATGGAACGCTGTTTACCTTCCCACTGAAGTGGTCCCTATTTATCTACTTGCAATTTCTTGCTTTCGAACTGCTAGGTTGGCAGGAGCTAGGACAAAGACTGGCACTCATTTCGTCATGCTGTACTCAGGTTTTGAACTGCTGACCTTCCGCCTCCCAGTTAGCGCCTTAACTACCTGTTACTTACAGGATCATTTTAGATGGGGTCTTCTGCACATATAGAAGATGGCAAATATCATATTCCACAAACCAACGCTAACTTTTAAGACCTTGTGTTTATTTCCTCACAGCTGTATGCCTAAAAAGAAATCTTGTTAACATCAGTGAATTCCATAAGAAATTGGGGTTTTGGACACACAAATTATTCACACTTCCAAACTCCCTCTTCCAATGTAATGCCCCTCAGAGTTTCTTCTTATGGAATTTTTCTTCTTGAAAAAGCTATGAGACCACACATTCAAGCTTCAACTCTCACCACTGTGCTAGCCCTCCCACAAAGGGAGGGCTAGCACTCTCCCTTGCTCTTTGCGCTTTGCCTCCCTTGCTCTTTGCCTTATGAAGGATCCTTGGAAATCCCAGAAGCCTACATATGGAAGCACAAGGACTATGTGGGATGTGGCTACAGTGACAATGGGAGCAGAAGTAACACATATCTGAGGACTAGACCTGAGCTTCCCTTTCACTATGGAGATCCACCTTGCACAAGGACATGGCTATTTTGCAGAGATCCTTCCCGAGTTTAAATCATTGCTTATATGATTCAGGGTTAAATTCAATAGTCAGAATTGCTAAATGAAGAGACTTGTAAAATCAGCATAAACATAAATGCCACTGATCTAATGATTTTACTCTGGTTGGGGCTAACAACTTGATTTAGACCAGGGGTTCCCAATCTTTTCAAGCCAGGTCACACTCTCCCAGTCAGCTTTGACATCTGGATAGCCACTTTGCCCTGCCTGCATGATGGGGGTGGCCATTTAGTCCCAACAGCTTCAAAGGGGTGGCCATTTCATTTTCTTAGAGTGCTGGGGGCCACATGAAATGGTACTGAGGGCCAGATCTGGCCTGTGGGCCTTAGGTTGGGAACCTCTAATTTAGACCTTTAGGTTCACAGGCTATAAGACTCCGTGTTGTTACACTGGCCACCTCTGGTCTAGGCAAGGGAGGGCTCCTTCCATCACTGTGGGACGAGACACTGTGTTGACCTGCTCTTTACAGCAGGTCTGGGAAATGAGACCTGACTAGTTAAAAAACTTACATCTAATAAATACTGGGACAGTCTTTCATAGGTCATTGTATCATTCCTATCCCAATCACATTAATTTGTCCTTTCTTCATAGGGCAAACTTGCATCCAAGTATTTCACAGTTTCTTCCTGGTGGGTTCATGGAAACGATTGTTATAGGAAGTGAGGGTCCCATTCAATTTTAATTCAAGACACTTCCTGAACAATGGAGTACAGGCATCCCTTCATAAGAAGATGGAGAAAATTAACTACAGTTAAAAGCTAAAAGTTATAGGGTTCACAAACCTGGTCACCCCCTTCTCCCCTGGTGACACTGTAATTTGGCAGGTGACACACAATCCTAGCAAGTCTGCAATTTTAAGTCCAGTTTGCAGTACAATAAATTGCACAAAAAAGCTGTGCCAAAAGAGCTAATTTTCCACTGGTTGCCTCATGATACTTCACTCTCTTTTTAAGCCGTTCCTGGCTGATGTCTAGTTGCTGGGTCTGTTTAGTTTAAAAAAGAAGGGGCATATTAAAACAAAACCAAAAAGACACATCAATGCCAGCAGGTGATTTCCTTTATCTGTGCTTCCTTGTGTGCAGCAAAAGCAAACATTATATAGACTGTACAATGTTTCTTAGTCTCTCAGGACTGATCCGACCAACAGAAATAAAAAACAAAGGAAGGCAATCTTCAAAGTAGGAGGATTTAGCAGTTCCCTTTCATTTTATTAGAGAAGAGGCAGAGACATGCATCGAAAGATGGAACTAAAACAGACATCCTCCTTCCACAAAAGAGTTACGTCTGTGAGCAATTTTTTTAATGATCTGGAATGAAAACAGTTATAGTTTCCAGGCACACGTTGCTTTTTGATCTATCTCCCTCTATCTTTCCAAAAGTCAGTTACCCATTTATTAATTTTTAGCTTAACCAGTTGTCACATGGGAGGAAGAAGAGTTAACTAAACCATTCATTACCAACTGCAAAATCCAACTTAAACCTGCTTCTGCTAATTTTGCTCTCTAGCGCTTATCCTCTTCATTACCCTCCCCCACTATTCTCAAAACCCAACAGCTGAAAAATCAGATCATCAGAAGATGATACAGTGAGATGTTTCCTGATAAAAAGTGAAACACACATCTAATTAATGTACAAAGTTAAAACAAACTATTACTTTTCCAGTATCACCAGCAAGCCAAGTTTCCACTGAAGCCAAAAGAGATGCTAAAGATAGGCATCTACCAAGATGCATCATTTCAGCCTGCACCTTTCAAGCAGAAGGAAGACAGACCAACATTCTTAAAATCCAAAATTACTGGTGTGCCTTCCAGAATATTTCCCAGCCTAGGGGGTCTAGAAGGATGGTGTCAATTTCTGAAGTCTTTAAATTGAGATTTGGCATTTACCACTCGCCTTCCATCTCCTATCTCAGAAGAAGCAGCAGAAAGGGGAGTTTAAGCCAGGACAACAGAGTTTGGAGAACCTATATTGTTTTATTCAGAACTTGGAAATAAGTGTGTGTGTTTTTGAACTACAGCTCCTAGCACAGTTACTGAAAGATTCTGGGAGTTATAGTTACAAAAAAAAATTTTTTTTTTTGCAAACTCTTGATTTTATGTTGTTTTTAAAAGGCAACATTCATGTCTATATTCAGCTATGAAGATGATGATAGCTAGCTAGATAGATAGGTAGGTAGGTAGGTAGGTAGGTAGGTAGGTAGGTAGGTAGGTAGGTAGATAGATAGATAGATAGATAGATAGATAGATAGATAGATAGATAGATAGATAGACAGATAGATACAAAACAGTGACAGAACACAAAATCACATGCTCATCTTCTGATGAAAGGATAGAACACATTTACTATTGTTTTTCTTCTGATACCATCAACCTACAAGACATTCTATAGATTAAAATTTTAAAGAAAGAAAGATCCTGTTCCATGAATCAGCCAAAATATATTTTGATGTAAAGAAATACAAATGGTGCAATGTAAGAGGGGAACGGAAAAGCACCAGTAATCAAGTTATGGGTGCCAGGTTGGGGAAAGCTGAGTTGTTAAAAATGAAAGAAGGAATTGAATGAAGAAAGAGACTGGTAACCACATATAACTACTTGAGCTTGAGTTGAAGGAACATGCCAAAGCATATGCAGTCATTTAATACATTCATTCCACAATGTGTGGATCATAATCTGCTATTAGCTCCCAGTCTGATCTACGGTAGGTCACAATAGTAAAGCCACTATCTCATTTTAGAAATGTTACTTTGTTGCACTGCAAGTCACAGAATTTTTGATGAAACTATACAGGGATCTTTCCACAGTTGACTCCATTTGACATTTGAATATCCTAGATTTTTGTTTCCTCTTAGTTATAGCTTTTTACTGAAAACTGTACAGCAATGGCAATGTTAAAGAGATGATTTATTAGGCTATTTTCTAAGGCCCTTTTTTTAAACAATGATACCCCAACATATTTTACAAATATAAAAGGTCCATGAACAAACCTCAGTAGAATGACCCATAACAGCATTTGTGATTGTAGCAAGCAGGAAACCAATACAAAGCTGTTTTCAAAGCTATCTCCATGTTATCTTGTTTCAGCATGTGTAACAGTAAGTAAACAAACAAACAAAAGCCTCATGGTACCTTAAAGACCAATAGATCCATGTTAGGTGTCACACCAAAGTTGTTACTCTTTAAGTTAGTGACTGTGGTAGCTCAGTGGTTAAGAAGCTCGCCTTGATAGCTGGAAGCTCGGCAAGTAGGCAGTTCAAGAGTACTGCAATGATGGAATAAGCACCCATCTCTGTCCCAGCTCCTGCCAACCAGCAGTTTGAAAGCAAGAAATTACAAGTAGATAAATAGGGACCACTTTGGTGGGAAAAGATCTTGGGGACATGGAAGGAGCCTCATTCAGGGCATCCCCTGAGCAGAGTTCCTCCAGCAACAATCCTTTCAACCCAGAAAGCACTTTTGTGTGCTTCTGACACAATTTTTAAAAACCACACTTGTTTTTTTTTTGTTTTTGATATACAATTCAACGCTTGCAATCTGCTTTATTTACACAGGATAGAAACCTTTTTTTAAATCACTACAGATATTTGTATAAATGCACTGTTTTGAGATAAAGGACACAATGAGACTATACAAATGTATAACTTTTTAACGTTTTCTTTCATATGATTCTGAAAGCTTTCTGGACAGCAAAAATTTTGTTCTGCATTCAAACACTGTTCAGGCTTATCGTAAAGTATAGTAGATATGAAGGAATACTCAACATTGGAGAACAGCCATCAAGAACAAACAAACCTATATATTTATGTTGTTAGTCAAAGGGCTACCACATATAATTATATCTAAATTGATTTTAGAGAGCAGACACAATTTATGCCCACAGGAAGATTAACTGACAAAATATACAGAGTACCATTTATTTTATTTTAGTGAAGGAGAAGTTACCAGTGAACCTTTCTTCCACAAGAAATAATAAACATAAATGGAAGGGGAAAGGGTTCTCTTACCTTCATAGCAGGGCAATAGCTTTTTCCCATGGGACCCCAGATTGGGCGGGATGATATTGCAAAAGCCATGAGGAAGTATGTATTCTGTTTCATAATAGATATTTTTCCAACGGTGGGCACAGGCCTAAGGTGGACAAATGAAAAGCAAAGGTTCAAAGCTGCACCCAGAGACTTGATGGGTGTAGACAGAAAGACAGGGGTTTCTTTCTCTTGGAAAGTAAAATTACGATTGCTTCATTCCCTATGCAGATTCTTCTACTTTACATTTCAAGTCAAATATTTGCCCACATGTGTAATCCTTCATGAAACTGCAACTCATCCAGCTCCCATAAGCGAACATTTACCCTCAGACATAATGGAGGGTGCACTCCAGTGATGGGTTGTTACTGGTTTGGACCGGTTCACCCGAACCGGTAGCACCCATCAGGAGGGGGTCGCCAGGGGGTGGTAAACCCCTGGGCGACCGGTTCGGTTGCCTCTCCGCCCCCCCCTCCGGAAGTGTATTTCTGGGCAGCCATAATGGCTGCCAGGAACTGCGCATGTGTCAAACCTCCATTTGACACATGCACAGTTCTATTTTTAGTGCAGATGCATCAAATAGAGATTTGATGCATGCACACTAAAAAATAGAACTGTGTATGCATCAAATGGAGGTTTGACGCATGCGCAGGTCTGGGCAGCCATTTTATTTTATTTCATTTTATTTTGGCTCTGCCTACAATGTCATAACATCATGACATCATGACATCATGACATCATGACGTTGGCTCCACTCACGATGTCATTACATCAGCTCTGCCCATGATGTAATGACGTCACAGTGGGGTAGTAAAAAAATTGACAGCCCACCACTGGTGCACTCCCACAACATGTATTAAAGTCAGGTTCAGCCACCACTACAGTCTGTTTCTGTAGGTGAATGTTATTTTATCCTGGGCACTGAGCAATACAACAGAGTCGGGTCCCCCCGATTGGGGCGGGGTATTAAGTTTAATAAATAATAATAATCTTGGGATACCTCTGATCCACACTTGGAATCAAGGGGAAATGGCCATGATTTCAGTGACAAAAGCTGAATTATCAGTGTGGTTTAAGTCTGCTCTTTTATATATCTTGGGACTAAAATGACCATAGAGCAATGTATTTTTAGAAGAATTTATTGTTATACCATGACAAGCCTACTAACATAATCAACACCACTCATAGGCTTCAGATTCATTTCTTTTCAAATACAGTCAAACCTCACATCAAGAGTGCCTTGCTTAAAGAATAACTCACTTAAAGAGAAAAATTTTCTCTGAATGGTCACTTCACTTAACAAATAAAACTAACCAAAAACTCACTTAACAAATAAATCGGGGTTCACAATCCCCCCCCCCCCAGAAGTCACAACTGGTCACTTTCAATGGTGTTTTGCTTAAAGAGCAAACTCGCTTAAAGAGCAATCCTGTGGAACACATTATGCTCTTTAAGCGAGGTACAACTGTATGTTGTTTTCAGCAAAATGAATACAGTTATTTAGTGAATTAAGATATTTATCAAGTGAGCCTGTTGATGTTTCTAGTCCTATCACCGTCAAGTTCTCTTGTAACAGAACAAGGAATGCCGTTCTACGAAGGATGTTTATAATGGCACCCAGATTTGACAGCCAGATGGAAAAGCATAAGAAATCAAACTCAGTTATTTGGTATTTTAAGCCATCTCGTTATGGTTTCAATTCTGAACACACACAGTATTCCAGAACTTTTCTTTTTCTCCCCTAATCATGAAATATTTATCTCTGGAGTGCTCAGGAAATAGCTTCTCTCACGGAACATTTCCACTGTGAATACGAAAGGCAGATATACATTTTAATGGAACACAGTATCCTGCAGACATCGAACATTAAGGCAAATTTTATCCAAGTCTCTTGAGGAAACCAGATAATATATTGCAAAAAGGAAGGAATTTTGAATACAGCAACAGTTTATAGCTAATATAAGTTATGGGAACCTTTGAATTATAGCAAAGTAAATTGTCACAATAACAATATTCCTAACATACACATTTATCTTCTATAGCAGCCAGGACTTGCAACAATTGTTTAATTTAAACCATGCTAGATGAGAAACGATGGCGGTTCTAAAGAGAGATGATTTGTGGAATTTCAGCAGCAGCACAAAGAACTAATCAGAATTTGAGGCAAAGGTAGGAGGAGGGTTGGGCAGAATCTAGCCTAAGGTATAGGGCTATAAGTGCAAAACATATCTGGCCCATTAAATCAATTTGAGACCTATTCCTCCTATGACACTGATTAGAACTGAATTGAAAAATTACTCTGGTGTTAAGCCTATAGGCATTTACTCCTGCATATCAAGTCCACATGACTAATATGTGACCGCAAATGCCTACATCAACTTCTCATCTTGTGGCAATTTACCGCTGATTATTTATGCCAATGGACTTAGCAATAATGATTAGACTTCTATACTGCCCCATATCGTTATTACACTCTCTGGATGGTTCACACGTTAATTAGCATTTTGCCTCAAACATGCTGGGTACTCATTTTACTGACCTCAGAAGGCTCAAAAGCTGAGTCAACCTTGATCTCTGGTCAGGATCAAACTCACAACTTTCTGGCTGTGGTACAGCAGTTTAACCACTACACCACCAGGACTCATTGTTTCTCCAAGGTCTTCACCAGATGTTTTACATCGCCAGCTACCATATACTTTTAGAAAAACCCTAGAGGTAATAGAGATTGAATGCTGGATCTTCTGTACACAGATCATGTGCTCTGCTTCTATAACCGGGGTTCCCAACCTTTTTAAGCCTGGCGCCAGGTCACGCTCTCTCAGTCAGCTTCTAGGGCCAGATGGCCATTTTGCCCTGCCTGCACAATGGGGGTGCCCACAGTGATGGGATGACAAAAATTCTACTACCATGCCATGACGTCACGGACGTCATGGGCGTGGCCAATGTCATGACGTCATGACGTCATGGCCGAAGCCGACGTCATGACGTCATGACGTTGTGGGTGGGGCCAAAAATAAAAATAAATAAAAATAAACATACACACACACACACCTCCCTCTCAGCCCACCCACCCAGACACAAATAAATAAATAAATAAATAAATAAAATAAAAACAACCACCCACCCAAAACACAAATAAATTACCCCTCACTTACCTTTCTTGGGACCCGGCACCCCGACTGCGTCCACAGCCGCAGCCGCTGTCGCCGGAGCTGCCTGCACCCCTGTGGTGTCCTCCTCGGGCCGGTACCTTTTTAGCCCATCTCCGGCCACGGCCAGGGGCGGCGGGCAGCAGTGGCTCTGGCGGTGGCTCCAGCCGCGGCTGCCGAGCCTCCCTGGGCCGTCCCCATGCCGCACCGCCGCCGCCTGCAGATTCCTCCTCCGCCAGGCGCCGCAACCAGGCTAAAAAGGGACCGGCCCAAGGAGGAGGCCACAGGGATGCAGGCAGCGGCAGCTCCGGCGGCGGTGGACGGCGGTTGCAGGCACCCAGCCCACAGGCGCCCGGCGGAGGAGGAGGTGTCAGCGGTGCGCCGCGCCGGGCGTCCCCAGGGCATGGAGCTTGTCGGCAGCCGACGGCCCAGGCAGCCCTCAACGTGCCACGGGGGAGGTGCCCTCCTCAGAGGGCTGGTGCCGCCGCCGCCACCGTCCTGAAACTCTAAAACATTTTTTAAAAAAAATTAGAGCTAAAATGGCTCCAATTGACTGTGCATGCGCAGAAGCTCGATCTGATGCATGTGCAATGCGTCAGATTGAGTTTCTGCGCATGCGCAGTCAATTGGAGCCATTTTAGCTCTGATTTTTTTTAAAAAATTTCTTTCGGTGAGGCATCCGGAACCGGACGCCTCAAAAGTGGACTCCCCTCCCGGAGAACCCTCCGGAATTGGTCCTACCGGTTCCAGGGAACCATCTGGAACCGGGGACATCCCATCACTGGGTGGCCATTTTGTCTCAACAGTTTTAAAGTGGTGGCTATTTTGTTTATTGAATGCCCTTGAGGGTGGGGAGCACATGAAATGGTGCCATGGGCCGGATACAACCCATGGGCCTTAGGTTGGAAACCACTGTTCTATACTATGATCCCTCCACTTCCTAAACTATTGTCAGTGTACTTTTTAAAGTCATCTTTTCCCTTTCCACCTAACTGGAATTAAAAGAAACACAAATTCCAAGGATAGTCATGACTAGTGACTTCGGCTATAGTAGGCAATAACTAATCCCCAGATTAAGGGGGGAAATGGTTATAGTCAACTATAGATAAGGCCAATGCTTTCTCATGCTTTTCCTAAGCCTTCACATGCTTAACTGTGCTTTTACTATCATAAAGCTATGGGTGTTAGAGACTTAGTCCAAAGAGAAGAGGCATTTCTGAGATGTTCTTATTCTTTGGAAATGTGTCTAAGACCATTTCGTGATTGATACAAGAGATGAATCATGAATTTCATGGATCATAGCTCAAGTACACATAATAATACCCCAGTTTTTACAGGAATTCAGTCCAACTATGAATGCTGTAACCCAGGGAAGACCTATAGTGGTCTTCTGCAGGATTCTGGACTATAGCTCCTACAGACGCTCACCATCAACTATGTTGATTAGGTCAGATGTGAATTAATACCCAAACACATTTGGAACATCATAGTTCAAAGCTCTTGCCCTAAAAACTAAAGGAAGGATCCAACAAATTAAGAGTAGAGATCTGATAAATGTTCTGAGAAAGTCAAGTTTCAAGCTGGCTTGATGTGATTTAGGTATCTGGCTGTAAGTCAGAGATGGGAATTTGATTTTTCACCGGGCCTCCGGGGGGGGGGATATATGTCCATGAGAAAACTGCGCACTCCCAGGACACCCCCTGAACAAAATGGTACAACGCTTCTGAGTATTCTCTGCCTTGGAAATCCTGAAAAGAGTTCCCCTAAGTCAGAATTGACAGTAGGCAATTATTATTATTATTATTATTATTATTATTATTATTATTATTATTATTATTATTATTATTATTATTATTATTATTATTATTATTATTATTATTATTATTATTATTAAGGCTTCTGTATTTATCTCACCCTTGTCAGGTATTTCTGTAGATTTCTTAAACCTACTGTATTTGTGAATAAGTCTGCACTTAAACAGCCTCGGCAACCGAGCATCAAATGTCCCCAGTCCAGTACATCTAGATCTCAAAGAACTTCAATTCCTAGAGCACCATCCTGCATAGCGCATGGTCACAAATTCTGGGAGTTGTGGGCCAATAGCTAGGAACATGAAGTTGAGAAATATTACACTTGATAATAGATAATCTCTTGAACAAAAAGTATAGCTAGCCAGACGTGAAGAGGTGACTATTGCAGATAGAGAATACAGTTGTACCTCGCTTAAAGAGCATAATGTGTTCCACAGGATTGCTCTTTAAGCGAGTTTGCTCTTTAAGCGAAACACCATAGTAAATGACCAATTGTGGGGGGTATTGTGAACCCCAATTTATTTGTTAACTGAGTTTTTGGTTGGTTTTATTTGTTAAGCGAAGCAAACATACAGAGAAAATTCTGCTCTTTAAGCGAGTTACTCTTTAAGCGAGGCACTCTTTATGCGAGGTTTGACTGTATGATAAAATATTTGAGCCCTATTCAGATATTTAAAGGCTTGCATGGAGAAAGCTGTATTAGATCTTTCATCTTCTGTTGCCTGTTGCCTTTCTCTCAAAGGTGAATTTCTGAACTGGACACCCTCTATCATCTATATAGGCTCTTCATGTAGTCTGGATCTCAAGAAAATTAGTTTTGAAACTGTGCGGAGAACAATTGTGGATACAATATTCTTTTCAAATCCACTGCTTTCTATGCATAGAAGGGTGACAGAAATGTTGATGGGAAAATGGGGTTAGCCCCGTCTCCCTCTTTGCACATATACTATAAATACTAGAATAAGATTCATCAAGGTGGAATTTAAAGCCTAGTCATATCAATGCTATTAAAGGTAAAGGTTGTCCTTGCTCAAAAGCCAGTCGCATCCAACTCTAGGGTTCAGTACTAATCTCTGTTTATAGCCTCAAAGCACCTGCAGATGTTTATTTATTTACTTATTATTATTTATTTATTAGTTCAACTCGCTGTAGCGACTCAGGGCGGCTTACAAACAATACATTACATTACAATATGTTGATGGGGGTCAGGGGGAGGGGAGGCAAAGTCCTCAACCTGCCCTGGTTGCTTCTTCCCTGGCCATTGGTGTGGGCGCAGGGGGAGGAGCGGTGAAGTCCTCAACCTGACCCGGTTTCCATGGACATGCTAAAGGTAGCCCTTGCTCAAAAGCCGGCTGTATCTGACTCTAGGGTTCAGTGCTCATCTCTGTTTATAGCCAAAGAGTCAGTGCATCTGTGAACATTTCCGTGGACATGTGGCAAGCATGCTTCAAAACCGGAGTGCACAGAACACTGTTACATTGAAATTTAATAGTGAGGTGTTAATCCTATATCCATTTAGCTGGGGGTAAGTGCTAACTGTGCTCGTATCACAACATCCCTGCACTGGATTCCATTTTTAGACATTTTACTTTATAGCCCTTTAAACAGTTTTGGAACAACAAAGAGAAGAAAAAACAAGCTGCATTATAAATAGGCATGTGCTTACAAGAATACAGTTAAAGAACGAATGGCTTTTCTCCAAGTTTTAATGCACTGTTCCTATTTACTTTTCCAGGACAAGAGAATTAACTTTATAGTCCTAGCATAGGAGAAACTAGGAATTTGTGTTATTAAAATCCTTAAAATTAATAATACAAACACCAATCCTCAAGTTGATACTTCAAAATCCAAGAGACTTTCTGAAATTATATTTTAAGTGTATGCTGTCACCAGCACTTTATTAATCTCTAGTCTTCCATTTAGCATTCTTTCCCAAAGTGACGTTTAGGAAAACTATGATTTAATACAGCATTAGTACACTTGTGCCTTTTTATTAGCCAATTTAACTGAGCACATCTTATGATAAAACATATAAACCCAAAGAGATTACTAACCAAACTTATTTCAATTAACATGCCACAAGAATTGGACCCAAACATTCTCTATTTTTAATGTTTATGAGAAACTTAAACATTTCATTGGGTCCGAAATCATTCAGGTTATCTCATATATACCAGAGCTAGTAACAGTTTTCCTGTAATGTAGAAGCAGAATAAGCATGTTTTTCCACTTAAACACATAGATTATTGCTTGCAAACCACACACTACCTAAATAACCAATTAATGCAGATAACTTTTTTAATAATAATAGCTGTGTGCCTTCAAGCCAATCCCAATTAATGGCAATTCTTTCCAGTGGATCCCCACAAAAGCTGCTACTGGTTCTCTAGGACACTGGGGAAAGTTACTACCTATTCTGGCAAACTGGTGAGAACCTGTTACATCCCATCACTGGGCTAGTTTCCACTCCCTTGATTGTCTTAGTAGCCCTGCTCCCATACTGCTCCAATTTGTTGCCATCATTTTTAAAGTATGATGTCCAGGATTGTACACAAAACTCAAGACAAGGCCCAACCAGGGCTAAGTAGATGGAGACTATTTCACAGTATTTGAAGACTATACTGCTTTTAATTCAACCAAAAACAGTGTTGAATTATTATTATTTTGCAGCCACATCACACTGTTGAATCATATTTAGCCTGTGATCTTCAACAATTCCAAGATATTTCTCACTTTAGTATTACTTAATCAAGTCCTACCCATCTTATAACTGACCATTTGGTTTTTCTCCCTAGATGTAGAACTTTACACATATCCTGGTTACATTTCATTCTGTTGTTTTCAATCCAATGCTCATGCTTATCGAGATCTTTTTTGAATTTTGTTTCTGTCTTCCAAAGTATTAGCTGTTCCACCCAGTTTGGTGTCATTCACAAATTTAATAAATATTCCCTGCACTCCCCCATCCAAGTCATTAATAAAAATATTGAAGAGCACTGGACCCAGGACTAGGCCGTGTGGTACCCCACTTATTAACTTCTTCAAATGGAGGAGCCATTGATAAGTCCTCTCTGAATATGATTCTGTAACCAGGTATGTTCCAACTGACACTTGTTCAATCCAGCCAATACCTAATTAGTTATTTTGAATCTGATCTCTTTATCCCATTAAAATGCCTTTTTATACAAATAAGGTAAGGAGGTCACAGGTTACTTAGCTATTCACAGTAGGTAGGCAGGGCCGATTAAATGGGCCCGCCCCCGGTGACTAATGGATCCGGAAGGATTCCAGAGGGAACTGGCGTGTTGTCCTCTTGACCTGCAATGCGGTTCATCTGAAGCTCTTGTCAACTCATGGAACGAGAGAGTGACTGCAGCTTTGGACGTGATCGTTCCACTACAGCCTCTCCGCGCTTGTGGGGATCGATCTGCCCCTTGGTTTACAGAAGAACTAAGGGAGCTCAAGCGGGCAAAGAGACGCCGAGAGTGCCGCTGGGTGAAGACCCAGAGTGAGTCTGATCAAACACTGGCTAGAGCAGCTATTAAAGACTACCTAGTGGCGATGGGGGTGGTGAAACGTCAATATTTCACCGCCCTTATTGCCTCCACAGATAACCGCCCAGCGGCCCTGTTCCAGGTGACCAGGTCCCTCCTTGGCAGAGGGGGGTCTGGCCCTGGTTGGCAGGGATCAGCTGAGGCTTTTGCTGATTATCTGGCGGGGAAAGTAACTCAGATCCGATCGAAGGTTAATCCCGGCGTGGAATGTATGGAGCTGGGGTTGACCGGAGCATCAATATGCAGATGATACCCAGTTGTAAATCTCGGCCCGTGGGGACCCAAGCGGTGCAGTGGAAGTCCTTTCCAGGTGTCTGGAGGCTGTTAAGGTCTAGATGGGGGAAAACGGGCTACAGCTGAATCCCGGCAAGACTGAGTGGCTGTGGGTAAGGGGCCCTGTGTTAACACGGGAGCTGCCAACTTTGGCTCTGGATGGGGCAGTCCTGTTCCAATTGGACCCGGTGCGTAATCTGGGGGTCCTCCTGGACTCACGGCTACTGTTTGAAGAGCAGGTGGCAGCCATGGCTAGGAGGGCTTTTGCACAACTTCGTGTAATATGCCAGTTACGCCCACTCCTAGACCGGGACGCCTTGCTCATGGTCACACACGCTTTGGTCACCTCCAGACTTGATTACTGTAACGCGCTCTACATGGGGCTGACCATTCGGAGACTGCAGCTGGTCCAAAATGCAGCAGCCCAGGTTGTGATGGGGTGCGGGCGTTATACTCGTGCCTCACCACTGCTTCGGGAGCTGCACTGGTTGCCAGTATGTCTCCGGGTGCAATTCAAGGTGCTGGTCATTATCTTTAAAGCCCTATATGGTAGTGGGCCAGGATACCTAAGAGACCACGTCACCCTAAGAACATCTGTCCGTCCCACCAGGGTGGATCGGAGGGGCTCTCTTGTCATTCCATCGGCTAGAGAGGCTCGCCTCACCAGCACTAGGAGGAGGGCCTTCTCTGTGTTCGCCCTGACCCTTTGGAACCTCCTCCCAACGGAACTGCGCCTACAGAGCTCCTGCCCTTTCGGAGAGGCTTAATAACCTGGCTGGCAGGGCAAGCGTGGGGACCAAGGAACATGGGATCTCATGTAGTGTGGCTAATCTAAGGTATAGCCACCCTTTTGGTCCTTTCTTATCTTCTGCGGTGTTTTAATAATTGTTATGAACTTTTAAAGTTTTAAATATCAGCATTATCATAGGCCTAACCTATGATTTTAATCTACTTTTGTAAGCCGCCCCGAGTCGGGTTTACCCGATTGGGGCGGGATAGTAAGTACGAGTAAATAAATAAAATAATATTATAAAACAGGGTTGTGGCACTCAAAAGTTTGAGAAACACTGCTCTAGAGTGTATTACCCCTTATACCTTCATGTAAGTAGCACGTGAAGAGCTCTGAAACACAATAAAGGTGTGGCTAAACTAAGCAAACAATATTTAGGAGTGATGATTCACACCTTGTTTCTTTGTTTTGGGAAGAGCTACAGTCATCCACTATCATGGCAAGTGAAGGTTAACACAGAAACATGGTAGTGTCTGCAGACAACCCACAAAAATGTATTCTTCATTACTCATTCACATGACATTAAAACCTCGCATAAAGATTGCCTTGCTTAGAGAGTAACTTGCTTAAAGAGCAGAATTTTCTCTGAACGGTCACCTCACTTAACAACTAAAACCAACCAAAAACTCACTTAACAACCAAATCGGGGTTCGCATCCCCCCCCCCCCGCGCACTAGAAGTCCCAATTGGTCACTTACAATGGTGTTTTGCTTAAAGAGTAAACTCGCTTAAAGAGCAATCTCGTGCAATGCATTATGCTCTTTAGGTGAGGTACCACTGTATATATAGTGCAAATGTAACATTGAAATCTGCTTGCAAAATTATGCCATGAGGCCATAATTCATCTACTATCTCTTCCTCTGTATGTACTGCTAATTTCATAATTTTTACTGAATGAAAAGTAGGAAAGAGAGCAGACTCATTTATGGGAACACAGAGTGCCATTCATTCTGTTCCAAGTCTTAAGGCCTTCACAACATTGCAAAGGAAGTCCCCAGGGGCAACAGGAACAGGTATAAGAGCACTGAAGCTTTCTCTCTAGAAGCAATCTTTGTCCAATTTGCCTTCCCCTTAAAGGAAGCCATTACAGAGTGAGCTCTATTCTGTCAATGATCAGTAAAGCATGTTCATGAATACACACGCCCATTTACTACAGATGACAGCAACCTTTTAAAGTTGGAGGCCAGGGTCATGCTCCCTTAGACAGTTGAGAGGACCAGACTGGTGGTCTATAAACACTATAAACACTGCCATAAAATGCATCTGCAACTGTCATACAACAGTCAAGGGCATGTTTACAGCTGTTTCCACTGCTTCCAGCAGCACCAGGACAGACGACTTGGCACTGCGGGCCAGATCTGCCCCATAGGCTGTAGGTTGATGACCCCTGGCATAACCCTTCAGCAAGATCAAACCTGTGAACTCACCAATATACTTCCTCCAGGAGTTGGCTGTCTTGCCAGGCTTACACCCATCCACTCATCGTCTCTGTCTTCTTTACAGGTCTTCCCGCAAGGCATCCCTTGAGTGTTGGCTAAAAGAAATGCCAGAAGGAAGCCCATTTACCAACAATAAAGATGACCTTAAACACTTGCATCTGTACAGGCACTCCATTTTAATCAGGCATTTTTCCTCAGCAGAGTGAATGTTTCAATCTAATTCCTCTTTAAAACCTGCTAAGGTCTTTGCCACAATGATTTCTTGTGGCAACAATTTCCATGCTCACATTGCCTGAAGGTATCTGTCAATTCCTTCTACATGGATTGTGTAATTTTATATTAGTCCTAGAATTTCATCATTTCTTTTCTAACAGAATCTTTCTTTGATTTTTTTTCCAGCTTTAAGTCTGTTTTATCAGAGAGTTTCAGGCAGAGCTTTCTCAAAATAGAATCAATTTCAATCAAGAAAAAAACTTACAATTCAGAGGTTAATCGGCAGAACTGAAATCAAATCTCTGGTCACAGTCTGAGTTCAACTCCTACAGGCTCAAGATTGACTCCGCTTCCCAAACATTCTGAGGCTTTTAAAATGAGTACCCAGAATGTTGGAGGCAAAATGTTATCTACCTTGTGAACCACCCAATGAGTGATTTAAGAAGTTTGGCAGTATATAAGTGTAATCGCTACTGTAATTGGACGTCGTGTTACACAGGCATTCCATATTCATTCTTGCTCCACCCACTCTTTAGGCAAATAGTTATGGTAAGGTATCTTTTGCTGAAAATTGAGTTTAATTTCATTTTTACCAGCATACTGGTACTAGATAGCTGTCACCAACAGCATGAGGGCCAGTGGCCCAGATGTGTTCATTTAATAGAACAGACACAGGAAGGCTATGCAAATAAAAGTGCCATTCCACTTAAAACCAGGAGTGAATCTTGAGACTAGCTAGTCAAACCTCTTGCAACAGGTTAAGCATGTTATAGTCATGTTGCTTAAAAAAGCAGAACTGTTGATGGTGTGGCCTTTCACACTGGCCATTTCAGGGCATTTTGTAACTGCAGCGATCGCTGAATGCCCTTAATACAACGTGCCATGCTGAAAGAATTTTTATTAATTACTTTGTTTATGCATCCATGTGTGATATACAAGTAGTTACATACCTCGACCCATATCCAGTTCTGTGCACCTCCGGTCAGGGTTAGTGTGAACTCGACATTTAAATACAGCTCCTGGGGACTTAACAGAGGCACTGTACCTAGAATCTGCCTTTGGTGCTCCAACCAAGACCCTGAAAGGGGGAAAAATCTCATTAACATTTCAAAACATTTACTTACTTACTTACTTACTTACTTACTTACTTACTTACTTCCTTACTTACCCACTTCCTTACTTACTTACTTACTTACTTACTTACTTACTTACTTACTTACTTACTTACTTACTTACTTACTTACTTACTTACTTACTTACTTACTTACTTACTTACTTACCCACTTACTTACTTACTTACTTACTTACTCATTCATTCCAATTTGTATTGCCGCCCAATTCCAAAGACTCTGGGCAGCTCACAGAAAAGACCAGTCACAATTAAAAGTGATCAAACCCCATTAAAAGCACTAACAAAAATTAAGGAGTTAGAAGATTAAAAGATTGAGAGAGTATTTCACTAAATTAGCCAGCAGGCAGGGGGCCACCGCATCAATAGTGCCCCATACGTGCCCTTGCCAGCCATGTCTTTAACCCTTTCCTGAAAAGCAGCAACTCTGTCTGGAGACACAGGCAATTGGCAGGAAATTCCATAGGGGCGGAGCAGACACTGAGAAGGCCCTCTTTCTAGTGCTAGAGAGATGTGCCCCTCTAGCCGATGGCACGATGAGAGTGCCTCTCCGGTCCACTCTGGTGGGATGGACAGATGTTCTTGGGGTAATGCGGTCTCTTAAGTATTTATTTATTTATTTAAATTTCTATACCACCCTCCTCGCCAAAGGCGACCCAGGGCGGTTTAACACATCATAAAAACATCGGAACAATATAGATTAAATTTTTAAAAGTTCTTACAATCTATAATTAAAACCAATTCAAATTACAACTAAATCTTTGTATAATTTAAAACTTAAAAACTTAAGGGAGCAGAGGATGGGCCCACTACCATGTAGGGCTTTAAAGGTCATTACCAGCACCTTGAATTGCACCTGGAGGCACACTGGCAACCAGTGCAGCTCCCGGAGCAGTGGTGAGGCATGAGCATAACACCCGCACCCCAACACCACCCAAACCACTGCATTCTGGGCCAGTTGCAACCTCCAAATGGTCATCAAGGGCAGCCCCACGTAGAGTGCATTACAATAGTCAAGTCTGGAGGTGACCAGACCATGTGTGACCATGAGCAAGGAGTCCTGATCTAGGAGCGGGCATAACTGGCATATCACATTTTGTGCAGGGACAGCTTTCTCCTGACAAGGTAATTTTTGTGAGGCCCTGATGTAGCCTGCACATGTGTACTCTCATGAAAACCCATGTTGAAGCATTTTCCTTCAGTTCATGAATTCTTAAGGTGACAAAATATATGTGCAGAAGTAGCTGTTCTTGCGGCTAATTCTCATCCTTTCCTACAAGCTTTTTTTGTGCTTTTGTTTCTTTTGTCACCTTAAGAATTCATGAACCGAAGGAAAATGCTTCAACATGGGTTTTCATGAGAGTGCACATGTGCAGGCTACATCAGGGCCTCACAAAAATTACCTTGTCAGGTAATATTCATTTCAAAAGTTTCGTTTTGAGACAATCTGAACACACTGGGGAGCAGGGTCTTACTGGGTGATAAAGACCCAGCCAAGTTTAGGCAATTGAATGGTTTGGTATTAGGCTAAATCAGGGATTCTCAACCTGTTGGATGCGGCCCATGGCACCATTTCATGTGGGGGCTCCCACTGTCTCCACCACATCCGGAAGTACCATTGACAGAGGAAGGGCAAAATGGCCATCCAGCCCCTGAAGCTGTCTGAGGGAACGTGACCCGGCCCCCAGCTTTAAAAGGTTGAGAACTCCTGGCTAAGTCACACTGCTGGGTAAATTCCAAAAGAACACAACAAATTTGAGAAGCCCACCCGTAGGAAAGGGACCTTCCTATTGATACACCAGCTAGTAAATTTAAGCTTCCCAGGGATGAGGTTGAAATCCATCTACTTGAAAAGTAAACATAGCATTCTGATAGGATTCCTCACTAAGACCTGAAATGTGATCTCTCATGGAAGAGGGCGCCAAGAGAAACAGCAGACTGAATTGTCCTTAAGGCGATAGTACACACTTAATTTACCACACTTGAATAAAACAAAAACTACCACCGTATTAAACAAAATTCTACCACCACTTTGTATGGAGGGGAAAAGAGAAAGTATGCTTCCCCTTTACTATTTCTTGCAATATGTACAGTTTTATTATACCTCAAGCAACTGCAGCAATAGAACGCAAACGCTGTGTTTACTCTAACATGAACAGTTGACTGTTTCCTCACCATTGACTGATTTCACCAAAGCCAGAAAAATGACACAGCAAAATTTAAAACAAAGTTTACGAAAGGTAAAGACTGCATTAACAGTTTGATTTCTCCTGAGTTTTGTAGGCTAAACTCTCCAATCACAGGAATTTGACATGTGATACCTTCTAACAAGCAATGTTTTCACAAGTGAGAACGATTAGTAGCTCAGACGCCTAAATGATGGCAAACTACAAATCCAGAAAACATAGAAGCAAATACATGGGAGTCTGAAATAGCAGATCTAAGGACTGGCTAACAAAATCAAATCAAAATGTGAGTCATCCCCTCTAAATATACCATATAAAGGAACTATCTTCATTTACCTTACTGATGGTGATCAGTAACCATTTACCTTACTCATAGTGATCAGCCATGAAGACTGACCTGCAAATTTAATGCTGTGGTGTTTCAACTGCCTTCCACTTCATGACACCTGTACCACTAATCCAACTCCATGAGCACCAGTTTATGGGATCTCAATTCAAAATTACCAGTTATTCCTGAAGAAACCATTTCTACTTTTGGCAAGCAGACCAGCTAATATGGATTTACTTCTAAGTAGACCAGCTGATATAGGTCTCCTGAGCTACTGGCAACTGATCAGCCGATATGTATTGTGTGCTATCAAATCAATTGTGATTTATGGTGAATCTTTCCAGTATTTTCTAGGGAGAAAAAATACTGGTTTACCATTACCTTCTTCAGGGGGTGTCCTGGGGCTGTGGAGCTTGCCCAAGGAACATGGGCTATCTCTTCTCCCAGGAGGTACACTGGGGAATTGAATTCCCAAGCTCCAGATCCACAGCCAGAAACCTGAACCACTGAGCTATCCAGCTCAGGAATGTGAAGGAATATGAAGACAAGGCAGCAAGTCACCAAAGACTTTCCAGAAGGCTTCAGAGGAGCCATGGTGACAGACCAGTGAGCTGTCCTGGGTGCTGCACCTTCCTGCTTTCTTTTCTTTTAAAAAAAATCATGTCACAAGCACACAAAGGTACATTCTGGGTTGAAAGGATTTTTGCTGGAAGAACTCTGCCCAGGGGACACCCAAATGAGGCTCCTTTCATGTCCTCAGGATCTTTTCCCACTGGTGATCCCTATTTATCTACTTGCAATTTCTTGCTTTCAAACTGCTAGGTTGGCAAGAGCTGAGACAGAGATGTGCGCTCATTCTGTCATGCAGTAATCAGGTCTTGAACTGCCGACTTGTTGACCTTCCACCTAACAAGATGAGCTTCTTAACCACTGAGCCACCACAGTCCCTTCTTGCTGATGCTGCTCCATCAAGCCGAGGGTTCTTGGTAAGAGGTGGGTCTCCTGGTGACTGAGAAGCTGCTACCTCAAAGCACTTTGCAAATATTTTGTTATCTTTCCCCTTTTGTTCTTCAAGTTCAACAAGTTCCCGACCTCTTGCCTCTGTCACCTCTCTGCACAACAAACTCAAAACTCACTGTAATGTTTGTCAAAATTGGTTTATATAACTCTTCCAGCTAGGAAAAGAAAGACCTACAGCTAAATGTTAGGTCAATATTGGTTTTTAAATGGGAATCTTCAATTTGCTTTCCATTTAACCAAACTGGCCAGAATGTGGTCAGATATTTGTTCTTAAAAGCTATTTATTTTCACGAGGTTTCTCCTAACCACATAATTTTGTAAGACATTCTGCTGGAGTCTCTGTAGCTAACTGTACACAAAAGCATGCAAAATGAAGTCCCAGAGGAGAAACAAGGTACTTCTCCTCAAGTTATTAATTCCTCAAGAGTCAATATTTTGTTACACATTTGGAATGCAGGTATTCAGCAAAGAGAAGCAAAAGAGGAAAGCTACACATACTTCCTTCTCTTGAGCCATGCAGAGGTATTTGAAAAAAAATGGGGATGATGGACAGGAGTACACTAAGAGTACACACTCCACTCATAGGATGTGTGGAGAAAGACTGCTACACATGGAAATAATATGTACAACTGGAGCCCCTGTAAAGCCAAACGTTCCTGTTTGCATGAAAAGAAATGTTGCATCTCCATGTTGAGAGAAAATCCTCCTGTTTAGATGGTCACTCTCCACAGGCAGAGAATAACCTTCTCCTTCTTCTGAATGCCTAAGCAGAATTGTCTTTATCTTCCTCACATAACCACATAACACCCCAACATATCCTAGCTCAGGGATTCTCAACCTGTGGCCCGTGGGCCGGATGCAGCCTGCAACACCATTTCATCTGGGGGCCCCACCACCTCCATCACACCAGGAAGTGCCATGTAGTGGAGGAAGGGAGAAATGGCCATCCAACCCTCAAAGCTGTCTGAGGGAGAGTGACCTGGCCTTTAAAAGGTTGAGAACTCCTGTCTTGTTCATAGCCTGCATCAAGGTAAGCCAGCTGGTCCCCAGAATGTAATGCACCAAAGCAGAAGAGGCCTGTTTCAAGTGTCAGAGATTACTCAACACCTTGGTTTGACTCTTACAAGACAGTTATGTGGCTCACACCACGCTTAAGTCACTAAATGGTTCTGGCCTTAGCTGCACATGGAGGGATTTTTTTTTCTGCTCTGTGAGTATTTAAGAAATACATTCACATTTCTTGTCTAGAGCTAGTAATGATGGCGTCTTTAGCAGGTTACTTAAGGGATGAATAAGGGAATAGTTGTGTTATTTTTGCAAAGTAATCTAACAAACTTCAACATCACTATTTCTTTTCTTGTAACAATACTTGCAATATTCTTTCCGCTGGGGAGGAATTGAAGACACCTTTCTATTTCAATATACTTTTGTTAAAAAAATAAATCTAGATAAATCTAGATGTTATGCACATACAAAAATACAATCTGTATGTTTTTTGTTTTATGTTGTTTTGCTACCAAACTCTCAAAATAATGAGTAACATGATATCCCCATCTCACACATATATGCATGTTGGGTATCCTTTTCTGAAAAAAATCCCAAAGTAGGGAATTGTGGGAAATCGACTGAAAATACTCGCTTCCAATTAGCTTCTCCTTGTGTGTGTTTTTAATGAAAGCTGAAGGGACATATTAAATGGACTTTGGACACGATGGGGCGAAGAGGCGCACCAGCCATGAGTGCCTGGACCGCCCCAGCTGCCAGTGCTCTTGGGCCCTACCTCTTTCCAGGCTTTAAAGGGCTGTGGTGGTTGCAAGACTTTGCCACCGCCACCGCCACCCTTGGAACTTCTCTGTGGTCATGGTGGAGAGGCCGTTATTGTATTGTATTGAATATTATTAAATGTTGTTTTGTTGATAGAATTTTGTATATTATATGACTATGTGTTTATTGACCTTGTATTACTGTGTACAGTAAAACCTCATATAACACTAAAACCTGGTTCCACAAGTCTTCGTGTTATATGATTTTTCGTGTTATCTGATCCTCTATGGGATCCATAGAGATACATTGTAACCACACAGGCTTTCGCGGTTGTTATCCGAAGCATCCCATAGGATCTTAATGTTATCTGATGCAATTCTTCCCCCCAGATTCCTTGATGTTATGCGATTTTCGTGTTATTCGATACTAATGTTATATGAGGTATTACTGTATATTGGTCATTGTATATTGCTTAATTTACTGTGTATATTGTGTTTACTATGTATATTGTTTGATGATTATGTGAGTCGGGTTCCCTCATTGGGCAGAATATAAGTGCAAAAATTAAATTAAAATTAAATTAAAATATTAGTTGCAAAGTCTGACAAGAACAGAGCTTGGGATATTTATCTTAGATAAAATGATTAGCATATAATGTCTTTAAAGATTAACATTCTAAATTAATGCCTAACTCAATGGTCAATACATCTTCTCAGCCTTTACAAAAAACAGGCGGGAGAAATGACTGGAAGAGATAGCTTTAATCATTTCCTCCCTCTCCCTACTTATGAAGCGCTCCTCCTACATTCTCCAAATTGATGTAATGGGAAAGGCAGGATGGGGGCCACTAACAGCCTCTTGTCCAAGGATCAACCAAACATGTTTTGACCAGTGTTCAAGTGCCAAGAACACACTCTTGTTGGTTTTATCTTTTGCAGCACACCTCACACGTCAGGGCATTGTTTCAAGGAAGGCCTGATAAGAGTGACAATGAACAGTTCTGTGTCTAAAACAGAGCCTATAAGGAAAGCCATCCGGAAACCCTGTCAGCACCGTTTCTGGAGCTATCGTGGAAGGATATACATTTGATTAAAACAAATGTTTTGTCCAAACAATTAATAACAGTACGTGAAGAAACAATCAGAAAATACCTTAAAATATACCACCCATTTACTAACAGCCAGAAATGATTCTTTGCAATATCCCAAACACACGTTTGAGATATACAACCAGTTGAATGCTCCAGTGCAAATTTCACGATTGCTTCACTTGCTCAGCCCATGAAAATACACAGGCAAGTGCTCCATTAAACTTTATGAAAGTGAGAAGGGAAGCAAAGTGACTCCCTTTCCCCATGCTTCACAGATACAGACAAGAGTGCTTTTCTTTCTCTCCCATTCAAATCAATATTCAAATTCAGCTGGCAAGGCAAAAACAGGACCAGGGGGTAGCAATGGGTATGGGGAGGAAGCCAGTGATGGGATGCAACAGGTTCGCATCAGTTCGCCAGAACCGGTAGTAACTTTTCCCAGTGTCCTGGAGAACTGGTAGCAGCTTTTGGGGGGAACAACCTTCAGGGCTTACCTTTTCACTGGTTCCCCCACTGCGCATGTGCGCCAAGCACTTGGTGTGCATACATGCCTACAGTGCTTGGCGTGTATGCACGGCCTCCTTGCTGTCCTCCCAAGCGGGGAGGAGGAAGAGAAGCTGCTAGCCTGAAGCTCCCTATAGCCTGCTCCCCAGGGTAAGTGACTCACCTTTGGATGTGATGTGTCTGTGTGTATTTTAATGTGTATTTAATACCTTTACCTATATTAACGTACTACCACAGTTCCTAAAAAGGCCTGGTGGCTATACCTGTGCTGTTCCAATTGCTGTTCCAATTGGAGAACCCTTAAGGAGGTACAGCTGTTTTACATTTACATTAAGGCATATTATCCTAGAAAACTGGTACGATGACCATAACCATCTTGCAACATGGTGCTGCCCAGGCACTTATACTAACAGGTAAGTGACGGGTTTGTGTTTGGGGTGGGTGGGTTTTGGGTTGAGAGGGTGTGTGTGCTTATTTTTATTTTATTTTATTTATTTATTTATTTTATTTGGCCCCGTCCATGACATCATGATGTCATGACATTAACTCCGCCCACACTGTGATGACAACACGGTGGGGTAGTAAAATTTTTGACATCCCACCACTGGAGGAAGCCCTAAGATCTCACATTTAGAGATGGATGGACATGGGTCTACAGCTGATTTTTTGATGGCAAATAATAGTTCTCATCACCTTCCTCAGATTCAGGATAGAATCTTTCAGAATATCTCTCTCCCAAAGAACATCTGCCTGTGTCACCTGGTTCTCCCAATGGCTTGGCTCTAGATGCCAACACTGAAAATAACTAGGAAGAGTCTAACAAGGAATTGGGCCTTCTCAGTGGCAGCGCCTACATTAGAGAATGCCTTGCCAGTGGAGCTGCACCAGGTCCTGTCTCTAGATGTATTTAAGAAACATCTTTAAACAATATTGTTTAAGGAGGCTTTTAAGAACGTTCTTCCAGCAGCTAATTAGCCCAGTTTATCCAGATAGGGTTTTGGGTTATTTGTTTATTTTCTGGACATGTTTTCTTTCTTTCTTTCTTTTTATGGTTTGATTAATTATTCAATGTATGGTTATGTAGCCACTGGTTTGAGGTTGGGAAAGGCAACTGAGATTGGGAGAGGCGACCAAACTGGTCACCCAAGGTTTTGCCACCACTCCCGGTGATCCCCTCCGGATGGCCTCTACCAGTTCGGGCGAACTGGTCTGAACCGGTAGCAGCCCATCACTGTGTAACCCAACCAGGGTAGGAAAGTCTTGCAGATGGGCAATATTTAAATATAATAAATAATAGGTTTTAAATGTGTAAGAAACCAGAAGTCACAGATTTGTCCACCCAACTCTTGGATTCCTGGCCAAAATCCCTTTGCTGTATGTGCAACATTTAGGTAATGTGCTATGGCTAACTATGGCTAACTAATAAGGTGCTGGGTTGCACCTCTGACCTATAATCAGCCACGTGACAAGGCTTATGACCAAATCATACCTTAACAATTAGTCACATCATGTTACATGAATCTTACATGAACATCATCAGGATTTTGACCATATAAATGCAGGATCAGGTTGTCAGTACTTTTTTAATGAAAGGCTCCTCTTTTTAATAACCATGTGGCATGCAGGTACAACCCACTTCATGTAGTTAATAAATATACATATCTAAATATTTTTAAACATGGAAGAAAGCAAAACAGATTCTTCTGCTCCTCTAATCATAGATGTCAGTGTCCTGTTGCTGATTTATTCTTGCATAATTTAAAATACGGTTGCTTGTTAACAATTCATTGGTTGCAGTCCAGCAGGATGCACACCCAGGAATGCAACCAGCAGTTTGTTACCAAAGAGTCTATTATTCCCTCATACAAACATACATTGACAATAAGTGCATGGATGGGGACAGAAGGGAAAGGAAGAACTTCAGCTGCTCTTCCTTTGTGGGGGGAAAGGAAATTTTGGAATGTTTCCAAGCTGGGTATTCTGGTTTCTTCGAGAGGACATGGGAATTTAGCAAAGCAAAGGGAAGAAGGATCTGATCTGTCTGACACATGAGCTGTTGATGGAGAACTTACAAGTGTGTGAGAGAAACACACAAATGCTTGAGCAAAGGATACCCAAACAATGAGAGGGTAGAAGAAAGGAAAGAACAGAAAATGAGAAAAAGATATGATTAGTGATTTTTTTAGAAAGCTAAATTGATTTACTTCTCATCCCATAGTCATCACTACCATGACCACCATCACCATCATTATCAAAGGTGTACATCAGAGGTATCCAAACTATGGCCTGTGGGCCAGATTTGGTTCCCAATGCCAATTCATCCAGCCCCCACTGCCAATGTCAATCTCAGAAGCGGAAGTAAAATACACCCATATGCATTTTGCTTCCACTTCTGGGAGCAACGAGGGCAGTGCAGGCAGATGAATTGGTGTTAGGGGCCAGATTAGACCTATAGGCTGTAGTTTGGGCACCCCTGGCTCAAGCAGAGAAAATGGGAGCCCAGAATCTATCTCATCCTGTTGCAAAACACAGGTTGCAAGGCACATTTTACTTCTGCTTCCGGTGGGAGAAACCACGTGACCAGCCCACTGAACCATGTGACTGGCCCATGGCCTGAAAGGTTTGGGAACCCCTGGTGTACATGACCTACCAAATGTTCAGACCAGAGTTTTGGAATCCCACTGCTCAAGCCCTAGCTCTAGACCAGGAGTGGCCAATCTTGGTGCTTCAGGAGTTCTTGGGCTTCAATTACCAGAAGCCCAAGACAGTGCACCTGCTGATAAGGGCTTCTGGAAATTGAAGTCCAGGAACACCTGAAACACCAAGGTTGGCCACCAGTGCTCTATACCAAAAGCACAGTGAGGTATCATCTGATAATGTAGCTGGTACCTTCTAACGCTACTCTCTGCAACTGTTCTATTGTGATTTTATCAATGTCAAGTATTTTGAGCCCTACAGGGATTGCTTCCAGCACTTTGATCACTACTGGTATCACTGTTGTTCTTCTCTCCCAGAGATACTGTACTTCACTTCTCAAATTCTGATATCTCACGATCTCTTCAATCACTTTTTCTTCTACCTGGCCATCACCTGGGATTGATTCATCAATCAGCTTAACCAAAAAAAAATCAACCACAGTAATGTCTGAAATGTTATGTTCAAGCTTCTTAAGAGATTTGGATCTTTGGTTCATTTAAAAAGTTTAATCATTTTATCCTCATTCTCAGCCACCTTTTCAGGTTTGTGTTCCCACTAATACTTGGAGATGGTATTCCATAATTCCTGCACAGATTCCAATGTAACATTGCTGCAATTCAGTTACCCTTTGTAAATCAATCTGTGTGATCTTGCTGCATCCAGTGATAATGTGGTCCACTGTTTCATCCATTTCTTTATAAAGCCTACACTTACTGTCAGTTTTTTTTTTCAATTTTTGCTTTAATTATGTCAGTCCATAGTGCATATTCTTGGGCAGCAAATATAAATCATTCTGTCTCCTTTTTTAGGATACCAGATTTTAGTCATACCCAATTATTAGAATTATCCATTTTACCATCAATATGAAATCAGAGGGACCCATTTTTTCCTTATACTGTATCTGTAAACTCCATGGGAAGTAAAAATAAAAAAGGTGAGAATTTGTTTCTCTACTTCACAAAGAATTTTGTTGTCTCAAACATACATCAGTTCAAACACCCCGACCACTATACTGCAGTTCTGCACACAGAAATGTGTTTTTAGTTTTACAAAAGTTGAGACAAGAGCAAACTGAGTCTTATTTTGTATGAACACAGTCTGCTTAATTCTACAGAACCTGCTTCAAACCTATAAGCCAGCACTGCCCACACATTGGCTCTGGCAACACAATTATAGGACTCATCAATGTCACACACCACATCAAGGACACTTTTCCCATGTCTTCTGCCAATGTGATCTATGCCATCTTTCACCAACAACGTGTCTACCTAGATAGGACAAACAGGACAATCTCAGAGCAAAAAAAAGGGAGACGGCATAAATTGGACATAAGGAATAATAATACAGTAAAACACCGGATAACGATTGGATCGGATAATGCTAAAATCGCATAACGTTAAGTAATCTGGGGAGGAGAATTGGATCGAATAACGTTAAGGTCCTATGGGATGGATTGGATAACAACCGCTAAAGCCTGTGCGATTACAATGTATCTCTATGATGCTTTAACGTTATCTGATCCATCCCATAGGATTTTAACATGGATTGGATAACACTAAAAATTGGATAACACCAAGACTTGTGGAACCATGTTTTAGCGTTATCCGAGGTATTACTGTATACAGAAACCTGTTTCAAATCATTTCAATATACCTAGACCAGTGTTGGGCAGCAACAGGTTTGCACACACACCCGGGAGGGGGGTAGCAAAATTGGGTGGCCTCTGGGTAGGGGGGTGGCGAAATTGGGTGGCCTTCAGGCAAGGGGGGTAGTGAAATTGGGTGGCCACACCCAACTCCCTATGCTGACCCATCAGGTTTTGTCCCTGCAAGTGGTACAAGGTCACCCTTGCTCAAAAGCCAGTCATATCTGACTCTAGGGTGCAATGCTCATCTCCATTTACACCCGAAGAGCCAGTGCTGCCTGTGTTTGCAGATGTATACATGGCCATATGGCAGGAATGACTAGATTGCCCATGTCATAGGCTCCGCCCATGATGTAGCCTCCACCCATGATGCAGCCTCCACCCATGATGTAGCCTCCACCCACGGTGTGGTAGCAAAAATTTTTGCTGCCCACCACTGACCTAGACACTCTGCATAGGATTTATAACAGAAATTCTGGAATAGAAAAATTACAGGACAAAAATCCAGAGAGAGAGAGCTGAGATAAAATATATTCACCTGCCGGATGCCTATCTAAATGGTTTAAATATCAATCAATAGTTCAGGGGCAATTACCAAATTTGAAATGTCACAATAATGCTATGATTTTCCATTACCCAGATTTCATAATGACCATCTTTCCAAAAGAAACTTCAGGGGTATGGGTCAGTGGTTTTTACTCATTATCAAATGTTATCCACAGCCACGATCATTGTTGCTGCTTATTGAACAAAACTTCAAAGTTAAAATAATTACATCATTATCTGTTTACATGGAACACAGAATGCCAATAACCCAATCAATGCCTTAATGGGGGAAGATGATCTTACAGAGTTTGGAATAACTCTGAAAGGAATGAAAAACATAAGTTTACATGTAATGCTATTGCATCACAGTTAAAAAGTTAACTTGGCTGAAATCCTTGGCTTCATTTCGGCAGTTTCACGTCTGGTCTAGACATGGAAGGAGGAGGAGGAGTAGCTTATGGTTGCTGATGTCACTAACCAGTTTTTTTAAAGATTATTTTTTGTCTCATTCCCAATCCACCCCACTTCTCTTAGGACATCCTGAGGCTCCATCAGGAAACTGTTGGGGCCCATGGGATGGAGAATCCTTTAATTACCAAAAATCACCACTGAGATTTATTGATTTATTTATTTAGATTTATATCACCACCCACTTGCCACGGCGACTCAGGGCGGTTTAAAGTCAGAAAATAAAAGAAAAGAAAAAGAGAAAAAGAAAAAAACACACAGCACAAACAGCTAAAATCCATTCCTCCTCCCGGCCTCCTTACCATTGGCAGGGATTTCTGGTAGTTAAAGACTCCCCCTTCAATCTTGTTGTTTTATGCAACATAACTTTTAGCTATTGTTACATTATTATAACAGCATTATGGACAATTATATTAACTCATTGTTTGTGACGAATTACTTTCAATCTTGGTATAGAACACATTATTCAGACTTCGGAACCAGACAGCATCGCATTCCCAGAGTGCCAGGTCCAGCTAGGAATAAGGCCAGAGGAGTAATTTCAGTTTAACATTTCAGTGTTTTATCCTCTTCCTCCCTGCTTGATGCTTCAGCTATATGTGTCTCCTGCCATTTCCTTGAAGAGAGGCCCTCAGGATAAACCGTTATGGAAGCCAAAAATGCCCTGTTTAGCAGGAGCAGAGAGATGCCAAACAAGCATCTGCCCACAGTGGTGCCAAAAAAATAATTAGACAATCAAAATGCTTTTTTGTTGTTGTTGTTTGTGTGCCTAATCAGAACAACAATAAACTGCCAAGATAAAATTGCTTTACACTAGACAACCACATTTTCAATGATCTATACAACTTTAATTGACTGGGTTAAATTACATCTTTGGTTAATTTGACATTTTGGCATTCTCTGTTTCAAACATCTTATCTCTGTTGACTAAACACATGCAGGGATGTATGCCTGCTTGGGACTCTATTCTACGTTTCAAGTTAAAATACCATCTCTCCCCCTTGACTTCAAGGGGGAGGGGAAGGAATAAACTTGAAATGTACATTGCAATGCAGCATCTGCCTTAAAGACTCATATATCAGAATAAAAGCTGGTGCACCTCTTTTATGATGGATTTCTACACTGCAAGTTCGAAGATCAGCTGGACCTCCACAACTATTTTTGAGGAGGAGCAGATGGGTTTAATCAAGATAAAATATCTGCTTTGGATTTAAAAAAAACCTATACTGCTGTCCTGATTTCATCTGTCTAGGGAACAGTTTTGGTTACCTTTTAAAAACTGTCCAGATGTGAACATATGTTTAGTGGGATTTCACTACATGGATTCTTTACCCTTCAGCCCCTCCCCAAGTTTGTAGAATTTAAACTTTTACCTGTGCCTGATGTCTACATCCTCACTCTGTTACACAAACCTAGCAAGGTTAGGGTACCATCTACCTTGTATAAACTGCATGTCCTGCAGAAAGTAAGTTTCAGTCTCTCTCTTCAATATGACATTGCACAATAGGACAACAGTTATATTTTGTCTAGGATATCTTTGGAAGAAGAACAACAATCTCCTTTGATAATTTAATACTGTATGTAATTGGGGGCTAATATAAATATGTATAAAGTGGGTGGCAATATAAATATAAATAAATTAAATAAATAAATAAATAAATATAATTTGGTTAGCCTATTACAGTAGTGTTCATTCTTTTTCAATCTGTCTGCACAATGGTATTCACTCCAAGTTTGTTTCCTCTTATTTGTTTGGTTCCCAGGTTGTATAAAATGCATAGAGTAGCTACAGAATTCCTTGAAGACTTTTGAGACCATGTTCTACCCAAGGACAAAGAATCTCCATTCCCAATTTTTCTAATATGGGGGGGCAAGGACAATTTACTGTTGTACTACAAAGGAAAGCACGCAGCTGTTTCCATATGTTTCCTGAAATGGCACTCAGAGCCCTCTCTGTGGGCACCCATGTAGTCACCCCAGCACAGAGTTTGCCCCACCCCTCTGCCCAGCAGCCCAATGGGAGCACTTCCTCCCTCCCCCAGCACGAGTTTGCCCCACCCCTCTGCCCAGCAGCCCAATGGGAATGTTTCCTTCCTACCGTGTTGCTATGTTGGCACTTTGCGATAAATGAGTGGGTTTTGGGTTGCAGTTTGGGCACACAGTCTCTAAAAGGTTAGCCATCACTGCCCTATAATGATGGGACATGCAGTCTATAATATCTAGAGAAACATGAGTTGTGGAAAGGTGTTCTATAGAAACAGCATACAGAGGGACATTAATGGATACTTGAGGCAAAGCAGCTTACTCTTTACTGAATTAAAAACTGATTGGCTGATATTTCAGTTGGACAGGTTCAGTTTCCTCCACAGAAGAGGATGCTACAGAATGTCCATGTGAATCTGTTTCCACACATGTTACTTCTGTTACAATGTGTACAGCTCTCCGATTAAATCCACATTTAAATTACTTCTAGCACTTCTAGCTTTTGCTTTGGCAAACTTGTTAGTATAATGTTTGTATGTATAGCAGTCTGTTCTTAAAACATATTGAAGAGAAACCTGTCCTGTTCCTTCTATATAACATGCTAAATCAAAAACCTTCAGTTTGAGGACTATTTGCACACAGACTTCTTATGTATACGATAGCCAAAAGCAGTGTTTTGCTGCCAGATACAATGAGCTGTCTCTCACTCATAATTACAAGTGATTACTACATTAGGCCAGAATCATCATCATCATCATCATCATCCTTTTTCTGCCATATCCAATTCTGAATATTGGCAATCATCATGGTGATCAGCCATGAAGTCTGTCCTGCGAATATAATGCCATGGCCTTTCATTTGCCTTCTACATCACTGTGTGACTATCGTACTACTGACCCAGCTCCGTGAGTCTCTTTCTGGTCCTGAGACCTTTTGGCATGGAAAATCCATCTCAGCCCCAGGCCAGTATTGATGAAGCTGCTGCCTTCCATCAAGATGGATTCAAGTGGGATTTAATCCATTTGGGGACCATCACCCTTCCCTGTGGACTTTGTCACCCAAGGCCATTAGTCCTTAGGGTTGTCAGAGTAGTTAACCACTGCCTGACACTCAGCATTGAGTCGTTGGCAGTATGGTCTACTCTATTACCATAGAGTAACCTGGCCAGCCTCATTGTATTTTTACTTGGGTTTTTTTATTGGTTTTAAGTTTTTAGATTGTAGTACTGATTTTAATGTGGTAAGCTGCCCAGAGTCATTCCGAGTTGGGTGGCTATACAAATTGGAAATTAAAATTAAAAATTAAAATTAACTGGTTAATCATCTGACTATATCAGGTTAAAATACGGTAAAATTGCTTCTTGGCCTTTTGGCTAAGATCAAGTGTAGTGTATAATTTAATAAAACTCCATTTGTTCACCTCCATAGTGATCCCGACAGCCATTTATGCCTTCGAGACTTGATGTCTTTCACCAGTGGTGCCTCCACCAAATTTTTGAAATTTGCTATTTTGGCCACATTACTAAAGAGGAGGCACTTTGAAGGACTGTACAAATTAGATAACATTGTTGCACAAAGAAAACTCCAAATGGCAGGCCATATTTTCCCTATGGAGAAAAACAGGATCCCTAAGGTAGCAATAAGTTGGATCCAGCCTAATGCCAAATGAGAACAAGGATGCCCCCGAAATACATGGCAAAGAACTTTCATGGGAAACTTAAAGACCCTGGAAATGACATGGGAGGATGCTAAAGCACTCACCCAAGACCAAAACTGCTAGAGATCCCTTGCTGCCTGATAGGCTACATAGCATGGGCTGACCATTCTGAGTCTATGTAAGTAAGAGTGGGATCAAGGAAAGGGACATATGATTTTATCAAGCTTTACTGTGAAGTGCCCTGTATTTGGGCTTGACTACACATATGATGTCTGGACCTTGTTCTTTTGAAGTGGGGATGGGTGGGCTTCTAGCTGTCACAGGAATCCAGCACTCACCTGCCCTGGCCCACATGTTCAATGGTTAGAAATTAAATTAAATGAAAGGCCACAGGTCCCCCCCCCCCGCTCCTGACCCAAATGTAACTGCCGCTAATAGCTGTGGAATTCTGTTACAATCCAGACATGCAGTGTAGTCTAACACTGTAGGTCATGTGACAGGAAAGACTCCCTTCTAGTCAAAACTATTTTGCTTGTTTGTTTGTCTATAGTTAGACAAACAGCCTTTTTGCCTTTCCCTCTACTGGGTTTCTTGACCCCAGTTAGCATGCCTTTCGACCTCTGTGTATAAACTCACATTATTATTTTTCTTCTTATCTTAAGCCTCTGTTTGGGAGTTATCAGCTTAGCTATTTGGCTGGGAGGAATTTTGGGGGAACTTGCTTCAATTCTAAGCTTAATTTCTGCCCCAATTTTGTTGGGTAACTACCAAAATCCAACAATAGTGACAATTATCACATGATAAAGGTTTTTACTGGCAGCATCTGAGCTAATTTGCCATCTTTGGCTTGGCACGTTCTGTCTCTTATACCCAATAAAAAAAGACCTCTTTCAGTTTGGTTTTTGCTTGACATTCTTCGGAAACTTTGGATCAGTAAACACTCCTCTGGAAGTTGACAGGAAAAGTGCAAACACACTTGTGAATCAAAAAGAATGGCAGCAATTCATTCCAAGGGTCCAGGTCCAGACTGAAAGCGTTTATTTATACCACAGTGCTCCACAGTTTGAAGTCCAACATTTTAAGGGGAAAAGCCCCATCTATCAGAGAGAAATACAGGCAAGCATTGTGAATAGTCACAAGCATGAATTATTCCTGCCTTCATTCAAATAGCTGCAGTGATTTGGCTCAATTCAATCTGGAGCATTACATTTTTCACAAGGACCCTTAATACGCATGAAAAAGTGTTTACATTTCCCCTAAAGGTTTTTTTGGTGTCTGCCAAAAGCACATGTCCAAATAAATAATGGCACAGAACATACTGAAGTATTCTTTAATCACCGCTTGAAAAATATTTCTCAATATATTTCTTGGGTGATATTTTTTCTTCATCATGTACTACACCCACAGTCATTCTTAGGAACAGTTAGCTCCGATCTTACAACACAAGGCAATACTGATCAACACAAAGAAACACCTCATACAAAGCATATTCATTCCCACCTTGTGCTACCAGTGCCAAACTTGGACACTAACAACAAAACATAAACAAAAGTTGGTAACCATGGAAATGAGGTGCCGGAGGAAGGCGGCTGTAGTGACTAGAAGGGATAAAACTAAGAATGAGGTTACAAGGGAAATAACTGGAATAGAACTAATCTTAAATTATAAACAGAGACAACACATTTATTGTATTTATTTATTTATTTATTTATTTATTTATTTAGATTTATTATCCCGCCCCAATCAGGCGAACCTGACTCTAGGCAGCTTACAGAAAATTCATAAATTAAACCATGAATTTACAATTTCTCCTGTTTAAGAAATTGTTCCATTGCCCACTGTGATTGGCACCACCCTAACCCTCTCTTGAAAGGCTCCTGGGAGTTTTGGGAGAGGAGAGGGAGGGAAGGGGCGGACTGGTCTAGAAAATCTGCATGTGTTCCTCTTGTATGGAAAAGGAGAGGGAGGCCTCACTGCCAGAAAGTGGGAAGGGATTCCCTAGCCACCCAGCTCCCCACCCTTCCCTCAGGCCTTCCTCTTCCTCAGAATACCAGTGGCCTGCAACTCACCCTACAGAAGTTGTTTGCCCATTTGGAGAAAATGTCCTGGAATTCCATATCATACAAGGCATATGTGGAAAGAGGAGAAAGACAAAGATCATGAGGCAGATCCAGAGGATGATAGAGAGATAATATCAAAGAAACATTACAAGAACACCAAATATCATCAGGAGAGGCAGACAGAATCACCAGATCAAGAACCTTGTATTTTCCTCAACACCCAAAGGGATAGAAGAAGAAGAAGAAGAAGAAGAAGAAGAAGAAGAAGAAGAAGAAGAAGAAGAAGAAGAAGAAGAAGAAGAAGAAGAAGAAGAAGAAGAAGAAGAAGAAGAAGAAGAAGAAGAAGAAGAAGAAGAAGAAGAAGAAGAAGAAGAAGAAGAAGAAGAAGAAGAAGAAGAAGAAGAAGAAGAAGAAGAAGAAGAAGAAGAAGAAGAAGAAGAAGAAGAAGAAGAAGAAGAAGAAGAAGAAGAAGAAGAAGAAGAAGAAGAAGAAGAAGAAGAAGAAGAAGAAGAAGAAGAAGAAGAAGAAGAAGAAGAAGAAGAAGAAGAAGAAGAAGAAGAAGAAGAAGAAGAAGAAGAAGAAGGCGGCGACGACGACGACGACGACGACAGTCATTCTTAAAACACCATGTTTGGCTTTTTAACAATTGAAATCATGAATGGTATTAAATGATTTTACTCCTGCCCGTCCTCGAAGTTATTAGGGCTGCAAAAAGGCATCCCCTCTGGCAGAAGAGGACCCATTACGTTTCACACTGAAAGCATCCACTGTCAATATGATGGGCTTTTGAGTAGTTTCCAAGAAACAGCAGAGAACGCATACAATTAGTCCAAGCAGAACCCTCACTTGGGGGAGCACAAGAGACAGGCGTGTGAATGTCCCTCTAGTCACAAATTGCAAACTGCCATTCCTCAGGAAACACTGGACTATGTGTGGCATTCATTTGACATTTGAAATCACCCTCTATTGTTTTTTCAAATCAAATAAAACAGTTGTGAATTTGTAATCAATTTGTTGTTGTTCAGTCGCACAGTCGATTCTGACTAGAGAATTAATAAACAGCTATAAAAGAAAAACCACAATTTTAAAAAAAAATCAAAAGTGCTCAATCTAAATATTATCCTATAATATCTGCACTTTCCAGAAACAGCCAAAGCTTGTTCCATTACACAGCATTCAAGACAGAGCAACATTGCTTTAATACCACCACCTTTTCTCTTTAAGTATAAACCAAGTGACCACAGAAGAAAAAATAGTATCAGATTTAGTACTGGTTCCTGTATCATTCCAGATTTTTCTGCAATAGCAAATAAAACTGTTTGCTGGTGTGCACAGTCCTTGCTCCCTTCATTTGATTGTACAGCACACAACAATAGGTCACATTTAATTTTATATAGACAGATAACACATCTGTTGAGGAGTTTAATTTAAAATCCTCTTGGCAAGAAACATAAAGCAGCCAGAACAAAATAATGGTCTCTTTTATTGCATAAGCTGGAATGGTGCCCTTTGAATCTTAGAGCTTCGGGAATGGTGTGCATCAGGTTGTGTGTGAACTAAGCTGTGATTGACTAACAAATGGAACAGTATTTCGGTGCTGGTTACATAGTATAACTTTGCCACTGACATAACCAATTACACATTTTAATCCCTTAAATCTGATCCGGAAGCCTAGTAGACCAAACTGATCTTCATGTAAGAGCAATGGAAAGCTGCTGTATTTACTGCAAAGTTGCTTTAAAGTGATCAGTTGTAACGGGCAAGTGGGCTTCTGCGATGTGTGGAAACTTCTACACTTTCATCAATACTTTGTTCTGCTTTGCTTTGTCACATGCCACAAGTGAAAGATGTCTGGAAGATCCATTGCTTTCCTTTACAGCCCCTCCTTGCCCCCTCCATTTGGAAGCTCTGTTCTTAAACTAGAGCAGGTGACCACAGATCTGTGCTGTGGTTGCTCACTGGCAAGAAAAAGATAACTTATTTCGCAATACTGCTTTTTGCATCATGTTCCAAAGACTGGAGCATGTCCTGATGATGAATCCTATCCAGCGGCAAAGCTGGCCAAAACATTTTGCAGCCTAAAGCAAAGAAGAAGATGCCAACCCCTCTCATTCAATGTACCAAAGCTGATCAGACCTGCAGCTGAATCTATGTTAACTAGTGATGAGGAGACGAGGTAGAGAAGATAGCAAGATAGTTTAAGGCAGAGGTTCCTAACCTTTTCAAGCCGGGGCTCGGGTCATGCTCCTTCAGTCAGCTTTGAGGGCCAGATGGATATTCTGCCCTACCTGAATGATGGGGATGGCCATTTTGTCCCAACAGATTTAAAGGAGCAGCCATTTTGTTTCTCAAATGCCCTTGGAGGGGTGGGGGACACATGAAATGGCACTGGGGGCTGGATCCAACCCGCAGGCCTTACGTTCAGAATACCTGGTTTAAGGGCTGCATGACAGGGCACCAAGCTCTCCCCTCAAAACAGTACAACTTCCTGTTACCTAAAATAAACTACTAAGCTCTTCCTGTTACGGCCATGGTAACCTGGCAATATTGGAAGGAGCTGGTTCTTTCATCCCAAATCCTTCTGAAGCTATTACTGCCACCATTTCATGGACAGAAGCATGACAGACAGAAATCAACAAGTAGTCCTTTTGCCACCACAAGTTCTCAAGGACTAATCTTTGTAGTGGTCCTATTCCCCTAATATCTATTAGTGAAAAAAGAATGGCATCAGAAAGAAGCCACCAGGATAATACATTGCCACATATAAAACTAGTAGATCTGGACTTGTCAGAATTCAGAAATGTTATGGTAGTGTTGTTTTTAAGACTACAACTCCCACAATGACTCGACCAGGATGGCCCATAGAGAATTCTGGGAGTTACGGTTATAAAAAAAAAGTTTCAAAGCTCCAGTATTTGTCAATTCAAATACGTTTTGTGTTTTCAGTCCCAGTTCACAAATATATCACTGGGCCAACAGAATGGGAGATGCCCGTTACAAAAGTATAAACTAGATCACATGCCCAGGTCAGCTGGGGATGTTGGACCCAGAGTGGATAAGAACCAATTTAAAAATTTTTAAAAGAGATTGGGATTTTTAAAAATCTGAATTGGTTTTTTTAAATGTTTGTTGGGGGGATCTAAAGATAGTTTTCTTTTAAAAATACATCAGGGGTGCCAAAGCTACGGATCATGGGCCAGATCCAGCTCACAACACCAATTCATCTGGCCCACACCACCCTCATCGCTCCAGGAAGTGGAAGTAAAACACGCCCATCTGCTTCCAGGAGTGACGAGGGCAGCATGGGCCAGATAAATTGACATTGAGGGCAGATCCAGCCCACAGGCCATAGTTTGGGCACCCTGGTTTAAGCAGAGGAAATGGCAGTCTAAAATTTATCTCATCCTGTCGCAAAACAGATTGCAAGGCGTGTTTTACTTCGGCTTCCGGTGGGAGGAACCATGTGACCAGCCCGCTGAACCACATGAACGGCCAACGGCCCGAAAAGTTTGGACACCCCTGAGATACATTATAGCCCATCATGAAATAAGGATCAGTTTTTAATTATGTAACATGAAGATGTCCACTTTGTTTATGCGACTAACTCCTCTTTCCATTTGATTAAAAACCCACACTTCATTAATATCATTCAGTCACTGAGACCAGGATACAGTCTAGCCAGCAGAGCAGATCTTGCAGGGACAAAGAAATGAAACAATGTGCAACATCTCTGAGAGTAACAGTTAACCTTAAGCCTTGATGGGTGGAGTAATGCCCACAATGCTACTGTTGCATATACTGTACTTGATAACAACATAGTTAGGGAATTGTTACAGAAACAATTGATACATTAGAAAATTCACACACAGCAGGAAGAGTCTCCTTGAATACTGTGGTATTTTTGAACCACAATTGGGTATACCCTGGTAATGGCAACCTTATGTTGCTGGCTAATCTTTCTCACACGTAGGTCATGCAAAAGGAACTTCAGAATGAACTTGCCAAAAGGTACCTTCATTTTGGCAAGTTTCACATCTCACCTAGACACAGAAGGAGGAGGAGGGGGAGGAGGAGGAGAAGAACTGAACCCTACAGTTGGATACTACTGGCTTTCAAAGAAGGGCAACCTTTACCTTTAATCATAAAAAGGAAGGGCAGGATCTGTTCTTAATCGTCCCAGAGTGCAGGCTGCATAATAACAGGCTCAAACTAAAAGAAGCCATCAGGAAAAAAAAACTTATTAATGGTTAGAGCAGTATGACAATGGAACCAATTACTTCTGTAGATGGTGTCAGCACTCCAGCCCTGGAAGCATTCGAGAGAGAACTGGACAAATATGCATCAGATCTGCTTTAATTTGGATTCCTGCATTGAGCAGGGGGGTAGATTCAACAGCCTAAAAGGACCCTTCCAACTTTGTTATCCTATGAACTGGCCTATTCTGGTTTATTGTGAGCAAAAACAAGCAAAATTAGATGGCACTGTCAAAGTAAAAATCCTCAACCTTGGGCTTGTTTCCCTTCCTTGAAAGCCAGTCGTATCCGACTCTAGGGGTCAGTGCTCATCTCTGTTTCAAAGCTGAAGAGCCAGCGCTGTCTGCTTCTCCAGACGTTTCCATAGTCATGTTGCAGGCATGACTAGACACCGGAGCACATGGAACACTGTTACCTTCCTACCAAAGTGGTCCCTATTTATCTACTTGCAATTTCTTGCTTTCGAACTGCTAGGTTGGCAGGAGCTAGGACGAGCAACCTGAACCCCATTTCTAAAACTTTAAGCAAAATACAAGAAAACAGACTGGTGTTTTTGAAATTCGGAAGTAACTGAGTGAGTTAAAAACAGAACTACACACTGACTTAAGAATTAAATTACTGTACTGTATAAGCATTTTAAAAATGAACTGGACAAGCACTGTCTGGTTCATTTTCTCACAAATATTGTTAATAACCTGTACTAAGGGTCAAACTTTTAAATGCTGAGGAAAACAAGTATCCAGCAATCATCTATCTGTAATGATGATGATAAATTACAGAGCTAAGGTGAAACCATGCAAGAAACATATGCTTGCTGGTGATGTTTTAAAGAAAGTCACACCAGTAAACTGGTAACAAGCTTAAGCACTTGGATTTAGAGACTGTTGAAGTAATGGTTTCACTTTTAACATCAGTGGCTTCTTCTGGTGGCGTAGAAAGAATAGTCTGTTCCTTCGGACACATTTATTCTAAACTGAGAAATCATTTGGGACCTTATAAAATAGGAATGTTTTTTTCTTTTCCAGTTTATGAAAAAAAAACCAAGAAAATTAAGATGAGTCAGCTATGGAGGGAGGTATTTTAACATTTCCTGTGTGGTCTGGGCTGATAGTCTAAAAGGCAGTTTTTCCTAACCTTTGGTTTTTAGACTTCAATTCCCAGAAGCCTAAGTAAACTCCCCAAAGCACTAATCAACCAATATACTGACTTTGGCTACTGAGAACAGAAGTCCCCCTGTGAGGTGTGGGGCCCACGAATTTGAATCCAAATAATGTATAGGCAATCACTATGGCAATCAGCACATGAAGATTGTCCTGAGAATACCGTATAATGCCTTTCATCTGCATTCTGCATTGCAGCATGACCCCTATATGTATGAAAAGTTTTAATAATGATCAAAACTAGAGAAATTACTCTTATTCTTATTCTGCCATATCCGAATCTGAATATAGGTGATCATCATTCTGATCGGCAATCAAGACTGTCCTGAGAATATAATGCAGTAACCTTTCATCTGCCTTCAACATCACAGCATGACCCCTGTACCACTGATCCAGTTCTGTGAGTCACTTTCTGGTCCTGAGCCCTTTTGGCACACAAAGTCCTCCTCAGCCCTAGGCCAGGATTGATGAAGCTGCTGCCCTCCATCAAGATGGATTCAAGTAGGATTTAATCCACTTGGGGACCATCACCCTTCCCTATGGACTTTGGCACCCAAGGACGTTAGTCCTCAGGGTGGTCAGGTTGGTTAACCGCTCCCTGACACTCGGCATTGAGTTGCTGGCAGTATGGTCTACTCTATTACCATAGCCGGATACTATTACCATAACCGTACTGACAAATGATTAACCAATTAAATTGGAGATAGTTCACCTCACAATCATGTCATAATTATGTATCCACGGGCACAATCCTAACTTCAGGATTTGAATGACTGAGATGGGTTTGGATAAAGCATATAACCCTTTGGCCAACATAAGTGTCCTTAGGCTAGCTAGTCTAACCTTTTGTGCTAGCTGCTGACTTACAGCTGTCAGTTCATTTTCTATGGAGATTTTGCTGTGCCTGCGGCTTTAAATTTTCAATGTAAGCCAGCTGAAGTCATTCCCATCCTGAACTGGGAGACATCTGAATACAACATTGTCCCAGCCAGCCTAGGAGTGCTCACCTAGCCTAAAGTTAGCTCAGCTACTTAAGATTATGTCTATGGTGTTTCTAATCAGTAAGTTTTTTATCTAACTGTAAAACTAATTAAACCTTCATTTGGTTGTAAATATTAAGATTATACCAGCAAAAATGAATCTTCATGGAGAAACCATTACTGGTATTTAAATCTAGTCTTACTGACCAGTCATTTAAATTGTGATTTAAATCAAATCCACTCTGATTGAGCACCATAGTCCAACACATGACAAGTTGCAGAACACAACAGATAATACCATCACCAATGGCTATTAGTTATAATAGCTAAAAAGGACCTCTATGTTCAGAGACAACTTCAAACTTAAAAAGATCATCCGTTCCCACTGGGTAAGGTATCATCAATATGCAGATGATACCCAGTTGTATATCTCAGCCCGTGGGGATCCTAGCAATGCAGTGGAAGTCCTTTCCATGTGCCTGGAGGCTGTCAAGGTCTGGATGGGGGACAATGGGCTAGAAATGAATCCTGGCAAGACTTAGTGGTTGTGGGCCGGGGGTCCTGTGTTATCTCAGGAGCTACCATCTTTGGTTCTGGATGGGGCGGTCTTGCCCCAAACAGACTGGGTGCATAATCTGGGGGTTGTCCTGGACTCACGACTACTGCTCGAGGAACAGGTGGCAGTCATGGCCAGGAGAGCCTTTGCACAACTTCTTGTTATGTGCTAGTTACACCTGCTCCTAGATCAGGACTCCTTGCTCATGATCACCCACGCTTTGGTCACCTCCAGACTTGATTACTGTAATGTGCTCTACATGGGGCTGCCCTTGGTGACCATTTGGAGGCTGCAGCTGGTACAGAATGTGGCTGCCCGGGTCGTGATGGGGTGCGGGCTTTATGCTCACCATTGCTTCGGGAGCTGCATTGGCTCCCATTATGCCTCCTAGTGCAATTCAAGGTGCTGGTTATTACCTTTAAAGTCCTACATAGTAGTGGGCCAGGATACTTAAGAGACCGCGTCACCCCGAGAACATCTGTCCATCCCACCAGAGCGGACTGGAGAGACTCTCTGGTCATGTCATCTGCCAGAGAGGCCCACCTCTCTGGCACCAGAAGGAGGGCCTTCTCTGTATTCGCTCTGGCCTTATGGAACCTCCTGCCAACTGACCTACGTCTCCAGACAGAGCTGCTGTCCTTTAGGAAGAGTGTAAAAACTCGGCTGGTGGGGCAGATATGGGGTACTGGTGGCACAGCCTGCTGGTTAATTTGAGCCCCTCACCCTTTTAATCTTTTAATTTGGAAACCTTTTGGTTTTAATCTGGTATTAACTTTTTGGTCTTTTAAAATCTTTTACATTTTTTAACCTGAATTGCTGTAGATGTTTTTTCATGTGATGTCAAACTGCCCTGAGTCACCTCGGTGAGGAGGGCGGTGTAGAAATACTAATTGTCAGACACAAGAGACAAACCACAGGGGCAACAACCACTGCTGACAAGCTGCTCAGAGGCAGCTGGCTGACCCCTGTGGCAGAATGACAATAGAGTTCCCAGTTTGATCCAGGAAGGCAGTTCTTAGATTCTGAGTTTATTTTGGAGTGGCCAGACTATGCAGTTCTTGCCAGCGCTGTAACTGCTCCTGTGTCTTGACAGTTCAGACAGCTAGAAAGCCCATTCTGTTTGGGCTCCCACTGGGTTCCCTTTGTTCATTTGCTCAAACGTGCAGCTGCCGCCACCAAAGAACACAACTATCCTAACCCAAACAGAAGACATTTACACCACACACTTCTCTCCACCACCACCACCACCACCACCACCACCACCCCCAAACCCTCTAGACAAAGATATTCCACCATTTTTGGCCAACCTCCCCTACCACTGAATGCTAGAACTCTTAACATCTTACAGGAAAACTCCCTGCCCCCACTTCTCAGGGATGTGATGGTCAAAGACATGCCACTGATGTGCTTTCCATATAAGAGCACTGGTGGTGCAGTGGTTAAACTGCTTTAACGAAGGCAGAATGTTATGAGTTTGATCCTAACCAGGACTCAAGGTAGACTCAGCCTTCCAGCCTTCTTAGGTCAGTAAAATGAGTACCCAGCATGCTGGGAGCAAGATGCTAATTAACTTGTGAACTATGGGGTGGTATATAAGTGTAATTGCTATTGCTTTCCGGTGCCCACAAATCCCCCATCAGACCCCCAGCACTGAACTACGAAGTGTTCCCATCAAGTCCACTCACACATTGGTCTCCCCACCACCCTTTATTCAATAACATCCACCCACCTTGCCCTGCAAAGGATATGTGCCAGAGATTAGTCCTTGCCTACTAGTCAGGAATCCATCATTTCTTGCAGGGTGGGGGAGATAACTTGTAACTTTCTATATGTTGTCAGACTGTAACTCCCATCAGCCCTAGCCAGCACATGCAATGGCAAGGAATGATGGGAGCTGAAGCCTGAGAACATCTAGGAAGCCGCAATGTGCTCTTCCCTGCACAGCAAAAAGGAGGGCAAAGAAGGTGTTTCTTCTAGGTCATAAGAAGCTGTTCTTCCACTGCTGCTGGACAATCATCCATAGATAAAAGAAATCATTTCACCCAATAACTAATTCTAATTAGCTAATAACTCAAGCAAAGGCAAGATTTCAGACATATGGGAGAGACGGTGAAAGCTTCCTTTTAGGGAGTTGCCCTTGGAACTTGGACCACTTTCTCCCATCTTCACAATAGACAATTTGTGCCATTTCCGATTGTAATTCAATCAATACCACTCAGGACCACCCTAATTTAATCTGACCCAGGGCGCCTTGAGGACACTCGCCAGGGACATGCTTTCCTACAAATCAATAACACACTGAAAGGAGCTGAGAATGGTAAGCCTGGAGAGAAGGGGAATTGAAGGGGGACCCAAAAGGCTGCCACCCACAATGACTTTTGTTGTTGTTTCACAAGTGGACAAGTGGTTTAAGCTACAAGAGGGCAGAACCTGGTTGTAGACTCAGTGACCCTTCTGGGACAGCAAAGGTGATCTGAGAATGGAACCAGTGACCTAAAGAACTAGTTAAGCTATTTGTCACCAGAGATTTTCAAGCAAAGGTTGGATTTTTCTGGGTGAAGGAGGAAAAGTCTAAGAGATCAGACCCGGCTCTCCACCTGTGTGATGCTAAGGTACCATGCCTCTCAGGAGATGCAAAACAACTTCCTCTCATCTGACTGCCAGTCCAACTTGTATCATTTCAAAATTCGAAATAGAGGGGCACTTTTCATCAGAGAAGAATTTTTTTTTCAAAAGTGTGAATCTTTTTTTTTTAATGAAGCCTGAGGGAGAATGGGGTGAGTCCTGATTAAAAATCTGGAAATTGGGCAAATTCATGGCAAAATACACCACTGGGCAATACTGTTATTAAGTGATATGCCAAAAGGCTGGGCAAGCTTTCGAGTTCAGCAGAACTCTTCATCAGGTAGACGATACCCACAAAAAAAGAGGAAGGTGAGAGTGAAGGAGAAGGAGAAATAGTAAAGTCCAATGATGGGACAATTAAGAAGCAATCTGTTCTAGCCAGATGTTCGGAAGCAGGAAAAACACAACCCCACTTCTATTTGGGGAAGAGGGAGGTGGTTTGGCCAAGCCAGGAAGGGATAAGACCTTGAGCCCCTTCCTTTCCCTATTTCACCCCTGTCTACTCACCATTTTTAAAAAGGAATAATTCTAACAGTATCGTCTCACTGTTAACCTGTTGATACCGTTTCATCAGTTTAAAAGTAAGATGTCACTTTTAGAAATATTCCTTTAAAAAGGTCCTGGGACTGCAGTGGCTTAAGTGGCTAAGATGCTGACTGGAAGGCTGCAGATCAGCAGTTCGATACCCGAGGACGGAATGAGCTCCCGTCAACTTTGTCCCAGCTCCTGCCAACCTAGCAGGTCGGAAGCAAGAAATTGCAAGTAGATAAATAGGGACCACTTCGGCGGGAAGGTAAACAGCGTTCCCTGTGCTCTGGTGCAGAGGCGTAGCTACCGCCGTATCTGCCGTATCAATTATACAGGGGCCACGGGGGCCCCCAACGTGCGTAATCAAAACAAATCTTTACCCTTCCTAAGGGCCCCCAAACAAATTTTTATACGGGACCCCTCCAAGGCACGCTACTCTTGGTGTCTAGTCATGCCTGCCACACGACCCCTGGGAGCGTCGGCAGAAGCAGACAGCGCTGGCTCTGAAAAACAGAGATGAGCAGTGAACCCTAGAGTCGGACACGACTGGTTCTCCGAGCAAGGGTGGCCCTTACCCTGTTTCAGGTCATCATATTTTTATCTGATGTGTTTTACTTGGTTTTAACCTGATAACGGTCAGATGACTTTTGTTGTTGTTCAGTCGCACAGTCGATTCCGACCCTCTGCGACCCCATGGACCACTGTCCGCCAGGCACTCCTGTCCTCCACCATCCCCCTCAACTCGCTCAGCTCTGTGCCCACTGTCTCCACGATACCATCTAGCCATCTCATCTTGGGCCGCCCCCTTCTTCTTTTGCCCTCGACCCTTCCAAGCATCAAAGCTTTCTCAAGTGAATCCTCTCTTCTCATTTGATGTCCAAAGAACTTTAGCCTCATCTTTATTATTTGACCTTCTAAGGAACAGTCAGGGATGATTTCTTCTAAGATTGACCTATTTGTTCTCCTCGCTAGTCAGTTAATAAAGGATGAGGAGGACGATGATGATGATGATGACAAAGAGGAGGAGGAGGAGGAAGAGGAGACGACTACTCACCACCTCGTATTATCGTAGTAATGCTCCAGCACAGAGTATCCGAAGAAAGAGTTGTTGGGTCCTTGGAAAATCACGGGGTGCTCCAGATCGATGTTGTAGGAGTAAACCAGCGCCACGGAAAGCGTCGCCACCAGCACTTTAAATCCACGCCGCCTGCTTCTCGAAGGGGACCCGGCCATGGCTCGCCCCGCAGCCGCCGGCTCCCGATCCCACGCCGCCCGGGCTCGGCTCCGCGATCAGGAGTTCCAGGCGCTCCCCGAGCCCTGCGCTGGGAGCATCCGAAGTGGCCCAGCCGCGTCTCCCTTGCTCGCAGCCCAGCGCCAAGCCCCCCGCGCAGCCTCCGCCCGGGAGCCGTCTGGTTCCGTCCCGGAGCCCGGCAGGGACTTTTTGAGCAACCCTTGCCCGGGCCCTGGGACGCGGCGGGCGGGCAGAGGCGTGGCCGCAGCGCCCTCTGGCGACGCCGCTCGGGACCGCCGCCGCGGGGAAAGCCGAGCGCCCCCTGTTGGCGCGACGGCGCCTCCACTGGAGGGGGTGACGGACCTCGCCTGGCCCCCTCTGAGCGCGGGCCAGAGACAGCGATGGGATGTAACAGGTTCCCACCAGTGCGCCAGAACCGGCAGTGTCCCAGAGAACCGGTTGCAGCTTTTGGGGGGAACCACCTTCGGGGCTTACCTATTCACTGCGCATGTGCACCAAGCACTTGGTGTGCATGCATGTCAGAGGAGTAGCTACCGCCGTATCTGCCGTATCAATTAAACGGGGGCCCCGGGCCACGGGGGCCCCCAACGTGCGTAAGCAAAACAAATCTTTACCCTTCCTAAGGGCCCCCAAACAAATTTTTATACGGGGCCCCACCAAGGCACGCTACTCTTCTGATGCATGTCTACAGTGCTTGGCACGTATGCACGGCATCCTTGCTGTCCTTGTGTTGTGGGTAGGTGGGTTGAGGGGTGTGTGTGTGTGTGTGTGCGCGCGCGCGCTTATTTTTATTTTATTTTATTTTTCCTTTGGCTCCACCCACACTGTCATGACATCATGATGTTGGCTCTGCCCACACTGATGACATCATAGTGGGGTAGTAAAAAATTTGACATCCCACCACTGGCCAGAGAGCGCGCCTGTCTCGCCTCAGGCTCCCACCTCGTTTGACTTTCCCCTGACAAGCCATTTGGGGGTGGGGGTGGGGAGCCCTCCTTGGCCCAAGACGTGGCGTTTTGGTTTGTAAAAACTGAATCAAGCAAAGGACTGGCTGGGAAAAGTTAACTTTTTAAATGCCGGCTCCAGAAGTCCCCCACCCCACCCCCCAAAAAAATCCCATTTATGGAAACGAATTGGACTGGTAGCTGGATCTTGTTGCAAGACCAATAGCAATGATGGCATGTCTCCTTCAGGACAAAAATGCGAGCTTATGGAAGCAGAGAGCAAGCACAGAGCCCTGTCTCAGGCCAGTCACCTGAAGCAGGGGTCCCCAACCTTCAGTTCCCAGAAGCCTAAGTCCAGGGGTGCCCAGACTTTTTGGGCCGTGGGCCGGTCTTGTGGTTCAGTCAAGTGGTTCAGTGGACTGGCCGTGTGGTTCCTCCCACCGGAAACGGAAGCAAAACACACCTTGGAATCTGTTTTGCGACAGAATGAAATAGAGTTTAAGCTGCCATCTTCTCTGCTTAGACCAGGGGTGCCCAAACTGTGGGCTGTGGGCCAGATCTGGCCCCTGATGCTAATTCATCTGGCCCATACTGCCCTTGTTGCACCCAAAATTCGGAGCAAAACAGGGGTCCGCAACCTTCAGTTCCCAGAAGCCTAAGTCCAGGGGTGCCCAGACTTTATGGGCCACGGGCCAGTCTTGTGGTTAAGTCAAGTGGTTCAGCGGGCCGGCCGTGTGGTTCCTCCCACCAGAAACAGAAGCAAAACGTGCCTTGCAATCTTTTGCAACAGGATGAAATAGATTTTAAGCTGCCATCTTCTCTCCTTAGACCAGGGGTGCCCGAACTGTGGCCTGTGGGCCAGATCTGGCCCCTGATGATAATTCATCTAACCCACACTGCCCTTGTTGCTCCCAAAAGTGGGAGTAAAACATGCCCATATAGGCCCGTTTTACTTCTGCTTTTGGGAGCAACAAAGACAGCGTGGTCCGGATGAATTGGCATCAGGCGCCGGATCCAGCCCACAGGCTGTAGTTTGAGCACCTCTGCCTAAGTCAGTACATTTGCTGATCAGTGTTTTGGGGGATTGACTTAGGCTTCTGGGAACTGAAGTTTAAAAACCAAAGGTTGGGGACCCTTGACCTGAAACATCTGCTTTAGTATAGGGATGGCCCTAGCCTTTCACATTTTATATGTCCTTGGCAGATCCATGTGCTTCCACCATGTGCTTCTATCAGTTGCATTCACAATCTTGCATAGATGCACCAGCAAGCCTACATAAGAATTGTACTTTGCTATGATCAACCCTGACTGCTCCCTTGAAGGTCAAATAGTAAACATGGAGCTAAAGTATTTTGAACATTAAATGAGAAGAGAGGATTCACTTGAAAAAGCCTTAATGCTAGAAATGGTGCAGGGCAAAAGAAAAAGGGGGAGGCCAAAAATGAGATCGCTAGATGGTATTGTAGAGACAATGGGTACAGAACTGAGCGAGTTGAGGAGGATGGTGGAGGACAGAGGTGCCTGGGGGACAGTGGTCCATAGGGTCGCAAAGGGTCGGAATCGACTGTGCGACTGAACAACAACAAAATGATCCCCTCCAAGGATCCTTGCCTTTCCATAGCAAGGGGGCTTGTGTGGTTCAATGAGGCTATGGGCTATGCTGTGTAAGACCACCCAAGACGGACAGGTCATAGCGGAGAACTCAGATTAAACATGATCCTCTGGAGAAGGAACTGGCAACTCACTACAGTGTCCTCCAGCTTCCACTGGAGGAAGCAATTAGAGAACCATCCCAAAGAAAAAGAAATGCAAAAAAGCAAAGTGGTTGTCTGATGAGGCTCTACAAATAGCTGAAGAAAGAAAGCGAAAAGCAAAGGCGAAAGGTTCACCCAAATGAATGCAGCTTTCCAGAGAACAGCCAGGAGAGATAAAGAGGCCTTCTTAAATGTCTAGTGCAAAGTAATAGAGGGAAACAACAGAAGAGGAAGAACTAGAGGTCTCTTAAAAAAAATTGGGAAAATTAAGGGAACATATCAAGCAAAAATGGCCATGATATGGACAAAAATGGACAAAAATATTTAGGGACCTAACAGAAGCACAAAATATTAACTAGTTATGTCAGCAAATTTGGAAAATGCAGCAGTGGCCATAGGATTGGAAAAGGTCAGTTTATGTTCCAGTGCCAAAGAATGTTCAAACTATTGTACAATTGCAGATATCTCACATGCTGACAAGGTCATAGTCAAAATCTTACAACCTAGACTTCAGCAGTTACAAGCTGGGTTCCAAAGAGGTAGGAGCTCTAGAGACCAAATTGCCAACATTCATTGGATCATGGAGAAAGCAAGGGGGTGCTAGAAAAATGTATACTTCTGTTTCATTGATTACACCAAAGTCTTTGATTGTGTAGAGCACAACAAACAGTGGCAAGTCTTTAAAGAGATGGAAGTTCCAGACCACCTCACTGGTCTTCTGAGAAACTTGTATGCAGGTCAAGAAGTGACAGGACTGAATACGGAGCAACTGATTGGTTTAGAATAGGAAAAGGAATACGACAAGGCTGCATATTACCACCCTGCTTATGAAACTTATATGCAGAGTATAGCATGTGTAATGCAGGGCTGGATGAAGCACAAAGCAGAATTAAGATTGCTGGGAGAAATATCAACAACCTGAGATATGCAGACAGATCTACCCTAATAGCAGACAGTGAAGAAGATCTAAAGAGCCTTTTGATGAAGGTGAGAGAGGAGAGTGCAAAATCTGACTTGAAACTCAACATCAAAAAACCGAAGGTCATGGCATCCGGCCCCATCACTCACTGGCATAGAAGGGGAATAAATTGAAGCAGTGACAGACTCTGCCTTCTAAGATCACTGCAGATGGTGAGTGTAAGCATGAAATAAAGACACTTCCTCTTTGGGAGGCCAGCCATGACAAATCTAGGCAGCAAAAGTCCACAAGGAGATCAAATCAGTCAATCCTAGTGGAAATCAACCTTGACTGTTCCTTGGAAAGGATACTGAACCAGAAGCTCAAATAGTTTGGCCATCAAATGAGAAGAGAGGACTCATTGGAGAAGGCCCTCATGTATGCAGCATGCACACATGTACTTAGATACATAGTGTGATGTACTAGATAGAGTGATGGACAAGCACTCAGGAGGCCTGTGTTCAAATACCTGCTCGCCACGTAAGCTCCCTGGGGGTGGGGAATTAGAAGAACCACTCTTTAAATATCTCACTTGCTTCAAAAGCCCTATAAATTGGTTCTGACTTGGCAGCCCAAAACCAACATCTAGGCATACACACTATTTTAACTTGCCTTTCTTCCAGAGGGCTCAGCACAATGTTCAAGGTTCACTAATGTCATCTTTTTCTTATCATTATAATAACCACTCATGGATTAATATACACTTCTGACAGATCTGAATTAGAGTCACCTAAGTGAGCTTCGTGACTCTGTGGGATGGTATCCAGGTCTCGTGGTTGTAGTTGAGACACCAACCACTCTGGAACTCAGAGTGCGCACGGTGAGTTTAAGGCCCATCATCGTAAGTGAAGCTTGAGTTTGTATTCTCCAATTTAGAAGAAAATGACTGTTCTCTTTCAACCAGAGAGAACCTTTTGTTCAGTCACTTCAGTCCCAAACCTCTGACAATTTCTTCCCATCACTTAATAATTCCATTGCTTTAACATTAAACACCAAAAGTCTGATGAAATAAGCTGCTGCTCCAACCAGTGAGTCACTACAATGGATTATTTTATCCTGTACTCATAAACCTTTTAGCACCATTCCTTGTGTTCTACTTGAGATTGTTGCCATCAGTTGCATAAGTAAAACTGCTCCAAATTGTAATGAAAGACCATCAAAAGAGTCGCTACAATTCACAAGTCAACTGTTACTAAACTGTTACTAGTAAAAATCATGCTTTTTTTTTTTCAGTATCTCAAGTTCTTGAACCATGAAGTCCCTCTATGTCCAGGCCTCTCTTCCCAAGGATCTTCCCTTGTATACTGAGTTGGAGCATTCTATACTTCATGTCGTTCCTCATTTAATTAATCATGCTAGTTTTAAATTATAAATAAAATCAGTAATTAACACAGGACATTTATCTCTCTTTCCCCTTCTGACATTTTACTCACCTTTTTTAAATTTACATATTGTCATGCATTGATAAAGGGATAAATATATAATGTCAGAAATAATATAAAATGTATCAAAAAGCTTCAAGAATGCTGAATTCATATTTAAATAAAGGTATAAATTATAGAAGTGAAAATTATGGCTTGCATAATGTTGCCTGGTGTAATGCTTAGATCTTGAGGGCTTTAAAGCAAAATATCAGCATGCCAGCAGGGCAATGAGGCAGAGGAGATGGATCATCTCCTAGGTACTATATCTTCTGCATTCTCCCTCACAATTCATCTGATAGTTTATGGGAAGACACTCCCCCATCACTAGTATTGAAGAAGGACTAAAAATCCAGTCAAATCAGCTTTCATGGAATGAAATAGGGAATTGGCAACATCTTGCATTTTGCATTAGTCAGCAAATGTCTTGGACCACTCATTAACATGAGGGACATTCAGACGAAGTATGGTCTTTACTTTCCTGTGATGAAATCAATGGAAACCAGTCAACTTATATATTATATTAAGCAAAAAGGCTTCCAAAAGAAAAATGAAGAATAGTTAAAACAATTGAAGAATTTAATCAGTGTTCAGAGAAGAAGCCATTTTAGTCTTTACAACAAAAAAGTAAAGAAAATTAAAGTACAGTAGTACCTTGCTTAAAGAACATAATGCGTTCCACGGGATTGCTCTTTAAGCGAGTTGCTCTTTAAGCAAAACACTTGGAAAAAGCGCCATTGCTGCCATTGTAAGTAACCAATTGTGACTTCTGGTTGGTGGGGGTTGCAAACCCCAATTTAGTTGTTAAGTGAGTTTTTTGTAGTTTTTTGTAGCTAAGGGTGATCATTTAGAGAAAATTCTGCTCTTTAAGTGAGTTAGTCTCTAAGCAAGGTGCTCTTTTTCTGTCCCAAACTATTTCTAAAGTTAATTTAGGATATTATTATTTTTTGCTGTTTTTGCCACTTTAGAAAGAGTTTTGAATGAAAAATTACGAGTTTTGTTGTTGTGTTTCCTCTCTTTTCTAATCTCCGGAACATTTTCCCCCAATGCATTCCTAGGGGAAATTGTGCTTCACATTGCAGAAAAATCATTTTACAGAAAACATCCCGGAATGGATTAATTCCATAATCTGGGGTTCCACTGTATCTGAAAAATTGAAGAATATTTCATTCTAGACCAATTTTGAAAGAGGTAGCTGCATTAGTCTGTTTCAGTCTGTATCACAAAATGAGAATGAAAATGAAAGCCATTGTTGTGTTACCTTTAAGGCTAACTAGTTCATTTCAGAATGATCTTTAATGGATAATCCACTTTCTTAGACACATGGAATACAGTAGTTAGCCACAAGTATACTATATAGTGTTTATAACCATGGCAGATTACTCAAAACCAGTGATTCCCAAACTTTTTTGGGCCATGCTCCACCTTGGCATCTCTAAAATTCTGGTGCGTGCACGCCCGCACACACACACACACAAACACACAGACACACACACACACACACACACACACCATGGCATATAATTCTTACAGTTCAAAAATTGAACTCCTTCACGTGGAGGAAGCATAAAAGGCCATTAACTATTAAAAACTCATTCTCAAATCCCCCCTCCTTTAAAAATCGAATCCCCCCCCCTTTGTGGGAGCCACGGCTCTAAACCATGTGTCTAAGAAGATGAACTGTAATACCATATCTGATTCCGAACAGAATGGTGATCAGGCATGAAAATTGTTTTGAGAATATTTACAATAGTCTTCCACTTGCCATCCACACTACAGTGTAACACCTGTACCACTGATCCAGTTCTGCAAGTCACTTTCTGGTCCTGAGCCCTTTTGGCACACTGAGTCCTCATCAGCCCCAAACCAATATCTTGGCTTAATCCAATATCTTGGCTTAATCCAATATCTTGTCTTAATCTACATCTTGCCTTAATCCACTTGGGGACCATCATCCTTCCCTGTGGATTTCACCAAAGTCAGAGGACAAAAAACAAAAACAAAAAAAACCAGCCCACCAGATAATGATCCACTAGCCAAGTTGAGGACCTCTTCCTTCGTGAAACATATTAGCTTGCTGAATAGAATATAACAGGGTGAGGGACCAAAGATTTCTTGGGAGTGACATTAAAGCTTGTTGTTGTTCAGGCGCACAGTCGATTCCGACCCTTTGCGACCCTATGGACCACTGTCTACAAGGCACTTCTGTCCTCCACCATCCTCCTCAACTCCTTTGTCCGTTTTTAAGAACTGTCAATTCAGAGTCTTTCACAGGGTCATCAAATGGCCTGGAATTTTTTTTAAAAAAAAGTTGTAAGTGTCATGCACATTATGTTACCAACAGTCAGACTTCAGCAAAAGAATGTTTACAAGAGGTTCAGCAACATGGCTCTCCCCTCCAGGCTATGAAATAATCCCATTTAGAAGGAAAGTCACTATGAAATGATTAGGCCTATTCCACAGAAGACAATGCAATACATTAACAAGTCCCCTTGCCAAAGGCAGTGTTCCTCTGGAAGCACAAAAGCACGGAGGCTTCCCACTAAATCCCTAGACACTTACCAATGCTGAAAAGGCTTTCTGATTTAATTAAAGAAAATAGGAGCCGATACACAGACTGTGGATAAGAGAGTAGACAGCAGAAGACATTTTGACAAAGAACAGAGAAAATTGGGAGGCTTGTTCATGAGTCATTGACTTGCAAGAATTCTAACAAAACCATATTTATGAGAAAAGAAAGGAAAAATAATACCATTACCTATACTCTGTAGAATTGTTATTGTTGTTATTATTATAATTTGAAGGCCAAACTGTGGAACGGATTACATTTATGTGTCCTTTACATGTGTTTGGAGGCACATTGGACTTTGGAGGAATTGCATAGTGCCACAGATGAAGCCTTTCAATGGCTTTCAAACCTGAACATGGAACTCTAGCTAGGAACTGAGATAGACAATTTGTGCTTACTGTATATGTCAACATTACTGTAGGCAACTGAAGTTCATAGAACAATAAATAAATAAAAATAATTTAATAAGACTTAAATCGCAAATTTGTATGATAAAGGCTTATCAGCTTGAAGGTTCTGATGTTTTAATTAAACAGAGTATAATTACTGGATGTACTGGGTTGGATTTACACACTCTTCTTAAAAAGTCAGGGTTTAGAAATGTTGAGTGCTGGTATAATACATGATATTTTCTTTTCTTTTTTCATGTCATTTATTCATTTCTTTTCTTTATTCACTTTCTTTTCTTTATTCATGTCAGATGCACCACCAGCATATAATGACATACAAAGCTAAAATTAACACATCTAAAAACAAAATAGAATTAAAAAGGGCTAGATGACATCTGTCCAATATCAGGCCACTTCAACAGCATTTCCTCTTGCCAACATAAGGTCCTTCTCAGTGCACGTTGAGGGGCATTGTGTGCATTGTATCATATGGGAAATGCAGTAGTTTGTACTTCTCCGCATTCACACAGGCTGTCATCTACAGGGAAACTCCACAATAGCTTCATTGGTTGCCAATCTCTTTCTGGGCCCAATTCAAGGTGCTACATATTACCTACTAAACTAGGGATGCCGAAACCATGGCCCATGGGCCAGATCTGGCCTGCCACACAAAATCATTTGACCCATGCCGCCCTCACTGCTCCTGGATGCAGAAGTAAAACATGCATGTGTGGGCATATAACACACCCACGTATGCACATAATGCTGCCATAAATGACCTGCAGCTGTATGACAGCCACAGCTCATTTATGGCAGCCTTATGCACATGCATGGGTGGATTTTGCATGAACGCATGCATGTTTTACTTCCTCTTCTAGGGGGGAAGGAATGACGCAACCTGCACACTCAACCACGCAACCGGCCCTCAGCCCTAAAGCTTTGGTCACCCCTGTATTAAACCCTATGTAGACTATTTGAAGGCTTGTATCATCCAATAAGAGGTTTGCTTTTAAGATCTTCCAAGAAAGTCCTTCTCTTGGTTCCACCACCTGTCTAAGCTCATTTGGCATTTACATGAGAGAAGGCCACCTCAGGAGTTGTTCCCAGTCTCTGGAACGAAACTAGAAGCCAGGTTTTCCTTCCATCGTCAGAAAAATGACCTCCTTTTCAGACAGGCTTTTAAGCAGTAAATTGGCATCTCAAAAACACTTCATTTATGAAATCTAGAGACTTTTCAATGTTTTTCAAAATGTTTTTTAAATTTTGTTTTTAATCATTGGTTTTAATATCAATAAATGTTTGTTTTAATGTAATTTCTTTGAAATTTTAATACTGTTGATTGTTGTAGTGTTTTAATTGCTGTGAGCTGTGATGGGTCTTTATGGGGAGCAAGGTACCGTATAAACAAAAAAAATAATTATTTTGGGAAAAAATATATTATTATTAGTAAGTACTGTACATTTATATTTCACTTTTCTTCTTCCTTGCACAACCCAACTGGTTTACAACATACATTTATGAATGAATGCATAATAGGCCCACCGTACCTGTAAGGGATTGGTTCCAAGCCTCTCGTATCAACCAACACTTTGATTTGTGCCCAGAAGTGCCCTGGTGGCCAATAAAGCTGTTGGAAGTGAAGAAGAAATTCTACTGTCTATGTAAGTGGCTCAGGGCGATAGCCTGGCAGCAACATTTTGGATGCACCGAAGATGCCAAGCATTTTCCAAAGGCAGCTTCGCTTCATGTACAGTTCATGGCAGTAATCCAATAGGAAGGTAATTAAGATAAGTGTCACTATTGCCAGAACAGGCTTCTCCAGGAACAGCTTTAACTATGCAAAAGCTCTCCTGGTCACCACCCAAACATGATCCCCTGCTAGCTAAAAAAAACCTTGAGTTTTCAGACTGACCATAACCCATCAGCATTGGCTGAATCTCTGTCCCTTGATCTATCTCTCATTTCATCAGAACTAATTTTTGTCTGGGTCAAGCTTCAGTTTGTCAGTCACTAGCCTCAGATACTGGCTCAGAACTGAGGTAGGCTCCTTGGATTTAGGTGGAAAGGAAAGTTAGAATTCAGCGCATATTGGTGGCACCGAGCCCAGAACTCCAGACAATCCCTCCTGCCTGTTTTGTATGTGTACTAAAAGTTTGAGGGACAGAACGGTAAATATTTCACATTTTCACACTCCATGGATTTTGCTCACATTTACAATGCTTTCATTTATCAGACATAATTTGTTTTCTAAAACATTTATTCTTGTTCATAAAGCCCCAAAAAGGGATCACAGCTTATACTCGGGTCAGTGATCATGAAGGTCCCAAGACCATGTTGGATTGAGATGCAACAGCAATTTAATTAATTTTACCATATTTTCATTTTTTTTATTATTGAAACTCACTAGCAGCAGCTGCATTTCCCACCCTCAGCTTATACTCAGGACAATCTATTTTCCTAGGTTTTCAGGTCAAAATTAGGTACCTCAGCTTATATTCGGGTTGGCTTATACTCAAGTATATCAACAATTTGAGATGTGCAGATGATATGGCAGAAAGTGAGGAGGACCTAAAGAAGCTCCTGATTAGGTTGAAAGAAGAAAGTGAAAAGGCTGGCTTGAGACTCAATATAAAGAAAACCAATATCATGGTAACAGGCCGTATCAGTCCCTGGAAAATAGATGGGGAAGAAGTAGAAGCAGTGACAGATTTTACTTTCTTAGGATCAAAGCCATGAAATAAAAAGGTGACTGATTCTTGGGAGGCAACCGATGAGAAACCTGGGGAGCATTGGGAAAAGTAGAGATATCATATTGCAAACAAAAATTCGTATAGTCAAAGCAATGGTATTCCCTGTGGCAATGTATGGTTGTGAGAACTGAACCATTAGGAAAGCTGAGCACAGAAGAATAGATGCCTTTGAGATGTGGTGTTGGAGGAGAGTTTTGAGAGTCCCCTGGACAGCGAGGAGAACAAATAGGTCAATCTTAGAAGAAATCAACCCTGACTGCTCCTTAGAAGGTCAAATAATAAAGATGAAGCTAAAGTACTTTGGACATCAAATGAGAAGATTCACTTGACAAAGCCTTGATGCTTGGAAAGGTCAAGGGCAAAAGAAAAAAGGGGCAGCCAAAAATGAGATGGCTAGATGGTATTGTAGACACAATGAGCACAGAGCTGAGCGAGTTGAGGAAGATGGTGGAGGACAGAGGTGCCTGGCAGACGGTGGTTCATGTGGGGTCACAAAGGGTCGGAATCAACTGTGCGACTGAACAACAACAAAACAAAATACAATATATATACCACCGCCACTCATGCTTGTATGACTCTGGTGTGTGTGCTATAAATATAGGATTCCCTGCCTTCTGGAATTTGGGGCATTTGCAGGAAATTTTGAAAGATATCCCCTGAAGATACAGGGTGAGGTGTGTGACTTGTTCTCTATAGTTGAAACAATTTGGCCATAAGCTTGTTAGTTACACTCAGCATAAATTTCAGCAAATTGTTGCAAGTTGAGAAGACAGTGGAGGCATTTGTTGTCGTGTACCAGTAGTGTGACTAACAAATGTCACTACTGTCTTATTAACTTGCAGCAATTTGCCAATGAAATCCCCCCCCCCCCCAAAAAAAAAAGTGTAATATGTTTCCAATTCATTTGGCTGCAGAGCCTGTTCATAACCAAAGCAAACAAGACAATGTCTAATATTATCTGTAGTCTACAGTACGTTTTTTGGATGTGAAATCTTTGAGGGCCCACCTTTATCTTTCTTGGATAATTACACTGTCAGCACTCCAAAATTTATTTCAGGTTTCCCCCCTCCAAGTTCAAAATCAGGTCAGACATTGCCTTTTAAACCAGAACAGGAGGTAATCATTTAAGTATACCCCCTGCTTCTTCCTCTATGCATTTCAATCATACCTAATGTTTCAGCAGTATTTTTCTAAGCTCCATCACAAAAATCAATCACACCTCCAATACCCAAAAATCTTTTCTAAAATACCTTTCTTAAAGATTGTCAGCCCTGTTGAGAGATTACTTCTTTTCCAAAGGCTTTGCTTGAGAGAAGCTTGGAGAATGCTGCAGTCCTGGGTTATTGAACAAGAGGAAATCAATCTCATTATTTATTGTCCCATTGCACAACTAGGCATATATTAAGTGTATGATTGCCTGCTGTGCAGTTGGGTTGGGTGATTCTGGAAGCTGTAATTGAAGTTACTTTCCCAGGCTCTGTGTATACATGGAAAGAAACCTACAGTACAGTAACACCTCGGATAACGTTTACCTCGGATAACGCTAAAATCCCATAACGTTAAGTAATCTGGGGAGGAGAATTGGATCGAGTAACATTAAGGTCCTTTGAGATGTATCGGATAACAACTGCTAAAGCTTGTGCGGTTACACTATATCTCTATCGAGCTTTAACGTTATCCGATCCATCCCATAGGATTTTAACATGCATCGGATAACATTAAAAATCGGATAACACCAAGACATGTGGAACCATGTTTTAGCGTTATCCAAGGTTTTACTGTATCTGCAAAAGTAAAAAAATGTTAAGTTCAATGTATACATAAATAGAGGGACTACTGTGGCTCAAGTGGTTAAGACACTGAACTCAATGACTGGAAGATTGGAGTTCTATTCCTGAGTACTGCATGATGGAGTGAGCTCCCACTGCTGTCCCAGCTCCTGCCAACCTAGTACTTTGAAACAGTGGTGGGATGTCAAAAATTTTACTACCCCACTGTGATGTCATCACAGTGCGGGCGGAGCTAACATCATGACATCATAGGCAGAGCTGATGTCATGACATGATGTTGTGGGTGGGGCCAAATAAATAAATAAATAAATAAAAATAAGTACACACACACCTCAACCCACCCACAACACAAACCCGTAAATAAATTAAATAAATAAATAAAATGAAAATACATTAGAATACACCCACTCACCCACCCCAAACACAAATCAACCAGAGCTTTTAAACCAGAGCTTAAAACTTATTCTGGCTAATCTTTCTCACACTAGGTCAGATGGAAGGAACTACAGAATGAACTCACCACAAGATGGCTTCATTTTGGCATTTTTCAACTTTTCAACAGTTAAAGAAGTTAGGTACTAAGTCTTTGCCTAACCAGTTCTCTATGATAATATGCCTTAATGTAAATGTAAAACAGCTGTACCTCCTTGAGGGTTCTCCAATTGGAACAGCACAGGTGTAGCTTATTGATGAGGTAACTCCAAGACTTTGTTTAATACCCCAAGCCATGCTGCCAGCCCTTTTTAGGAACTGTGGTAGTATGTCAATATAGGTAAAGGTATTAAATACACATTAAAATACACACAGACACACCACATCCAAAGGTGAGTCACTTACCCTGGGGAGCAGGCTATAGGGAGCTTCAGGCTAGCAGCTTCTCTTCCTCCTCCCTGCTTGGGAGGACAGCAAGGAGGCTGTGCATACGCACCAAACACTGTAGGCATGCATGCACCCCAAGTGCTTGGTGCGCATGCGCAGTGGGGGAACCAGTGAAAAGGTAAGCCCCAAAGGTGGATTCCCCCCCCCCAAAAAAAAGCTGCTACTGGTTCTCCGGGACACTGAGAAAAGTTACTACCGGTTCTGGCGAACTGGTGAGAACCTGTTACATCCCATCGCTGTATAAACAGAGATCAGAACTGAACTCTAGAGGGCGACTTTTACCTTTACTGTACATATATAGAGGACTGTGGTGGCTTAAGACACTGAACTTGATGACTGGAAGGTGGGCAGTTCAGCAGTTTGAGACCCAAGTACTGCATGATGGAATGAGCTCCCATCTCTGTCCCAGCTCCTGGCAACCTGTTTAATTTCAATTTACTTGTTTTATGCTTGTATTCTAGTTTTCATGGGGACTGCAATGGCTTAGTAGTTAAGATGCTGAACTTGATGACTGGAAGGTCATTAAGTCAGCAGTTCAAGACCCAAGTGCCGCACAATGGAATGAGCTCTTATCTCTGCCCCAAATCCTGCCAACCTAGCAGTTCAAAAGCAAGAAACTGCAAGTAGATAAATAGGTACCACTTCAATGGGAAAGTAAACAGTGTTCTGTGTACTCTGGTGTGGAGGCATGCTTGCCACATGTCCACAGAAACGTCTGCAGATGCATACAGTACAGACTCTTTGCCTGTAAACAGAAATGAGCACTGAACCCTAGAATCAGACATGACTGGCTTTCTAGCAAGGATGACCTTACTTTTACCTATATAGTACATATATAGAAATTTATCACCCAAAAAAGGAACTTTAACAAGCTCTGAATATAGCTATTCAGAGAGTTGTCATTCAAAAGCACTGTACATCACCATTTCCCACCATTTAGAAGTTCCTATGGCCATTTTGTCCTCTACGTCAGTGTTCCACAACCTTTGGATTTTGGACGTCAATTCCCAGAAACCTAAGTCAATTCCCCAAAGCAGTAATCAGCCAGTGTACTGACTTAGGCTTCTGGGAATTGAAGTCCAAAACCCAAAGGTTGGGGAACAGTGCTCTATGTAATAAGCAGTTTCTGTTATGACCTGGACCACAAAGAATTAATTTTAATATTCACTTGGAGCATTGGGATCAACTGAGATTTGAAGGGCCTGCATCACAACTTAAGAAGTACCAGATCTTGGCCCAAATATAGAGCATGAAAAAACAGAGTCCTCTTGAATAAGCGATGAGCCTGCTCTGAAATACCACAAGTAGTACACCCACTGAGAGAGAAAACAGACACAGGGATTGTCAGGCTCCAGACCACGCAACAGCTATTTTAGGCAACAATATTCTCCAGTGGGGAGGAAAGAGTGATGCCTGAGTTTGATGGTCAAGCTCAAGAACTGTATGGGAGCTCAGCACTCAGCCACCTCCCTTCAAACAAATCTCCTCTTCCGTTCCCTGCGACTTGTCCAGTTTCTAAACAATTTTCCTTTGTATTTCTAGTGAAGTCACAGAGGCAGTGCAGGATTGGGAAACAAAGGTGAGCAGCTTTGTCCCCTGCTACCAAGATGGATGCAACAAAACCGTTCATGAGTCCCAAGGCTGGTGCTTCACTTTTCAGTTTGCTTCCAATGGATTCAGCCTTAGTGTGCCAAAAAATGCCAGCAGCAGGGAGAATGGAGTGAGGAAGAGGTGATGCATGCCCATGGGCCCTTCATGCTGTTTGAAGCAACACAAACACCTTCATGGTGAGTTAGTGAAACTTGAAGCCATCTAAGAATGGATGAAGATGAGATGCCCAGATTGAAAACAACCTCACTTACAAGGACTCCTCACCTGGAGACCCGGAAATGTATAGTAATTCCCTGGCACTTCAGCTGCTGTTCTGAGACCTGATAACTTAATGCTCTTGTGATGTGTCCTGATCTCAACTAATCCTAGCTTGTCCAGATCCCACTGTGGGCTCATTTGAAGGAGGGTGATACTATCTGTGAAGAAGGAGGCAGAGAGAGTTACAAGAGTTCATGAGTGGTATTCTTCTTGGGATCTATATATCAGCAGAAATAGTTCTAGACATAGCGATATTGTGCTTGTTAGGATCTCTTTCGTTCTTCCATCATTAAACAACTGAAGCCAGGCCTTTCCCTTTTGTTAAATTTTGTTCAATAGTCACAACCAGGAAGTACAGTACAGTAAAACACCGGATAACGATTGGATCGGATAACGCTAAAATTGCATAACGTTAAGTAATCTGGGGAGGAGAATTGGATCGAATAACGTTAAGGTCCTATGGGATGAATCGGATAACAACCGCTAAAGCCTGTGCGGTTACAATGTATCTCTATGGAGCTTTTACGTTATCTGATCCATCCCATAGGATTTTAACATGGATCGGATAACACTAAAAATCGGATAACACCAAGACTTGTGGAACCAAGTTTTAGCATTATCCGGTGTTTTACTGTATACAGGTTTTCTTTCAGCTACTGTTTAGTTGGGGCACTTATGAGGTCTACACCCCACCCCCACAGTTAATTAAAAAGCTCCCATGCAATGAGGGCAAAAGGTTAGCCTGGACCCTTCTATCATTGATTTAAACACAATGACAAAACAGCTTGAAGAGGGGGGGTGGCTGCTCTATCCAGGTAAATTCTCCACATGAGTTAGAATCCCAGAAAGACAGGCTGTTCCTTATCTTCACATGATTAAAGTGATGGTGAGGAGGGCATTGCTAGCACATTCACCTCATAATTTGTGGGCTCCACTTGTGAATTGAACAACTGGATAGGTTCACCCCAGCCATTTATACAACAATGTGAAGTTGAAGATCCAGTGTTCCCCTGGCACAAATGATAGTGATAATGGGATATGCAGGTATATTCCTAGTGTAGTTGGAAAAGTTACTTTTTTCAACTGTACACCAAAATCTCTAGCTGCCATGGCCATTAGAGGAACTTAACTGTAGTCCAAAATGTAACTTATCATGCACTGGTGCTATAATTTTAGCCTCCATTCTGTTGGATAAATTAGAACAGAAACTTGTGGAGGCTGCCCATTTTTGCAACTGCTTATTTTTGAAGCAGATAACTTTTCCCATGAAGCTGTTATTCAGGACTGCATCTAAAATTTGAGGGACATGTGGTTTATCTTTATTACCCTTTTCAAAGTCTTCCATAGTTAGGGTTACTACCAGTCTTGTCCTAAGATATTTCCACTTGATATCATCACTCTTTACATAGTACACACGAGGGTAGAGTTGCCCTAATTCTCTCCCACAAAACCTGGACAGACGTACTGTATACTAGACAAAAATGGACAGGTTATCTACAAAACAGTCTTTTTTAAAAAACAAACATAATATGATGACAGCTATAAAACACTTTTACATTAAATATATCAATACATAAATGAATTTATTTACAACAGTTGAGACGAAACACACGGGTCACACTTATCGGGTGGTGGTGTGAGGCAAGGACATTAAGATTTGTCTCCAGGTATACTCCAACTCCAATGTGGCAGGAAATCATTCATTTAATGGCAAGAGTTCAATTTTATTTTACATATGGCAACCCTAAATGAGAAAGCAATTGTGTCCTAGCCTTTGCATCATCTTGTTTTTAAACCCTCTGCCTATTTAAATAGACCTGCGATTAGATTTATGTAGCAATACAGAGTAAACAATAATCCCCTCCTTTAAAAATAACTTAAGAAATTACGTTTACATTTTTAAATTATACCTCCCAGGGCAATTTAAAAAAGAACAATTCAATATAAAGTAGGTATAAATGAATTATGAATTATAAGTATAATCTATACAGTAACAAAATTGTATCACTTAAACAATTTGTCTGAACAGGCCTTTTTTTTAAACAGTTATATCATAAGTCTTCTTAAGGAGGTACTATTAATGATAATAATTGTGTGTTGCCAAGTCATTTCTGAAGCTCAAGTCCTTTGGTCACCAAATGAGAAGAGAGGACTCACTAGAAAAAGCCCTAATGCTAGGAAAGATCAAAGGCAAAAGGAGAAGGGATGGCAGAGGACGAGATGGCTAGATGGCATCGTTGATGCAATGGGTGTAGATCTGGGCGGACTACAGAAGATGGCAAATGACAGAGGAGCCTGCCTATATTCCTCTGGCGTGCTGTGGTCCATGGGGTTGCAAAGGGTCAGGCACAACTGTGTGACTGAACAACAACAAGTCAATTCTGACACAAAGTCACTCTTTCTAGATTTTTCTAGATAGAGAACATACACAAGTAGCATGTCATTTTATGAGACTAAAGAAACTGGCAATAGGAGATAGAAAACACAATCCTCCTCCAGTAATAAGTGGAAGGAAAGCAAATGGTATACCTATTCGCTCTAGTGAAGGTACTTAACATTCAAAGCAAGTCAAACTAATTTACCATCTGAGGCAGAATGCTCTATAAGAGTCCTCTCCCCACAATGAAAACAAAATACAGTGTACCTCGCTGAAAGAGCATAATGCATTCCACAGGATTGCTCTTTCAGCGAGTTTGCTCTTTAAGCGAAACACCATTGTAAGTGACCAATTGGGGGGGGGGGGGGTTGCCAACCCCAATTTATTGGTTAAGCGAGTTTTTGGTTGGTTTTATTTGTTAAATGAAGGGAACATTCAGAGAAATTTCTGCTCTTTAAGCGAGTTACTCTTTAAGTGAGACGCTCTTTATGCGAGGTTTGACTGTAATAGCAAAGTAAATAACAATTTGCTGCCTTTTCATGACATTTCAGATCTATTACTTGATGTCACTGCCTCACTTTGTCTAATGGTAGAGCCAGTTGTGTCTATGTTCTCTATAACTGTGCCCCAAAGTTTAAGAAACCCTTAAAATTCACAAGACCCCAAACAAACACAACTAACAGCACATAAGGTTCTTGATGGCCTTGCACACATATATTGGACCTCTTTGTACTTACTGATGTGCCCTCATGGCACAGTGAGCAAATTGTAGTAATACAGCCAAAACTGCTCACATTGTGGCTTCAGTCCTAATGGGCTCCAAGTTTATACAGTCAGTAAAATGAGTACCTAGGATTTTGGAGGCAAAAATGCTAATTTAATTGCAAGCCATCCAGAGAGTGCTCTAAGCATTATGGGGCAGTATATAGATGTAATTGCTATAGCCAATGGTGGGTTGTGAAAATCTTCGCTACCCCACCATGACATCATCGATGTCATGGGCGGAGCCAACGTCATGACATCGTGGGCAGAATAAAAAAATTGAAAAATATCTGTGCATGTGTCAAACCTCTATTTGATGCATGTGCACTAAAAAATAGAACTGTGCATGTGTGAAATGGAGGTTTGATGCATGCGCAGTTCCGGGCAGCAATTTTGGGTGCCCGGAAATACAAAACCAGTTGCCCGGCGGTTTACTACTCTCCCCACAACCCCTCCTGATGGGGTGCTACCGGTTCAGGCAAACCAGTCCAAACCGGTAACATCCCATCACTGGCTATAGCTATTTCTCTTGACACAGCAACTGCCATAGTACAATTTACAGCCATTCTCCTGGTAGGATTTTGCAAGGATGTGTATCTCAAAATACAGTGGAACAGAGGAGGTCAAATCAGAGTCAGACTGTAACAAAGGGCCAGAATGATGAAAACATGGGGAGCCTGTAGCCTATGTTGGCAGCATAACCCCTCCTGCAGTAGTGGGGTCAGCCCATCTCACTTGGACTGTAGGGTGTCAGTGTAGATCCAGAGAAATGTTGTAGATTCTGGTCTGACTGGAGAGAATACCAAGATAGAGGTGAGGCAACAGAAAGTGTTATCTAAATGACAGATGAAATAAAGCAGGAACTTTACTATTTAGACTAGTGCAATGCCTCCTACTTCCAGTTGATCCATGATGTGATAATCGAAAAGCAGCCTTGTGCTTTAGCTTCCATGACTTTCACTGGAGGGCCTCTAAGTACAGAACATCTGTCTCTTATGATCTGGCAATAATCTCTCTAGCAGCCTTTATAGTTTGTGGGAACTGATATGTCAGGCTTTAGACTATTTCAGTTTCTGCCCTAAAACAATTACAGCAAAGCAAGTTGCATCAAATGGCATCTGATTTGTTAATGGGAAAATACAGAGCTCACAAATGTAAAGATTTCTCGCTTTGTCAAAGCTCCTTCTTTTTCCGTTCAGTTACACCTCATTAACACAGGCCCAAGGGGCTGTCTGCGAAGTTATTGAGATTTCACAACACAAACATAATGTAGATCAACTATTTATAGGCAGCATTTAAAATTCAGCCAAATTAAATATCCTTCTCCACTTTCTGTCCGTCAGCAAGACTCCTAATACTTATGTTTGAAATATTGACCAATGTTTTAACTTTGTAAATTTAGAAATTTAAGACTATCCTTTTATTGTTCTTTTTGTCTTGGACGAAAGTACAAAGACAAAGTGACAGACTGGAGATGTGTGGAGAAAACAAATGGTCTTGAGGTAATCTAGTAGAAACAGACCTCCTGAAGACACAGCATTTCTCTAATCTAGACTTGAATTTTTCTCTTTCAACACAGTGTGCAAAGCTCTACTACAATATAGAGAAGTCATATCATGCTGATTAACTTTTCTAAAAAGACAAATCTTGAAGCCTGAAAGTCTTCTGTAAATTCCTACATGTGTGTGGGAAGCGCTTGAGAGCACTTAAAAGCAGTGGTGGGCTGTCAAAAATTTGCTACCCCACTGTGGGCGGAGCTGACATCATGGGTGGAGCCAATGTCATGATGTCATGGGTGGAGCCAACGTCATGATGTTGTGGGCAGAGCCAAAGAAATAAAATAAAATAATAAAATTAAATTAAAAAAATAAAAATAAAATAAAAATTAAATAAAAATACACATTAACATTAAAATAATCAACCCACCCACCCACGCACCCCAAACACAAATCAAACCACCCACCCACCCCAAACACAAACCTGTCACTTACCTGGCCTGGGGTTGGGGAGCAGGCACTAGGCAGCAGGCAGGCAGGCAGGCAGGAACCTCAGCAGCATGGCAGCGCAGCGGCAAACCGCCACTGTGGCAAACCACCACAACGGTGTGGCAGCCTGGTGGTGCAGCGCAGCGAGGCGAGGTGAGGCACGGCGAGGAAAGGCCGCCGCTGCCGCTTCTCCAGGCACTGCCTGCGCCCTTCCTTTCTGAGCAGCCAAAATGGTTGCCCGGAACTATGCATGCATCAAACTTCCATTTGATGCATGTGCACTTCTATTTTTTAGTGTGCATGCGTCAAAATGGGAGTTTGACGCATGAGCAATTTCAGGCAGCCATTTTGGCTGCCCAGAAATATACTTCTGGAGCGGGGCTGGAGAGGCCCGGGGGTTTACCTCCACCCCCGGCAATCCCCTCCAGATGAGCGCTACTGGCTCGGACAAACCGGTCCAAACTGGTAACAGCCCATCACTGCTTAAAGGTGAGGAAAAGGCAGGCCATGTACACACCAACAGGCATTCTTCAGTATAATTGTTCTTTTTCCTCTCTCAAGGTCCAAAGGCTAAGTACAGAAGCAGAAGGCTAATTGTTTGAGCTAAAGCATGTATTGACGGGGTTCTCAACCTTTTAAAGCTGTGTGCTGGATCACGCTCCCTCGGACAGTTGAGCGGGTTGGACAGGTAGTCCCCCCCCCCAAATAAACAATGCTGTTGTGAAATGAGGATGTGGCTGTCGTAAATGCATGTTTATACAGATTAACAGCTGTTGTAAATGCATTTACAACAGCTGCGGCTGCATCTGTGGCTGTTTCTGTTACTGCAAGTAGGCATGTTTACCTTTTATCATCATACTACAATTTCCACTCATAAATAAAAAGCTGAATACCACATTCATATTTCTATGAGCTTGCAGAATTTATCAGAGCTACAAAAGCCTTAGTACTACTGTATATACTCGAGTATAAGCCTAGTTTTTTAGTCCTAAAAATAAGCCCCCAAAAGGGGAAATGAGACCGTGTTGAATTGAGACACGCCAACAATTTAATTAATTTTACCATATTTTCATGTACAGTATTTTGATTATTGAAACTCACTAGCAATTGCTGCCCACTCTCGGCTTATACTCGGGTCAATCTATTTTCCTGGGTTTCCAGGTAAAAATTAGGTACCTTGGCTTATATTCAGGTAAGCTTGTACTCCAGTATATGCGGTATTTCACAGTCTACAACTGATAGCTATCATATTGACTCTTGTTTAAACTATATATCCTTTCAAGAGAACAGAGGCATTTGTGAAGTTGTCTTTAAAGACTGTTTTTGTCTCTACAGAAGGAAGAACTCTCTGTGAAAATAAATTTGAGAAAAGGGAGATGTAAAAAGCTGTGAGCAGAGCATAATGCCAGATGCGATTAGACAGTACTCACACCTGTGCTAGATTAGACTGGTTGGTAGAAGGGCTTGTAAAGAAGCATGAACATGTACTATTTTGGATCTTCATAACACAACTACTACTGATGAGAAAGGGGAGAAATTTCTCATGAGATGAGGTTAGATATCATGAGCTATTGAGATAATATATCACAGACTTTTCTCTTTAACTGGAGGATGAAATGACTAACGTTTATTACCATTTTCTCATTAGACTCATGTCTCAGCTGTAAATGTTAAATTGGTTAACAAATCTACACTCACAAAGGTCTTTCTTCTCACAAACTAATTACACCATTCATAATTCATCAAGATGTTTACACAACACAGAGTCTTTGAATTCTGTTTCTTTTTCCATCCTAATTGTTAGAGCTGAAGAACATGAATGACTCCAACAAAATGTTAATTGGCATTACAGAATTCAAACCTACAGGAATCTAGAGGACTCACTGTAATTCTCATAAACTACCTAAGAATTTACGTAGGCTGTACTTAAATAACTTTACAGGCTCTTCTTTGTTTATACCAGAGTTTCCAAACCTTTGTTTTTTGGACTTCAGTTCCCAGAAACCTAAGTCAATTCCCCAAAGCACTGATCAGACAATGTACTGACTTCAGAGAGGTTGACAGCCTTCAGGGAATTGAATTCCCCCTGTAGGGTGTGGGCCCCACATTGGGAACCACTGGTTTGTACTCTATTACTCCAGAATCAACATACTACTTAACACAAATATGTAGCGAACGATTATTGTAGAAATATATTTCACCAGAGTGATAGACTGACTATTGGCTAACCAAACAAAAGTCAGCTGTAACACTAACAGATTATTGTTCTACATGAGCATTAACAGTATCAAATATCTGATATACAGTGGTACCTTGCTTAAAGAGCATAATGTGTTCCACGGGATTGCTCTTTAAGCGAGTTTGCTATTTATTTATTTATTTTACAGGCTTATATGCCGCCATCCTCAAAGAGACTCAGGGCAGCTAACAAAAGCTTTAAAAGATACATAAAAACACAAAATAAAATCCAATTTAAAAATTATTAAAATATTAAAATATTAAAGCTAAACAAGTTAAAAGATTTAAAATTTCATACAATGAGAGGGGGGGGGGTCAAATGAGCCAACAAGCTGATGCAACTGTCTGACCCAAACCCCATACCTGTCCCGCCAGCCAGGTCTTAACCCCCTTCCTAAAGGGCAGCAACTCCGACTGGAGACGTAGCTCAATTGGCAGGAGGTTCCACAAGCGAAACACCATTGTAAGTGACCAATTGTCACTTATAGGGGGGTTGTGAACCCCAATTTAGTTGTTCAGCGAGCCTTTGGTTGGGTTTAGTTGTTAAGCAAGGCAACCATTCAGAGAAAATTTTGCTGTTTAAGCAAGTTAGTCTCTAAGCAAGGCACTCTTTATACGAGGTTTCACTGTATTTACAGAGGCGTAACACTCAAAATATAAAAATATGTATACTATTCATCCCTTTGCAAGGGCCAGCCTTGATGTTCTAATGGCCCTCAAGAACAGGATTTGATATGGTACAAGGGGATGCAGTTGGGGTGGAAATATCCCAACCCATATACTGTACAGTCACAGAATAGCTGCCTCTCAAGAGCAGGACTCTGTGCAACCTAGCTAAAGAATATAAAAATATTAAAGATATTGTGTTGTTTAAAGGGCTGTGGTGGCTTAGAGGTTAAGACACTGAGCTTGATGATTGGAAAGTCAGCACACCAACAGTTCAAGACCTGAGTGCTGTGTGATGGAGTGAGTTTCTGTCATCTGTTCCAGCGCCTGCCAACCTAGCAGTTCAAAAACAAGAAATTGCAAGTAGATAAATAGGTACTGCTTTGACAGGAAAAGTAACAGTATTTCGTGTGCTCCAACATCTACGCATGCCTGCCTAATGGCCACAGAAACATCTGCAGATGAAGACAATGCTGACTCTTCGGCTGTAAACAGAGATGAGCACATACACATCCTAGAATCGGACACAATAAGAGTGAATTAGACCTTTTGCGACCCTACGGACCATTGCTCACCAGGCACTTCTGTCCTGTACCATCCTCCTCAACCCGACCAGCTCTGTGCCCATTGTGTCTACAATACCATCTAGACCAGTGTTTCCCAAATGCTGGTGTTTGGACTTCAATTCCCAGAAGCTTAAGTCAATTCCCCAAAGCACTGATCAGTCAATATACTGGCTTAGGCTTCTGGGAACTGAAGTTCCCCTGTGGGGCCTGTACCCCACATTGGGAACCACTGATCTAGACATCTCATCTTTGGCCACCTCCTTCTTCTTTTGCCCTCCACCTTTCCCAGCATCAAGGCTTTCTCAAGTGAGTCTTCTCATTTGATGTCCAAAGTACCTTAGCTTCATCTTTACAATTTGACCTTCTAAGGAGCAGTCAGGGTTGATTTCTTCTAAGATTGACCTATTTGTGCTCCTATCTGTCACTAGCCTACAATGATTCATGATGTTTGTAGCAACCAAATGGACAGTTCCTTCTGACCGGTGTAACAGCATCAGTTCTGCATCAATATTACTTACCTTTCCAAAAATTCAATAGTTAACGCAATCAAAATCTAAAATGTCCCATTAGAATGTGAATTGTACAGAAATTTAACTGGAGAGGGGGCAAGTTGTAAGTGTTAAGTCAAAATCATATCAACCATGTTAATTTGATGATGATAATCTATAATGTCCTAGAAAATTCAACCAGAACAGCTCATCTAACCCACTTTACTACAACCACGTCACATCTTTATCTTTTGCTGTATATTTATATAAATCTAATAAAGGTATTGCAAAATAATTTTTATATCTGATTTCCCCCCGGAGTTTGATCTGAAAATTTAATATTATTTTAATGTATTTGATTTCATATATTTTTCATGAGCCTTTTCTGTCAGCTAACATTTAGCATAACACAAGTTACTCCACTGACAAAATACTCAAAATAATTGCTTTGTATCGATTACTAGAAAATCAGAAATGCAAAGCATGACTATTTGAGCCATTGGATGATTCAGGTTTTATCCAGAAAACTTGAGTTTCTGATTTATACTGTTTAAGTTGTTCCCTGATTTATACTGTATCAACAATGAACATCTTTCTACTATATAAACCACATTTCTAGCATTTTATTTTGCAAAACAGTTTGCTTAGCAGGCTATTAGGTAAAAGGTCACCCTTGCTCAAAAGCCAGTCGTATCACATTCTTAGGTTCTGTGCTCATCTCCGTTTATAGACCAAGAGCCAGTGCTGTCTGCGTATGTAGACATTTCTGTGGTTATGTGGCAAGCATGACTAGACACCAGTGTGTACATGGAATCTACTTGCAGTTTCTTGCTTTTGAACTGCTAGGTTGGCAGGAGCTGGGACAGAGACAGGAACTCACTTATTCAGGTCTCGAACTGCTGACCTTCCAGTTGACATGTTCAGCGTCTTAACCAGTGGTGGAATGTCAAAAATTTTACTACCCCACCGTGACGTCATAGTGTGGGCGGAGCTGATGTCATAATGTCATGATGTGGGCAGGGCCAAAGAATTTTTTTTAATAAAATAAAATAAAAATAAGCACACACACACACCCCTCAACCCACCCACCCACCCGCAACACAAACCCGTAAATAAATTAAATAAATAAAATAAAAATTACATTAAAATACACCCACCCCAAACATAAATCTGTATTTATGGTACTGTGGTAGTATGTCAATATAGGTAAAGGTATTAAATACACATTAAAATACACACAGGCACACCACATCCAAAGGTGAGTCACTTACCCTGGGGAGCAGGCTATAGGGAGCTTCAGGCTAGCAGTTTCTCTTCCTCCTCCCCGCTTGGGAGGACAACAAGGAGGCTGTGCATACACGCCAAGCACAGTGGGGGAACCAGTGAAAAGGTAAGCCCCGAAGTTGGTTCCCCCCAAAAGCTGCTACCGGTTCTCCAGGACACTGAGAAAAGTTACTACCAGTTCTGGCGAACTAGTGAGAACCTGTTACATCCCATCACTGGTCTTAACCTCTAAGCCACCAGTCCCTATAGCAGTCTATTCCTACACAATATTACTTTGTCTTGGCAGTCTAATATACAACCCTAAACATATTTACCTGGGAGTACGTTCTACTAAATATAATGCTTTGTCTCAGTATACTGTACTGATAAACTTAGAAATAAGAATTAACATCACTCGAACAAAATCACTGTGTGAATAAGGGTGAAGTCCTATTTGAGCTCACTGGGGGAGGGGAAGAAACCCCTCATCTACTCAGTGGAGTAACATGTAGTAAAAATGCATAGGACTTTGCCACATAAATTGACCAGTTAGTCCAGATGCAGACCATATGGATGCTCCATCATGGCTTCAATATTGAATTACTACTGCATTGTTGCCTTCATGAGGCTACAAAACAGAGAGGTTGACAAACCACAGTAGACAATTTAGTCACCTTTATTAATCACAAGTTACTGGGTAACTTGTAATTAGTCAAGGTGAATTTTCAAAGCAGTCCAGCTGTGTTTGTCATAGAGCTTAATCCAATTTATGGCTTAGGTCAAAAAGTTAGCATCCTGTTTCTGTTCTTAGCCTTTGGGCCTTTTGAAAATGAGGAAAATTTTAACTGAAGATTGCCTCTTGCCTTGCACAAGCTTATATTCAAGTTTCCCCCACATAATATAAAGGTCCTTTTTGTGGCATGGGATCTCCAGAAGCTGCATCTAAAACACTGCACAACAATGATTTTGCTACTGGGAATAACACATGCCTTGGTCACCTCCAGACTTGATTATTGTAATGCGCTCTACATGGGGCTGCCCTTGGTGACCATTCGGAGGCTTCAGCTGGTCCAGAATGCAGCTGCATGAGTAGTGTTGGGATGCGGGCGTTATGCCCGTGCCTCACCGCTGCTGAGGGAGCTGCACTGGCTCCCAATTTGCCTCCGGGTGCAATTTAAGGTGCTGGTTTAAAGCCCTTTATGGTAGTGGTCCAGGTTATTTGAGAGACCGCATCGTCCCAAGGACATCTACCCGGCCCACCAGAGCGGACCGGAGAGGCTCTCTGGTTGTGCCATCAGCCAGAGAGGCACATCTCTCTGGCACTAGGAGGGCCTTCTCAGTGTCCGCTCCGGCCCTGTGGAACCTCCTCCCGACAGAGCTACGCCTGCAGACGGAGTTGCTGTCCTTCAGGAAAGGAGTGAAAATCTGGCTGGCAGGTCTGGTCTGGGGAGTGGATGGTTCAATTTCCCCAGCCAGTTGGATGGTTTGACCCCCAGCATGTCCAAGTTATAATAACTAGCTTTTAATTAAGTTTTTAAGCTTTTTAAAAGTTTTTAATTTTTTAAAAGTGTTTTTAAAATTGTTGGAAATCATCCTGGGTCCCTTCGGGGAGGAGGGCAATAAACAAATATAAATAAATAAATAAATAAATAAATAAATAAATAAATAAATGTGATTTACATGACACTGAGTTGGCTGATTCCAAATCAGAACTCAGAATTTGCTTATCACATTCAGATTTTAAGTTATAGGCATGCTATAGCTGTTCAAGAGGTCGGTAATTGGCTAGCGTATTTTTACATGGGAACATTATAAATTGCAGCTTCTACTATGCCTGCTACCATCTCAGCTTAATCACGTCCCCTGGTGGCATACATGTTTCAGCAGCAGCTGGGCATGTCTGGGCAAGTCAGTGAGCTTACGTCAAAAAAAGGTATAGAAGGTGAGATGGATCAAGGGCTTTTCTCTAGTGTGAAGCCATCTTATTGGATAGTACAGCTAGGCCATATTGAGTCTGTTTTGAGCTAAAGATGAGTCTGTGCAGCTGTGTTAATAAACCGGACAATCACATCTAGATGCATAATTAGCTTAAAATCCTGATGTCCTCGGCAGACTCAGACTTCAGATTTGGATTCAGTGCACCTGATTTAGTATAGGACGCATGGACTAGACCAAAGTAGCAGACAATATTTATTTATTTATTTGTGATTTATTGAAATCAGCAGATAAATGTTCAAGTTATCTACAACTGTTGTCCGTAGTGCTGAAGATTTTCCAAGGCAAGTAGTAAGCATTATTGGTGATCTCAAAAAAATGTGAGAAAGTTACAGAAGCTATTATCCCTGTCATATATTTCAGTTGTTGTTGTCTGTTGCCAATTCATGTTACCATAACAGCAATAACATATTGCAACAACAAGAAAAATGGCTCTATCTAAGTGCTTTTTACTGGATTTTCTGGGAAATAAGCTAGTGCAGGGGCATCTCTACAGTTATTTCGTGGTTATGATCTATGAGGAACTCCACTTACTTCCTCAGATAGTGGAGATTAAAGCAGAGGGACTATGGGACGAAACATATGGCAGTAATAATATCTTGGATATGTTATCACTTAACAGTACTGTTCTTTCCAGTAAATTTTGTCATTTCTTGGTATCTTCAGAATATAGTAACCACATTTTAGTCATTGTAGCTTTTTATTAGAAATCGAGCTTCTTTTTATCTAGAACCCATTGTAGATGCTTTCTGGTATCTGTAAAACTCTCCTCCAACACATTTCAAATGGGCTGATTTTTTTCCTCCTCAATTTCTTTCACAAGTCCAGTTTTCTCCTCTGCATCTAGTAACTGGGAGCACATGATCTGGAGCCCACTACTGTTGCCCACATGTGGAGAACAATAATCTCAAAAAGTGTAAGGCCTCCAAACAATTCTGTGCCCCCTCCTGGGGTTTCTAACTGCTTTCTTTTCTCATGTGCTAAAGCAGGCTTTCTCAGTTTTCGAATCGGGGGCCAGATCACTCTACCCCGGTCACGTGGTACCTCCCACTCGAAAATGGAAGTAAAACACATCCCACGCAAGCGCAGAAAGCATTTATGCATTCTGCGAATGCATGGAGCATGTTTTCCTTCCGCTTCTGGGATCGGCGAGGGCGTCGGGGGTCGGATGAAATGGTATAGGGGGCCAGTTTTGGCCCGTGGACCGTAGGTTGAGAATGCCTGTGCTAAAGCATTCGGTGGATGAAGGACTACATGAATAGGGCTCCTGAGTTTTTTAAAGGAAAAGAATTGAGTCTTATAGCAATTCTGTGAAGCTTTTAACTGTTTTGCTTTAACATGTTATACCATACTCTTCAAATGGAAAACTCATCTATCAGCATAGCACAAGGGAGGGGAAGCAACCGCCATTTCCCCCAAGTGAAAAATGTTTCACATCCATCTCTAATCATCCCCTCTACTAGCAACCATGCTGAGATAAATCCAACAATCACAGGAACATTAGCTGGTTTTGCACTTTTTAGAAAGCCAAAATGTGTATCACAAGACAGAAAATACTGGAAAATACACTGGACATCCCACTAGTAAAGTAATGCATTTCATCATTATAGAGGCATTAATAAAAAATGAGGCAATGCACTCTAGAGTTGCACTATTAAATTCCATTTGTTTCTGTTGTTGTTCAGTCGCACAGTTGATTCCGACCCTTTGCGACTCCATGAACTACCGTCTGCCAGGCACCTCTGTACTCTACCATCCTCCTCAACTCGCTCAGCTCTGTGCCCATTGTGTCTACAATACCATCTAGCCATCTCATTTGTGGCCGCCCCCTTCTTCTTTTGCTCTCCACCTTTCCCAGCATCAAGGCTTTCTCAAGTGAAACCTCATTTGGTGTCCAAAGTACTTTAGCTTCATCTTTACTATTTGAGCTTCTAAGGAGGAATCAGAATTGATTTCTTGTAGGGTCGACTTATCTGTTCTCCTGGCTGTGTACTCTCAAAATTCCATGCCAGTTACTAATTCTGATCAATCCATGCATTTTAAAAGGGTATCATCCTTTTATTACTTTCTATTCTTTTTCTTATGCATTACGACCAGAATGGAGTCTAGGAATGTTCTTATTCATTGTTTAGGCCAAATGTGAAACTGCCATAAAAATATTGTTAAAGTCTATCTGCATATACTTCGTGGAAAGGGGATGGCTCTAAATTATGGGACTTTAGGAGCCGCTGTTGCGGCAGGTCGTTTTGCACCACCACCGCTGTCAGGAACATCTGTGGCCAGGTGGAGAGGCCACTGCGGCGTCCAGCCCCGGGATTCCTTCCACCTGTCCCTGGGACCCCGTACTGGCTGGGACTTTAAGAGCCGCGGTTGTGGCGGGTCTATTCACACAACCACCGTCATCAGGAACATCTGCGTCTGGGCGGAGAGGCTGCTGCAGCGTCCAGCCCCAGGACTCCATCCACCTGTCCCCAGGACCCCACCCTGGGGGTCCCGCCACGGCAGCGGGACTTTTCACACAGCCACTGGTGCAAGGAACATCTGTGGCCAGGGGGAGAGGCTTGTCACGTGTCGTGGATTTAGCAATTATTTTTTGTTTAGTTGGTTTTTTTTGTAATGTTGTTGTGTAAACTTGACTAAGATATAGAAACTTTTGATTATTACCTGATATTGATGCTTATTGAATCTTTTTGATACTGTAATGATGTGATATTTTGTGGTACCGATACTGATTATTTATGATATTTACATGTGTTTATGAACTTGTAACTTTATATGTGTTTGTGAACTGCCCTGAGTCGTTCCTACCAAGTAGGGCGGTATAAAAATCGAAATAATAAATAAATAAATAAATAATGTACAAAGAGGATTTAAAATATCCTTAGGGTGTGTAAAGACACCAAATCACAGAGGGAAAAATATCCAGAAAACCACTAGCAAACTCTCCTCTCCATAAGCTTACTTAAAGTAGATTAACAAATGCTTGCAAAGAGCATATAAGAACCAAGGAATGAGAGATAAATGTACTTTTATTACTGCATTAGGAAATAGAAGCAAGTTTGCTTAACAGTCTCAGTACAAGTGGTGACAGTTTCTAGTCCATGGGTTAAACTAGTATCTATCCTCCACCTAACATAGAATTCACTTTTCTGATTACATGGTTTGGCTGTGTGCAATTTCAGCTTATGTTTGCATGGCTCTTATGGTGTATGTAACAAAATAAGCCCTATTTTAAATGGTGCTTTTTTGGTATCTTTTTACCTACCTAAATATGTTTTAGTACTTTCAAAATGGCGATTCCAAATCTGGGGGAGGAGGAAGAATGTAAACAACATGTGCCTCATGGAATTGGAGAAATGGAATTTACTATGTGATTGACATACCTTGCTGCAGAAACACACACATAGGCATTCTCTGGAATGCTATGCATTCATTCTGTAAAATGTGAGGCTTGAGGAAGGGGGGAGGGCGTGGGCCTTCCCTGGAACCTTTAGCTTTCTTATTTCTGCTCTGAAATGTTTCCTGATCTTTTGATGGACTGTATCCTAAACCGTGCTATGCTTTAAATATACTTCTAAAATACCTGAAGAGATGGAGTGGTTATTTGGCCTAATGCTACCTTTTCTACACATATCTGAGGCCTGGGTTGTCCAGCCAGAGAGCTGTAACTCTGAAGAACAATGGGGGCTACTCGAGAGGAAAGCCCTTGTTGTTACATTTGTGAAAATTTAGTCACATACTAGATAGCATGTAAGGTAGGAGCTCAAGGATTCTCTGGGTTCCACATAGACCATTGAACATTCCAGAAAAGCTTGCTTTAATGAAATTGAGATGATCAGAAGTCCATTTCTAGCTTTGACAAATGGTCATTTCAAGAACAAAGTACAGCCCCAGTTTGTGACTGATACTCTTCTTCTTCTTCTTCTTCTTCTTCTTCTTCTTCTTCTTCTTCTTCTTCTTCTTCTTCTTCTTCTTCTTCTTCTTCTTCTTCTTCTTCTTCTTCTTCTTCTTCTTCTTCTTCTTCTTCTTCTTCTTCTTCTTCTTCTTCTTCTTCTTCTTCTTCTTCTTCTTCTTCTTCTTCTTCTTCTTCTTCTTCTTCTTCTTCTTCTTCTTCTTCTTCTTCTTCTTCTTCTTCTTCTTCTTCTTCTAGGCAAGTCACACAACTCCTCATATTTACTTGATTAAAAAGGCATTAAAATCTTTTTCTATAAACATTTTATCTGGAACCTTGGAAGCAGTTCCCTCATCATCTCTCATAAGACCAATATTGTTATTAATCCCTAAATCTGGCTATTAATAAGTACAACAGGCTGCAGTATTTTACAGTAAATAAAACTTTTATTTTCTCCCAGCTCTGCAAAATTAGCACTGCCAACAGTCAGAGATCAGCCTATGATACAATTCAGAAGTAACTATATACAATTTACAGGACAGTAAATTTATTATCCACAAAAGATATGTATAAATGCTAAGAATAAACAAGTGAGGTATTGCAATCTGGATCCATTATAAGCAAAAGCTTAAAAGAAATCATCTTTAGCAACCATCCAAACAGATCTAATTAGGAAGAGAAAAGAGTCAACAGTGGCTCAATTTATCAGGAAAATCACTAAGATCTGCTACCCAGCCAAGTATATTGCACAATTATTTCAGACAAAAAAGTCAAAAACCCACAAAAATAAATAGGACTGTCAAAACCGTTAATTCTTTAGAGATATGTGAAGTCTGCATTAAGATATTGTAGAGGGACAAAGCATTTTTATTCCCTTTTTCTTAAAGAAAATCTAGAACTAAATAGAAAAGTGCCCAAGTTAAATATTCATCATCTGCTAAACACTCTTTTCTCAAAGCAGCTGATTAACTTATTCAAGGCCCTAAATCCAAACCTATCCTTCCTCTTTTTCCCTTCATGGTTATTCCCTGAATAACCATTCTTCTCTAGTCCAAAGAGTTGACATGGAGTTATGATCAGATTTCAAAGTGGTGTTATTTGTTTAAAAAGGCAAGTATCACAATTTCTTCAAGAGGATGGTCTCAGCCAGAACTGGAAAAAGGGGAAAGAGAAATAAAATGAATTAAAGCAAACCTGTTTTTCCATAAAGACAGATACATTCATAAATACCGTATTTGCTAGCATATAAGACACATCAGAGTATAAGATGCACCCTGGTTTTTATACACATTTTAAAGGGGAAAAATAATTTTCTACATTGTTTTATGAATTTCCAAAATTAACTCCAGGAGCCGAGGAAAGTGGGACGGGGACAGGGGAGAAGGATCTTTTAAGCACGTTTCTTTCCCCTAATCCCATTCTCCTTGCTTGGTGGGGTGAGGGGGGAAAGAAGGTTCCTTTAAATCTGTTTCTTTTTTTCTCACCCCACTCTCCTAGCTTGGTGGTGGGTTGAGAGGAAAAGAAGGATCCTTTAAGCCTGTTTCTTTTCCCCTCATCCCACTCTCCTTTTTTGGTGGTAGAATGGGAGAAAAAGAAAGATCCTTTCAGAATGTGGGGGGAGGAGCCTCTTGCCCAGCCAATCCCACCCACCACCGCTGACCATCAGGAGGCGGGATCAGCTGGGCACGAGAGCGCCTTTGGAAGCCGCTCTTTGTGCGGCTCCTAGCATTCAGCAGCTAGCCACCAAACCACACTAGGGGCTGGGGGGCAGGGGGGCAGGGCTCTTACTGGCATATAAGATGCACTCTGTTTTCCCAGTGTACTTTGAGGGGGGGACTGCATCTTATATTCTGGTAAATACGATAAGTTGTAAAGTGCAACTACCATGAACCTTGGCTAACACATACACTAGAGAGCAAAAATGGAAGTTGCTGGAAGACTGCACATTCCCCATGAATAGTTTAGCAGGCAAGTTAGGAATCAGCAGTAAATTCTATTACTATATTCCTGAAAAGTGTATGTACAATAATGAATGGGATTATTCACAACATGATTTAAAAGTACAGTGCTACATTCTAATACAGTAATACCTTGGATAACACTAAGACTTGGTTCCACAAGTCTTGGTGTTATCTGATTTTTAGTGTTATCCGATGCATGTTAAAATCCTGTGGGATGGATCGGATAACATTAAAGCTCCATAGAGATACATTGTAACTGCACAGGCTTTAGCAGTTGTTATCCGATCCATCCCATAGGACCTTAACATTACCTTAACATTATTCGATCCAATTCTCCTCCCCAGATTACTTAACATTATGCAATTTTAGCGTTATCCGAGGTAAACATTATCCGAGGTATTACTGTACCTTGTATCTTACTATAGTGAACCAAGCCTAATAATTTACAACATTCAACAGATGGCCAGATATTTTTTAAAGTGTAGTAAATGTGGGGAAAGAATCCTTAACGCCCAGACAGAAAAGAACACGAATCTTCCATCTGGTCAAACAAGGAAGAAATTATGATGACAAATTCTTCCAATATTCAAATAAGCAAACCATGAGGTTAGGCCAGTGGTTCCCAACAGGGGGTACACAGCCCACAGGTGAACTTCAATTCCCAGAAACCTAAGTCAGTACATTGGCTGATCAGTGCTTTGGGGAAATGATTTAGGCTTCTGGGAATTGAAGTCCACAAACCAGCATTTGGGAAACACTGGGTTAGGCAATGTAGCTAGATCTGCTTTTCTAATCCTTGCCATTGGCTAAAGAAGATTTCAATGTCAAGTATATGCCACTAAACGCCATGCTTATTCTTGTACAGGTGTGGACATACATTTAAATAAATCCTAATTGTACTCAAAAACTACCAAAATATAAGGCAGTTAAGATGTGATTAATACAGACTTTCCTTTAAAGAACAAGTATGAGAAAAGAAATGTTTAGAATGTTTGTTAGTATGCAATGAACAAATTACATGCATTTTTAACAATGAATAGGGAAGATTGTTAGGTAACACTCACCCCCATGCTAACTAAAGCAGTGATGGATGATTAATTCAGAAGATACCAACACGAGGTGGAGTTAACTACAAAGCCAAGAATAAAATAGCTTATTGGGTTACTGTTTTAATAAAAGCAAATGTTGGATTTAGAAATGTTTAGCAAGTGACATTATTTCAACCTAATGTTTGTGGCTTTTAGAAATTTAATATCAAGTGGCTAAGATGCTGACTGGAAGGCGGGAGGTCAGCAGTTCGATTCCCAAGTACTGCAGGACAGAATGAACTCCTGTCTTTGTTCCAGCTCCTGCCGACCTAGCAGTTTGAAAGCAAGAAATTGCAAGTAGATAAATAGGGACCACTTCAGCGGGAAGGTAAATAGCGTTCCATGGACTCTAGTCATGCCTGCCACATGACCATGGAAACATCTGCAGAAGCAGACAGTGCTGGCTCTTCAGCTTTGAAACAGAGATGAGCACTGAACCCTAGAGTCGGATACAACTGGCTTTTGAGCAAGGGAAACCTTTACCTTTACCTTACTCATGGCGCTTCAATGTTCTATATGCCCATCTGGCTTACTGTTATAGGTAATAAGACTGCTGAAATAGTATTGACAGCAAACTCAGGCATAATACATCTAATTAGTTCAGCATGAAATGCTGACTGCATCATGTTATGCAGGTGCACAATCATAAGTCCATACCAGTTGATTGTTTTTTTTCCCAAAAGGATACCTTAGAGCAGTGTTTCCCAAATGCTGGTGTTTGGACTTCAATTCCCAGAAGCTTAAGTCAATTCCCCAAAGCACTGATCAGTCAATATACTGGCTTATGCTTCTGGGAACTGAAGTTCCCCTGTGGGGCCTGTACCCCACATTGGGAACCACTGCCTTAGAGTTATTCTTTCCCAACTGCCTCTCATAGTTTCTTGTGGCTGAGGCACAAGATTTACTAATACTTTAGGGATATTAGGATCCAAAACAGATTTAAGGATAGGGATACACACCTCTTTATTCTGATGGACACAAAATGAAACATTAGACTTGACATTTTGTCCCTGACATATAATCCAACATTTGCATGCAAAATTAAACAGGATTAACATCAGCAGCTATTTAAGAGCAAAAGGAAAGCATAAATTAAGGTAGGAAAGCTTTCAGAAAACATAGCCCAAGTAGACAACAAACCGATAGAAACCTATTATTTTTCAACTGAAACTGCACAAACCTCCCTGACTTTCTTCGCAAAATATGCCATGCCAATCACTACCATACTTTTTTCAGTAAAGTTGAACAGTACTCTCATTCATCCCGTATCATGTGTCTCCAAAACAATAATCATTGGGACAATCTTCAAAAGATACTCAGACACACTCTTAAAATCAATCTACAGAGCCCCAAAAGTGAATTAGTTCAAAATGGAAGGACAAAGAGAATACAGTAATACCTTGGATAACGCTAAGACTTGGTTCCACAAGTCTTGGTGTTATCCGATTTTTAGTGTTATCCGATGCATGTTAAAATCCTATGGGATGGATCGGATAATGTTAAAGCTCCATAGAGAAACATTGTAACTGCACAGGCTTTAGCGGTTATTATCCGATCCATCCCATAGGACCTTAATGTTATTCGATCCAATTCTCCTCCCCAGATTACTTAACGTTATGCGATTTTAGCGTTATCCGAGGTAAACGTTATCCGAGGTATTGCTGTACTCTCAAATTTATAATACTTTGCATCACTTCTATTTAAAGATAGAAGTATCATGGACTGGTGGCTCCTGAACCTTTGATCTAATATCATGTTTAGGAAAAGGTTATGCTCCTCACGTTGCTTCCTCCACCTCATGAAAACTGAAGTGCAGACTTTTTGAATCCAGAATTTTGCCAGAATTCTGGTTGTTCTGCTTAGGTGGAGCTTTTGAGATTCATTTTAATAAGTACCATGGCTACCTATTTTACTACCAAGCATAAACCTATGCTTTATCTTTAAAGATCAAAATACTGTAGCTATGAGCCAAATAGAGAGAAAAATGCCTCCTCTCATACCAACCATGCATTAAGAGTACTGTATCAGAAAAATATTTGTGTGCTCTCTGTTAAGAGAAGTACATTTATCTAAAATACAGAGAGGACCATCTCAGTGGTGGTGTTCCAGTTTTAGTTTTAGAAGTCTCTAACACTAGACATCAACTTTGTGTGGACACTGCAGCCTTTCCAGGGGTAAGTCATAACTCTTTTTAATTGCATAGGCATTAAATATGTTTCCTTCCCATTCAAATCTGTACCTATATCCCTGTTCTATCTGGAAACTTTTTCCACAACTCAGTTTAATAAATCCTGACGCTTATTTATCAACCGCTCTTATAATCATACATCATATTCGTAAACTGAGATCTAAATTTTCAACTTCAGTTACTCGTAATATTCACTAGTCTTTCACATACATGGGTTGGACTTTGCCAGAGTTTGTTAACTCATTTAATGCAGGAGAGACAAAAGAGAGAAAATGGACTAAAGTTCCATTGTCATGTCTATGAAAGTAGCTAAATACATAGTACAATTTTTTTTGGTTACTACTAATTTTGGTTACTATTCATTTTTCTATGTAATTTTAAGAGGATTTCTTGTATAGTAATAATTAAGTTACATATACTTCCCCTGATTTGTAGTCCCACTGCATATCAGCTGTATCAAACAAAGAACTGCTGTAGATATAGTGAGAAACTTTCGTTCTGACACTCAGTGAAGAAATTATCTAGCATTAAATATAAATGATAAACAAGTAACAGCCATGATAACCTAAGCAGGTTTTAAAAATCTAAAATGTCCATCAGGCTGGACTTTATAGTGCCTGGATTGGGTAAAGTCCCAATTAAAAGTTCCAAAATTATTCTGATATGATGTGGTGATGTTTAAAGATTGAGTACAGTCCCAGGATGGAGTCACAGTCTTTATAAGACAGAATTTTAGAGCATTTAAAACCTTGCCTTTTAGGTAGTTTGGTAGTTTAATAAATGTTATCCAATTCAAATATTCTCAATTTCTCAGTTCTATATAATAATTCTTACTTCCAAATAAAATTTTGTAATACTAATCCTTCTGAGAAGATGGTAAACGATCAATACCAAAGGGCTCTTACATTAGACATTTCTAGATAAAGTGACTAATAAAAAACTTATGGTTAGTTTTATTTTACAACTTACCACTGCCCGGGCATCTTCTCGTTCTAAGATCTTCTGTGCTTGTTCAGCAGGAAATTTCAGCACTGTCGTTATAACTTTTGCCATTGTCTGGAAAAAAGTAAATAAAGTAACTCATTAAGCAAAGATCTCAACCACTAAGCATTAAAAAAGTTACTGAATCATCCAAGCACTGCATTTTATTTTTAACAACATTTATAGAAGCATAGTGAAAAAGTTAAATACTGTATGCTAATGTATGTTCCCATTTAATATACAGTAATACCTCATATAACATTAGTATCGAATAACACGAAAATCGCATAACATCAAGGAATCTGGGGGGAAGAATTGCATCAGATAACATTAAGATCCTATGGGATGCTTCAGATAACAACTGCGAAAGCCTGTGTGGTTACAATGTATCTCTATGGATCCCATAGAGGATCAGATAACACGAAAAATCATATAACACGAAGACTTGTGGAACCAGGTTTTAGCGTTATATGAGGTTTTACTGTACCTGATAATTGTAATTTATATATAATGAATATGCAGTCAAACCTCACATAAAGAGTGCCTCGCTTAAAGAGTAACTTGCTTAAAGAGCAGAATTTTCTCTGAAAGTTCACTTCGCGTAACAAATAAAACCAATCAAAAACTCGCTTAATAAATAAATTGGGGTTTGCAACCACCACCCCCGCCAGAAGTCACAATTGGTCACTTACAGTGGTGTTTCGCTTAAAGAGCAAACTCGCTTAAAGAGCAATCCTGTAGAACACATTATGCTCTTTAAGCGAGGTACCACTGTACTGTATACATTGCAAGCTGCCCTGAGTGGTGCTTGCACCAAAAGCGTGGGGTATAAATGTGAATGAATGAATGTTCAAGGATTTCTCCTTTGCTGCAGATAACAAATTACATATAGGAAAGCAGTCTGCAATGGCCCAGCCCTAATTTATTGTTTTTAATGATACATGCAATTCATTCCTACCAGAAGTAAAAATGTCTTTGTAGTAACTGCAACTTTGCAACTATATTTTTTCTATATTGTGCCACTATTTTTCCTATACTGTATTGCACCGAAACCAACTATGGGACAAGCTGAAGAATGAAGAACACATCTCAAAATTTTATAGAATGGTTTTATGTAACACACATATTTGAAAACCGACAGAACAAGGTCCTATACTTAACTGAATCAACACTTGTGCATGAAAGAGCACTAATTTACTTTTATTCTAATTATTACAATTCTGATTCACTCAATGGTTGCATTATAGTACTGTAAAAATATAGCTCTACTCTTTCTTAACAGCTAATAACATAATAAATACGTTACCTTTGTCTCACGGCCCATCATGTATTCAAAAAACACCTTCCTCAAGTATTCAAATTCAGTTGGTTCCCCAAAGAGAGAGACATCAGAGTGACACAAATTACCATCTGCATAAAAAGCAAACAAAAACCCCAGTATTTCAGATAGGTATCTTTCTGTATGTAAATATAACATCAGACTAAGCTGTTAAAGCGTAACAAACATTATTATCAACAGCAGCAGCAGCAGCAATGCTGTCAAATCAATTCTGACTTATGCTGACCCTTTTCATTATTTTCTAGGTAGAGAATACACAGAAAAGGTTTACAATTCCTTTCCAATGGGGGCACCTTGGGAATTTGCCCATGACCTAACAGGCTGGCTCTTTCTTAGGACACACAGTGGGGAATTGAATTCCAACCATGAAGCAATCTAGGCAGCACACAATCATGCTGTTTTTATAGAGTATTTTGGGATCTAAAAATAATACTAAGTTACTCTTTAATATTTAAATTGATTTTCCTTAAAAATAAAAAGATTACAAGAAGAAATAGATAATTGTACTGTATCTAAATAATTTACTGGTGACATAGCTCTTAACTCTCTTAATTCATAGGAATGATTAGCTGCACAAAGCTCTATAACCCACATGTATGATTTATAAGCATTTTCTCTCTAATATCTAATACAACCTTCCTAGCATTAAAGGTATAACTGATTTCTAGAAATTATAGACTAAGTCCTTTAAAATCATCATAGGAAAAAAAAGTCTCCCTTATTAATCTCATGGAAGGTACTAGGAATGAGAACTAATCTCCCTTGCCTTGTCTCTGGATTCTTCTCTCTTGGACTACCATAGGCACATTTTTGTCACAAGCCATGGAGGCTGAACTATATTCTCTAAGGGTACGATTCAGGCTGCAAAACATCCTAAACCTTTCTATTACTTTTCAACAGATGGCCTAATTGACTGCATTAAGCTTTGTTAAAGCCTAGCCAGTGGCGTAGTGTGGGGGGTGGGCAACCCTCCCTGGGTGGCACTTTTGTGGGGTGGCAAAATTTCACAATAAATAGGACTTCGCCGCCACCCCCCGACTTCCTAGTGGCTGGGGCAAAGAGGCCGCTGCGGGGACGAGCACCGGGACCCTCTACCACTGCCGGTATCCTGGGCCCTGCCCAGGGGACAGCAAATTTGACCTATGCCCTGGGTGGCCGAAACCCACACTACGCCACTGAGCCTAGCACAACTTTCATTCTGGCCAAGAGGTCCTGCTCACATCTTCCTATGCTTCTCTGTTTTGGGAAATCAATATCCCTTCAATGTAGGATGATGTTACTTGCCATGGGATCTACACATTTCTTGCTTATGAAACTTGACTCTTTTCTGCTTTGGACAAACTCACCACTGGTTCCTGAATTTGAAACTTAACAGCTTGGAGTTTGACAGGTCATGGGATCTTGATACCTTTTGACGTTTATGTCAAATGTTTAAGCACAGAAAATGAGAAATATTTGTAACATACTGTATTAAACTACTATGGGTTTTATGTATTGTCTCCATCACATCTAAATTAATTGTGTTTAGGTTTCTTTATTTTCATTGTTTTTATTTTTAAAAAAATCACCATGATAACTAACGCTTTTAAAAGCCTGCTTCATAAAAAAATTAAGCAAAGATGAGTATTTCTAACCATGCCTATTAGACATGCTTCCAAACAAAGGGAGAAAATATCTGTATTCTTGAAGACTTCAGTTTTATTTTTCCTTCCATACTGTATTAAGAAGTATTTCTAAAAGCATAGGCATTGCTACTTATCTTACTGTTACATATAAATTTTAATTTTTTATATGTGCCACACAGCATGAGAAGGAAATACTACTACTACACACATACATGTGTGGTGCCTCACCTCCAAAATGATTGTTCACCCCAACATTACATCTATGTTTTGCCTTCTTGCAACTCAGATAGAAACAATTACTCCTAAGATTTTAGGACAGCATCAAAAATGTCCTTTTTTATTGTGCTTCTGATTGAATTATTTCAATTCCAATACTCCTTTGACAAATATTCATGTCTGTTTGTATAACACATGTTCATGTGTTACAATCATTTTCTAAGAATGATAAAACCAAGCAATTCCTTCCCTAATAAAATTAAAGCACATATCAACTGGTAAATTACTACAGTGCAAAATTACTGTTTTGAACTTGTTTCCATGTTAAGTAAATACAGTAATACCTCGGATAACGCTAAGACTTGGTTCCACAAGTCTTGGTGTTATCCGTTTTTTAGTGTTATCCAATGCATGTTAAAATCCTATGGGATGTATCGGATAACGTTAAAGCTCCATAGAGATACATTGTAACCACACAGGCTTTAGCGGTTGTTATCCAATACATCCCATAGGACCTTAATGTTATTCGATCCAATTCTCCTCCCCAGATTACTTAACGTTATGCGATTTTAGCGTTATCCGAGGTAAACGTTATCCAAGTTATTACTGTACTTGAAATGAACATGACTGAAAGCATTATCCATTCTTCAGTAGTGACTCCAATACAGCATTTTCTTCATAGCAATAACATATATCCATAAACTGCAAGCAGAAGGCACTGAATCTTTTATTTCAGAAAAAAAAACTGTAAATAAATTCCAGTTCATGACAATATTTCTTACTTATTATTCCACATAGGAAAATACCTGTGGAAACAGCCAAAGGAGTTACATTTCACTATAACATCACCAATCTGATACAGTAATACCTCAGAAAAAGTTTACCTCGGATAACGCTAAAATCGCATAACGTTAAGTAATCTGGGGAGGAGAATTGGATTGAATAACATTAAGGTCCTATGGGATGGATCAGATAACAACCGCTAAAGCCTGTGTGGTTACAATGTATCTCTATGGAGCTTTAACGTTATCCAATCCATCCCATAGGATTTTAACATGGATCGTATAACACTAAAAATCGGATAACACCAAGACTTGTGGAACCAAGTCTTAGCGTTATCCGAGGTATTACTGTATGTGCAAATATTTTAGGAGAGTTTTCAGGGTAAAATGATTATTCAAAGATCACCCTATATAGCAATGGTCAGAAATATGGCAATATCTCATAGTGAACTTCATTAAAATAGAACAGAGTGGCTAAGAAACACCAACAGTTATCTGGTATTAACATGCCCTTATGTTGCTGAAACACAAGCATAAATTAAAAAAACTGAAGATTAATTTTATCTCTGTAAGTCTTATATTATTTTAAATATTTTTGAGAATTATATGGGGTACAAAGAGATTAATTCTTAGGTTAATGTGCACAGGACTACAGTCTCAATTAAGCTTTCACGTTCTTTCTTTGTGTTTATGCTGTACCTCAGTGTAAAGATATTCCTTACCTCTATACGGAGATCCAACTGTTGTGGTATACATATTCTTCTCATAGTTTTTCAACTGGTCTTGTAGTGCATGAATCTAAAAATAAAGTGACAAAAGATGATGATAAAAAAAAGACATAAGCAACAGCAACATAAATTACACTTATATATACTGCACTTAGAGCACTCTCTCATCTATTCACAATATAATTAGCATTTTTGCCCCCAAATGCTGGGTACTCATCAATCTCAGAAGGAAGTTGGCTCTTATGGTCATTCCAACTTATCCCTAAAATACTGTACATCTTAATGAGAGGTTATACAGAAGATTACAACCTGTTTTTAAAAATTCCTTACTTGTTCCCTGAATTCCTGTTCTTTCAACTTTGAATCATGAAGAAGTGTTGTCTTCTGTGCTAGCTGTGCCTGAAATGATACGACACACATTTCAGCGCAGTAAACACACAAGAATGTGCAGTAAAAGTACTTGCAACTGTTGATCAACATTTTAAACAGAAAAATGGTAAGAGTCATTATACTAGTAGAAAAAGCAAATCTTACCTGAAGTTCTGTTATTGCTACCTGGAACAAAGAACAAACAAATATTTAATAAAATGCCACTTTTTGCTCCTTAGAATAGAGAACATTATAAAATATTTTTACCCAAACAAATTGGCTTTAAGGCTAATAACTGTCTGTTTTCGTACATCACAAGCTTACTATAAATCAATGTATGAGATATAATGGTTGAATAAAAGTAAAGGTCACCCTTGCTTGTAAGCCAGTTGTATCCAACTCTAGGGTATGGTGCTCATCTCTGTTTACAGCCAAAGAGCCAGCACTGCCTGCATCTGCAGATGTTTTCGTGGTCATGTGGCAAGCATGACTCAACACTGGAGAGCATGGAATAGTTTGCCCTTCCCATCAAAACAGTACCTATGTATCTACTTGCAATTTCTTGCTTTCAAACTGTTAGGTTGGTAGGAACTGGTACAGAGACAGTTGCTCACTCTGTTGTGCTGACCTGACAAACTTCTAGTCATCAAGTTCAGCATCATAACTGCTATGCCACCACAGTCCCATTATGGTTGAGTACTATCTACTAAAATGTGAACTGTGTATTGCTTTTGAAATATGTATTGTTCTTGAAATGTTTTTATATTGTGTTGTGATACTTTGTAATTGTAATTTGTAATGCTCTATTTCTGAGAGTCGCATTGGGAGTGGGGCAGCATACAAGTTGAAATATGATGATGATGATGATGATGATGATGATGATGATGATGATGATGATGATGATGAATGTATTGAACCAGGAACCTCAGCCTGCTTCTGGCCCAACTCTGACTCCTCAGGCAAATTATTATTATTATTAGTTCAAATTTATATTGCCGCCCACTCGCCGTGGCAACTCAGGGCGGCTTACAGACAATACATTACATTACAATACAATATGTTAGGGTGGGCACAGGGGGAGGGGCGGCTGACTCTGACAGCAATCAGCCCTCAGCTAAGGAACGGTGCTGAAAAGATCTGCAGCTGAGAAGTAAAAAGGCCATAGTCCATCATCAGAGAAGGCTCCCAGCTGATACTAATTAGCTGGCAAACTTCTTAAGTAAGCTTGTCTCACCAGACAAGCATCGGTACAATTTTCCTCAGCACAAAGACCGACACCCTGCTTAACTTTGGATAACTCTTATGACTGCCTGCAGTGACCCTGACTTCTCTGCCAACCATAATTACGCCTCTGGACATCCTTTGGGCTAGACGCTCACTTGAACTACCAGTAACCAGACATCAGCTTGCACTTTGGACTTTGCTTTTTCGATTTTCCTTAAATAGACTGCTGCCAGGACTCTCTGTGTAGAGTCACTGTGCGGCGCCCCTGCCCGCAGGGGTAGGTCAGCACAGCCATTGAATTTGAATCCTTTCATAAGTGTAGAAAATTACTTTGACAACTTTTAGAACAAAAGAAAGTTAAAAATATTACATGTCTCACAGCATATTTACCTTTAATGTCCAAAATTACAGAATTGAAAACACGACACAAATTAAGGGATACAACAGGTTTCTAAGTGTTTTAAATCAGAAAATATATGAAATCATTTTTCAACCTACCTCATTACTGTTCCAAGTTTCTTCTTCTGTTAATCTTTGTTGATATTCCTCTTGTAATTTCTCCAACTTTTTTTCCAATTCATTTACTCTTCCTGTCATTTCTTCCTCTCGAGTCTTCAAACCAAATTTTTATAAATTAACCCTATTAAGCTTACATAGCAAACTTACATGGCTGCAATTTAGCACCAATCAGCTTCAACTATTTTTAACAGACCCGTATCACACCCTGTAAATACTAATACAAAACTAACCTCTGTGGAAAACTAGTTAGTGTGGGAAATGGACAACTGAACTCAGATAATACAATTATATTATATATTATTATATTGTAAGGTAAAGATCACCCATGCTCAAAAGCCAGTCGTATCTGACTCTGGGGTTTCGTGTTCATCTTTGTTTGCAGCCAAAGAGCCAGCACTGTATGTATTTGCAGACATTCCCATGCACATGTGGCAGGCACGACTCAATGCTGGAGTGCATGGAACGCTGTTTACCTTCCTACCGAAGGTATTTATCTACCTGCAATGTCTTGCTTTCGGACTGCTAGGCTGGCAAGAGCTGGGACAGAGACAGGAGCTCGAATTGCTGACCTGCCCACCTTCCAGTCATCAAGTTCAGAATCTTCACCACTTAAGCCACCTCAGTCCCTATTATATTGTACATTACCATAAAAACAATATTAGTATTTTCGTCATAGGATGAGTTCTGACTACACTTTAAAAAAACCCAGCAACATTATGAAAACTGTCTAGCAAAAGGATAATATTTTACCGAACACTGGTACTAAATGCCTATATAACAGGCATTACAGAAGGATTCAGCATATATTTTGGAGGGGTGGTGGTGGCCAATTTTGTATAGTGAACCTGCTATATCAGATGGCAGAATACAAGCTTGCAGAATGTTTACTAATGCTTATGTGAAATAGGAAATACTAAGCAGAAGAATGGACTCCTTTGAGTGTTTTTGAAAGCAGTACAGATTACAATAATGTTCAGATAAATTATAGCTGTAGAGAACAGAAGAAATAATAGTAACAATAACAGCAGCAGCAGCAATAACAGTTAATAAAAACCAATAGTTTTGAAACAAAGAGAAGGACAAAAGAAGAGAGAATTGAACCAAAAAGAAAATATTTCATGAAACTTTCTTTAAACTCCATAAAACAAAAGGCATGCTGGATTAAACTGTCTACCTCACACTGAGTTCTATATGAGAAAGCAAACCAAAACAATGACAAATAGCATCATGCTATCACAATATTTACTCTTTTTTTAAATAAACATCCCAATGGAGTAGATCAGGGGTTCCTTTTTTTTTTTTTGGGGGGGGGGGGGCAAAGTTACTTTTTTTATTAGAGTCTCCCAGTTTTTTTTTAATTGGTTTCTCACAAAATCAAAACCACAACACATAACACTGACATCATCAGACTATAACATGATTACACTACAGTACAAAAATAAACTCTTGGATCACACTTTGTTTGTTACATTCTTGGTACATTCTTAATTATAGTAAATACAAAGAAAAAAAAAACAATACTGTATTTTATGAGACAAAACACCCTGTGCTATATATATTGTGTCCAGGAGTAGCTTTAGTTTATTGTGTCCAAAAATGGTCTTGTTCCAGTGCAGGTTTGACACCTCCCTTTCCTTCCATAACGTATATTACAAACTTTCTCCAAACTCTCCAGAATCTGTTTTCCCGAACAATGCCTTTCCTTATATTTAACTCCCAGGTCAATTTGTCGTTGAGCGCCAATTGCCACATTTCTTTGTACCAGTCTTCTATTTTAACTTTTAAACCACTTTTCCACTTTTTTGCAATACACTGTCTGGCCACTGATAGCATTATTAACAATAATTCTCTATCCTCCCCTTTCAAATTGATTTTATCTGATATTGTCAAAAGCGCTGGTTCTGGACCCAACTCAAGCTTCTGCTCAAATATATAACTGATCTCTTTTTCTATTCCTCCCCAAAATTCTTTCAGTGTAACACATTCCCTCCACATATGTATATAGGTCCCCGTTGCCTGTTTACACCTCCAGCATATATTACTTGTTTTACTATCCATATGATGCAGCTTGACCGGCGTCAGATACCAGCGCCATACCAGCTTGTAATTGTGTTCTTTGACTCGAACCGACATGTTTTTCATAATCCTCTTTCGCCAGATATCCTGCCATCTGTTTTCTCCAATTGTTAGGCCTAATTCCTGTTCCCACATATTTCTAAGAATTTCCTGTATTTTCCCTGCTTTATTCAATATTTTGTATAATTTACTGATCACCCCTTTGATACCCCTCTTATCCTCTCTAATCTGAACTAGAATTTCTTCGAAATCTGTGAGCTTTCTCTCTAGGCTACTCTCATATATTTTCTTTTCATTCCATTTATCTATCTGGAGAGTTTGAAACCAGGATAATCCTAACTGTGAGTATAAGGTCTTCTTTGCAACAGTGTCCTTACATGTTTTTGCCCAGTCCTTTAGCAATAATATATTTTTGTCTATTAGTAAATTCCTAATCTTATCATCTATGTTTATGGGAAAATCGTTAAAATCTGTTAATTCCAAAGCCGGTGAGGTATCCGGTACCATGTATTTTTTTACCCGATCCCACTCGTCTAGTGTTGTTTTTAGTAGCCTATTTTGAGTACGTCTTCTGTATACTTTCTTTTTTTCGTCACTTAGAAAATACGCCTTATCTAATTGTATTGTCTCTTTCATCTCTAATCTTTCCCAACCCAGTGTTTCTTTCTTTAATATTTTAATAACGTTTCTAATTTGAAAGGCTCTATAATAGTTGTGGATATTCGGTATCCCTAGTTCTCCCTCTTTCTGAGATTGATACTACAGCGACTTAACTATTCTCGGTTTCTTATCCCCATTGCAGAATCTATTTATCATTTTCTGATACTCCTGCAGTTCCTTGGTACTATGTCTAATCGGTAACACGTCATACAAAAAGTTCAATTTTGGTAATAACGTCATCTTTGAAAGTGCAATCCTACCGAACCAAGATAAATTTAAAGCTTTATACTGCCTAATTTTTCTTTCTATTTCTTTCTTCATTTTCCCATAATTTAATTTTTTGAGATCTTCGAATTTCCCTGATATCGTTATTCCTAAATATCTAATTGACTTCTTTATTTGGATTTTATATTTAGTCCTAATTTTATTTTGCTCTTCTACATCCCCATTAACATATAACATTTCTGACTTTTCCCAATTAATTCTCAAGCCCGTAATTTCCTCAAAAGTATTAAGGTGTTGGTATATTTTATCTATCTATTATTGTGAGTGAAAGTGACATACAGACATTGGACATTAGAGGAGGAAGAGAAAGAAACTTTGCATAAAGCTTTGTATAAAGCTTAGTATAAAATGGCGGAGGAGATCGGGATATAAAAGGAACAGCAGGAAAAGAAGCTCAGCAGTTTTTTTTTCATCTTCTGGTCGGAATAGCAACGGAATACATTAAAACAATTTGGATTTTTTTCTTTCTTCTCCTCTTCTCTTACTTTATTTCTATAACACATATTGGAGCATATAATTGAGATTTGGACGCAATAGCTCTTTGTGAGAAACTATTTGAGAGGTTCTTATAGGGAAATTAATTTGTTTCTCCCACCCCCCACCCCCCCACATCTACTTCCCTGTATTATTGTTCCTCTTTCTCATTCCTCCCCCTTTTTTCGGGTCATCACGTTAGTTAAATATGACCTCCATTTCTAGTGTTTGAGTTAACTGTTAAAATTAATCAGTAGTGGAAGTGAGGGGATAAGATTAATTTTGTTATTAGCTGTCAGTTATTATTAGTTATTAGCATAGTCATTATAATAGTTATTATTTGGGATATTGTATATTGTATATTGCTCTCTTCTAAAGCACACCTGTTTCTTGTTTTTTTTTCTTTTCTTTTTCCTTCTCCTTCTCTCAATTTGAATAAGTTAACAAGGTTGTCTCTGAAGCAAATAAGAGTTTTCAGCAATATTCTCCCACCTCCTCACATATTATATATTGCACATTATATACTATATAAAATAAATCTTTACGCAGATCAGGGGTTCCCAACCTGGACCAAGCGCCCTGAACAGCTGAGTAGGCCAGACTGGTGGTTTCCCCCAGTGTAAACGGTGCCATAAAATGCATCCGTGGCTGTCATAAATACGTTTATGACAACCACAGGCACATTTACGTCTGTCGTAAATGCATCCACTTCCGGTGGGGCGGCGGTGAGGGCCACATGAAATGGTGCTGCACGCTGGGTCCGGCCCGTAGGCCACAGTTTGGGAACTCCTGGAGTAGACCATAAAGCCACTGACTCCCTAAAGGGGCCATCGGCTATGGACAGATAAGCCCCTTTAGGTGGGGTGATGGTCCCCCTCAGTGGAGGAAATGTCACTGGAAACCATCATAGTGGGCCCAAATGAGAGAAGGAGGAACTCTGATTCCCAATGGTCATGGAGGCAGAACTGGACATGGCAGATGGACTGGCTGTGAAGGCACGCCTTGATAATATCCCCAAGGCTGCAGCTGTCCATTGCAGTCCCGGAGCTAAATTCTGTATGTCTCATTTCATATGTGCCACAGGAGATGGCTCTGTGATCATAGTGTGTGGGTCACTTTGTGGCAAGCTGGGATCCACCTTAAACAAATTCACGCCAATGACATTTTTCCTGCTTCAGGGAAAAATGCATTCTCAGATACAAGTTGCAGTTTAAAACATTTATAGCTTGTTCTATATAGTCTGCTTGTTTCTGGAGGTGCAACAATTTTACATTTAGCGAAAGAAATGTTTAAAATTTAAAAAAGCAATGGAAACCAAAACCAAAAAGGCAATAAACTTAAAACCAGTATGACAGTTTCTATAATATACTGGTTTATTATGGTATATATGGTAATTCATAAAAGACACACAGTAAATATATATTTGAAGTTGTAGCCGTTTTTACAATTAACAAGCTATAATGTTACTTTTCTGTTAGGATAGCTAATCATTGTATTCCTGTGTACCTGATGTGTATAAATTGATGCCATGGATGCCATGAGGCCTCTCTCTTATGTTTGATGAAGTGGATTTGGTCCATGAAAGTTCATATTTTAATACAGGAGTTAGTCTTTAAGGTGCCACAACATTAGGTTTTTTTTTGCTGTTTTGTTTTGTTTACTCTGATAGTTAAGATAGTGGTTCTTTTAAAATTTAGGTCTATCATAAATTCTGCCATTTTTTAACTAAAGGAAGGGAAGATACATTTTCAACATTCAATAAACAAGCACATACACACCTCACAGATGTGTGAAACTAAAACAGCAGCAAAAATAAGAATACTATATTACATTATGCCCTTTGAAAGCACAAAAAGGCATGTAACACATACCTCTAGTATTTCTTCATACTTTTTTATTGTTCTTTGTAGATCATCATCTTTTTCTAGAATTTTTTTATGCATCTGAGTTATCTCTGCATGGTGACTTTCTATCAGTTCAGATTCAACCTCCTGGGCTTTGCCTGTTTAAATATAGTCAGCTATGTCAATATACCATATGACTAGGTCATTTGATATGTTCATTAAAATAGTAGGAAGGCATTTTACACAAATTCAATAAGCTAGAAGAACTTGAAGAGAAAAAACATAAAAAACAAGAGTCCACTAACATCTAGTGAGATTTCAGGATTCACTTGAGAAAGCCTTGATGTTGGGAAAGGTTGAGGGGAAAAGAAGAAGGGGCCGGCCAAAAATGAGATGGCTAGAAGGTATTGTAGAGATAATGGGCACAGAACTGAGCGAGTTGAGCAAGTGGAGGACAGAAGTTGCAGAAGTGCCTGGCGGACAGTGGTCCATAGGGTTGCAAAGGGTCAGAATCAACTGTGCAACTGAACAACAGAAAAGGTCTCCCTTGCTTGAAAGCCAGTCATTTCCAACTCTAAGGGCTGGTGCTCATCTCTGTTTACAGCTAAAGAGCCAGTGCTGTCCATGGCCATGCGGCAAGCATGACTAGATGCCAAACCACATGGAACTACTGTTATCTTTCATAACAATCTGGGATGAAAAGGGCCAAGTTTGCTAGCTTCTAAAGTGCTCATTAGCATGTCCCTAAGGAAAACATACACGAAATCTGACCTTCAAATCTAAAGCTACTCTTTCTCTAATTTTCTTCTGGCCATAAAAAAAATCTCATGTTTGGGTTTACAGGATGTCATGGGAAGACTCTATTTGCCTAACGTGCCCAAAATGGAGGAACCCTGGTTTACTTAGGGCTCCAAAAACCATTTCTTCTCTCTGGGTCTAACATACTAGTTGTTTTTCCAGCTCAGTAAATTTCCATTCTTTATCTCTTAGCTCAAGTAGAAACTTGTTATGGCTAACCAGAGCTGTGGTTCTAGCAGGTGCATAAACAATATTTGTTATGGGAAAGTTCTCCTAGAAGAGCAAGGAAGAACTCTGATTGGTTGTGTGTAAGTCACACTGGTCAGCGAACTCCATTTTGGAGAGAGGGAAGTTAGTTCTGTTTTGGATGGCAAAGGAGTAACATGCTTGGGGATATTGTTTTTTTGTTCAAAATGATTACCTAGGCCTATGTTTTGCTTCTGGACTGATTCTTATGCTACTGAACTTTATTTATGCTTTTAATGGACTATGATAATGGAACAATAAACCACGTTTTTCTTCAACAACGTCTCTTTTGTGGGTAAGAGGTAACACTGCACACACACACCCCGAATTCGCTACCAATTATCTCCCTAAGTATTCTTATTTTCTCCCTTGGTCATTCATGGTTTTGAATGGGACCAGGAGGAGGTGCAGCTAAGGGTTTTTAACTGGAAACACAGCCCAGCTCTTCTGCCGGGAAGCTCTAGGGAAGTTCTTAAGGGGCTTTTGAAAGATAGAGTCCCCCAAGAAGAACGCAGGGAGACCCTGAGTAGGGCAGGATGGCTGGTTTAAGCTGACACAGAAGACAGTTAAGATAGTTGTTATTTTAAAATATATTGTTTAAACTCACTGATAGTTTCTTTTACAGCCATTTCTAATTCCCGGTCCTTTTGTGCAAACTGAGTATTAAACTCTCTCATCAACTGTTTTAATGTGGAGTTATGCTTCAATTCAATATCCTCCTGCTCACATCTGTAGAGATATAAAACAAACCAAGGTTTTTACGGTAGATAGAAAAAAAAGAAAATGCCAAAAATATTTATTTCCTACTGAAAGATTTGATGCAATGAGCAAAATATTTTAAAAAGATGGTGTTTAAAAAGATGGCTATGTTCAGACTTCAAGATGAACCCGGGCCCTGCATCAAACATGGCTTATCAAGAATAAATGGTATGCCAATGTTTGCTGCCTGATGACTCTATAGAGAAACCCTATACAGTGGAACCCCGTATAACTAATACTTTGTATAACGAAAAATTCATCTAATGAAGCTTTTTTGTGCTAACTGTGATACCCTGCATAACAAATTTTTCATTATACAAAGTTTTTGTTAAGCGAGGTATACCTGATAGCTTGCTGATGAGAACCAAACAGCTGATTTAGACTGCTATGTCATAGTGATGTCATAGCTTAAACTCCAGCTACAAGGAGGGACATGTATCTAGCATTTGTAAACATACTAGCTAATCCACTACAACAGTGATGGTGAACCTTTTAGAGAGCGACTGGCCAAACTCAACAGGCTGCCATTCATGCAGCAGAGGGGAGGGGCAAACTTTGCTGGGGGGAGGGAGGAAGCACTCCCATTGGGCTGCTGGGCAGAGGGGAGGGGTAAACTCTGTGCTAGAAGAGGAAGGATGCGCTCCCATTGGGCTGCCGGGCAGAGGGGCTGGGCAAACTCTGTGCTGGAGCGATAGTGCGTGTGCCCAAAGAGAGAGCTCTGATTGCCCCCTCTGGCACACATGCAATAAGTTTACCACCACTACACTACAAGATGAAATTCCAAAATATAGCCACAGTATCACTAGTATTTGTTCCAAATGACTAGTCATTGATGAAGACAAACTTTGTTAAAGGATAAAAAACAATGCAAGAATCAAAACATTGTTACCAGATAAACATTAACCAAACCAGACTAATAGATATACTGTAACTTTCCTGTGCATTGGATATAGTCAACTTCATTATTTTACACAATTTCAGTAGCTATGTTAGTGGACTAATGTCAATATTTAAGGAAAGCAACGAACAACTTACTTTACTTTTTGTTCCATTTCTTCCAAAGATTCCTTTTTCATTATCTCTAATTCCTGTTGATGCTCCTTCCTCAAAGTCCGCAAATCTTTCTGCAGCTTACTTAGATCTCTTTGGAGTTTCTGTTTTCCCCGTTCACTTTCTTCCAGCTTAGCCTGCATATCATTTTGCTGAGTCTGTAAATCCTCAAGTTGTTTCTGAAGCTCAGAGACTAACGTAGTCTTTTCTCTTATGCCTTCTTCCAACGTTTTTATAAGCCCACTTCTTTCATCTAGTTGCTGTTGGAGTCCTTGCAATTTCTCATCATATTTTGAAATAATCTCTCCTATTTCAGCTCCATGTATTTCTCTTTCTTTTATCAAATCCTCGTCAACATTTTTTATTTTCTGTTGCAAAGTTTCCTCTTCTTTCTCATTTTCTCGTAATTTTTCTTTCAATTCATTAATCACCTTTTCCATATTTTGCTGTTCTTGTTCTTTGCTTTTCAATTCTCCTCTGATGTTTGCTATGTCGTTATCATACTTTGTGTGTTCTTCAAGGAATGAAGCATGTTTCTTTATTTGCTCCTGCAGTTCGTGCTGAAGCTTTTCAATTGTGACCTTATCTTCTTGTTTACTCTTAAGGAATTCTTCTTGCTGATTCTGCACCTCAAGTTCTGAAATATCCCTTGCTTTTTTTTCCTCATCATACTTCTTTAGCAGTGTCTCCTTTTCCAATAAATCCTTTTGTAAAATACTAATTTTTAATTCATAAACCTGCTCCATGTTCTCCAGTGCTTGGCATTTGTCCTGCTCTATGGAATTGCTTATAGTTTCCACTTTCTGTTTCTCTTTTTTTAAATCCGAATCTATTAATTTAATTGTTTCTTCTAAACACATAATCTTGTTTTCTTTTTCTTGCAATTTTTGCTCTAGCTGCTTTCCCATGTCTTCTTTATACTGCTGTTCTCTTTCTTCCATCTGAGTGGTCAGCTGCTTTCTAACAGAAGAAATTTTTTGTTCAGCCTTTTTTTTAAGATCTGCTATTTTTGTAGTGGTTTCTGAAACAAGTTTTGCTTCTAATGCCTTTAATTCTTCCTCTTTGCTTTTCATAAGAGTAACTTTTGTTTCTTCAGATTCTTCTAATTTTCCCTTGAAGTCAACTTCCACAGTTTGCATTTTCTTTTCAATAATCAGTAATTTTTGTTCCATCTCCTTAAGCCTATTATCCTTTCCCATAACTTCTATCTGAGTCTCTTTAAGTTTTTCTGCCAATTCTTTTTTCTCATTGTCCAATTCATTGTACCTTCTGAGTTCATCCATCAAAGAATCATTTTCTGCTGTTTTCCGAGCAATGAGTTCTTCCAGTTCAGCGATTTTTGCTGCATTGATTTTTACCTCAGCCACCAGATCAGATTCTTGTTTTTCTCTTTTGGTTTGTTTTTGTTCTAGTAAGCCTTTCAAATGTTCCAAATGCTTGCTCTGTTTATCACATTCTTCCTTCATTCTATTCAATTCCTCTTCTTTTTCACAAGCTTGCTTATGATTCAATTCAACTTTATTTTGTAATTCCTTAATAGTGTTATGGTTCTGTGTAAATCTTATCTGAGCTTTCTTCTTCCATTCTGACATTTTATTCATCCAGTGATCTACCTGTTCAAGAGCAGCCGCTTTTTCTTGGCTCAGTGTTTCGACTCTGGAAGACAATTCCTGTACCTCGTTCATCAACTGCACTTGATTCTGTTTGTGCTGGTTGCTTAATAGCATTGTTGTAGCCTCTTTTTCCGATAGGCTGTTTTCAAGCCTGACATTTAACTCACCAACAAGTTTGTTAAGATCTGTGATCTCCAATTTCTTCCCATTCAATTCTTCCTGCAAAGAAGTGTTTATGTTAATATGATCAGATAATTGTTTCTTCAGCTCTGTAATGGACGTTTCTTTCTCTATTGCCATGTGCTGCTGGTGTTGTCCTTCTTTTTGTAGCTGTTCTTTTTCTGTTACAAGCTTTTCCATATCCATTTTCATAGACATCAACAGCTTTCCCTTTTCCTCAAAAAGTTGCTGTGACTCTTGTAAAGATCTAGTTAAAGTGTTATGACTCTCTTTTATTTCTTTAAGTTGAGCTTCCAGGTCCTGAATCTGATAGACTTTAATTAATATTGCTTTTTTAATTTTCATTGTCCAGTGCTGACAGTGCACCATCCTAGTGATTACCAGTGACATTTTTTCACTACATTTTTCTATTAGTTCACTAGTCTTCGTTTGCAATAAAGCTTCTGCTTTCTGCTGATAGTCCTTCAACTGTATTGCTATATCTTTTGCAAGTTTCTCAAATTCATCTTCTTTCTGCTGAAGCTCTATATTTTTGTCCTCAAGCTTTTGCTTATAATCTTCACACTCTTTAGAATGTGAACATTTCAAAACCTGGAGTTGCTCATCAGATGCTCTCAATTTTCCTAACAGTTCACTAACTTTATTCTTCTCTTCCATCTGTATGTTACTAAGCTGTTCCTGAACTGCGGTCTGCTCCTTTCGAGAAAAACTAACATCTGCTTCCAATTTTTTAAGCTGTGTTTTCAAATCAGTTTCTTTTTGTGTCAAAAGTGTCACCTGAGTTAATGCCTGCTGTAGCTGCTCTTTCAGCTCATTCATAGTTTTGTCCTTCTTAGAATGTTCATCCTTTAATTGGATAATCTCTGCATTAGTGTCTTCTCTTTCAGCTGTGAAAACAGCTAGTTTCTGCTTGAGGTCTCCTATTTCCTGTTCTTTTTCTTGCAACTCTATTTCATGCTTTTCTTTAAGTTCTTCAGCCTGCTGATTCAGCTTCTTTTGCCAAGTTTGTACAATTTCTTCTATTTCTTGTTTCGGAGTTGCAGCCAAGCTTTCCAGTTGCACTTTCTGATTTATCTCCAGTTCTGACACAGCATCACTGATTTCAACTGAACTAGCATGAGCCATTTCCCCCATTTGTGAATTGAACTGTTTCTCTTTCTCGCTAAGCTCCAACTGTTTGTTTTCAATCTCTTTCTTTAATTTTGCCTCCTGTTCAGAAAACTTTTTCTTCAACATTTCTTCTACCTCCCTTGCTGTTTCTTTTCCTGATTCTATCTCTTGGTTTTTCAATCTAATTTCACATTCTTCTTTGAAAGCACAAATTTCTGTCTCTTTGGTTAACAACTGCTGTTCAAGCTCAGATATCCGCTGATTCAAGAGCCCCTTTGTTTCTTCCAACTCACTTTCTTTATCAATAAAATGCCGCTTTGCCAGACTGACCTCTTCTCTAACAGTGTTTAATTGTGACTCATACTGTTCTGTAAGAGAGGCTACTTTCTGCATATTTTCTTTCTTCTGCTCTTCCAACTCACATTTTAAATCATGTACCTGTGATACGTGAGACTCTAATTCAGCTCTGACTTTACTGAGTTGGGTTTCAGTTTCCACAATCTGTTCATTAAGGAGTAATTTTTCAGCATTTGTACTTTCCAGCTTCTGCTGTATATCAGTTAAGTCCTGCCCATAAGTGTTTGCCTGTTCTTTGGCATTGTTCTCCCCAAGCTGAGAAATGACACTCAGTTCTGTGGACATTTTTTTACATTCACTTTCAGCATTTATTAAAGATTCCTTTACTGTTTCCAACTGCTTTTCCAACTCCTCTTGGAATTTCTCTTTCTCTTCCAAGAGTAGTTTGAGCTGACTTATTTCATCTTCAGATGCTTTTTTTACTGTTTCCTGATTTCTAAAGATTGTTTCAATTTGTTCTTTGTGATGATTCATTTGTTCTTCCAACTTTGCCTCCAACTCTTTTTTTTCTTTTTGTGTATCATCTCTTAATATCAACAGGCACTGTTCAAGCTCTTGACGAACTTTTAATGAATCTGATAACTCAGATGAGAGTGCTTCTAGTTCTGTTTGTTTCACATCAAGCTTTTCTAATGTTTTTTCATTCATCTCTTCTATATGAGCATGAAATACATTCTCTTTCTCTTTCACTATTTCAGCAACTTCTTCTTCGTGAAGTTTTTTCAGGTTGTCTATTTCTGGCTGCTGCTGTTGCATTAATGTGTTGAGTTTTTCTGTCCAAATTTGTTGTTCTTGCTGCTTCATGATATCAAGCTCTTCTTTATGTTTTTCAACTATGGCATTTATTTCTTTACTGTGCTTATTTTTTTCTGACTCCAACTGAGCAATCAGATCCTCCAGCTGACTGTTGTCATTTTGAGAACATCTAGCAAGGGAACTTTCCAATTCAAGTATTCTCTGTTTTAAAAAAATAAATGGCATAAACATTATTTGTTTGAATATATTTTTGGAATTGTGAATTCATTTTTAATTCTACTTGAAGATACATAATTTCATGAAATTACTTATAACATCTATAATCAAAAATATTAAGACAGAACAGATCCAAAACTAAGCAATTTCAAATGCCACCGATTTTAATGGGAGAATTAAACATATGGTTAAACTACACTCACTATTATTAATTAATCTGGAAGAGATACTGTGATAGAACTGTGCTCTTAAATGTGCAGAGAATGAGTTGAGAATAGTAATTTTCATAACCATAACTCTGGGTTTGTTAAAATAGAATAAAGAGTACTTTCAATAGCAGATTAATGAGAAGTCTGAAATATTCCAAACAGTGACACAATTTCTGAGTCTTTCACTGTGACAGAAAACAGAATCATGAGATCTCAGAATCTTCTACATGTCAAATGAAATCACCTATAATTGTCCACATATTTGCTGTCCTATTGTTGATGTATGCAAACACTACCCTTCCATGTATTAGGGAGAAAGCCAGTAATTCTAATAGAATGATCTCTGAATTCTACTTTGTTTATACCGTATGTAAAATAATTTCTCCTGTGAGCACATGCCCTATGCCAGTGATGGCAAACCTCTTAGAGACTGAGTGTCCAAACTGCAACCCAAAACCCACTTATTTATCACAAAGTGCCAACACAGCAACAGGAGAGGAAGGAAATGGTTACATTGGACTGCTGGGCAGAGGAGTTGGGTGAACTCTGAGCTGGGGTGAGGGAAGAAGTGCTCCCATTGGGCTATTGGGCAGAGGGTGGGGAAAACTCTGTGCTGGGGGGAGGGAGTAAGCTCTCTCATTGGGCTGCTGGGCAGAGGGGCGGGACAAACTCTGTGCTGGGGTGACTGCACAAGTGCCCACAGAGAGGACTCCGAGTGCCACCTCTGGCACGCATGCCATGGGTTCGCCATCACTGCCCTATGCTCAGTGAGAGTACAAAGTTGCTCCCCAACCACTCAGGCTAACATTAAAAAAAATGTAGCCTATGCTTTTCCAGGACGCGCCTGTCCTGCAACAATTCACATAGTACAGTCAAACCTCACATAAAGAGTGCCTCGCATAAAGAGCGCTTCGCTTAAAGAGCAGAATTTTCTCTGAATGTTCGCTTCGCTTAACAAATAAAACCAACCAAAAACTCACTTAACAAGTAAATCGGGTTCGCAATCCCCCCCACAACTCGTCATTTACAATGGTGTTTCGCTTAAAGAGCAATCCTGTGGAACGCATTATGCTCTTTAAGTGAGGTACCACTGTAGTCATATTTGCAGGGCTTCCCTGACCATGTATTAAACCTGGAGTTGAATGTTCATTCTGCAGCTATTTCTTTTTGAAAGTTTATTTCTTAGATACAAGTGGAAAAAGAACAAGCAGTTTCCACATCTTTTACTCACAGTTTTGAAACTCTCTACTTCTTGTCGCATAGTTTCAAGTTTTTTGTCACATTCCAACTGAACTGCACTTTTCTGCAATTCCATTTCTTCTAAGGCTAATGATTCCTGTTGTTCTTTTTCTTGTATGATCTGCAGATGTTCACTCCGGCACTTTTCCTGTGAAAAGAATTATTGCTTTTTAAAAAATGGTTGGATCCCATAGATTTAAAGAGCAGGATCCTCCAGCGACCAGCATGGAGATCTACGGCCCATAGTGTATTCCTAAGGGATCTACATTTGGTGATGAGACCAGATTTTTTTGATGGTTAGACCAAAAACTGACTGCAAAGAATCCCAATAGAATATTTCACAATTGAAGTGATGGCGATTAAAATGGTAAACACAGTTCAATTTAAGCTAGTGATATCAGATATAGCCTGATGGGATCTGAGGTACTTTGACTTTGTGCACAGTGATATGAAAGAGACCAATTCAATTTGAGCTTTAAAATAACCCTGAAAACAACACTAACAGCATCATACTGCTGTATAGACATCTGTGTTGTGATCTCCATTAAGTTGTTAATTAAGCTCTAGTCACTAAACCTAAAAAGGGGCATTATAGGCTGGGGAAAAATTGAACTAAAACTACAGCAAAAGTATCAAGGTACTAAAGTAACTCTCACATGAGTTTTTTAAAGAATCCAACCAAGTGAATGGTAGCGGTACAGACGTATATGTGAAAGAGAGAAAACAGTTCTCTCTTTTAAGCCTCATATATTATAACCTTTGCTCATCTATCACATGATGTGAAATTCAAGACAGGTTAAAAATATACCTCTTCAAATAACACATGGTTGGATTTGGGAATTCCTTACTATACAAAACAGTAATCACCACTGACATAGTTGATATTAAAAGAGAATTAAACAAATTCCTTGAGAATGAATTTGTTGGTATCTATCAATTTTGTGATGAAACTGACATCTATGAATATCTGCCAGTTACAGTAACTGTATACAGTATTACCACCATAAATATCTTCTTGGAGGTGGAAAGAATTTCTTCTCCAATGAGACACAATGGATCTTTTTATCCTTTTGATTTGCAAGGCAAATATAGTTTTATTGTCATCCGCTTTTTTATGTATGATGTCTGAGTTTTTAAAATAAAGACCTAAATCCAACTTAATATTAGTGGTATAAAGATTCCTGCTATCATAGCTGCTCTGGATTACAACCCCTTCTGCAGCCAGTTTGCAATAAAAACTGTACTGGATATCATCCATTTTGTTGTTGTTCAGTTGCACAGTCGATGTCTAAAACTGTGCAACTGCTGGGTCAACAGTCTTTCATAATGATACTCCTTTAGTGCAAAGCATTTTGTTACTTCTTCTGTTTTACATTTCTATTTAGTTTTTGCAACCTGCCCTGAAACTTTTACTAAGAGCAGTTTTATATGTATGTGAGCATATTATAAATAATTAGCATAACACAGCACTTTATCTGCAATTTGCAGATTCTCCTGTAAGGATGTAAATCACAATTGTATACAGATGCATATCAATTCTTCTCTTCATGTACAGAAACATGGAAGTGCAGATGTATATACACATGAAATACATCTACTCGAATTCTTAAACATACTTACAAGAGCTGTTTTCATTTGTTCTTGCAATGCCTGATCTTGAGCTAGCAATTTATCATTAAACATCTCTTCTTTTCTAAGTAGATCACTTTTATGCAAGTTCTCCAACTCAGTAACTCGTTCTTCTGAAGATTTCTGAAAATTAAAAGCCACAAATAGTAGACTAACCAAGAGTATGACTGCCTCATTGTTAAAATAGAACTTCAAGTAGAAAAAGGAAATATTACTAAACATAGTAGAAGAGATCCAGACTTAATTACTTAAATAAAAGGTTAATTACTTATTTGAAATGCATTTATATAAAAATGGTTTCAGTGCTTCATTAACTGTACAAAATACGGTTCCAACTTACTGTTTTCCTTCAAGAACGATTACATGGTGCATTAAAAGAGATGCTCAAGGAGAGTTCTAGTTAAAGAATTGAAGGCTGCGGTCTTATACATAGTTACTTGGAAATTATTCCTGCTGACCTCAGCAGAGCTTATTTACAAGTTGACACATATAAAATACACCATGAATGGTTAAAGTCTTCCCAAGAAATTCTTAATAGGATCTTACAGTACAATTCTGTATTTCAGAAATGAGTTCAATTTAATTCAGAGGGATTTACTCCAAAGTACGTTTAATTATGTCACTGTATTAAACAAACTCTGCTCTGTGTTGGCATTCGTTCCTGGACATACTTTTCTTCATGACAGGTTGAATTCCTCACAATAGTGTTTAATTCTGTGTACTTGGAATCTTCATTTACATAGATTCACATAATTCCTATTCAAACTAAGAGTCCTATGTAATTATCTGAGATGTTGGTCAAGTAATATAAAAGCTGAATTCTAATCAAATTAACATACTTCTCCCCATCATGCTAGCACTTGAACACACAGACATACAGATCAAATTTGAGTTTTGCTTGCATTAACATGATATACTGTAACATCATACTAAATTGATATTATTCAACATTTACCTTCATAATATTAACCACTTCTTGTTTCACCCTTGTTAACTCCTGTTGAAGGCTTACACGCTCTTCCTCACAGGCTTTTTCTACAGCTTTTATCTTTTCATCCATTTCTGCTTGTAACTTCTTACGTGCTTCTTCAGTCCTCTGTGCTGTACTGAGAGCCTTCTCAAGTTCTTCAAATGCTGTACAAAAGGAAAACAAACAGAAAATGTAATATATATGAAACAAATGCAGCTAAAGCCCAAGGCAAAAATAAAATCTCAGATATGTAGGTCACATCCTCACTAAAATAACCATCTAAAAGCAAACCAAGACATCAACTTTAATACACTACCATTTATTCTTGTGTAAAAAATACATCCCAGAAATGAAGAAAATAGGTTGTACTTCCTGTTTAGGGTAAAAATTCAAAATCTCGACTCTACCACCTAAACTGAATGCTGTATTAGAAAGAACACTGACCAGCAATTCAATCCAACCTAATGCTTGGTTAGTCATTTTCAAATGAAGAATGTCTAGAATGTCAGAATTCTTATATAGGAGCAGCTTTATTCCATAAAAATGCTGAACAGAAGTAAACATTGCTATCAAATGACTTTTTTATGTTTTTATTTTATTAAAATTCTCAATTAATATCTGTAATTTATGTTTTTAGAAAAAATGTCAAAATAACAGCTGTTTAGATGGATATATAGCCTGGCCAGTAGAAAATTACTGCACCAACCTAAGGACAGACAACTATGACTTTGATATGCTAGCTTTAGTTTTCTTTTTAATTTTATGTTATTTTAATGAATGTTTTAATCATAGTTGTTAGCCAACTTAAGCTTCTCATTCAGAGACACGTGAAATATAAATTCTGTTAACGAATTACAAATTGAAATGATCAATGTGAGAAGGATCTTCAAATTGCTTTAGATCACAAACTGAACAAGCAAACAATATGATATAGCTGCAAAAAAGACAAACAATGTTTTAGGCCACTAACAATAGTGTAATCCAGTGGTTCCCAACAGGGGGTACACAGCCCACAGGGGGACTTCAACTCCCAGAAGCCTCAGTCAGTACATTGGCTGATCAGTGCTTTGGGGAAATGACTTAGGCTTCTGGGAATTGAAGTCCAAAAACCAGCATTTGGGAAACACTGGTGTAATCTACAAATCACATGATGTTTCTGGACACCATAGTTTAAGAAGGATGCACACAAACTAGAGCAAGTATAGAGGAGGGCAACAAGGACAATCAGGAGACTAGAAATCAAGTCCTATGACAGCCATGGTGAACCTTGGCGCTCTAGGTTTTCTTGGACTTCAAATTCCCCGAAGCCCAAGTCTCTGTGAATCCACACGAATGGGTTTACTGTGCATATGTGTATGCGCAATAAACCCATTCATGTGAATTTACAGAGACTTGGGCTTCTGGAAACTGAAGTCCAAGAAAACCTGGAGCGCCAAGGTTCATCATCACGGCCATATGAGGTAAGACTGAAAGACTGTGCATGTTTACCTTGAGAAATGAAGAGTGAGAGAGGGTAGCACTCTTCATATACTTGAAAAGGTGTCATACAGAGGGGGAGGATCTGTTCTCAATCATCCCAGTGTGCAGAACTTATAATAATGGGCTCAAGTTAATGATATTGTGTTTCCATTGAATATCAAGTAAAGCTTCCTAACTGTTAGAGCAGTACAACAATGGAACCAATTATCTCTGCAGGTAGTGGAATGCTCCAAGATTGGAGACATTCAAGAGAAAGTTGAAATTTTTGAAGTGGTACTTCTGTTAATCTGTGCAAGCATATCAGAGAGTAAACAAAACAAAACAACAAAAAAGTTAGACAACCATCTGTCATACCTGCTTTGATTTTGGATTCTTGCACTGAGTAGGAGATTGGACTCAATGCCCTTCTAAACCCTTTCCAACTGTATTATTCTATAATTCCAAGACTCTTAATCTTGATACAATATATTGACATTAAAATTAAAAACTATCATTGTTGGGGTTTTAAAAATTAGGTATCAAATCTATCTTGTCATTTTGGGAAGAATAAAATACATTTGCAGTGACTTTCCTGATTCACTTCTATAGGGGGGAAATGCTCCCTTTGAAGATAAGAACATTCATTCACTACAGAAACTATTTAAACAGCAAGTCTAACACGTTAACATTAAATACTCCCACATGGGGGTCTTCTGTGTAAGTAATTCAAATAGAAAAATGATTCAGTAGATGAAGGATGGGCAATTTTGATGAATATGGAATGCGGGGTTTGTTCATCAAACCCCAAAATGGCTATTTATGGACTTTTAAATAATGAAATCAGGAAGTGCTGAATGAGCATGTATTGTTGGAGGGAGGAGCTTAAGAGATACCTAGAAGCAGAAATAGGGTTTTTTGACCTATACAGTTTTCCCCGTTATTTTAAAATGTAGCTCTTTCAGAAAGCTACAAAAATGTCTGTTGTGGGCCTCATGTGGCCTATGAGCTGCATCTTGCCCGTAACTGCAGGACAATCTCCTTTTAAAGCACCTACTAAAATAAATGGAAAATGAAACGTGATCCTGAGTATGTGCCTTTCAGTGGAGTCTTAGGCTTGTTCACTTAAAAGTCAGCTGTGCAGAAAATACCATGCATGTATTCCATTTATCTCACCAACAATTAGTGTAAACACTATTTTGGGCTGCTTCTTGGCAATAAATTAGTAGAAAGTAGTCCTGCAGAGAAAGCATACTTTCAGAATACTGTACATTCAAAACCCTGCAGTGTGTTTAAAGTACAGCTCTGCCAACATCAAAACTAAATCAGTACCTCTCCCCTTTCAACTGTACCATAATGATACACTCAGCCATTATTATGACAGAATATTTCCTTTTCTTCGGCAGTGTGACGTTCTTAAAATGTTTTTAAAATGCTGTTACGAGTGCTAAATTTTATCCGAGAGAAAGACAATCTAACATGAGAATGCTATATGGTGGCAGCCCTGTGAAATGTTAATTTTTGTTCTGACATCCTGGATTAAATAAAAAGTACAAGGAAAATCAATGGGAACCTATGTACATATGTGGTGGAGTTGTAATGTGTTAAAAGATTTTTGGGGGGAAATAGAAAAGGAAATCTCAAGTATTTTAGAGATGCGATTAGAGCTGGGGTCTGCCATGGTCTTACTGGCTGATGTTGACAAGTTTAACATGGATAATGATATAAAAGAATTGATGTCTGTAATGTTAACATCAGCCAGACACTGTATAGCAAAAAATTGGAAAAATGATGTGATTTTAAAAATGGAGGATTGGTACTATAAGGAAATGTGGAATTTGGCACTAAATGATAAATTAACATGGGAGTTGAATGTCAGAAAAGGCATAGTCCATGAAAATAGATTTTGGAAAATTTGGCAGCAATTTGTAGAACATTCAATTGTCAGAAATAAAGATATTATTCCTGTATCCGATCAAAAGAGTTTTTGGAAGGTATGAAAATTTATGTGACTTGTTATAACCTCCTGGACATTGTATATAGCACAGTGGTGATTTGTAATAGAATGAGGATATTAAAATTTGTAGAAATACAAAGATAATATAGAAATGCTATGTGTTGAACTTTAATGTGAAAAATATTTGCAATAAGTGTTACTTTATTTTTATTCTTTATTTCCCCCCCCCCCCCTTGGATATGTTGTATTTGTTGTAATGTACGTTTTTCTTTGGATTGTGTTTTGTTTGAAAATTTAATAAAAATGATATTAAAAAAAAGTACAAGGAAAAAAGCTCATCCTACTATAGACTGGACTTCATGAGACACAAGACAAATAGCCAAAGGGTTAAATTTAGAATCCCACAGTTCTTTTCCTTAAACAAAAAAAAAGCATTTTGGGGAAAAAGAATAAATAGAAATAGAATACAGACTTAGAAATATCAAACACCTTTTCAGCATATATTATGATTGACTATGCAAATGCAGTAACCAAATGGCATGCAGTTGCGTTACAATATTTACAAGCTCACAACACCAGGAGGAAAGCTAAGCAAGCAAAAGGATAAATGGTTGAAGAGCATGAAAAAGATGAACAAGCACTTCACAGAAACACATTCTGGTTTCAAAAAGTAAAATTGTATGCATCTCAGGCAATCTAACATTTAAGCAAAACACAACACTTCTATCCATGATAGCTGACTAAATTGGCAGCAGGAAATTCATTCCTAAATGAATGTCCTAAAATCAATTTTGAAAACCAGGTGTGCTTTTTACCCTTCATTCCCCATACTAGCATAAGTGTTTCCAAACTTCAGAAACTTTAAAATAGCCTACGGTTACCAGATCAGAGCGGAACAAGGAACTACTCTGCAGATTCCAATGCAATGACAAGTACAGAACTATTGTAGTGGGGCTATCCAGAAAGAAAACACTTATGCTGGCTTGATGATACTCTGATTTTCATAATTCAGGGATGCTTCCTGTGGTAATGAACTGAGGCAAATGTCTTCCTAAAGTAAAATATTTTCCAGCAGCATAATAAGCAGGAAATCTTTGCTCTGTGGTGCACTAATTCAGACAGCAGGCAGGGACTCACACTATTCCTCCAGAATACAGGACACTGATTGTAAACAACACTAGATCAAGCCCACAGAAGGTATCATTACTTTTTTTTAAAGAATCCCTCAACTGCCCATAAGTTCCAGAGTGTAAAACTTTCTAGAGTTTAAAAAAAACACAAACACATTAGACTGGGGGGGGGGGCACTCACACCACACGTGTAGGCAGACCTAATGTATCCCTTTCATTCACTGAGTGGAAGGGGGCAGGATGTGTGAGTTCCAGCAGACAATGCCTCAAAAATGTTGGCCGTGACCAGGGGGCAGTTTGGGAGACATCCTTGTGAGTGATGCCATTTAGGCACAGACACAGACTCGACCATTGCCCGTGTCAAGTGGGCTGCTAATGAGGGTTAACTAGTTCGTTAACTAGTTGTTCGACAAGATCAAAGGTTTCAACTAGCAATTTTTAACGTCTTTTGAATAGACCTGTTGGCCCAAATGTTGGGCCTGGTAGGACACGAAGAATCAATTAGACCTGAAGTGGTGTCTAATCCATGACATATAAAAAAGAAGTGCTCTGACCATTCTGCTGGGGGAGGGAGGAAGCACTCCCATTGGGCTGCTGGGCAGAGGGGTGGGATGAATTCTGCTGGGGTAAGGAAGGAGTGCTCCCATTGGACTGCTGGGCAGAGGGGCAGAGCAAACTGTGCTGGGACGACGTGTGTGCCAACAGAGAAGGCTCTGAGTGCCCTCTCTGGCACGCATGCCATAGGTTAGCCACCACTGCCCTAGTTGGAAGGCTTACAAGACTGTTGAAGAATGTTGGCAAACAGCAGGAAATCTTCCATGCTGTGATATCCAGTGATTAGAGATCTGGGTGTTGTATTGTGCTGCTGTCCTTAATGGGAAGTTCCAGGAGCAGGAAAAGATGGATCTGCTTGGTCAAGAGCTGAAGCAGAGTTTTGAAGAACAGCTGCTTCAACACCAAGAGGCGACTATGGCTTGTGAACTGTCTTACATAAATTTCACCACAACTATGTTCAGGAGTGGAAGAGATGGAAAGGTGTAAAGTAGATACACTAAAACAGTCATAAAAAGTAGGAAATGGAAAGATGAAGGGGAGTTCTAGACTCACAAGATGATAAGGAGAGACACAGAGGAACAATGAGGGGAAATGAAGAGAATTAAGAAAGTAAGTCAAAGAAAAAGGTAAGGGATCTCTCAGAGCTCAGGAAAGAGATATTTCCTTCACAGCAGTAAAAGGAAAATGAGGGATACCATTGTGTCTGCATACATGCACAGTGATGGTGAGGGGGGCCTGGTGGCCTAATGCCTGTTTTACAGCTCTGGAAAGTTCTGAGATAGCCTCCACACACACATGGGAAGACCTTCAGTGTAATTTCACAGTGAACACAAAGAACTCATGCTTACCACTTTATCTCCTACTTTTGAAAAAATAGGCTTCTTGTATCTAAGATCACGTGATCAGGAATAGAGCACAGTGGGCTTTCACTTGAACTGTTAAATTTTACACATTTATTAACAATTTATTATTCTGTGTTTTTACACAAGATAATCAAATGCATAAAGATTTTTTTGGTACTCGTCCAACTCTCTCTTAAAGCAAGTCATAACGTTTTTGAACACAAATTGAGTACAAAAGTTCTTCTTCAGGTAGGGGTAATCGAAATGAAAATATAAATTTTATTCTGTGGTTTATGCATGAAAGGCAAGTTCATCTGACTTCTGCCTGATGATAAGACATCTCCAGATACAGTGGAAAAAAAGTATCATATTTTTCATTCTGTCTGTTATTAAGGCACCATGAAGTAGCAGAGTTCTGCCATATGAAAATACATGACAAGAAACTCAGATACATGGGCCATGTACACTATTTGTATGGCCACAAAACTTTTTTGTACATGAGAGAGATCTTGACAGGTTGTTCTGTATGTGTACTAGAAAAAGTAATAAAGTAATAAAATATCAAATTTGCAATTATATTTAAACTTATAGTCAAACCTCGTATAATGTATTTCGTTCTGCAAGGCTGCTCGCTATGCGAGTTTTTCACTTTGCAAGTTTTTTTCACATAAATTCCTATGGAAAACCTCGCATAGCGAAAAATTTCCGTTATGCAAGTTTTTCCATAGGAAAAGTCCGACTTGTATAGTGAAAATGTTCGTTGAGAGTCGGATCGCAAAATGCCCGCTCATTATGCGAGTTTTTCACTAAGCGAGGCATTCGTTAAGTGAGGTCTGACTGTACTTCATTGCAAAAAAGATACCCAAAGTACCAGCCTTAAGCCAAATTCATGCTTTTGTTCAAACCATGCTTTTGTTCTAAACCGTCTAACACAAGCCTATGAAAAATATTTTTTCTAAAAAAACAACAGAGCTGGGGCAGTAAAAGCCATCTTTACTTCTTTCTTTTTTTATTGTCTCATGCCATATGAACTGTTCTCTTTAACAATAGCATCATGGAGCCAATTACAGCCTCATGAAGCCAAATAACAATGATTCAGAAACATTAATTTAGTCAGTTTCAACAAATGTGAAAAAATTGAGAGTGGAACAGAAATAAACAAAGCACCAAGCCAAAATATCAGTTTCCTATGTTAAAGCAACCTAACTTTAATTTATGCAAATACTGTATCTGAATGCAAAAAAGTTTCAGATCTGTAAACTGGATAGTTCTTGTATGATTTGAGAATATTTCGAGAAAATTACTGTTTTCACATATCAAACACTGCCCAGCCCTCACAATGTTTTGTAACAAAAATATTCAGTAATGGGGTAATGTCAAAGTTTATTGATAATAGATTAATATACAACAATTAAAATTAATTTAGCTATGAAACAAATAGTCAACTCTTCAAAGAGATTGAACTGAGATGAATTGATGGAATTTATTTTTGATATTGCCTGAGAAACACAGAATTTACTTTCGAAAGCTTGCTGTCAGCAGCAACTGAGTGACGTAAGTAAAAGATCCCTTACCCCAATCCTGTTCATACAAGGCTTGGGAAAGGCACCATGATTCACTTATTGGCATGTGTTGATGCACAAAAATAAGATGCTTAGTGAGATTTTAATATTACAGGATAAAAAACTGCAATAACACTCTTGAATATAAGATGATGACATTATATTCTATTTACAATGGTGTCTCACTTTACGAAATTAATGCATTCTCCAGAACATTTCATATTACAAAAAATTCATAAAGCAAATTTCCCATAGGAATGCATTGAAAACCAATTAATCCGTTTCGAGTCATTATTTTAAATGGATTTTCATTTGTAAAGCAAAAATTACATTAACCGAAGTGTTTGTAAAGCGGGGTACCACTGTATTTTCATAATTCAGTCATATTCTTTAGCTGCTTGTCTATTACATAAAATATCAGGACCTCAATGCTAAATACAAAACTCGCTAATATCTAAATCAGCAGTGATTGAAGCAACAGCTCTGTGACTCTCGAAAATTTACAGAGTTTGTGCCAAATTTCACCTTCCTCAAATAGAACAATTCGTTTGATCCACAAAAGACTTTGGATCCAATGGCAGCCAATGGATCCAATTATAAACAAACAATAAGAGTGATTTTCATCATTCCAGAGGGTCCCTATAATCTCCAAAGTAGATTTTCAGATGATGTAAGGGGCTGCATAAGAAAAGGGGAACGGCCATCATCTAACCAGACCTCCACTCATGCAATGCTCCCAGAAATGGGAAAGCAATATGGACCCAAGACAATTTAGAGAGCGAGATGCAAGGGCTAAAATGCTGTTTGTAGTTACAGGGCACCATTTTGACCTGAAGAAGCTTCTAGGAGCCTTAAGCTGGAGATATGGCATTACTGGTCAAAAAATCACTGCTGGATCACTGCCAACAAGAATTAGATCAGTGGTGGTGATCTCGCTGTACTTTTTCACTATTAAAGCAACACCCACTCCCCACTCCAAGGCTCCCACAGCATTCCTAAAGGTAAAATGTAGCCTTAGAGGATCTTGGAACCCAGATATAGAGAGAGGAGGCTCTCAATTATTTTCTTCACTTGGATGATGTCATCTAATTTGTACAATATAACCACAATATATATCATTAGAAAGAAATAGGGAAAGTAACTTTTTGAAATAATTGCACAACATTTTACAGTAACACTTTCTTTAAGAAACTGGCTTTAGTATTGTAATCTGTCTGTCCTCCAAAGTCTTCACATTGTTTTTCTATCGTCAAATTTGGGATTTTAGGTGGAGATCAGACAAATTGAGTAGGATACTGTACGGAGTCCATTCTAATTGAAGACATAATACTCTCTCCTTATACATTATCGTTTGCAAACCAGAGCTATATTTGTGAGCACACATTATCCTTCTCCTCAAACATTTTCCTTTTCTGCCAGTTAATATCTGTGGTTTCTGATTTTAAAACTGTAGTTGGCAACCTATAAACATTTGTAAACTGGAGATTGTAACCCCTTTTTTGCAAAATCAATGTTAATAGAAAACGTGGCTTAGTTGTATTAGCTTGAGTGAACATCTCACCTGGATTTATTCCGATAAAAGGGTGAGACAGAAAAGAGCTTTGACATGTGGGAATTGGAATGCATGTTCCTGAATCTGATTTCTAATTCTCAATAATTTTGTACCAAGTCTCAGTGGACAGATTCCATACCAACAACCAACCTCTCTGTTGTGCAACATTGGATGGAATCTCCCATTCAGGTTGCACTGGCCAACAACCATGAAGTTTTTCTTGCAGCATGTGATTTTTGCTTGAGATTTTGATGTGACATACAGCCATATCAATTTTAGAAATGGTTGCAGATTCAGTGAACAGACAGCTTTTGAAGTAGGTAAAAAACTGGGTCATGTTTTCATCTTCAGTGTGCTAATCAAAATGAACTGGTTTATTTCTATACAGCCCCCTCACTCATTCTGATTACATAATTAGAAGAAAATGCTTGTCATCATAATATTAATGTTAGTAAAGTAGAAATCTGTACATTTTGCCTGTCATTCTAACACAGTTCCTTTTATTGTTACATGAGCAACGGCAGAAAGAGAGCCAAAGTTTGCTAGTTTTTAGTAAGCACCACAATGACATTTATTTTGATGGTTACGGAAACAAAGCTAATGGGATTGTTATGATGGCTGCTGACAAAATGGCAAACAAACGCCAAATAGTTTGGCACTCAAACATCAAGAAGATCACAATTACTTACCAGCTTTTTCAGACTTTTCTTTCTGTTCTTTTAACTCTTCGCTTTGCTTAACAAGTTGCTTGATATGGGCACGCAACTGGACAATTTCTTCTTCCTTCATTTCCAATGTTTCATGCATTTGTCGTTTTGTTTCTGCTATTACCATGCCCTATAAAACAGATGATGATAACCAGCGGAAAAACACTGTGTGACTATATAATATAAAAAAGTTGGTTAAAAACAAAGACCTAGTAATTGTTTTGATGAACTTAGATCTACATCTCCTTGTTTCATCAGAACAAGGAGTAGAATCATTGTGCAAGAATTAGACTAATATACCATTCACAATCAAAGAGGAGATAAAGGATCTGATAGTTACTGCTGGATCTCTGAAGTGCTTTATACTGTAGGATGTGAATACATCCCAGGAAAAATGCAAATAGATTTTCTGTGACTAACCAAAGTCCGGGGGGGGGGGCTGGAGAGAGGAGAAAACTGGCAAAGCTACAGCTTAAGGTAGCTCTGCAGTGGCCATCTAGATCCGCAGAGGTTTACCAATGATTGCAAAGTAATTTACAAAGGCAATTAATGTTTCCGAACCCTGAATTTCTCTTTTGCAGTAGAAAAAGCAGCTCTAGAGGTGCAAGGAGTTCTTATGCATCCCTTGTGAATGTGTCCTTTAATAATAAATATAGCCCATATTTCCTACATCGGCAACACAACCTATTTGTAAACAAATACTGTCCCTATGAAATTCTACACAGCTGTAACAAAAATAAATGTTAGTATTCATATAAATTTGAATAAACAATACAAATAAAATACCATATTCATTTTATAAGTCACACATTAACTACTTCGAAGGTAACAGCGTTCCATGCGCTCCGGTGTCTAGTCATGCCTGCCACATGACTATGGAAACGTCTGCAGAAGCAGACAGCACCGGCTCTTCGGCTTAGAAACAGAGATGACCACTAACCCCTAGAGTCAGATACGATTGGTTTTCGAGCAAGGGAAACCTTTACCTTTACTTTACATAACAACTGGCATCACCATGAAATAGCAGCAACTTAATATATCTTACTGCTTACTTTATCTTGTTCTAGCTGTTCTACCATGTTCTTGGCACCACGTAGCTGTGTAATCAGTTTAGTCTTTTCAGCCATATGAAGATCCTAAGAAACCAGACAAAATGAACCCAGAAAAATATGATTATCCTAAAGTAATTATCTCCTTCACTCCATCACCTCTTTATGCTCCTGACAGAAAAGAACACACACAACTCTGGGGAAACTTCTCTCTTAGGAAAATAGTTCCCAAACTTTAGTTGTCTGGATGTTTTGGATTTCGCGTCCTGGATGTCTCAGACAACTTTGTCAATTGTCATGGATACTGGGAGTTGAGCTCCAAAACAACTGAAGAGCCAAAAGTTGAAAGCCACTATATTAGGATATGCATTGGATAATTCTGAGTGCTGATTTTACAGGAAACAGTCTCAGCCAAATTTCTTCCTCTTAAAATGTATCTCAGATATTAAGGTTTTATTGCTAGTTGTATAATAAAAACGTATTTGTTATATAAAATGTTCTACTCTGTTTATGAGCCAAATATGCACACAGAGCAGCCCAAATAATATGTGGCTTACAATGATAGCAACCAAATGCAAGAAATAAAATAAATGAATAAGACTATATAAGTTCATTTTCAGATACAGTAATACCTCATATAACATTAGTATCGGATAACACTAAAATCGCATAACATTAAGGAATCTGGGGGGAAGAATTGCATCAGATAACATTAAGATCCTATGGGATGCTTCAGATAACAACCGCTAAAGCCTGTGTGGTTACAATGTATCTCTATGGATCCCATAGGATTTTAACATGCATCAGATAACACGAAAAATCATATAACACCAAGACTTGTGGAACCAGGTTTTAGTGTTATATGAGGTTTTACTGTACATATTTTTAAAAATAGGTGCAAGTGTAGCTACTTCTTCCACTGTTACTTGCACCTGCACTTCATTTTCCTAATTTTGTGTATAGAATCCTACTGTACCAAAAAATAAAAAGAAGTAAAGTGAAGTCAGCAATACACAGAATGGAGGAAAGCCACTGAAGAGTATGGCATTGATCATTACCGTAAGCAATGTTATTAACAAGGGAAAACAAAACAAAAATAAAGAACAGAAACTTCAGGCTTTATATACTTAAGGAGAAAGGCACTGATAAATCACTTGTATTCTTACAGTAAAAAACACAAACGTATTTGTTGAAGTTATAAAGACAACTGAGAGGACTTGCTGCTGTGGCGCTGCTCCTCCCAGGGAATCGCTTGCCTTGCCTGTTGCTCTCAATGTCTTCAGCACAGAGGCCAGAAAGGACAGGAAAAGAAACTTCTGCCAAGCATTCTAAAGCCTGACTCTGGGTTGGAGCTGAAGCAACTAGCAGTGGCCATACTGAAGGTGCCAGTTTCTATTGAATTCTGCAGCAAACTGAGCTCAGGAAGGGGAGTTGTTTCTACTTCAAGGCCTCTCTTGCTGTTATCTCTGCCAAAGCAAAACAGAGCAGCTCCCAACCCTTCTTCTTCCTCGGCTGATGTGTCTAACAATGACTCCCTTCACCCGGCCTCTCCTGGGCTTTGATCTCTTCTGAATCAGTATTTCTCAACTGTTCCAGAAGGAAGGCTGTTTCTCCTGCACCTGTGGCTGAAGAAACTGGGAAGACCTGTCCACCCTCAGACTTCCTAGTGCAGTGATGGCGAACCTTGGCACTCTAGCTGTTCTTGAACTTCAATTCCCAGAAGCCCAAGTGACTTGGGCTTTTGGGAATTGAAGTTCAAGAACAGCTGGAGTGCCAAGGTTCACCATCATGATCTTAGTGCTTGCGGGGCAAGATAACCATGGTTACCATGGGTATTATTGGCCACCACCTTACAGACATACACTTCTTCAAAATGTTGAAATGTCCACATGTAGCACTGACTCTTAAATATTCACATATCTCATCCTTTACTTGGATGCCAAGGAAAATAACCAGATCTACATGTTTGGTAATATAACAACTAGTATCGTTTAAAAAAATGTTAATTAAAAATACCTTCATTTTCTCTAGCTCTTGAAGGCGCTCATCTAGCTGTTCTTGTAGTGCCTCTTTTTCATTAGTCAACTGTGCTGACCGCTCTTTATGAGATCTAATTGTTTCTTTACATCGATGGAGTAAGTTCTCTTGACGTTTTACTCGTTGAGTAAGAGTTTCTAGTGTTCTGGCAGATTCCACATCTCCGCCTACAAAAGCAGAAAATTATTATCAGCTCATTATTATTATTATTATTATTATTATTATTATTATTATTATTATTATTATTATTATTATTATTATTATTATTATTATTATTATTATTTCGATTTATATGCCGCCCTACTTGGTGAAAACCAACTCAGAGATGCTCACAACATACAATTAAATACAATATAACAGTTCAATAATGATACAATATAAAATACAGTGTAACAAAACAAAATAAATATAACCACAATACAATCAGGATACAGTCCATAATCAATATTCAGTCCCGAGGGGCAGCAGCAACGGCCCCTTCTTAAAGCTGCCAGCCCAGCGCAGGTGTCCTCGCTCTCCCCTGTCGAGACCAGGGGGAGAGCTGCGCAGAGTTCCGAGGGGCAGCAGCAACGGCCCCTTCTTAAAGCTGTCAGCCCAGCGCAGGTGTCCTCGCTCTGATAATCCAAATGTGGTCACTTGAAAGGAAACTTATAAGCCTGTATACACATGTTAATTACAAGAACTGATTTCTCCATGAGTATTTAATTTTTGAACCATTAAAAATCATTCAGTGATATTATCAAAAGGAAAGTTTAAGCCAAAAAAATAGAGCATGTCACATGGGGGAGAAGTTCTAGGTACAAATTGAATTAGCATACAGTATTTGTTAATCATTTATTTAAAAATACTTAAGGAGATCAACCTACCAGGACTTCCTGGCTGTAAGACATTTTCTGTATTTATATCTTTTGTTGGACTCTGAACTTGTAATTGAGTTTGTATATTTGGATCAGGTAATTCAATACTTATTTGGCCATTCTGCAATCGTTGTTTCAGTAGTGATACCTGCATAAATAGAACATTTGTCAATTCAGATAAAGAACATTTCCCCCTTCATTTTAATTCTTGTCTCTTGATATACTTTAGTACCCTCATTTTAACTTCTGTTCTCTTTGCTGTTCTATGTTGGTCCTGGACCATAATAAAGATTCGATTTTATTTTTAATTGTGAAAAATCTATACTTTTTCTTTCCATTTATATTTATAAAAGAGACTACAATGAAAAAATATGGCTCACTAGTTTGATCCTTGTAAGCTTTCTGTAACGGTGCCCTTTACTACCAGACAGAGATGTACACCTAGTTTTGTTTGTTGCTGTTGTTTACATATTCATTCATTCATTCATTCAATTTATATACTGCCCTATTACTACATGCAATATTCTCAGCAGTTTGCATAAAAGTTAAAACTTATAACTCTCAAACTGAATAACAAAAAGCACATTATTTTTACCAATTCAAAACTTGGTTCTGCTTTAAGGATACAGTTTGCATATGAGCTGGGATAAAACCTTAGCATCATATAACTCAAAGGGCATTTCACTGAAAACTATGGGTCATGTATTCTAGCCAGCAATTGTGATGCAGAGGATCCGTTAAGAAAGTTTGTAGCCAGGCATCCTTCTAACTTTAACCCAATGTGCTAACTCAGAACCCTTCCACTTTTCAGATGGCCTTTCATAGCACAGTAATAGAAAACATAAAGTTCTATGGTAACAGAACCAATAAATAAGTAACATAAAACCACACTGTGCATAGGCAAGGCTTTCTATATATTAAAAGCTTCTGGAATCCATACTGACATACCATAGATTATTACACATTACTACAGCTGCTGCCATCTCTTAAGCCAGTGAACAAACATCTGGGCAATTATTTTAGGACAAAGTATTGAGAGTTGATTAAAAAACAACTATGTACAGCTGTTTCTCTCCCCCCCCCCCATCCTGCCATATCTGTGGGGGATATATTCCAATACCTTCCATGGATACCTGAAACTGAAGATAACAGTGACCCTACATTTTACATTGCATAAAATGGTATCTAGGCTTGCACAAGATTTTTTTATGGAATTATTTTAAACCCACAGATAACTAAAACATGGATACTGAACCTGCAGATATGGGAGACGACCTGCAATCTCTTTGCATAGTCTCTACTGTAAATATATAAAGATAAATAATTCTTGCTTCTCCAAGGAAGATTATTAAGTCTTTTCCCATCATTCTTCCTTTCTTGAAAAGCACTTCTCTTAACAAAACATGAATACCTGTGTTTGCAGGACACTTATGAGTTGGTCTTTTTCTTCCAATGATGCATCAAACTCTTCCTGAAGATGTTTTTTTGCCTGCTGATCCATCTGGAGTTCCTAAGATATCACACAACATTTTGGCAAATTTTTCTACTGAAAAGTATTATGCAGCTTAACCTACCTGAAAGGCTCGCTATAAACAAAATGCAAAGATAAATTAAATATACCTTGGATGCAGCATAAAGTAGCTATAAAGTAGCTAAACATCTCTTCTGCATACATCAGACAGATGTATATTTAACTGGCTTTAAGATAACCTTCCCACCCCTCTCTCAAGGACTATAACTATCACCACTAGCCTTCTGTCTATGCATAGAACAGCCCAACTCTCATTCTGCTCCTCATTTTCCAAGTGTGGTTCTCTCTGCTTTGGGACAGATCTGATATTTACAATTCACACCCTTTTAATTTTAACAATGTGAGAGACCTTATTTTACTATGAAGAAAGTATACATTTGTTTCAACCTTTTCCAAAATCTCTACTGATGTCTCTCCAAAAACAAAAAATCAGGAAAAGCTATCAATTCAGCATTATAAGAATGAGCAGCTCACAACAATATTCTCCACTACATACAAAGGATTATAGACTACAAGTTGGATAAAAACCTATCGGTGTGAGATTTTCGTAATTTCTAGCCAACTGTAAGAGTCCAATTCTGTATCTGTACAAATGCAACTGTAATAATGATAGTTACTGTAGCCGACAAGTTGACACATGTTGGTCACATTGCTGACCTTGTCAATTAGCTCCAGCTAATTGAGGAGTGAATGTGTGACTCTTCTCAAACATGAATTAATATGGACCTGTGTTTTGAGCAACAAGATTTTTGCTGCCCAAATAATGGAAAAATTGGTTGTAACTAATAAAATTCATTTGGAAATAGAATTTTGTGCATATATCTATTTTGCAATATCTTTAAGTGTGGCAACTGAGTTATAATGTTATTTCTATGCCATGAAAAGAGAGGGGGAAGACACTATCTAGAAAGTAAATATTTTTGTTGTTCAGTCGCACAGTCGCTTCCGACCCTTTGCTACCCCATGGACCACCGTCCTCCAGGCACTTCTGTCCTCCACCATCCTCCTCAGCTCGCTCAGCTCTATGCCCATTGTGTCCACAATACCATGATGTCCAAAGTACTTTAGCTTCATCTTTACTATTTGAACTTCCAAGGAGCAGTCAGGGTTGATTTCTTCTAAGATTGACCTATCTGCAGTGAGCTTTGATCCTAAGAAAGTAAAATCTGTCATTGCTTCTACTTCTTCCCCATCTATTTTCCAGGGACTGATAGGGCCTGTTGCCATAACCTTTGTTTTCTTTATATTGAGTCTCAAACCAGCCTTTTCATTTTCTTCTGTCAACCTAATCAGGAGCTTCTTTAGGTCCTCCTCACTTTCTGCCATTAGGGTGGTATCATCTGCATATCTCAAATTGTTGATGTTTCCTCCAGCAATTTTGATCCCAAATTGTGATTCCTCCATCCCTGCATTGCACATTATGTGCTCTGTGTATAAGCTGAATAAGCAGGGTGACAAAATGCAGCCTTGTCTTACTCCTTTTCCTATTCCAAACCGCTCCGTCATTCCATATTTTGTCCTAACTGTTGCTTCTTGATTCATGTACAGATTTCTCATGAGGTATATAAGGTCCTCTGGTATTCCAATCTCTTTAATTACCTGCCACATTTTGTTGTGGTCCACACAGTCAAAGGCCTTAGTGTAATCAATGAAACAGAAGTAGACTTGTTTCTGATATTCCTTTGTTTTTTCCATGATCCAACGTATGTTGGCAATGTGGTCTCTAGTCCCCCTGCCTCTTCTGAACCCTGCCTGCACTTCTGGTAATTCTCTTTCCACATGCTGTTGCAGTCTATCCTGTATTATCTTGAGTATCACCTTGCTAGCGTGTGGGATGAGCGGAATTGTTCAATAATTTTAACATTCTTTGGCATTACCCTTTTTGGGGATTGGAACGTATACAGATCTTTTCCAATCCTGTGGCCATTATTGTGTTTTCCAAATCTGCTGGCATATAGAATGTAATAATTTGACTCCATCATCTTTTAGGGATTTGAAAAGTTCAACTTGGATACCATCATCTCCGCTAGCTTTGTTGTTTGCAGTGCTTTTTAGGGCCTTTCTGACTTCACTCTCTAGGATGTCTGGCTCAAGTTCAATTTCCTCATCATTGAAATTATCAGGGGCGTTGAGGTCCTTTTTGTAGAGTTCCTCTGTGTACTCTTTCCATCTTTTCTTAATCTCTTCTGTATCAGCTAACTCCTTGCCGTTTTTGTCCTTTATCATGGTCATTTTTGCTTTAAACGTTCCCTTGATTTCCCCAATTTTTTTGAAAAAATCTCTAGTCCTACCCCTGATATTGTTTTCCTCTACTTCTTTGCAGTGTTCATTCAGGTAGGTTTCCTTATCTCTCCTTGCTTTTCTTTGAAATTCTGTATTCAAGTGATTGTATTTAATCCTTTCTCCTTTGCCTTTTGCATTCCTTCTGTCCTCTGCTATTTACCTGATTTAAATCCAACATGGTAAAAAGAAAAGAGCTAGCTTTTTTAATCCACATTTAAACGTTTTATATATGTGGAAAAATCAGATTTAAGTAGCTGGATATGCTTGTTATTAAAATCTTGGCCATTCATAAAAATCTTGCTACTTTATTAAATAGTCTCCCAGGAACATTTATTTTGCTACCAGTTGAAGAAGTAACTACAATGAACCCAAACTTGATTGGTAGACTGAAGCTTTGTAACCTGAAAGTCTGTTGATACAGAACATAACTGAATACAGAATACAGTGACATCACTGAAGCAGTTTTCATATAGAATGTGTCAATCTAGTTTCAACTGATGAAAATTTACATTTCAAAAAACAACCAGATAGGTAGGTGCAGATATTAATACTGATAATAACCGAAAGTATTATTCTTTTCTATGTAATGAAATATATCAATTACCAGATTAAATATATCATCCATATCTATGTATCTGACTATTTTGACCTCAATACCTGAAGCCAGGATAATTATATTTATTATAGTAACACCAGTTAACATTTATGTCCTAACTGCAATGGAGCAAAGTGGTAAGTAATGGGGACATCTGCCATGTGAAACAAGCTTTTATTCTTCACCTTAATAAACCAACTTATTCAGTATTGTCTGATGTAGGCTGGATAATAAATTTCAATAGATAATTATTAATCAACCTAATCGAACTATTAAACACTAATCAAATTTTGTCAAGAAATTAAATGTTTAACATTTTGGTCAAGCAAGAAAGCATTCTGTAACTACTCAGGGGAAATGCCTCACCCAGGTGTAGAGATAAATGCCCATCCCTGAAAACATGAAATACCAGATAGGTATCTATAATTACAATGGAGAGCTATAGCAACAGGTGATCTGTCTACTAGATCGGGAATTTGTGGATTCCTTCTAGTTATAATTTGCTGAAAGAACATCAGAGAAACATTGGGGACTATTAGGAGCCATTCAGAACCACTAAGAGTTAATAACCAGAGCCACTGAGAGGAATGACCAATTGTTGTAGAAAAGTGGAATTTCCAGGGAAAGAAAATATATTTCACCCACATCTCTTGAGGGAAAGAAGGGAACTCTAGATAGTTTGTCCTAGAGAAGTCATAGGACAGGAAGGTTTGTCTTAGAGAAGCCATAGGACAGGAAGGTCTTACATGAGCATAAATGTAGAAGATAGAAGATGGATTTTATTTTTTGTGGTTTGCTTTCTGTGTATTTCTATCTACCTACTTTCTTTGTGGAAATTTTGCAACCTTTTCCTATGTTCTATCTAATTTTTAGTTTTTGCTCTTTTTCTTTTTAATAAAACTTGTAAAATCTATTCTGGCATTTGGAATTGGATTTGGTTAATGCAATTATTGTACTAAATCTAGTCCTTGAACATTCATGCTAAAATATACCAGGTTAAATATTGATTATTAAACATTTTGACTTTAATAAATTATTGGTGGTGGTGACATTTTACACAAGGAACTCCACAATTAACTGGTTAATGAGTTTAGCTCAGTTATGTAACTTCTGAAGATCCCTCTAACCTTTAAGTGAAAGAATGCAGGCAGGAGGGACAGAGATTGGAAAGCCAGGCCAAGTGCTGGGTTTCTTGACAAATCTTAAAGCAGACTTTTCAAACTTGTGACTCCAATACACTGTGCACTACAGCTACAATAGTCCATGATGATGGAAGCTACCTTATTTGCTGGTGTAGAAGACACACCCATCCAGTGATGGGATGTAACAGGTTCTCACCAGTTCGCCAGAACCGGTAGTAACTTTCCCCAGTGTCCCAGAGAACCGGTAGCAGCTTTTGGGGGGAACCACCTTTGGAGCTTACCTTTTCACTGCTTCCCCCACTGCACATGCGCACCAAGCACTTGGTGTGTATGCATGCCTACAGTGCTTGGCATGTATGCATGGCCTCCTTGCTGTCCTCCTTGCTGTCCTTGTGTTGTGGGTGGGTGGGTTGAGGGATATGTGTGTGCGTGTTTATTTTAATTTAATTTTTTTCCCCTTTGGCTCTGCCCACAATGTCATGACGTCATGATGGTAGCTCCGCCCACACTGTGATGACATCACAGTGGGGTAGGAAAATTTTTGACATCCCACCACTGCACCCATCCCATTAAAATACACTGGGGAAAATGGAGTGTGTCTTGTACTGTATATAGTGGCCTATAGTGGGCTATTTTGGTAATTATACTCCGATGCATCTTATATGCCAGCATATACAGTATACTCTATCATATCTGAGGGCACTATATTTGATATGGTTGCCTTAAAGAATCAGTTGGCAATACTAAAAAAAAGTATTTTTTTTAAATGGTCATGTTAGTCTTTGTTTCAAGCAAATTAGAAAGTAAACTAAACAAGACAAAAACTGTTGTGGCACTTTAAAGACTAACTGCTGTACACTAGTACCACGAATAACGCAAGTATCGTATAGCGTGAAAACAGCGCAACGTGACAAGATTTTCGGAAAAATCTTGTATCAGATAACACGATTTTCACGTTATTCGGAACAAGCGTATCCGGGGGGGGTGTGGATTGGGTAGAACATCTACCCAATCCACCCCCCCAGTGCCTACCCCCATGATGTTTGGAAAGGTTACGGGGATCCTTACCCTTTCGAAACTTCGGAAGAGGAGAACATCGTCTCCCCGGTTTGGGAAAGAGGCAGCTTGGCCGAAATTCCCTCCCCCTGCGCGGGGGTGAGGATTTTGACCAAGCCGCCTCTTTCCCGGGCACGCTATAGCAATGCGGATTGCACGTCAAGGCGATTGCCTTGACGTGGGATCCCTGTTTCGCTCGCCTAAACATGGGTCGGCTTTTTAAAAAGCCCCCGTGTTGGCATCTCCCACGGGCGCGGGCGCGCCTGTCAGATGGGGGCTGCAGAGGCTATGGGGAAGAGCTCTGTAGCCTCTGCAGCCCCCGTCTCACATGTGCACGCGCCCGTGCGAGAAGCCGACATGGGGGATTTTGAACTCCGCCCCCCCCACCACAGGGCAGCAAAAAGTCTCCCAAAGCGCCTAAAAGGGCATCGCACGCGTCAAGGCAAGGTATCAAAGCGGGGGTGCCACCCTCACTTTGATCCCTTACCTTAACGTGGATCCCCGTTTCGCGCGCCTAGGCGAGGCGAGGGTTTTCCGAATTCTCCCCTCCCCCGGGGGAGGGGGGAATCGGAAATGCTGACAGGCGCCTTGCCATGGGAGTTTGGGCACCCCAAGTCCCATGGCACAGCGCCTGGGCGAGGCTGTTCCGAATTCCCTCCCTCCCCCGGGGGAGGGGGGAAATCGGAAATGCCGACAGGCGCCTTGCCATGGGAGTTTGGGCACCCCAAGTCCCATGGCACAGCACCTGGGCGAGGCGAGGCTGTTCCGAATTCCCCCCTCCCCTGGGGGAGGGGGGAATCGGAAATGCAGACCCTTGCCCAGGTGCGCGAAATGGGGAACACACGTCAAGGTAAAGGATCAAAGTGGGGTGGCACCCCCCGCTTTGATCTCTTGCCTTGACGCTATACCCGTTTGTAGAAGAGGCTCCCGCTGGCGCACCTTTTCACGCGCGTGCGAGCGCCTCTTCTCAGGTTTTTTTTAGCGTTGTTTGATCAATGTATCGAACAATGCGAAAAACCGAACAACGTCATGACTTGTGGAACCATGTCATCACGTTGTTCGGGGTATTACTGTATTTTAATGTTCATTTTGTGGATCAAGTCCACTTGGTCATACACTTATAAATAAGGTGGCTACTATTGTTAGCAGAACTCAAATTTCAGGTATACTGAACAAAAAAACCCAACACATTATGTACTATTACAAGAAGCAATGTTGAAAATCCTGCACAAATTGTTAACAGTATGCCCTAAAGTGGTAGACATTCAAATTCAAAGGGACAGGGAATAGTATGCACTTCTGATGTTTTGGATAATAGGGCCCATCAGCCCCAACCATGGCTGGAGATAATCACAGTTCTAGTTAAAATACCTGGAAGGCACTAGGCTGAACATCGCTGTCATGCTCATTACCTAGTGACACTCTTTATTGAAGAGGAACTTGAATTAAATTAGATAGATATTCCAAAAGCATTTCTAACATCTGACTTTGTAAAGTGAAGCCATCGACAATAAACATTATATTTGGAGAAAAGGTAAGGTGGTTAGTAGACCAAAGCTGGAAAATCAAGGAAAAACTAGATAACCATTTGTTATCTGCTTTGATTTGGATTCCTGCATTGAGCATGAAGTTGGGCTTGATAGGCCCTCTGCAACTCAATTATTCTCTCTATTTATTTTACACTAAGACCTTTTCTCTGAAGACATTAATCTGACAATTTTGCATTTTAAAAAATATTCCTAAATCAAGACTATTGCACTTTAATTTTTGATTTAGTGGACAGAACATTTTGAGGAGGGAAATGTGCTTAAGAGCAATCATACAAGTAGTTCCCTCTCAGTGGGCATCAATTTGCATGATTGATTGTGCATGATTGATTTCATGTCAGATACCACATCTAGCACATGACCAGCTGAATGAGGACAGTTTGCTAGGTAAGGTAACTGCTTTCATGATTACTCTTCTACTTCATATTTGCTCCATAGTATTCTAGCTACAGATCACTAACATTAGAAAATGTGAGGAATAATAAAAAATATCAGCTCTGGAGCTCACTAAAATGCAAGAAAAAAAACACCAAAAAAAAAAAACACCAACCCCATAATTTTTCTGTTCCAAACTCTTTCTAAAGGGCACTTTGGAATTTTTTGCTGTGTTTTTGCCACTTTAGAAAGAGTTTTCAACAGAATAAATATGGTTTTTTTGTCTCTTTTCTAATCTCCGGAACATTTTTTTAACTTTCAATCCATTCATATGGGAAATTGTGCTTCGGATTATGGAAAAACCGGTTTACAGAAAACTTTCCAAAATGGACTATTTCCGTAACCCAGGGTTTTACTGTACAATACAGATTTGGCTGGAACACCATACACATAACTGGAATTAATACCTCTCGTAGTTCACCAATTCTCCGAAGTGCTTTATCTTGACTCTGACTCAATATTCCCTGAAACAAAATAATGATAATAAGATTCTAAATATGAATAGTGTGCACCGACTCTAAAAATCAAGCCATTTTCACGTCACAGATCCGGATTTCTCCTAGAAACAATAAAACCTTAGCCAGAATGTTTTAATTTCAAATAATTTGATGAACCACATTTCTCTGGCCTGCCAAGTTTTCTCCATAATATTATTTCAACTATAATTAATACAGTCAACTTTGTAGGATACTCTACTGATCCTAACAAATGTGTTTCAAATAGCACATAAGCTATTTGACCCCTAATTTTTCCATTCCTGCAACTATACTTGTCAGCACAGTTTGGTCTATGTTCGGAAGATTTTGCAATTGTTGTGACAAATGGCAGAATGTTCTAGCTCCCAAATCACTCCCAAATAGATGGATTTTGGCAGGACACTCAAAATTCAGTGAAGTGGACAGCACCTGAACTAAGGCTTATCTTAAACTTTTCCCTGAACATACCTGCAGGCAAGCTCTTACTTTTGTTCTATCTAGGCTTTAAGTGGACATTAAAAATATATTGTGTGCATTTTCTCTATAGTACTTTAGGACTATGAAAAATATTTTGGTAATAACTTTTTTAAAATTACCTGTAATTTCTTCTTTTCTCTTTGCACAACTTGAAAAGCAGTGACTAGCTGAAAAGTACACAACACAACAGTCAGTTAACTGAATACAAACTACATAAAACTTATCTTGCTTATTCCATATAAGCTAAAATGTTTCTCATCACCTTTGAAATTCTATCCCTCCAACTATCTTTAAGATTGCTACAATAGTAGATTGTTATTATTTTCTTAAAAAAACTATTTCCAAAATTCGAATATATTCTCACATTCCCATTACCTATTAAAATACTGGATATGTTTTCTGACATTCTCTCCAGCATGCTTAGAACATTTAATATCTACTTGATTTAATTTCACCAGAGCTAAATGACATTTCCAAACTAATTTGTAACAAAACTGCTTCATCTGGAACTTCAATTCCCAGAAGCCCAAGTCTCTGTGAAACCATACAAATGGGTTTACTGCACGTGTTCCTGGACTTCAGTTTCCAGAAGCCCAAGTCTCTGTGAATACACATGAATGGGTTTACTGCATGTGTTCTTGGACTTCAATTCCCATCAATTTACATGCAGTAAACCCATTAATGTGGATTCACAGAGAATTTGGGCTTCTGAGAATTAAAGTTCAAGAATACCTTGAGTGCCAAGGTTAGCCATCAATGTCATATCTCAGTCGGTTTCACCGAGTAGGGTGGTATATAAATTGAATAAATAAATAAATATTTTTTTCTAAACCTGGTGCTTAATTTTTCTTCCAGATCAACTTAGTAAGTCTCAGTTAGTATATGCCCTTTTGAATCAATGAAATTTGCAAAGGACTCACTAAAACCCTGGTGGCTAACCTTGGCACTACAACTGTTCTTGGACTTTAATTACCAGTAGCCAAGTTAGCACACCTGCTGATCAGTGCTTCTGGGAAATGAAGTCAATAACAGCTGGAGTGCCAAGTTTTGCCATCAATGCACTAAAGCCTAATTGATTCAATGGGCCTACCCTAATGTGATTTGCTATGCTAAGCTTTGGCATTTTGGCCACTGTTACAGAGGAAACAAATGCAAAAGAAGTACCTGGGACCCCAGAGGCAGAATAGGCTACTTTAGTGGGTCCAAGGACCAACTGCGTCCCCTCAGGATGTTAGCTGGATGTTGAACTCATCACTGCCCCTGAATTTTGGTGGGAAATAATACTGGATGCTAAGCATAATTTAGAATTGTACAGAACCTCCAGATCTCATTTTTAAGATTCTCTGTACAAATGTCATCAGACTAAAGAACACTTTTACTGGCAAACTAAAAATACAAAATAAATTCCCAAAAAACACAGGAATACTATCTAAATGTCAAGAAAACTTTATCAACAAAACTTGTATTTTTCTAAACGGCTCTGAATAGAAGTAAATGAAGTTTGGCTAATGTTGTATTGTGCAGTTTATTTAAACCTCTGAAGAAATGCTTATGCTAATAATCTGCTACTAATTTGCTGGGATACACTTAGTGTCTGGCTAGATTAGAATCAATAGACATGATTTCCCTATAAAGCTCCTTGTCTATGAACGTATGCTGTTTCTACATAATCGTTTTGCCTGAAATTTGGTATTTTCTCTCTCTCCATATGCAGAATATCACTGGATTCTAACATCTTTTCTTATGCTTACTGTTTCCCCCACCCCTTCTAACTGCATCTGGTGGTATTCACTCCCATAAAACACAATTACATTTATTTATTTATTTATTTATTTATTCATTCATTCATTCATTCATTCATTCATTCATTCATTCATTCATATTTCTCCACTGCCCTTCTCACCGAAGTGGCTCAGGGCAGTTTACAAGTAATAAAAAAAATGACAATAAAACACAAACACCACCTAAAAATCTCAAAACTGTTAAAATTAAATTTTAAATCTAAAAAAGATTAAAAGCACACCAAATGCTACAACTTACTAATTAAAAAAGTAGAGGGAGAGAGGGGCTCAGATCATCCAGCAAGTTGGGGTCATTATGCCTCCACACCCCATACCTGTCCTGCCAGCCATGTTTTTAGATTCTTCCTAAAGGGCAGCAGCTCCATCTGGAGACGTAACTCCGTTGGCAGGAGGTTCCATAGGGCATGAGTGGACACATCCAAGTTTTTAGTAAGACTAGTAAACAATAGCTGAAATCCTGTTGCTTAGTGCCATAAGATGCACTAAGAAACAGGAGTTGCTTTCCAGGGCCCTTGTGATTTAACTGGCATTTATTGCCTGGAGGAAACAGTACTGTTAGCCAAAATTCAACCACCAATATTCATTTGGACAAGTGAAATGGTATTATGTCCTGGTGTCAAATTGCCACTATTCAATGAGGAACTGTTTACATTCCTAGACATATGGCTAGCAACACAAACATCTCCTCCTTAAATAACAGCAATCTATCATCAAAACATACATAAGTGTAAATCAGCAACTGAATTCTGGCCTTAGTCAGTAACAACAAAGCAACAAAAATGTTGTGACACTATAGGCTAGTATGTATTTCTTATGCATGTTTTTATGGACTTCCCACTTCTGAGCTGCCACATATCAATGTGCTGTATCCTCCAGCAAAAATCCTTTCAACCCAGAAAGTACCTTTGTGTGTTTCTGACACAATAAAAAAAGGGCTGCATCATGCATCACAAAGCCAAGTAGCTAAAGGTAACTTTATTGACAAAATTTTCATTACAGAATCCTACAAAATATTTACAATATATATTCTACATGTTGACCACTTCCTTCTACACACAAGCACAAAAAGTCTTCTCCCGCACTCATGGCAAGCATGTTCCAAGATATCTGTTGTTATGTATGTGACTTTTGGGACAAACTAATTTAATTTGTGATTTTTAAAAATTTTTCTCTTTTTTAATCTTTTAATCCTTAAATTTTAACTTTTAACTCTTCTTGGATGGTGGGCATTTTATTGTGGGTTTTATTGATGATTTTTTAAAATTGTTGTTAGCTGCCCTGAGTCATTCGTGAGGAGGATGGCAAAGAAATATGATTGATAAATAAATAAATAAACTAGCATCCCATAATTAATCATTTTATCCCACTGAAAAAGACACAGGAAATGATTATTTTTTCATGTATTTCTTCTTATTCTCATGATAAAAATTCATGATAAAAATTGAAAAAAACTTTCTTACCTCAGAATATTTTCCTCTGTAACTACCTAAACTTTTTTCCATTCTACGCAATCGTTGTAACAGCTGTTCCTTGGAGAGGCTGTCCACATTTCCAGGCATTTCTTCTGTTTCACTTTCAATATCAGAAGGTGAATCAAGTAATGGGCCAGGGGCATCAAAGTCCAGTTTATTCAATGAATCTCTTGAAGATGTACGCACTAAAGACTCTTTTGAAGTAGAGCGAAACAAAGACTCTTTTAAAGGACTTCGAAACAAAGATTCCACAGATGGAACCCGAAGTTGCAGTTTCTGTGCTAAAGATGGGACATCACTATGCTGTAATTAAATACATAACACAATCACTGCTCCATTACTGCACAGAAGAGATTGCATTTTTAAAAATAATCACAGCAAAACATCATACCCATAATGTATACATCAATCAAAAGCTACAAAACAGGCAAATTCCTACTTACCTCTGGTGAAGAATGTTCACTTCCATCGTTATTCGTGGTGGATGTCACTTGTTTAGAAACATTCTAGAAGATGAAAAATATCAACACCAGAATAAGAAACCATTGGCTGAAATCTTGTTGGATAAACTTATTCCACACAACTCAGAGGATATCATCATTTGGTGACATAAATGTTTAATTTAATTTAAAGTTTCCAATCTCCTTTTAGATTCAAAGGCTTACTGAGGATCCCTTTTGCCCTTCTGGGTGGGAGGGTCTTTAATACTAGAAAAATCACTGCCACCAACACTAGTGATATATCAAGACAGCCAACAGCTATTCAACAGCAGTTTTTTCAAAATTAGGGATTGCTCCACCCAAGGCCCCTAATAGCTTTCCAAGGCCAAAGTGAATTCTTACAGAACCTCAGAGCCTAATGGGAAAGTTTCCTTATTTCTCATTTAATGTAATAATTCTGTTGCCAGACAAATGATATCAACCAAGTTTAGTGACACAAATCTCAATCAACAGGGTTTTAGCCAATGTTCTACTTGGCCACTTCGAATTATCCAAAAACAATTCCACGACAGCATCTTAATTCCACTTTTTTTTAGTAAATTATTAGTAACTTTCCCTTGTTTATTAGAATGTTTCCATGCACACTCAAACAAGCATGCTAATTAAGACTGATCAACTTACTGCAATATAAAGAAGCAACTATATTTCCATAGATTAGTACAATAAGGAAAATAGATTAAGAAATTTATTTAAAAATGGAGAGTGCACTCCAGTGTCTAGTCATGCCTGCCCCATGACCACGGAAACATTTGCAGAAGCAGACAGCACTGGCTCTTCGGCTTTGAAACAGAGATGAGCACTGAATCCTAGAGTCGGATATGACTGGCTTTCAAGCAAGGGAATCCTTTACCTTTACTATACTTAAAATACATTGAGAAGCTCCAGAAACTAAATAATCACAGATGTGGCCTTCTTCTGGGACCAGAAATCAAAAACATTTACATAAAATATTCCATTCCATAGAAGGGAAAATAGACACAAAGGACTTTGAATCATGTCCCTGAATTTTGATAAATCCTAAGTGGGGATAAAGTCCAGCTATTTGCTTGCAAACAACTATATTGGGTTGGCAAGGACCATTAAAATGTATTATTTCTGTTAAAATCTTATTTTTGATTGATTCTCCAACATTTGCACTTTGAGATTAAAAATCTTTCAAAAGAAGGCCATCAATGCCATTCTTCTCAAATCCAAACGAGCTTCACAGATATTTTTCTAACTAGAATAGTCAGGTGTAAAATGCTTTATTTATCATAATGATGGAACATACCACAAATCACACAACAGCACAGAACTTTCTACATGCACACTGAGTTTCTTTAAATGTATCACTTAAAATTCATCTAACATGTTTCTCCTATGCCAACATTAGTAAACATCTTATTTGTTAAGTAATTGATTTGACATGTTACATGGTATTATATATAACTCCCAACATCTTTGAACATGTAGACTTAATCATGCCATGACCCAGCTTCCCTGAATACCGTGGCTTAGACAACAAACATTAAGCAAAATTATTCAATGATTGACTTCTGCTGGGAGAACAGCAGAGTCCTGTCAAACCAGAAGCACTGGATCCTTCCTCTTCCACACTGTAGCATTAAGCACTGCCCAATGGTTTTCTGGTAGTTACGGAGGAATGGAAAGTTTGCCAGAGAAACAATAGATTTAGCCAATTACAGTACGCTAGCTTCACTGGAGATTAATGTAAATTTAAGAACTTCCTATCAGACAATATTTACAGACAATAAGAAATTTGAAACTTATGAAACCAATATAGCACAGACATTATTACAAAATCTACTTAAACCTTATCCTAATGTTTGCTCAAAGCCATGTCAATGGAACATAACCATAAAGCACTAATTCAGTAAGCTTCTCACTGAAATGTAATCTGTACTTTCCTTTTGCTTGATGAATGTTTACAATGCACAGTGCCATAGGATAGCAGGAGCCTTACAAGATCGATACCTCAGCCTCCTCTACCCAGAAACCTTTTGATTATTTGAAGGAAAAATACTTTTCACATGCAAACTATACAGTCAAACCTCGCATAAAGAGCACCTTGCTTAAAGAGCACCTTGCTTAAAGAGCATAATTTTCTCTGAATAACTATTCTAAGCTAGGCTACATAATTATACCATAATAATAATAATTTCATGTCAGAAATTATTCTGGGTTGAAAGGATTTCTGTGGAAGAAACTCTGCTCAGGGAACGCCCAAATGAGGCTCCCTTCATGTCTCCAAGAGCTGAGACAGAGACAGGCGCTCAATCTGTCATGCAGTACCCGGGTCTCGAACTGACAACTTGCCAGTCTTCCAGCTAACAAGACAAGCTTTTTAATCATTGAGCCACTCAGCCCCTATGTAATTACATAATTATCAAAGCACAGTATTGGATTTTTTAAACACACATAATCAAAGCAATGTTATTTTGTATGCTATATAAAGCCATTGTTAACAAATACCCTGTCATGTATTAAACAAATATGTGCCTGAAGTTTTAATGCAGAGTTAGCAATATAGCACTTAGTATGCTTTAGTGAGAGAAGGGTCAAAAAGCAGCCTTGGTTTTGCCTGCTAGGATTAGAGCATCTGTTTGTCCCAGTCAACTCTTTACTATAAGGGATAGAGATGGCTGGGAGGAGGGCGACTCACCACACTCTCCCTCTGTTGCTTAGGTCGTTTGGTGGGATCCAAAGCAAAGACAGTATACTCAGAAAGAAAAGAAGGCTCTGATATCATCCCAGCTAGTAGCTGTGTCATTCAATGCAGAAAGCAAGAAAATGAAAAATAAAACAAAGTAATGAGGCAAAGGGGCAGGAACACAAAAGCATGTTGCAGATTTCACAAATACGTTTAGTATAACGCTTCAAACCCCACCCCACCCCAAAAAAAGCAAGGTTACCAAGAAAAACATACAAAGAAAATATAGAAAACTGAACCCACAAATCAATCAAGATGTATGTACAGACATTACAGTAGGAAAAAGTGGAAAATTACAAGCATGTCAACTATTTATGAACAAACATCTTTTCTTTTCTTTATATTTTAGTAAACTATTTTTTGCTCTTTGAAAATGCCAAAAATCGGAATCGAATGTAAGAACTCTCTATGTGTTTGCTATGTATTTTTACTCAAGAGCAGTGGATTTATACAAGCCATATTTTAATACATATTTTAATTTTAATATATAGTACAGGAGTTCTCCACCTTTTAAAGTTGGGGGCCAGATCATGTTCCCTCAGACAGCTTTGGGGGCCAGATGGCCATTTTGCCCTTCCTCCATCACGTGGCACTTCCCGCACATGAAATGATGCCACAGTACACATCCGGCCCATGGGCCACAGGTTGAGAATCACTGTACTAATACTTCAGATACTGCCTTCGATTCTATGCCCTGTACAATTCTTCTAGGCCTTTTTAAAAATTGTTTTCTACAGAACTCCAATAGAGTAAGGAGGTGACAACAGTCACCCTTACTTGATTTCTGTAATGCTGCATCGGGATTGCTGTTAAAAAAATTAGAAGAAATATAAGGAATGGTCAAGCCCTTCTCAACATCTATCTCAGCTTTCTGAGTTGCAGTCTTAACTTTAATGCTTAAAATTCACCACAAAATGCAACATGGTGTAAAACTAGTTAGCACAATAGATTTTTTAAGGCAGGGTTTATAATGAATTCAAACTTATTTCCAAAGCTATAAATCATCCAAACCCACCTAATTTTTCCATTTCAATCCAAGTGGAATACAAATGGAAGAATATGATACCTATTGTGCAGCTTTTACATCTGGATATGCTAGGTGTTCTTGCATTTCAATTACCAGAAGCCCAAGACAGAACTCCTGCTGATCAGGTCTTCTAGGAATTGAAGTTCAGGAATAACTGGAGTGCCAAGGTTCACGATCATTGGTATCTTGGCCTTGGTCTCCAATGACTGTGTATTTTCTACACAGCTGCTCTTCCAAGTTTCAGCATTCTTTTCATTTCTTGGGAACAGTTTTCACTTGAACTAATCAAGGTACACAATATCTTTAACAATTTCAGTTTCTTCCGTGTCAATATTAAAGTTATGGAGATCTTCTCTAGTCATGATTTTGTCCTCTTAATGTTTAGTTGCAGCACCACATTTCATCTCTATTAGGAATCATTTTGAGTCATTGCTGCTTTGTGCCAGTAATACCTACAGAACTTAGATTACTCATGATTCTTAAACCAATTTTATAGACTGCAGAATACATCATACAGAAATATGGATTAAATTCAAATTAAGGTCTTAAAATTGTTACTTGGATTACTGTTATTTAGGGTCCTATGTCAATGAATTAACATTTTATAGTTAAATCTACTAACTATAGCAATAGCAATTACATGTCTATACTGCTCCACAGCACTTATAGTGATGGCGAACCTTTTAGAGACCAAGTGCCCAAATTGCAACCCCAAACCCTCTTATTTATCTCAAAGTGCCAAGACAGCAACAGGAGAGGAAGGAAAAACACTCCTAGTGGATTGCTGGACAGAGGGGCAGGGCAAACTCTGTGCTGGGGGGGAGGGAGGAAGCATTCCCATTGGGCTGCTGGGCAGAGGGGAAGGACGAACTCTGTGCTGGGGTGACTGCACGGGTGCCCACAGAAAGGGCTCCAAGTGCCACTTCTGGCATGCATGCCATAGGTTCACCACCATTGACTTAGATCATGCTCTGGGGTAGCTAACCATTTAATTAGCATTTTTGCACCCAGTATTCCGGGTATTCATTTTACTGACCTCGGAAGGATGGAAGGCTAAGTCAATCTTCAGGGTTGAATTCACATTATAAGTAGATTTGGATACAGTGCTACACTTAATCACTTCATCACAAGGGCTCTTCTTGACTATATTAATGTTTATGCTTGGATATGTATAATGTATTTTAAATCAACAAAATGGACTTGATCCACAAAAGCTAACATTAAAATTTAAGTTAGTTTTCAAAGTGCTACAACATTTTTTGTTTTGTTTATTCTCTGATACATATTTTAAATCTTTAATTTTAAAAATCAGAATAGAAATTTAATCTAAATTTCATAACATTGTATGGCATTTTGTTATTATGTAGCTTACCATGGCCTCCATGCTAAAGCAATAAACTGAATTTATTTCATTTGCATACAGACTGAAGAAATGGGGGGGGGGGGTGAGAATATGAATTTTGAAATCATTGTTTCTCCATATTCTGTCCTAATGGTAACTTCTTGTCAAGAGTATAGATAACACATCAGGACAATCAAGTCCATGTCAAATCCCAGTTGAATCCATGTTAAGTGTCTAGAATTTCTTGCTTCATATAAGGCAAAAGTCTTTGTCGCAACACCTTGAATGTCATTGTTTACATGAGAAATTAATACACTGGTCCTAGAGTTACTGCTCACTTTAGTATCTCCTTTCTTGGAGACTGAAATGTATTATCAAATGTTTCCAGTCTATGAGGCCAGTGTTTTCCATACTTGTTGGCATATTCTGTATATAATTTTGACAGTTTCTATAGTTTAAAATAGTTCTACAGCTTTTTCACTTCTCCTTTGTGATTCATTTTGCCTGTGTTTTTACAACAGCTTTCAGTTCACTTTTCTAAATCTGCAGGTTTTTCATCACAATTCTTCTTTAATGTAAGTTGTCAAACTTGCATCTTTTCTGTATAGTCCTTCAGTCTATTGTTTCCATCTTCTTTTTATTTATCAATGTCAGAAGTCTCCTGTGTGTTTCAGCAGCCTAACCTAGATTTAATCTCCCTTTGATTTCTTAGATGTTACGAAAAAGATCTCTTGTTGCTCTCTTCCAATTGTTTTTGTTATTTATTACTGTAACAGTTAGCTTTGTCTATTGTGCAATAGTTGCTGAAAAGATGCAGTCACAATGCTGAGCCTATTTTTCTCACTTTTAATTTTGTTTTACTTTCTAACAATTTTAGGTGTACAGGTTTTTCTTTTCACTACAAAAAAAAACTTTTTGCATTCTTCCCTGACAATATATCCCATTTCAATCCACAATTCTTCTAGTTCATGGTTAACTGAGTTTAGTGAAACAAAATTGACTTTAAATTTTTATCAGATACCACCAATTTGGTCTTTGAAAAATTATACATACAGCGAACCACTATGAAAAGCTGTCAGTTCACTAACTTGCTTCACTGAGGTAATTGTCACCAGAAAAACTGTTTTGAATGGCAACAGGTGGGGTTCAGTTGTGGCAAGAGGCTCAAAGGGAGCCTGGTAAGCTGTTGCAAGATTAACAGTAAGGACCACTGAGCATGAGGTCTCCTTACATCAGGAAACTTATTGTTAAATCCATTCAAAAAGTGTTTTAAAATAGGATTTCTGAAATATGTCTTAGTAATAGAACCCTCTTTTTTATAACTGACAATAACAGAGACATATACTTTAGAGAGGAGGAACTTAGTCATGATGAAAGAAACCTAGAATGGCATGTAAAGAAGGCAAATGTGGATAGTCCTATAGTAACATTGTGAAGTTTACTAATTTCCTCCATTTGTAGGAATCATTTCTTGTAGTTGAGGGCTTTCTGGAATCTAACAAGACCTTCACTATCATGGGAGAACTCTCTACACCATAAGATTCAATGTCCCAATGTCCCAGAGAAACTACTCTGACCGTGAACTATGAGGTTGGTTGCTTTTGGCAGTCTGATGAATTGTGGAACCATCCAAAGGAGTGTGGAGAACCATGATTGACAAAGCCACCATGGAGCGATGAGGAAAGCTCTGTTTTCTTGAAAAAGTTTTGCTACTACCTTACCAACTAGAGGGATTGATGGAAATAAATAAATTGTCCACCTCAACCAATTCACTAGGAACATATTGCCCAGAGAAGTCCATTCCACTCCCACTCTCGAGAAATATGACACATTGTTTCTTGATGCTGGATACAAATAGATCTATCAACAGAGTCCCCCAGAGGGTGAGAGTTCTCACTTATGAGTGTGTGCTGTCATTCTGCTGAGATCATATGCCATGTAGCTGGTTGTTCCTGAGAGATGAACCACTACTGGGAACATGTGGTTGGTGATGCCCCATTCACAGAGGACTGAAAGGTAAAGAAGAATCATGGAATGTGTTCCCCCTGACAATTTATGTAATGCAAAAGGTAAAGAGTCATGGACTGTGTTCCCCCTGAAAATTTATGTAATGCATTGAAGTCATGTTGTCTGTCGTACCCTACACCACTTTGCTGGCTACTAATGGTTTTAAAGTTTTGCATGCTTTGAGATTTGCCAACAACTCCAAGTGGCTGATGTGCAGGGCTCTCTCCTCAGAATGACCATTCGGCATGAACTTGATGACTTCGACAATACACTTCCACCCTGATAAACTGGCATTGGTCATGATTTGGTCAGTCGGTATGGAGGGTAGAAAGCTTCCCCTGTTAGAAATTTTGTCATTTTGTCCACCAACACAACTGACTCAAAAGTTGTGACATGAGAGGCATTTACTTTGAGCATCCTTTGATAGTGATTAAAGTGTATTAGAAACCATACCTGCGTAATTTGGTGTGGGGAAGAATAGCTGTGGTAGAGGCCATCAAGCCTAGTAAACTTTCAAAAATGAAAGCTAAGATCATGTCCAGGGGTTAAGACATTTTGTTAAGTTTCTTAATTTTCTTTGTCTTTCCTTTAGAAAGATCACCCTGTCTTGTGTAGAGTCGAGTAGGGCTCCTCTAAATTTGATTTGTTGAATGGGAATGAAATGAGGTTTTGACCAGTTTATTTTTAGCCAAAGGCTCAGCAATAGGCAAAATGTATGTCCCTTGAGACCAAAACAATGAGCCAATCATCCATGGAGGAGGAAGATTCGAATGCTATTGAGCCTCAAAAAGGCTGCCACTGGTGCCACACATGTTAAACATTTGACGGATTGTCAGCAAATCAAAGGGAAGAAATATGAATGAAGGTGTGGGTACCCAGCATAAAAAGGAGGTAGCAACAGTGGTCTTCATGTATGGTTATGTGAAAATAGGCATCCTTCAAATATTCTGGCACCACAACAAGATATATTTATTTATTAAAGGCTTGGAGAAGTTGAGGATCATGGTCTGCATAGGTTTTTGTGCAATGGTCTTAATATTTTAATGTTTCAAATGTGTGCTATTTGATTTGTAATTGCTTTAAATATCTTGTGTTTTAAATTGAGACACTGTGATATAGGGTGGGCTTTGTTTTGTTGTTCAGTCGCACAGTCGATTCCGACCCTCTGCGACCCCATGGACCACTGACCGCCAGGCACTCCTGTCCTCCACCATCCCCCTCAACTCGCTCAGCTCTGTGCCCATTGTCTCCACGATACCATCTAGCCATCTCATCTTGGGCCGTCCCCTTCTTCTTTTGCCCTCGACCCTTCCAAGCATCAAAGCTTTCTCAAGTGAATCCTCTCTTCTCATTTGATGTCCAAAGTACTTTAGCCTCATCTTTATTATTTGACCTTCTAAGGAACAGTCAGGGATGATTTCTTCTAAGATTGACCTATTTGTTCTCCTCGCTGTCCATGGGACTCTCAAAACTCTCCTCCAACACCACATCTCAAAGGCGTCTATTCTTCTCCGTTCAGCTTTCCTAATGGTCCAACTCTCGCAACCATACATTGCAACAGGGAATACCATTGCCTTGACTATGCGAATTTTTGTTTTCAATGTGATGTCTCTACTTTTCACTATGCTCCCCAGGTTTCTCATCGCTTGCCTCCCAAGAATCAGTCGCCTTTTTATTTCATGGCTGCAATCACCATCTGCAGTGAGCTTAGATCCTAAGAAAGTAAAATCTGTCACTGCTTCTACTTCTTCCCCATCTATTTTCCAGGGACTGATAGGGCCTGTTGCCATTATCTTGGTTTTCTTGATATTGAGTCTCAAGCCAGCTTTTTCACTTTCTTCTTTCAACCTAATTAGGAGCTTCTTTAGGTCCTCCTCACTTTCTGCCATGAGGGTGGTATCATCTGCATATCTCAAATTGTTGATGTTTCTTCCAGCAATTTTGATGCCAAATTGTGATTCCTCCATTCCTGCATTGCGCATTATGTGCTCTGTGTATAAATTGAATAAGCATGGTGACAAAATGCAGCCTTGTCTTACTCCTTTTCCTATTCCAAACCACTCTGTCATTCCATTTTCTGTCCTAACTGTTGCTTCTTGATTCATGTACAGATTTCTCATGAGGCATATAAGGTGTTCTGGTATTCCCATCTCCTTAATTATTTGCCACATTTTGTTGTGGTCGACACAATCAAAAGCCTTCGTGTAATCAATGAAACAGAAGTAGACTTGTTTCTGATATTCCTTTGTTTTTTCCATGATCCATCTTATGTTGGCGATGTGATCTCTAGTCCCCCTGCCTCTTCTGAAACCCGCCTGCACTTCTGGTAATTCTCTCTCCACATACTGTTGCAGTCTATCCTGTATTATCTTGAGCATCACCTTGCTAGCGTGAGGGATGAGCGCAATTGTTCGATAATTTGAACATTCTTTGGCATTACCCTTTTTGGGGAGTGGAACGTATACAGATCTTTTCCAGTCCTGTGGCCATTGTTTTGTTTTCCAAATCTGCTGGCATATAGAATGCAATAATTTGATTCCATCATCTTGTAGTACTTTGAAAAGTTCAACTTGGATACCATCAACTCCACTGGCTTTGTTGTTTGCAGTGTTTTTTAGAGCCTTTCTGACTTCACTCTCTAGAATGTCTGGCTCATGTTCAATGTTCTCATCATTGTGATTATCAGGGGTGTTGAGGTCCTTTTTGTATAGTTCCTCTGTGTACTCTTTCCATCTTTTCTTAATCTCTTCTGCATCTGCTAACTCCTTGCCATCTTTGTCTTTTATCATGGTCATTTTCGCTTTAAATGTTCCCTTGAGTTCCCCAATTTTTTTGAAAAGATCTCTAGTCCTACCCCTGATATTGTTTTCCTCTATTTCTGTGCACTGTTCGTTCAGGTACGTTTCCTTATCTCTCCTTGCTTTTCTTTGAAATTCTGTATTCAAGTGATTGTATTTTTTCCTTTCTCCTTGGCATTTTGCATTCCTTCTGCCCTCCGCTATTTTAAGAGCCTCCTCGGATAACCACTTAGCTTTCTTACGCTTCTTTTCTTTTGGTATGGTTTTTCTTGCTGCCTCCTGCATGATGTCCCGCATCTCTGTCCATAATTCTTCTGGCACTCTGTCTATCTGGTCCAAGCCATTAAATCTGTTCCACACCTCCACTGTGTATTCCCAAGGAATGTTTTCTATGTCATATCTTTCTGGCCTAATTGTTTTTCCTATTTTCTTTAGTCTAAGCCTGAATATTGCAATCAGTAGGTTGTGATCTGAGCCACAATCTGCTCCTGGTCTTGTTTTTGCTGACTGTATGGAAGTTCTCCATCTTTGACTGCAGAGTATATAATCAATCTGGTTTCGATGTTGGCCATCTGGTGATGTCCATGTGTAAAGTCTCCTCTTGTGTTGCTGGAAGAGAGTGTTTGCTATGATCAGTGCGTTATCTTGGCAGAACTCTATCAGTCTTTGACCTGCTTCATTCTGTGTTCCAAGACCAAACTTGCCTGTTATTCCATTTACTTTTTGATTTCCTACTTTGGCATTCCAATCTCCTATGATAATGTGTACATCATTTCTTGGTGGGCTACAAAAGTTTAAATAAACAAATGAGCTTATGAAAAAGAATTAACATATTTGTATTAACCTCGTTTATTTTAGACATCACTATCTCTGATACAGTATTTACTACATATACAGTCAAACCTCGCATAAAGAGCACCTCACTTAAAGAGTAACTCACTTAAAGATCAGAATTTTCTCTGAATGTTCGCTTCGCTTAACAAATAAAACCAACCAAAAACTTGCTTAATAAATAAATCAGGGATCACAATCCCCTCCACCAGATGTCACAATTGGTCCCTTACCAATGGTGTTTCGCTTAAAGAGCAACTTGTTTAAAGAACAATCCTATAGAACACATTATGCACTTTAAGCAAGGTACCACTGGTAATATGTTTTACTTTTAACAAGGCTCAATCCAAAGTTTCTTTTACTTTAATAGAACTGTTTAACTTTAAAAGTTTCAGCTTCTAATTTTCTAATACAGTAGAACCTCATACAACAATCGCCCCGTATGGCAACAAAATCGCATACCAATTAGGTGAGGGGGGGGGGATGGCATTCTGCACAACAATTTTCCCTATGGGGAAAAATCATACAAGAATTTTTCAGTGGGAAAAACCACTTAGCAAAAAAATCATTGTACAGTAATACCTCATATAACATTAGTATCGAATAACACTAAAATCGCATAACATTAAGGAATCTGGGGGGAAGAATTGCATCGGATAACATTAAGATCCTATGGGATGCTTCAGATAACAACCGCTAAAGCCTGTGTGGTTACAATGTATCTCTATGGATCCCATAGGATTTTAACATGCATCAGATAACACTAAAAATCATATAACACCAAGACTTGTGGAACCAGGTTTTAGTGTTATCTGAGGTTTTGCTGTATAATGCATTCCATAGGGAAAATCGCTATACAATGCATGTATCGTATAGCAATTGTTTCATACAACAACGAGGCCTGTGGAACGGATTAAAATTGTTGTATGAGATACCACTGTATCTGTATTTCAACTGAAAGAACTATAATTTATTAGGAGGGAATGGTGTTACCCATTTTTTAAATGAATGTTGTAAATAGCAGTGTGCTTGTCTATATATCTGGACTGCAACCCCCAGAGTTATCCAGGAGTTCACATGATCAAATAATCTTGGGAACAGAGGATGTTGAGAGTCACAATGTTGCTATTCATCAGGTTCTACAGAAAGCACCCTAGAAAAACCTACAACCCCCAGTAACACTGCAGCAGCTTCATTCGTATTGAAAGTAGAAATATAGTAAGGGCAGCAGCAGAGATAAATAACCAAAAAGCTGGCCTGTAGATCTCTATTTTTGAGCTACACCTGCCTGAAGGATTCCTGAAGAATTATGGGGATTCCAGCCAAAAAAGTATGAAGAGCACACTCCTAGTCATAAGCTGCATTAGGATTGGTAAGGATAGATGGGATTTAAATAAATACAAATACAGTCAAACCTCGCATACAGAGTGTTTCACTTAAAGAGTAACTCGCATAAAGAACACAATTTTCTCTGACTGTTCGCTTCACTTAAGAAATAAAACCAATCAAAAACTCGCTTAACAAATAAATCGGGGTTCATAATCCCCCCTACAATTGGTCACTTACAATGGTGTTTCACTTAAAGAGCAAACTCGCTTAAAGAGCAATCCTGTGGAACGCTTTATGCTCTTTAAGCGAGGTACAACTGTATGTGTTTTATTTCCCACATGAATCTAAACATATTGTGCTTCATCATTACCTTCAATAAATCTAAATAATTGCAGACCTCTTAGAACAAATACAACATTGCCATAAAACTTTATGCTGTACTTCTACTTCTTCTGTCTAATATGTTGCCTGGAATGGAAATAATTGTACTGTACTCTCTCACTTAGGAGTTTTTCATATTCATCTTCTTACATTATTTGTCTCTTACCATTCATGTGATGCTCTTCTGCTATTGTGCATATATATACCAGTTTCCTCACTTTATCACATGTGGTTCTCACAATTACTTTATTATTTAGTATGAAGCTTCCTTCCATCCCTGTTTTAACAGACAGATTTTTAGCCCACCTCTTTGTTTGGTGTTAAAGTGCTTTCGTCATTTTGCTCTACAAGTGAAGATGTTCTGCTCCTGGCTGGTGATGGTGATGGTGATGGTGATGGTGATGGTGAAGATGTAGATTTTCCCTGCAAAAAAGGGAACAAAAATGAACAACAGCTACATCCTCAACAAATCACAATTTGATCAGATATAGTATTAAAGCATCAAATCCCACAAATTCATATGCCTACAATCTATTATAAAAATGAATTCAGGACAACAGATACTAGTTTTCAGTCAACTCAGATGTGATGCTAAACCCTTACCGCCCTGAAGGGTGTTCCTTCTCTTGATCCCACCATCATCATAGGTTCATTTGGTAAGGACCTGTCAGGCAGTTTGTTCAGTGACTATTCCTGTCTGACCACAGAATTTACTTCATTTGACTTTGGAGAACTTATGGGACACTAGGTGGTAGTGATCATATATATGTGCTACTGTTTTTAAGCGTTTGCTGATATTTAATTTCCATTTTGCTTTTTATCTGCCTTAACTGATGCTATAATCCTCTGAAACCAAGAAGCCAAAATTCTTCTTCAAAGCTACACACCCATAACTCAGTTACACCTGTAATACGTATAATAACACCCAGGCAGAATTGCTATCCACAAAACACTTCCACTCGTATACAGAGCAACTGGTTACAACAAGAACGCCACAATCAACTGTGAAACATAATTGCTCAAGCTACTGATATAATGCATAAAAATGTTACACCTGCATAACTTTATATCACATGGCAATGAACTGGATTCCAGACAATGCCAAAAACAAAAAAACCCAACCTTGTTTTGACAGTACAGCAAACTCATTCAGTGTGACACTGAGAAACAATTTAGAACAGATGATCAAAGTACAGTACAGCCTAAAAACCTGCTGTAGCATTCAAGCCTGCCTTTCTGTTCCTCAGTGCCTTCCAGAAATATGATTTTTAAACAGTGGCAAACTATTAAATCTAATTGGAAATCTTAAAGAGGCTCACTACAAACCTTTCTGTCACTATTAATTAACTCAATCACTTTATTACGGCTCACAGTCTCTTTCAGCTAGGCTGCTTTTTTAAAGGATTCTGAAGGTTAATTTAAAGTAGGTCATTTTCCATACAGGGGCTGTGGTGGCTCAGTGGTTAAGAAACTCACCTTGTTAGTTGGAAGGCTGGCAATTGGAAGTTTGAGACCCAGATACTACATGACTGAATGAGCACCCATCTCTCTCCCGGCTCTTGGGGACATGAAAGGAGATTCATTTGGCTGTTTCCTGAGTGGAGTTTCTTCCACAAAAATCCTTTCAACCCAGAATAATTTCTGATGTGGAGTTATTATTTTCTATACAGTTCAGGAGATTGTTGCTCCTTTTGTTACAATCAAAATTAAAAATTAAAAAATAATAGTAAATTACGTTTGTAATAATTGTTTGAATACACTGTATTTTAATATACCAATTGATAATTTTATGCCAAATCAAATTGTACAATCATATTTTATGTTCCTAAAGTAACAAAGTGACTTTCAATTTGTAAAAAAGGGCTAATGTTGCATTTTTTTCCCTGAAAATTTCCGGGTTTATCCACAGCTTCAAAATTTCTGGGAATTTTACATCTCTGCTTACGGTCTAGCTCTCACAGCCATATATTACTTCAGGGAAGACCATCACTTTAACCATGTGGTCTTTTGTGGCAGTGATGTCTCTTTTTATTATGCTGCCTAGGTAAAGAGTCGACCATCTGCAATGTAGCAATTTCTTCTTCCCTCCTGAAAAGGAAGTGCCTTTTTATTTCACAGCCACATTATGTGATGATCTTGAATCCCAAGAAAATAAAGCCATTCCAAGAAAGTAAAGTTATTAAATATGTATCATTATAAGAGAATGTATCTAACAGTTTGTGTCCTGTCTTGAAAGGATTGGGGATTGAAAGCTATATGCTCAAAGGAACTTACAGGAAGTTCCTTTGAGCAGGAAGAAAACAAACTTGGTTTTTCAGAGAATGAGCTTGAGAACAAACAAGAGTAAACTTAGTGGCCAGGCTACACTCATACTACATCCCCATACACTATATCCCTATACACTACATCACCATACACTTGTATTTACTGGTAAGAATGGAATCCTAGGGTTTCTCAACCTTGCCCCCCCCAGATTTTCCTGAACTTCAGTTCCCAGAAGCCCAAGTCAGCACATCTGCTGATTGAGGGTCCTGGTTCTTTTTCTTCTTTCATGTCTAGGTCTGATTTTAAACTGCCAAAATGCAGTCATGTAGAAAACCCATTGACCTGAATTCTCATTAACAGGGGATCCTTACCATTACTAGCGATCTTGACACACTTTTAGGAAGCCAGGTTAAAACCTATGCTGCTTCACATCCCTTACGATTTTGTTCCAGAGCTAGAGAAATCCTTGGTAGGTTTCCAGTTCCTAGTTGCTTCTGGTGAATTCATTCCGTAGTTCCTTTCATCGGACCCATTGTGAGAAAGATTAGCCAACACAAGATTGCCATTGCCTGAGGTACATCCACTTGTGGTTCCAAAATACCACCATCTTCAAAGAGGCTCTGTGTCCCCCAGGGCTTCTGGTAATTGAAGTTCAAGAACTTTTGGGGGTCCAAGGTTGAGAAACTAACTACTGGTAATTAGCTGGGGCAGCCAGCCCAGTTACATTCAATGGGATCAATCTGCGAACAAACCCAGACAGGATTGCACAAATCTTTTCTGGATGTCAGCACACAAAGGAGCCTCCTAAACTTTTTTAATGGGAGCCGTGTTAGTCTGTGTTTCAAGTATATGAGAGAGTAAACAAAACAAAAAGACCAAAAAAAATTAGTGAGCTTTCGTGGATCAAGTCCACTTTGTCAGACATAGGAGGGAGATCTCATGGTATCAATTTATACAAAATAGCCACAGTATAACAGCAGCAGCAGCAACTCTTAGGTCCTTGGTTAGGGCTTGAACTGTTAATTTCATTCCAGTCCTCGACTGTGAACCAAATGGTTGATTTGTATAATAATAATAATAATAATAATAATAATAATAATAATAATAATAATAATAATAATAATAATAATAATAATAATAATAATAATAATAATAATAATAATAATAATAATACAGTAAAACCTCAGATAACACTAAAACCTGGTTCCACAAGTCTTGGTGTTATACGATTTTCAGTGTTATCCGATGCATGTTAAAATCCTATGGGATCCATAGAGATACATTGTAACCACACAGGCTTTAGCGGTTGTTATCTGATGCATCCCATAGGATCTTAATGTTATCCGATGCAATTCTTCCCCCCAGATTCCTTAATGTTATGCGATTTTAGTGTTATTCGATACTAATGTTATCTGAAGTATTACTGTAATGTCATAAATTATTCTGGGTTAAAAGGATTTTTGCTGGAGAAACTCCACTCAGGGGACACCCGAAAGAGGCTCCTTTCCTGTCCCCATGAGGTGGGATAGACGCGGGCACTCAATCCGTCATGCCGTACCCAAGTGTCAAACTGCCGACTTGCCAGCCTTCCAGCTAACCAGGCAAGCTTCTTAACCACCGAGCCACTGCAGCCCTTAATGGCCACACTGATCTTCTGTTATTAAATGTGCAAACAGCACAGCAATTTGCAAACGTATCTGTTATGCCAACCAGCCACTGTGTATGAATGAATTATTGTACATTGATACCATGAAGTCCCACTCTTACCGTGGTGGACTTGATCCACGAAAGCTTTTTTATTTATTTATTTATTTATTTATTGTTCACATTGGGTATCCCGCCCCAATCGGGTAGACCCGACTCTGGGCATCTTACAGCGTAAATTACCGTCATAGGTAATCTATAGTCATAACAATATATAAAACCTTAGAAATTCATAAAAAAAATTAAAACAGCAAAGCAGATAAAAACAGATACAGATACAAGGTGGGGGAGGGGGGATGGCTGCCCTTAAATCAGCCATCCTAGATGGGAACCTGCGTTACTGTGTCCCCACACTTGACCCGCCAGCCAGGTCCGTCCGGAGACGGACGAGGATTTCACACGCTCTTGGCTTTCCTCCCGGGGAGAAACGGGCGGCCAAGACGAGGGGGGGCGGGCAATGTTTACTGCTCGACGTCAAGACCACGCGGCCCACAAGCAACACACACACACCTCCAGGATCAGGGCCACCTCCAGAAAACTAGCTGTTTTCTGTTCTTGTATTTCTTTGATTGTACCCTATTTATATTTTTATTATTTTTATGAAGGATTTATTGACCACATTGATTGTATTATATGTGTTATATTGTATGTATATTATGTTTTTTTGTAACATTGTTAGCCGCTCTGGGTTGCTTCGGCAAGGAGAGCGGCATATAAATTGAATTTAATAATAATAATAATAATAATAATAATAATAATAATAATAGCGCCCCTCTTCCTTCTTGTCCCCCCCCCCCCAAGGGACCGTCTTGCAGTGTTTCCCAAATGCTGGTGTTTGGACTTCAGTTCCCAGAAGCCTAAGCCAGTATATTGACTGGTCAGTGCTTTGGGGAATTGACTTAGGCTTCTGGGAATTGAAGTCCAAACACCAGCATTTGGGAAACACTGGCTGGCCTACACACACCGATAGAGACTCCCTCGCCGGAGACAACTTCGAGGCAAACCCACTTCTCAGGCGACGCACACACACTCCCTCAAAATCCCTCTCTCCCGCACTACAGACCTGGGGCAGGCCGGAGGCGGCGGCGACGTCGCCGGTGCTTCGCGGGGCCGCCGCCGTTTGTTCCTCGTTGATTTTCTGCTTCAGCTTCTTGAACATGACGGCGGGACGGGAGGCCGCTTTGAGGTAAAAGGAAGCGGCGAACTGAGGAGGACCCTCCGCTCTTCTCCCGGGCCTTGTCAAGCCGGGCCGCGGTGCGGTTTGTTTTTACCTCACGACGAGCCTCCCTCAAAACTGTCGGGAAATGGGGGCCCCTTTAACGTCCGGCGCCACAAACTCCTCAGCAGGTCCCCCCCCTCCCTTCCCCCCCCAGCGGCCGCCTCGCCTCTTGGCCTGTCAGGCGGCAGGTAAGCAAGCCGCGCAGGTACGCATGCGCGGCCGACGTGGACCCAAAGGGCAGGCCCGAGTCGCTACGGCGAAGGGCAAGGTCCAAACTTCCTCCCCGCAGTTCGCGAGCCCGAGTAGTCTTTCGTCCTGAGTTCTCGTAGCCGTCACGGTGTTTAAACCAGGGTAGATGCGAATGCTGCGTTTTGCTGGGCGGATACCGGAGGCTTATATGCAACCCGGATTTACCCTGCGGGAGAAACGTGTCCCTCTCGATGGGGTTGGACTTCATTTCCCATCAGCCTAAGAGAGAGCGTGGAGAAACAGTTGGGGATAATGGCCAATCTCTGCCTGGATTATCCTGTTAAATGTAAATCCAGCCGAAAAAGGTTTTGCTCTGTGAGGCCAGAGGAAAAATGCCCGTCCTTCATCTTAGCCTCCCCTTCTCCTCAATAAGGGATAGATCTCAACCTGTGGCCCGTGGGCCAGATGTGGCCACTGCTGCGTTTTCCAAATCTGCTGGCATATAGAATGCAGTATTTTAACTCCATCAACTTTTAGTGAATAATTCAGCTGAGATACCATCATCTCCACTGGCGTCGTTATTTGCAGTGCTAATTAGGGCCTTCCTGAATTCACTCTATAGGATGTCATAATTAGAGTAGGCCTCATGAGAAATTGTACATGATTCAAGAGGCAACAGTTAGGACAGAAAATGGAATGACGGAGTGGTTTGGAATAGGAAAAGGAGTAAGATAAGGCTGCATTTTGTCACCCTGCTTATTCAACTTATACACAGAACACATAATGCGCAATGCAGGGATGGAGGAATCACAATTTGGGATCAAAATTGCTGGGAGAAACATCAACAATTTGAGATATGCAGATGATACCACCCTCATGGCAGAAAGTGAAGAGGACCTAAAGAAGCTCCTGATTAGGTTGAAAGAAGAAAGTGAAAAGGCTGGTTTGAGACTCAATATCAAGAAAACCAAGATAATGGCAACAGGCCCTATCAGTCCCTGGAAAATAGATGGGGAAGAAGTAGAAGCAGTGACAGATTTTACTTTCCTAGGATCAAAGCTCACTGCAGATGGTGATTGCAGCCATGAAATAAAAAGGTGACTGATTCTTGGGAGGCAAGCAATGAGAAACCTGGGGAGCATAGTGAAAAGTAGAGACATCACATTGAAAACAAAAATTCGCATAATCAAAGCAATGGTATTCCCTGTGGCAATGTATGGTTGTGAGAGCTGGACCATTAGGAAAGCTGAGCGCAGAAGAATAGATGCCTTTGAGATGTGGTGTTGGAGGAGAGTTTTGAGAGTCCCATGGACAGCAAGGAGAAAAAATAAGTCAATCTTAGAAGAAATTAACCCAGAATGCTCCTTAGAAGGTCAAATTGTAAAGATGAAGCTAAGGTACTTTGGACATCAAATGAGAAGAGAGGATTCGCTTGAGAAAGCCTTGATGCTGGGAAAGGCGGAGGGCAAAAGAAAAAGGGGGCGGCCAAAAATGAGATGGTTGGATGGTATTGTGGAGACAATGGGCACAGAGCTCAGCGAGTTGAGGAGGATGGTGGAGAACAGGAGTGCCTGGTGGGCAATGGTCCATGGGGTCGCAGAGGGTCGGAATCGACTGTGCAACTGAACAACAAACAAGTAATACCTCGGATAACGCTAACACTTGGTTCCACAAGTCTTGGTGTTATTCGATTTTTAGTGTTATCTGATCCATGTTAAAATCCTATGGGATGGATCGGATGACATTCAAGCTCCATAGAGATACATTGTAACCGCACAGGCTTTAGCGGTTGTTATCTGATCCATCCCATAGGACCTTAGCGTTATTCGATCCAATTCTCCCCAGATTACTTAACGTTATGCGATTTTAGCATTATCCGAGGTAAATGTAATCCGAGGTATTACTTGTACTGTAAATGAGAATGAGTCTGATCATTCTGTCACTTTTCCTCATCACTTGTGAATGATAATATAGGGTTGACAGTATTAAAGAATATTCTCAAATAAACTACATTATGAAAAAGGCTTGTTTTCTCATTGATTTAAACATTTTTATTATATTTCATTTATCATAGTTTTCTAAAATGTTTTTCTTCCTAAGTTCACAAAGAGTGCAATCTTTGAAATAACTTCAGTAGTATTTTATCATTTTCATTTAAAACATAATGTCTATCTAACTAAAATGTACACTTGTTTCAACAATTCCACCATTCTGTTGTATGATCTGCACAGTGCAGAACAAAAGGACTGCCAATGCTCAATATACATTCCAATTCCCAAGAAAGGAGATGTCAAGAAGTGCAATAACTATAGGACTATTGCCTTCATTCCCCATGCAAGCAAAGTGATATTCAAGGTGTTGCAACAAAGGCTTTTACCTTACGTGGAGCAATAAATGCTTGATTTCAAGTTGGATTCTTTAAAAAGAAGAGTCACTCAGGTCAGGACCATATTGCAAAAATCTAGGAAAAGATCAGTGTTAACTACAGCAAACTGGATCATTAGAATCTATGGGTTGTTCTGAAAGAAATGAATTTACCTCAGTACTTGATTGTTCTGATACATAACCTGTATTATGGACAAGAAGCTACTATTAAGACACAAGCTGTAGAGACAGAATGGTTTCCTATAGGCAAAGCTGTCAGACAAGGGTGCATTTTATCCCTTTATTCAATTTGTACACAAAAATATAGAAAGGCAAACTAATAATAATTTTGTGTCCGAAATTATTCTGGTTGAAAGGATTTTTGCGGAAGAAACTCCACTGAGGGAACGCCCAAATGAGGATCCTTTCATGTACCCAAGAGCTGGGACAGAGACAGGCACTCAATCCATCACGCAGTACCCAGATCTCGAACTATCAACTTGCCAGCCTTCCAGCTAACAAAGTTAGCTTCTTAACCACTGAGCCAATGCAGCCCATGAAAAGCAAACTAGATTCAGATGAAGTAGGCATGAAAATTGGTGGAAGAAACATCAGTAATTTAAGACACACAGATTACACCATTTTGTTGATAGAAAGCTTGAAATAGCTTGTAGTAAAAGGGAAAGGGAAAAGTGCCAAAGCATGACAGCAGTTGAACATCAAGAAGACAAAAATCATGATTACAGAATAACACAATATAGTTTACTACTGACCATGAAGGAACTGAAATTGTCAAAATAATGTAATCATCAATCCATCTTGAAACTGTAGCCAAGAAATAAGACTGAGGCCAACCAGGAAGTAATTAGAAAGCATCAAAAGGATATGTCAATGGGAGCCGAGACCATAAGCTTCCACACTCTTGTATTCATGATCACTGTGTGTATGGGTGTAAAAGCTGGACAGTAAAAGAAAGTTGACAGGAAAAACATTGATACAGGTATGTGTGAAATACAGAGCTAACCCCAGACTGCTGGAAAGATAAACAAACAGATCCTTGAGCAAATCAAGCCTGAAATAATTCTGGAAGGGGAAAAAAGATAAAATTAAACCTGTCCTATTTTGGGCAAAGCAAAAGAAGACAAGAATCTCTGAGAGAGACAATAATGATGGGAAAGTTTGAGGGCAGCAGGAAAAGAGGAAGACCAAATATGAGATGGATTGACTCCCTAAGGGAACCACAGCATTGTGTTTGCAACAGCTGAGTAAGACTGCTGAAGATCTCTTATTCATAGTGTTACCATGAGTCAGAGGCAATTCAATAGCACATATTGACTACAACAAAATTGAAAAAAATAGTTTTTTCCTGTTGAAAATATATGCTCAGAGTGTAGATATTGAGTATGAGTCAAAAGAAGTAATTCAGTCATATTTCCTTCAAGCAAAAATGTAGTACAGTGCCAGACTTTGTGTTACTCAATAAATAAAACTTTATTATCCTGTTCTTTTTTTCCACCCTCAACACAAACAAAGTTACACCCTATTCTTTAGAGCAGGAATTCTTAACCTTTTTAAGCTGGGGACCGGGTTATACTCCCTCAGACAACTTCGGGGGCTAATCGGCCATTTTGCCCTTCCTCCACCACATGGTACTTTCAGGTGTGGTGGAGGCAGTGGGGGGGGGGGCACATGAAATGGTGCCATGGGCCACATCCAGCCCACGGTCTGCAGGTTGAGAATCCCTGCTTTAGAGCAATACACATATTATTCACTTCTTTGATTTTTCTCACACAAAATAGATTTCCCTGTTAACTGCATAATTATATATTTGACGTTTAAAAGCGTCAACTGTTCAACATTTTATGACACAGCTAGCTAGGTATGGTGAACACTCAATGCACAGCATTATGTATTGTTTGAGACATCGGTTTGTGATTTTCTTTTGAATAAGAGTGCCGGAAACATTTTTCACCATTTTCTACAAGGCCTCTTGCCAGTTTTAAATGGATGTTAAAAGTACTCATTTCAATATGGTGCCTTTTAAAAGCTGAGTGGGAAAGTAACATTTATTATTAATGCAAAGTTTGGTATAATGTCTCAAACGGGCAACTACATTTTTCTCTCTAGAGACACATGAATCAACAGCACCTTTTAAAATGAGTTTAAGCTGAAGTATGAAAAGGTTTTAAAATGATCAAAACTCGAGAAACTTTACCTTCAAAATATATGCTACAAAAAGAAAGGGAAGTGAGGTGGGAAGATGGAAGCAAGTACATTCAGATGCTACTTCTTAAATTGCTATGTGTTTACACCAGGGAGTGCAATGGAAACAGTGCAGGAATAGGAGGAGGTGAAAGTGAGTGGTCTGTTCGCAGGAACGACAAAGTAAGTTCTGCTTCATATTTCTCTGCCTAGTATAGTCTGATCCTTTGTGACAGCCAAGTAAATAGCTACTATCTCAACAGAGTCCATAAAGTTGGGCTTTCTTCCTTACTCTCCTGCTACACCTTTATAGAATAGCTATCATGTAACAGGTGAGACTCACTCATTCTCCTTTTAGTACAATTACCTGGCACACTTCATTTCTATTAAGCTCTAGTAATTATCATAGAAATGAAATTAGGTTGTTCTGAAATTTTATACTCCTTTACAATATATTCACTAGTGTTAACTCTTTTATTTTGGATTGTCTTGTGCTAGGGTTTACAAGGTAAATATGCTTTGCATAGTTACATTAGTGTCAGATAAGGAAGGAATCAACTTGGCAGACGAATCATTAATAATTTAGCATAAGCAAAGGATACCCGTTACCGGCAGAAAGCAGGAATCATTTAAATGAATTCTGAGTAAAGTGAAAGCAGAAAGTGTAGCACTACTGCAATTGAGTTTTAAAAAGACAAAAATCACGAGAAGACTTTAATTTCATTGCTGATAATTACACTATAAAATAATTAAAGATTTTTTTATTGCTTCATTCAGTAATCAGCATAAATGGAAATGGCAGGTAAGAAATTGAAAGTGGATTTGGATTTTGTATGTTTCATTGACTACACCAAAGCCTTTGATTGTGTGGATCACAATAAACCAGTGGTGCCGAACTTATGACATACGTGCCAGAGTGGGCACTTGGAGCACTCTCTGTCAGCACACATGCCGTCACCACACCACAGAGTTCAATTAACTTATATGCAGGGTACATCATGTGTAATGCAGGACTGGATGAAGCACAAACAGGAATTAAGATTGCTGGGAGAAACATCAACAACCTAAGATATGCAGATGACACTACCTTAATGGCAGAAAGTGAAGAAGACCTAAAGAGCCTCTTGAAGAGGATGAAAGACGAGGAGCGTGCAAAAGGTGACCTGAAACTCAACATCAAAAAAATTAAGATCATGGCATCCAGCCCCATCACTCCCTGGCAAATACAGTTGTACCTCGCTTAAAGAGCATAATGCGTTCCACAGGATTGCTCTTTAAGCGAGTTTGCTCTTTAAGCAAAACACCACTGTAAGTGACCAATTGGGGGGGGGGATTGCGAACCCCAATTTATTTGTTAAGCGAGTTTTTGGTTGGTTTTATTTGTTAACCAAAGCGAACATTCAGAGAAAATTCTGCTCTTTAAGCGAGTTACTCTTTAAGCGAGGCACTCTTTGTGTGAGGTTTGACTGCAGAAGGGGAAGAAATGGAAGCAGCGACAGACTTCACCTTCTTGGGATCTAAGTTTACTGCAGATGGTGACTGCAGCCACAAAATAAAAAGACACTTACTTCTTGGGAGGGAAACTATGACAAACCTAGGCAGCATAATAAAAAGTTGAGACATCTCCCTGCCTATAAAAGTCCACATAAGTTAAACCAATGGTCTTCCCATTGGTAATGTATGTCTGTGAGAGCTGGACCATAAGGAAGGCTGAGCACAGAATAATAGACGCCCTTGAAATGTGGTGCTGGAGGAGACTCTGAGAGTCCTCCAGACTGCAAGGAGATCAAATCAATCAATCCTGAAGGAAATTAACTCTGACTGCTTCTTGGAGGGACAAATACTGAAGTTCAAGTACTTTGGCCACCAAATGAGAAGAGAGGACTCACTGGAGAAAGCCCTGATGCTGGGAAAGATCAAAGACAAAAGGAGAAAGGGGGCAGAGGATGAAGTGGCTAGATGGCATTGTTGATGCAGTGGGCATCAATCTGAGGATGGCAGATAACAGAGGAGCCTGGCTTGTGATGAACAACAACAATGTTGTTAACTAACATGACCACTCGATGGCAGTATGTGAACAATTTCTTTGCAATTTGCAATGGTGATCAATGCAGAAGTATTCAGTAGTAAGAAAAGAGAAAACATCAGGGATTCTCAACTGTGGCTCGTGGGCCAGATGCGGCCCATGGGACCATTTCATGTGGCACCCCACTGCCTCAACCACATCAGGAAGTGCCATTTGGTGGAGAAAGGGCAAAATGGTCGTCCGGCCCCTGAAGCTATCTGAAGGAGCGTGACCTGGCCCCTGGCTTTAAAAGGTTGAGAACGTCTGAGCTAGATTGACGAAAGAGAAATAAGGTTTCTGTGTCAACAGTTTCACTTTCATCAGTTGCACTAATATGTTTTGAAACATAATGAAATACAATAAAGGCAACAACATTTTTTTTCTTTGTGTCTCTAGACACAAGTGTTTTCCTTGACAGACTTTGACCCTTGCACCATGAACTGTTCTTAGCATTCCTTTAGAAGGCCTTGTCCTTAGGTTTACGTGCCATGAATTTTTTGGGTCTCTCTCTCTCTCTTTTATTCCCTACCCACAAAATCTTACATGCACAGATTGAGGAAGACAGCTTAATGACATGGGCTAACTGATTGTTTTTAAATGGTCTAATAAAGGTATTACCTGCTCTTGCATTTGCATTATTTAAGGACCAGCAACCTTTACTAAACAAATTCTTAGCATTCCTGTGACAGACAAGGGTGCTTTACTTTCCACCCTAGCTAGGATCTGCTATTTAACAATTTCATAGTCCCATTCCTATGTTGATAAACCATTCTCATTTTGTCTGTTATCTCTGACCTCAATCACATATAAACTCTCCAAGTTGGAATAAATATGTTAAGTGCTGTCACATCAGAATCAACTTGTTGTAACCCTAAAAGGGATTTCAAAGTAAGTGAGATCTGGTTTATTCTACTTAAGCAGGGCATAAAAGTATAACAAACAAGCAAACAATTTAAGGAGTAGTTTTACCAGTTCTACAACTCCAGTGAGTTTCTGTGGCTGAGGAGGAATTCAGACCTAGGCCTCTTGAGTCCTAGTCCTTCACTCTATCAGCTACATCATAATAAATATATAGGGTACAGTATAGTACACTTGTACTTCACTTAAAAAGCATAACGCATTCCACAGGATTGCTCTTTAAGCGAGTTTGTTCTTTAAGCAAAACACCATTGTAAGTGACCCATTGTTACTTCTGGCGGGGGGGGGGGATTGTGAACCCAGATTTATTTGTTAAGCGAGTTTTTGGTTGGTTTTAGTTGGTAAGCGAAGCGAGCATTCAGAGAAAATTCTGCTCTTTAAGGAGTTACTCTATAAGCAAGGCACTCTTTATGTGAGGTTTTACTGTATATATATATTCACTTTGTGTCTGAAGAAGTGGATTTTGATCCACATAATCTCAAACTGAAATAAAGCTGTTAGTTTTTAAAATGCTGCACTGTGACTACTGGATATAGGTCTCAAGACCCCTTAACACTACCTGATCCCAGGGCAGTGTTTTTTTTATAACATGGTTCTCTATTTTATTTATTTATTTATTTAGATTTATATTGCCGCCCACTCGCCGAGTTCATGTATGCATTTGGGAGTGACCATGTGTGACCCATCTCTTGAACCTGTCCTGCTTGCCACAAACTATACGAATAGTTTTTGAGGTCCTGCAAAGCACATCATTCCTGGAGGGGCAACTTTGTTTTTTGAGCAGTGTCCTTTCTGAGCAAACCAGAGAACAGACAACTTTGAGGTTTTATATCACTATTTATTCATTTCAAAGATAGGAGTACAATCCAATTAGCAACATTCACCTCAAAAATATGTTCATCTGAACACTAAATGTGATCATTTTAGAGGAGCAATTTGGGCTTTCTTGAGGGAGCATCTTAGCACAGTGTTCAATAGACAATGAGGGTCTGAAGTTCATAGACTTGGAAAGGGAGCTTAATAGGATCATTGGATCCTACCCTCCCACTCCTATTCCTCACCCTCCCTCCTCACCAATGATTGATGGGGGTCACAGGACTCAGCCTCACAATAAAACCTCCCATGGGGAGTGTCATGATATTTACCCTCTTCAAGGGGGCAGGGGTGGTAATCATGCCTTCCTGTCACACCTCACCATTTGCCTTCTTACCAGCAGCGTCTGCCTTCTCTGCGGGACAACCCCCCTTATGAGTTCCCCTTCGCTCCGCTTGGCCCAGGCTAGCGAGGGTACAGGGAATCAGAATTAGGTAGCATAGTTGTGGCCTCTCAGCATGGTCCAGTCAACCCCCAGTCCCAATTCAACAGACACACAGGGTCTATGATTAATAAGGTTTATTAATTAAGTTAAGAAATGGGTATAGCATAAGGAAGCAAACTTGCAGACATAGTCATTCAAAGTACAAACAAAAATAAAGAAAACTTAACTGGTCCCTATATGACTCACCCTCTGTCCCTATATGACTCGCAATTACATTATGAGAGGCCCTCCCACGGCTGATTCACGGTGAAAGAGAAAGAACAGTTGTTGCACAGTGGATTTATTATCCTGATATCCATCTTCCCACGTGGGGACTTCTAGCCAATTGCAATAAATTTTCATTCTTCTGTCTCTGATTGGAATGTCCTATACAGGGGTTCCTTCATGTGAAATTCTCCATCTTGAAATACAGTACAGTACTAGGCACTTGGTAATTAAGTGGCTACAGGGACCAGGGAAAAGAATTGTTAGTACAGGGTTTTTTTCATGACAGGAAGGCACAGAGTGAAACAGCTCTGATTATTATTATTATTATTATTATTATTATTATTATTATTATTATTATTATTATTATTATTATTATTATTATTATTATTATTATTATTATTATTATTATTATTATTAAATTAGATTTATATGCCCCTCTACTCACCTCACTGAGGCAACTCAGAGGGGCTCACAAAACATAAACAACATATACAGTATCACAATCTCCAATATAAATACAGCATAATATAAAAATATGACAACAGATGCAGCACAGAAGCTGATTGGTCAGCTTCTCCCACCCCCACTTTCTGATTTACCAATGGGCATCAGAGATGTTGCTGGCCTGCCTTCATGCCCTTGGCCTTGAGTATATGAACAAGATGTATGCACCCTGCATATGCCAGCAAAATTTATTTGAAAAGAAATGAAACAGTTGTTGCAGATGTGGATGTGCAGTGGCAGGCAAATCTAGTGAATATGCAATTTATCTACATAAATATAGGTAAAGGAACTGCGGCCACCTAAGTGGTTAATGTTAGATCCGGAGATCAGGGCGCGGGAGTGAGGACACGGAAGCCATTAAGGGTGAACCAAACAACACGTCTGTTTATTGTGGTTAGCACAGACAACAACAACAACGGCTGGGTAAGCAGGGGATTAAATACCCTGCTTGACCCAGTCCACTGACCAATGGGTAGCGGCGATTTTCCCGCCGCTAGGACATTTAAATATCTAACACCCCTTCCCCCCAGAATGCCCCAGTCTGCTATTTGCATACAAAATCCTCCAGGTGACGGGGGCGTGTTCTTACTCGATCGGACCTGCGCAGTTCAGTCGGCGCTGGGGCATCGGGCAGAGCGGACCTGTCGCTCTCGCTCTGCCCTGGCTGGGCCGGGAGCGGATCCGGAATACGAGCGTCGGGCTCCGCGGTGACCGGGGGTGAGCCTGTTCCACACGGTAAGCTGGCCGGTGATGGTGCTGCGTGAATGGGGCTGTTTTCTGGCCGAACCGGGTCGGTGACCGGTTCGTCCATCGGGTGCATGTCTGGCTCAGCGCCGGTCTGCACTCCCCGGGGGAGGTTGCTATCCGTGTCGGGACTCGTTCGCCTCCTGAGCTGGTCGACATGGCGTTTCCATGTCCGACCATCAGCGAGGCGAACCTTGTAGGTGTAGGGGCCCAGCATTTCGCTGACGGTTCCCTCTTCCCACGGGTGGCCCAACGCGTAGTTCCTAGCGAAGATTGGTGAGTCAATGGCCAGTGTCCGGCCCTGTGGTTGGTCCCCCCTGAACTTGTCTGGAGAGTACCTAGGGTGTAACCGGTCAAGCTGACAACGGAGTCTCCTACCCATGAGTAACTCTGTGGGGGCCCTTCCCGTGGCAGCGCAGGGAAGGTTGTGTTGGGCCAACAAGAACGTGTCTACGCGTTCCTGCCAGTCCCCGGGTCCTAGCCTTTCCAGGGCCTCCTTTGCGCTGCGCACGAATCTCTCGGCCTGCCCATTCCCTTGCGCCCTGAACGGGGATGTGAGAGCGTGCCTGGTTCCTAGGGATGCCAGGTACTGTTCAAACTCAGTGGCCGTGAACTGAGGCCCGTTGTCAGAGACTAGGGTGTCGGGAATGCCGTGTGTGGAAAAGAGTTGTCTGAGTTCCCGGATCATTGCTCTGGCTGTGGTGCTACTCAGGAGTCGGATCTCCAACCATTTCGAGTAGGCATCCACTACAATCAGGAATGTTTGGCCGTGGAATGGGCCGGCGAGGTCGATGTCAATCCTCTGCCATGGGCCCGAGGGCTGTTCCCATTCTCTGACCGGGGCTGCTGGTGGATTGGGTCGTGATGATTGGCAAGGTGTACATTTGGCCACCCACGACTCTATGTCCTTGTCAATACCAGGCCACCACACGTAACTTCGGGCTAACCCCTTCATCTTTACTATTCCTGGGTGGCTGGCATGCAGTGTTTCTAGGACCTTGGGGCGGATTTTTCTGGGCACCACTACCCGGTCCCCCCACAGCAAGCAACCCCCCACACAGCACAGTTCGTCTTTCTTGTCGAAATATACCTTGAACTCCCCCTCCCCCTTGTCCGGCCACCCCCGCTGAACCCAGCTGGAAACGGCCCGAAGTTCGGCGTCCCGCGCCGTCGCCCTGGCAACCTCGGCCGACGTAGTGGGGGCAGAGTCCAGGATGTCCAGGGCAAGAACCGATGCTTCCCCCTGTTCCGCGCCTTCCTGGGTCGGGAGGGGGCATCTGCTCAAGGCGTCAGCGTTCCCCATGTGTTTTCCGGGCCGGTAGACTAAGGTGTACGAGTACCCCGACAGGAAAATGGCCCACCTTTGCATCCGGGGGGACAAGGCAGAGGGTGTAGGCCGGTCGCCCGCCAGGAGTCCCAATAGGGGCTTATGATCAGTCACAAGTTCGAAATCCCGGCCGTACAAGTAGTCGTGAAATTTTCTTACCCCTGCCACTGCCGCCAGCGCCTCCTTGTCGATCTGGCCATAGTTCCTCTCCGTCGGCGACATAGTCCTGGAGTAATAGGCGATGGGCGCCTCGAGGCCGTTGGGCAGTCGGTGGGCCAGGACTGCGCCGACGCCGTAGGGAGACGCGTCGCAGGCGAGGACCAGTGGCAGGGTCGCGTTGTATTGTATCAGGAAACTGTCCTGGGAGAGAAGATTTTTGACAGCAGCGAAAGCTGACTTTTGCTCGGGTCCCCACACCCACTCTGCCTTCGCGGCCAACAGTCTGTGTAGGGGCTCAGCCGCGGTGGCCTTTCCTTTCAGGAAGGTCGCGTAGAAATTCAGGAGTCCCAGGAACGCCTGCAGCTCCTGCCTGTTTTTCGGGGCCGGGGCGTTCCGAATCGCTTCCACTTTTCCCTTCGTTGGGTGGATGCCCTTGGCGTCGATGTGGAACCCTAAGAAGTCCACGGAGGGGACCCCCAACAGGCACTTATCCCGTTTCACCCTGAGCCCAGCGGCCCTGAATTTAGCCAGGACAGCGGCGACCCTGTCTTTGAGCTGCCCGGGATCCCCCGCAATTATCAGGACATCATCGAAATAGGGTACCACCCCCGGGAGTCCTTGGAGGAGCCTTTCCATCGTGCTCTGAAACAGTCCCGGAGCTATGCTGACCCCGAACTGTAGCCTCGTGCACTTGAATGCCCCCCGGTGTGTGACAATGGTCTGGGCTTCGGCCGTAGTGTCATCCACCGGAAGCTGTTGGTACGCTTGGGCCAGGTCCAGCTTGGCAAAGATCTTGCCAGGGCCCAGGGAATGGAGTAAGTGGTCTATGACGGGAACCGGGTACGCGCTCGGCTCTAATGCCTTGTTGATCGTGCATTTGTAATCTGCACAGATGCGCACTGACCCGTCCGGTTTGATGGGGGTCACTATGGGGGTCTCCCACCGAGCGTGGTCTACGGGAACGAGGATTCCCTGGGCGACCAGCTTGTCGAGCTCCTTCTCGACCCTGGGCTTGAGCGCCAGTGGGACTCTCCGGGCCTTAAGTCGGATGGGGGCAACGCTCGGGTTGAGTGCAAATGAAATAGGGGACCCCACATACCTGCCCAATCCTTCCCCGAAAACGTCCTGGAATTCGGCCATCAGGTCGTCCCTCAGCGAGGCGTCCCCGGGCTGGTCAGTCGCAGTGTTGTGGATGCCAGCGATGGACAGTCCCAGGGCGGGGAACCAGTTTGTGCCCAGTAGCGTCGGGATGTTACCGTGGACTACGGTCAGCGGTAGGCTTTCTTCCTTCGGTCCGTACTTGACACGGACCCACTTCTGTCCTGCGACGGGGAGGAACTTGCCTTGGCAGTCCTTGATTCGGATCCTCTGGGTCTGGAGGTCTGATTCTTTTAGGGCCGGGAATGTCTTCTTCATCCACCTCCACGGAATGATGGATATGGCGGCCCCAGAGTCGACCTCCATCGGACACTCTGCCCCGTCGATCGTGACTGTGGCGTGGTACTTCTCTCCCTTCTGTGTGGCGGTGTGGCTTATCGTGAGCGTGTGCGTCTCTGCATCTTCGAATTTGCCGCTGTTGCGTCCCTGGCGCCTCTGATTTGTCCTCTGTTTGGCGGCCATCTTGCCCGGCGGGAACTTTTGAATCTGCCGGTCCGCTTGGTTCTCCGCTTGCCTTGCCCGGCAGACCCTCCCAATGTGTCCCCGCTTGTCGCAATTGCGGCAGATGGCCTCCCTGAAGCGGCAATGTGCCCGCTGGTGTGGCCCTCCGCAGCTGGCGCAGCGCTGGCCGCTCCTGCCCGAGTTTCCCCCGTCGGTCGCGCACACCTCTGCTTCTTCCTCTTCGTCCTCGTCAGAAACGACGTCTTGATGGTGAGCGGAGGCTTGGCGGGGCGCCGACGGGGACCGGTTGAGGGAGGATGCGGTCGACATCGAGAGCTCGAAAGCTCTGGCCTCCTCGACGGCCCCGGCCAGGGTCAGGTCTCTCCGGGCCAACAGCCTCTTCCGGAGCTTGTTGTCGCGGACTCCTCTGATAAGCTGCTCGGTCAGGGAGTCCTCGAGGAATGGCCCGAATATCGCCGGGACGGCTGCTGCCCTTAGGGCGGCCACGTACTCGCCGATGGTTTCCCCTGGCATCTGGTATCGGTCCCGGAACTGGATCCGGAACACGAACTTCGATGGCTCTGGTGCATAGTGGTTCTTGAGGGCCAACTGTAGTGCTTCCCATGAGACGTCCAGGATTGGTGTTGGATCCACCAGGGACTGGGCCACTTCGTAGACCTTGGCTCCGCAGTGGGTGAGGAAGAACGCCTTCTTCCGCTCCGGTGCTATCTCTCCCAGTTCCGCAGCTAGCAGGGAGAACTCAAAACGGTCCATATAGCTCTTCCATCTCTCGTCCTTCGGTTGGAAGGGAGCCGGTGGAACGTAAGCAGCCATGGCGAGGTGCCTTCGTGAGAGGTGGCTCTGGTGTGTGTGATGGTTCTGGTCCGTTCCTCAAAATCCCACCTTCGTCGCCAGTGTTAGATCCGGAGATCAGGGCGCGGGAGTGAGGACACGGAAGCCATTAAGGGTGAACCAAACAACACGTCTGTTTATTGTGGTTAGCACAGACAACAACAACAACGGCTGGGTAAGCAGGGGATTAAATACCCTGCTTGACCCAGCCCACTGACCAATGGGTAGCGGCGATTTTCCCGCCGCTAGGACATTTAAATATCTAACAGTTAAGATGCTAAACTCGGAGATGGGAAGGTTGGAATTCAATTCCCGGGTACTGCATGATGGAGTGATCTCCCGTCTTTGTCCCAGTTCCTGCCAACCTAACTGTTCGAAAGCAAGAAATTGCAAATAGATAAATAGGGACCACTTCGGTGGGAAGGTAAACAGCGTTCCGTGCACTCTGGTGTTGAGGTATGCTTTCGACTGGCTTTCAAGCAAGGGTGACCTTTACCTAAAGGTCACCCTTGCTTGAAAACCAATGGTATCTGACTCTAGGGTTCAGTGCTCATCTCTGTTTATAACCAAAAGAGCCAACACTGTCTGCATTTGCAGACATTTCCATGGACATGTGGCAGGCATGCCTCAACACCTGAGTGCACGGAATGGCAGGAATATAACAAGCTATAAATATATTTTAATGATGGTGGATATTGTGTCTGAATAATTCTGGGCTATAGTTTTGGAAGACAATACAGGAACTCAGGTTTTCAAAGGGAGCGGCAAATAGCGTACAACTTGCAAATAGAGACTCTGATTTTTTTAAACAAAGTAAGACAGTTATTCAAGCAGTGTGAAATCCATCATTTTTAATTTATTATTTATTTATTTTACCAATAATGAAATCAAAGCAGCTGTAGTGTAAAATTTTCAACTGGACTCCAAAGTCATAAATGTGAGGATATTTCACAGCCAACAGTACACATCAGAAGATCAATATCTTGCCTGAGCTCATTAAAAGATATAATGCTAGCTTTCATAACGCTGTATAACCACACCCCTTGGGTGTTAATTCTAACTCCCCAAACCTGGGAACAGGACTAAAGCCTTTTCATCTAAATGGGGGTGGAGTCGGGGCCACTTGTCACTTTTTGATTGATTAAAAATACTTCCCAACTGTTTTGTTGGGTTTCTCAGTGTTGTGGACCCCTGGACACAAAATTATTGGGTTAACTCCCTGTCATTTGTTGCAAAGATCTAGATGACTTCCTTAAATAGTTGATACCCACCTTGGCCTTTACCACAGGACCCCTTAAAGCAGTGATTCCCAACATAGGCCCCAGGCCCCACAGGGGGACTTCAATTCCCAGAAGCCTAAGTCAGTACATTGGCTGATCTGTGCTTTGGGGAACTGACTTCGACTTCTGGGAATTGAAGTCCAAAAACCAAAGGTCAGGAAAGACTGCTTTAAAGGATTCGCTAGGATACAAACCTTCATGCCTTGCTTCCCCATATTTGATCCCATCTTATTGACTCAGCCCCAAAAGTTGTAATACAGTGGTACCTCGTGTTACAATTATGTGTTCCAAGGCATTTTTCATGTTATGAAAAATCTGTAACTTGAATTTCCCATAGGAATGCATTGAAACCAAAATGCATAACTTGAAACATGTTTTCCCATATAAATGCATTGAAAACCAATTAATCTGTTCCAGAAAAATGCATAACAAGCCATTATTTTCAATTGATTCTCATTCGTATTGTGAAGATTTTGTAACTAGAACCATGTGTAACTCGAGGTACCACTGTAAATCTAACCCAAACAGTTGTAATAAATCTCAATGTTGCTCCATACATCAATTCTGCAGCTTGAGCCCCATGAAATCCAATTCAACCCAGAAGATTGGAGAATGGGTGGTGCTTCTCCTTCAAAGTCCTGATGCAAATGATGCCAGAGATCACCAGGGACTTGCTAAATTACTTCCCGGTCAGACAGGAGCAAAGGATACTCACAGTCAGGTCCGCCCAGGAAATGCCTTCCTTCAGTTGGCCTCATTCACTGCTGATTTGTTAGCATATAGGCAGGAACAAGCTCCATACAATGTACTTGTGACACCTGCATGGTGATTTACTACTGCTCTGCTCCTGAATGTCAGGCAGCAAACAGGCTCCCTTAAGTTCTGAGAGGGAACAGAAGCCAGCCAGCCCTGCTACATTTCAGGGCCCTTCTGTTCATTATGCCAAGAGGATCTTTACACATCTCTTCTAAAGTCCTTCACTATCATCAGCAGCATTCAAATTATATTTGGTTAGTCATTTCATGGCACAGCATTACTTCGGAAGAAAAGAGGGAGTCAGCAACACAGACATTATCAAATTTGATACCCAGATTGCTATATGATTTTATATTACAACTTTCCTGCCAATTCTCTTTAGTAAAACAGAAAGAAACCAGGTACAGGTGTTTGTTTTTTCCCCCTGACATGCAGGTCACAAGTTGATCAGATACCATAGTGGGTTTACTCAGCAACCTTGAGATTGAAAAGGAGTCATTTAGAGTTTATCTGAATAATCTATTGTTGCTAATGGCTGGGTGAAACTGCAATCTTGTGCTCGCTTGTCTGTCATCTTGCTTGACCACACCCCTTCTCCTGTCGAGCCCCTGAATTTGGTATATAAAGAACGTGCCTGTAAGTTTCATTCTTTGTCTGATGAAGTGGACTTGATCCACAAAAGCTAACAATAAAAATATAGCAGTTAGTCTTTAAAATGCTACTGTGTTTTTTATTTTATTTTATTTATTTTGTTTTGTTTTGTTTTATGAGATGCCTGAACCACAGACTAGCATGGCTACTATTCCAAAAAAGCAACACAGAAATCATTGCAAAATGAGAAAACCCAATCAAACTTCATTGCACAGTGTATTGAAGAACTGTTGCTGTTTTCAGTATCTCTGCGCATGTGTGTTTAGTTGTCTGGCCAGGTTATCCTGCTTTGGTAATAGAGTAGATCATACTGCCAGCAACTCAACACCCAAGTGTCAGGCAGTGGTTAACTAAACTGACAACCCAGAGGATCAACAGCCTTGGGTGGCAAAATACACAGGGAAGGATGATGGTCAGTGGTGGGCAGCAAAAATTTTCGCTACCACACCATGGGCGGAGCCTATATCGTGGGTGGAGACTATGTCATGAGCAGAGCCTACATAGTGGGCCTACATCATGGGCGATCTAGTCATGCCTGCCATATGGCCATGTATACATCTGCAAACACAGGCAGCACTGGCTCTTGGCTGTAAATGGAGATGAGCACTGCACCCTAGAGTCGGATATGACTGGCTTTTGAGCAAGGGAGACCTTGAACCACTTGCAGGGACAAAACCTGATGGGACAAGATAGGGAGGTGGGCGTGGCCACCCAATTTTGCCACCCTCCTGCCCAGAGGCCACCCAATGTTGCTACCCCCCTTTCCTGGGGGGCGCAAACCTGTTGCTGCCGACCATTGGTGATGGTCCCCAAGTGAAATAAATCCCAGTTGAATCAATTTTGATGGAGAGGAGGACTTTGTGTGCCAAAGGGGCTCAGGACCAGAAAGTGACTTGCAGAACTGGATCAGTGGTACAGGTGTCACGCTGCAATGCAGAAGGCAAACGGAAGACCACTGCATTATATTGTTCCTAGAAAAATCTTCATGGCTGATCGCCATGAGGATAGCCAATGTTCGGAATCGGATACAGCACTCGAAGATGTGTGTTTTAAATTCCTATACAGTTGTACCTCGCTTAAAGAGCATAATGCGTTCCACAGGATTGCTCTTTAAGCGAGTTTGCTCTTTAAGCAAAACACCATTGTAAATGACCAATTGTGGGGAGGATTGCGAACCCCGATTTATTTGTTAAGCGAGTTTTTGATTGGTTTTATTTGTTAAGCGAAGCGAACATTCAGAGAAAATTCTGCTCTTTAAGCGAGTTACTCTTTAAGCGAGGCGCTCTTTATGTGAGGTTTGACTGTATGATCCTATATGTTCAAGTCTTGCAAATTACAGAAATAAGGCCGAGGTGGGGTGGAGGCAGATGCAAAACACATCAGATTAAAGTGTTTATGGCAGAATCTCTTCATTGGTTACAATCTTTGAAGATTTAACTGCAGCCAGGCTTTTCAGTTTGGGAATTCCCAATTAAGTTGCCTGCCATCAATCTGCTAGCGCTAGGCCATCTGTGAGGTGTATTGCTGTTTTCCTTTTCCTTGCATGTTAGTGAGGACTGTAATTACTGCCTTATCCATTTTAATCTCTCATCATGAGGGAGATTTCTTTTCAGCCTACACCATATCGCCAGCATCCCAACTTGCCAGACCGCTGGAAATGTTATGCGGGCCTCTCACATTTCACCGACTGCTGCATGATGACGGTAGTCTGTGAGGTCTTAGAGAGAGATGGGTTCCAACCTCGTTCTTCCTAATTTCCCTAAGGATTGTAAACAAGAAGAAATGAGCGAGGCCTCCATTGCTCTTGGTGCTCGTGGGGAGTGGTTAAGGAACACCAAGTGTCTCAGCTTGCTCAGGAGAAACTGGATGAGGTGAATAATGGGCAGACCTTCTTGAACTATGAATGATATCAAAAAGTCAGACCAGATGGCCAATATTGAGTTGCAAGGCTGCCAATTGTCTATCTCCCTTTTGGATGAGTCATCCTAGTGCCTTAGCATAATGGAAAATATTAACTTAATGCAATGCTTCTGGATCCCTCCAGCAGAATTCTAATTTTAGTCCCCATTAGTCACAACGAACTTGTCCAGTGGAATAAAACAAGCTGGAGTTCAGAGGAAAATAATGCCTACCATAAGTTTTCAGGCTTGCAGTGTTTATCATTTTCTGCAAGAGAAGCAGTCCGCTTCCTTTTGGGCTTAGTGCAGCTACAGTATCAGGTTTTAAAACTGCTTCTTCCAGTTGCAGCTGGCTTCTGCAATACTGCTACACATAGACAAGGAAAAAGAAGGAATTTCTCCTCTTTAAAGTCAGACTTTGCTGTTAACACGACCCCCTTGCCTTTTGTTCACAGTTGATTCCGACCCTTCGCGACCCCATAGACCATTGCCCACCTTTGTCCTCCAGCATCCTCCTCAACCCACCCAGCTCTATGCCCATTGCATCAACAATATCATCTAACCATCTCGGTTTTGGCCACCCCTTCTTCTTTTGCCCTCGACCTTTCCAAGCATCAATGCTTTCTCAAGTGAATCCTCTCTTCTCATTTGACATCGGATGTACTTTAGCTTCATCTTTACTATTTGACCTTCTAAAGAGCAGTCAGGGTTGATTTCTTCTAAGATCAACCTATTTGTTCTCCTCACTGTCAAGGGAACTCTCAAAACTCTCCTCCAGCACCACAGCTCAAAGGCCTCTATTCTTCTGTGCTCAGCTTTCCTTATGGTCCAACTCTCACATTACCACCGGGAATATCATTGCTTTGACTATGAAAATTTTTGTTTGCAAGGTGATGTCTCTACTTTTCACTACGTTCCCCAGGTTTCTCATAGCTTGTCTCCCGAGAATCAGTTGCCTTTTTATTTCATGGCTGCAATCACCATATTCAGTGATCTTGGATCCTAAGAAAGTAAAATCTGTCACTGCTTCTACTTCTTCCTCATCTATTTTCCAGGGATTGATAGGGCATGTCATAATTATGCATATTATAATTATGATAGGAATGCTTTATTATTATTTTATCACTGCTTATATTCATATTATTGCTCTATTTTTAAGATGTTAAGCTAAGTTTTATTCATTTAAATCTGTCCATTGTGATACAGCCATCTTTTCATTCTGTTTAAAGTGTTCAGTATAACCCAGAAGATTAGATATTACCACATTTTAAGAATATCTACACATTTACTGGGAAGGAACATTTAAAGCAGTAGCACTTATATCTGAGTAAATGGGTTCAGAAACAAATTCTACAAAACAATATCTCATCCTCTAACAGTAGCCACTAAAAGAAAGGACTGTGTTCCTGGTTTAAATGGCAATCCTATGCACATTTTCACTGGAGAAATGTTTTTTTGCTGGAGCAAAACTATTTCAGATTGAATAAAGGTCATGGATAGGACTGTTCGTCTGACAGTGATAGAGGCATGCCAAGAGAAATTAATTTGATTTGCTGTGTAGTGCCATACTGTACATGATTACTACCTGACCTCAATGAAGGTTCCTCCCTACTGTGTTTAGAATTTACAACCTCAGTTGGAAGCCCAAACTCACAGTCAGAAAGGAAACGAGCAGTTGTAGGACAAGCCAGTATTCAGGATGTAAAGACCAATTTGGGACGGATGGGAAAACCACAGGCAGGAGCAAAGAATAAGCATAGATGTGGAATATGCCAGAAGTCAGGAAGTCCATGTTGGCAAGCAAGCAAGTCAACGTGAGAATGGTTAAACTGGAATAAATTGGGCATTGACTCTTTCCTTCCCAGCAGGAGTCAATGCCCAACTTGGATGGGGAAGCCAGCATTATCCAGGGTGTGAAGGTGTTCCACCGAAGGCTCATCCATATAAGGTGTATGACTCTGATTGAGCTGAGTCAGAGGAGTGGTTCTTTTTCCTCACAGATCCAGAATCGCTGCCTCCAAGTTTCTATATCTCTTTTAATTTTCCCTTGCATATAATCCAGCTTCTTCCAGTTTGACTTTCCACATCATAAGATATCCTTCCATCCACCACACTACAGTCAAACCTCGCATAAAGAGTGCCTCGCTTAAAGAGTAATTCGCTTAAAGAGCAGAATTTTCTCTGAATATTTGCTTCGCTTAACAAATAAAACCAACCAAAAACTCGCTTAACAAATAAATCAGGGTTCGCAATCCCCCCACAATTGGTCACTTACAATGGTGTTTCGCATAAAGAGCAAACTCGCTTAAAGAGCAAACCTGTGAAACGCATTATGCTCTTTAAGCGAGGTACAACTGTACTTCATGCCTTCTTATTCCTTCCCCATTCACTGCCTTGTCCCCATCTTTTGTCTCTTTCCTCTCACAGGTCGAGACATGCATGATTCCCACAGATGACATTGTAGCTGCTATCAGGCAAGTTCAAAGAATGCAATCCCCATTGGAAGCTTCTTTACACCAAATAAACTGATGAGGCTGATATATCATGATTGAACTAGGCCAGTGATAGCGAACCTTTTAGAGACCCAGTGCCCAAACTGCAGCCCAAAATCCACTTATTTATCACAAAGTGCCAACACAGCAACAGGGGAGGAAGGAAACGCTCCCATTGGGCTGCTGGGCAGAGGGGCAGGGTGAACTCTGTGCTGGGGAGAGGGATGAAGTGCTCCCATTGGGTTGTTGGGCAGAGGGGCGGGGCAAATTCTGTGTTGGGGCAACTGCATGGGTGCCCACAGAGAGGGCTCTGAGTGCCACCTTCCAGAGAGAAGGAAAATAATAGGATCCATACAAATATCTAGTAACATCACACAGATCTGTTGGAACAATCTGACTCGTGAATAATGGAACCACCTATTTAATTGAAGTACGTGTGATGTGTGGAAAAGCCATAATGTGACACCCCCAGTTAGTGCTTCACTATGATGGAAGCTTCACATGGAACCAACAGTTGCTCCCACAGGACCCTAAGAAGAACACAGAGTTGCCTTATATAATATCAAATATATGTTCCACTACATTAACTTTGATGGGCAGCAGTTTCCCTGTGTTTCGGGAAAAGATTCCTTCCTGGCTTTAACTGGGGATGTCAAGGACTGAACCTTCTGCATACAAAACTGGCACTTTACCATCAAGCCATGGGACATCCCCATAAAACCATGGGGCATCCCTCAACCAACCCATGGTGAGAAGCTGTGGTGGGATTCAACATTTTTTACTACCTACTCTGTGGACGTGGTATAGTGGGTGTGGCCAGGGGGAAAGCCCTGTGTTGCACCTGAATTAGGACTACTTTATTTCAAAACTTGGATGGGCAGGGCCAGCTGGAATTTCTGCTACCAGTTCTGGCGAACTGGGGCAAACCTGCTGGATCCCACCACTGGTGTGAGGAGAGATCTGTGCAGTTTGTTTACGACAAGTGAGGTTGGCTCATTCAAGCATTCCTTATTTATGCAAAGATGCAATGGAGTAGCCCTCTCTGGAGAGTGTGCAAGCTTTTATGTCTCCGGCTGAATCCATTACTCTGGATTTTTGTCTTCCCAGAACATACTGAAGAGTGAGTCAGGCTCCATTTAAAAATAAACCTATTTTGGACGAAAAGCATGAGGCATATGTCCAATGTTAATTTCCCCTCCCCCTGCCAAAAGCCTTGGCTGATAGTTGATAAGCAAACTCTGGGTTAGCAAATACAAGTTGCAATTTTCTATTTGCCTGTTATGACCCCCTCCCCAGTGGTGGGCTCCAAAAAAATTTTACTACCACACTGTGGGCATGGTATGGTTGGCGCAGTCAGTGGAAAAGCCCTGCGTTGCACCCGAATTAGGACTACTTTATTTCAAAACTTGGATGGGCAGGGTCAGCCAGAATTTCTGCTACCGATTCTAGCAAACTAGTGCAAACCTGTTGGTGCCCACCACTGCCCCTCCCTCTTTCTTCTGTTCCTGCTAGTTTAGCTTTGTAACGCATGCATGGTTCCATACTGCAGTGTTTTCCAAACTTTTAATGGAACATGTTGGTTTTTGTAATAGAAAGATAAGTCTGGATTTTTCAGTTTTGATAACAAATAATGTTGCTATGGAGCCAGCTCCTACTGATTTGCAAATGCAGTAGAACCCTGTATAATGAATGCATCATGCAGCAAAAAAAATTGTACAACCAAGTGGATTTGAAAAAAATCATTGTGCCCCGTACAAAGAACATTTTTTCGTTGTACGATTTTTCCCATAGAGACTTCCGTTGAACATTTTTTTCCGTAGGGATTTTCGTTGTATGATGCATGCATCATATAACGAAAAAAATCATATGATGAAGTGCCTCGTAGAATGAATTAATTTCGTTATGTGGTTGCAAAACAAACTTATAATGCAAGTTGATGCATTGAAAGGTTGGGTGCAAAACAAACTTTGTGGCATTATACGTTTACAAATGAGTTTTATCAGAATTTCATACTTTTTTCATGGAACTCTTATTGTCCTTCTATGGAACACCAGTGTCCTGCGGAACATAGTTTGGGAAACGCTGCCTTACTCTATAATAACAAACCTTTATTGTTGTTGTTCCATGACATCAAATCATCTCCGACTTATGGCAACCCTGTGAATGAGAGATCTTCAAAATATCTGGTCCTCAATAGCCCTCTCAGCTCTTGCAAGCTTGAGACTATGGGTTCCTTTAGGGATTCAATCCATCTTGTATTTGGTTTTCATCTTTTGTTGCTGCCTTCTGATTTCCCCCAGGATCATTGTCTTTTCCAGAGAATTTTGGCCTTCCCATGATGTGCCCAAAGTAGGACACCCTCAATTTCATAATTTATGCCTCCTGAGATACTTCAGGGTTTATTAGGTCTAGGTATATAGAGCCTGTTTGGTTGTCTTTTTGGCTGTCTAGGGCAGGAGTGCCCAGACTTTTTAGGCCGTGGGCCAGCCACGTGGTTCACTCTAGGCCAGTCACATGGTTCCTCCTACCAGAAGTGGAAATAAAACGCACCTTGCAATCTGTTTTGCAACAGGATGAGATAGATTTTAAGCTGCCATTTTCTCTGCTTAAACCAGGGGTGCCCAAATTATGGCCCACAGGCGCATTTTACTTCCACTTCCGGAAGCGACGAGGGTGGTGTGAGCTGCATGAATTGGAGGCATGGGCTGGATGAATTTGAGATGTGGGCTGGATCCGGCCCACAGGCCATAGTTTGGGCACCCCTGATCTAGGGTATCTACACAGCAAGGTGTTTTAATTCAAATGAACTGAAACTCTCTTGAAACACAGACTAACATGACTACAGTTTTAAAAAATTCAACCATATTTAATGATTTAATGGTAAGCTGTCCCTCTCTTCTCATTTGTACTGAGGTATCAGGACTGACCTTATCCAGATTGCTGTCCAAAATAAACAGATCAGACTGCTGTACTCAGGCACTGTTTCCTGATTCCCCTTCCTAGTCACTACATCACATATCCATGCTTATTAGCAACAGATAAAACACTTTCTACATGCCTAGTCTGAGCAACAAATGAAAGTGTGGGAGCACAATCAGGATTGCCACCTCAGGATAATATAGCTGAACTAGGGAGGGTCTCAATTTTACTTCTCTCCTCTTTCTCTTCCTACTAAGAAACTGGCAAAAAGAAATCCTCTTTGAAACTGTTTATGTGCCACTACCACACACACACATCATGTGTCTTCATTGCAACTGGTGGCAGCATGTTTTTAAGGGACTCTGATGGCATATGTTGCATAAATATTATTTACACTTTAAAGGTTTCCCTTGCTTGAAAGCCAGTCGTATCCGACTCTAGGGTTCAGTGCTCATCTCTGTTTCAAAGCCGAAGGGCCAGCGCTGTCTGCTTCTGCAGACGTTTCCATGGTCATGTGGCAGGCATGACTAGACACCGGAGCACACGGAACACTGTTACCTTCTCACCAAAGTGGTCCCTATTTATCTACTTGCAATTTCTTGGTTTTGAACTGCTAGGTTGGCAGGAGCTGGGACAAAGACAGGCGCTCGTTCTGTCCTGCAGTACTTGGGAATCAAACTGCTGACGTTCAGCCTCCCAGTCAGCGTCTTAGCCACTTGAGCCAGTGCAGTCCTATTTACACTCAATAATGCCCAAAATTTCACCTGCTGAAGGAGGTTATTTGTGTGCTTCATGACTGGACCCATGTGGCGAGGAAGAGAAAATTGAGCATCAAATCCATATGTCAATAATCCCCTTGGGCAAATGGTAGGATTGCTGGGTGCATTCCATATTTGTCAACTGAAAATACATAGGGATTACCATCAAGTTTAAACAGGTATTCCCTGTGGCAATGTATGGGTGTGAGACTTGGACCATTAGGAAAACTGAGCGCAGAAGAATAGATGCCTTTGAGATGTGGTGTTGGAGGAGAGTTTTGAGAGTCCCCTGGACAGCGAGGAGAACAAATAGGTCAATCTTAGAAGAAATCAAACCTGACTGCTTCTTAGAAGGTCAAATAATAAAGATGAAGCTAAAGTACTTTGGACATCAAATGAGAAGAGAGGATTCACTTGAGAAAGACTTGATGGTGGGAAGGGTAGAGGGCAAAAGAAGAAGGGGGCAGCCAAAAATGAGATGCCTAAATTATATTGTAGACACAATGGGCACAGAGCTGAGCGAGTTGAGGAGGATGGTGGAGGACAGAAGTGCCTGGCGGACAGTGGTCCATGGGGTCACAAAGGGTCGGAATCGACTGTGCGACTGAACAACAACAAAACTGTCCCATATCACTTAGTGCACTCTCTGGGTATTTCGTAAGTTAATGAGCATTTTGCCTCCAACATGGCCGGTACAGTTAAACCGCATACTGTATAATGAACGACCCCTATAGCGGGGAAAAAATCACACAATGAAAAGGTTCTGGGGGGAAATGGCACCTCACATAATGAAAATTTTTGCTATGCAAAAATAGGGCACCATATGAGGAAAATAAGGGCCTTCTCTGTGGCCGCCCCGTCCCTTTGGAACCTCCTGCCAACTGAGTTACGTCTACAGACAGAGCTCCTGCCCTTTCGGAAGGGCCTAAAAACCTGGCTGGCAGGGCAGGTGTGGGGCTCCAGGAATATGGGGTCCCATGTTGGGTGGCTGATCTGATGGGACAGCCACCCCTCCCTCCCTCTTTTAAACTTTTTAAATCTATTTAAACTTTTTAACCTTTTTAAATTTTTTAGATCTTTGTAAATTCATGGTTTAATTCTTTTTTAATTGATTTTTTAAAGTAATTTTGAACCTCAAGGTTTTAATTTATGAATTTTCTGTAAGCCGCCTAGAGTCAGGTTCGCCTGATTGGGGCGGGATAATAAATCTAAATAAATAAATAAATAAATAAATAAATAAATAAAATAAATAAAATCATACAACAATTTTTTTTTGTTATGCAATACGGCATCCCTATGAGGACAAATTGTATAACAAAGATCTCAGTGGGGGAAAATTGCTTAGTGAAATTTTTTTGTTATACGATTTTTTTCCATAGGGATTTTCATCATACAGGTATGGGGGGGGGGGGGGAATTGTATAATGAAGAAAGACGCATAGCAAAAAGCCTCGTAAGCCTCGTAGAATGAATTATTTTTGTTAAAAGAGGTTTTACTGTACTCATTTTACCCACCTCGGAAGGATGGAAGGCTGAGTCAATCTTGTGTCCTGGTTAGGATCGCACTCACAACATTCTGGCTGCAGTATAGCAGTTTTACCAGTGCACCCCCAGGGCTCTTTACCCACTTTTCTCTGCCTATTTCATTTGTAACACTCTTTCATGGATGAAAGCAGCAAATTGCAAGTAGATATAGAAGGGACCACTTTGGTGGGAAGGTAACAGTGTTCCGAAGTGGTCCCTATTTATCTACTTGCAATTTCTTGGTTTTGAACTGCTAGGTTGGCAGGAGCCGGGACAAAGATGGGAGCTCATTCTGTCCGGCAGTACTCAGGAATTGAACTGCTGACCATCCGCCTCCCATTCAGCATTTTAGCCACTTGAGCCACTGCAGTGCATATGTGGGCACATTTTACTTCCACTTCCAGGAGTGGCATGGGCTGCGTGGGTCAGATTTTTCGGCACCGTAGGCCATATGTGGCCCATGGGCTGTAGTTTGGGAACCTCTGGCTTAAATCTCTATGACACCATGGTATGGATAATTCAAACTTCTCCATACTGTTCAATAAATAAATAAACAAACAATTTACAGAATTTAAAACTGAACGTTTTAAAGGCAGTTGATTGCATACTAAATGAAGAAAGCTGATTATTGTATGACATATATGAAACTTTAATTTTACAAATGCCAACAACTCATATAGAGTTTAGTAGTATATCTCTTAAAATATTATGCTGTACAGTAATACCTCGGATAACGTTAAGACTTGGTTCCACAAGTCTTAACGTTATCCGATTTTTAGCCTTATCCGATGCATGCACCAGATAATGTTAAAATCCTATTCAGGTCGATCAGATAACGTTAACTCCATAGAGATAAGCAACAGAGGCTTCAAGGGAAAGTCAAGGAAACATGCTGGAAACTTAAAGAACTTTAAGAAATAATTGTCTAAAGGGTAAATACATTACAAAAACATGCCAGGCCACCCTGACTTTAGGGGAACAAAGCCATATAGCATTTTTAAATTTTTGAAAATTTTATAAAGTGCTGTTTTAAAAGATCTGAACAGAAGCTAGGAAAATGTTTTCCTTTAGAATCAGCCCACCTACCATTGCTGTAATAAAGGAAGTTCCCTCAGGGCTTTGCAGGGTTTGAAAAGCTTAATTGCTTTGTAGGTGAAAGGTTTCAGTCTGCTTGTTTTCCATTGACAATGCATGAGGCTTGCGGAGCTAGAATCTTGGGTTCAGGCTGTTTAGAATTTAAAGGGGAAACTTCATAAAGGTAATTGGGTCAGATTGTCTCTTTGCAATTATTTTTCTGCAAAGTGTTCTGGGTTACATTGGGGAAAGGGTCCTAAGCCTTTGTTTTGCTAAACTAGTCAGAATGGTTTTTTCAAGCCTTTGTTATTCAAATGTAGCAAGCTTGAGAGCCTCCCTTTCTCCCAAGAGAAACTGGTGAGTCACAGCCACACCTCAGGGAATTTGAGGCAAAGGTTATCTGATGGTTAACATAATGTTATCCGATCCAAATGTTTGCCTCAAATTCCCCAATGTTATGCGATTTTAGCGTTATCTGATCCAATTGTTATCCGGTGTTTTACTGTATATGTCTTTTATGACTATAAAACATCAGAAAATGCTAGAATGTAACCATTTTACTGTAAATATTGTAAATATTGAAGTTATTCTTTTAATGACGGTTTGGTCTGGGGAGTGGATGATTCAATTTCCCCAGCCAATTGGTTGGTTTGACCCCAGTATGCCTATGTTACAATTCTAGCTTTTAATACTACGTTTTTTATAAAGTTTTAAAAGATTTTTTAATTCTTTTAAATGGTTTTATAATTGTTGTAAATCGTCCCAAGGACATCTGCCTGTCCCACCAGAGCGGACCGGAGAGGCTCTCTGGTTGTGCCATCAGCCAGAGAGGCGCATCTCGCTGGTACGAGAAGGAGGGCTTCTCGGTGTCTGCTCCTCCCAATAGAACTACGCATGCAGACGGAGTTGCTGCCCTTTAGAAAAGGAGTGAAAACCTGGCTGGCAGGTTTGGTCTGGGGAGTGAATGGTTCAATTTCCCCAGCCAATTGGTTGGTTTGACCCCAGTATGCCTATGTTACAATTTCTAGCTTTTAATACTACGTTTTTTAAAGTTTTTAGAGTTTTTAATTTTTTAAAATGGTTTTATAATTGTTGTAAATCGCCCTGGGTCCCTTTTGGGAGGAGGGTGATAAACAAATTTAAATAAATAAATAAATAAACCATACATTATTTTTCCAAACCTTAGTTTACAAAATGGTGCGAATTATTTGAATGTGCTGAAGACTCTCAGTATCTTTCCCTCTGGGTTCAGAGGACAGTATTAGCCCATGCTAATTTTGTTCTGTTGAGCTGTCATATATAAATAACTACTCCATAACGTTAAAGGAAAGGGTGCTCCTTAAAGCTAATCTCCTAGGCAAGCCAAAATGACAGTTAACAGTTTTGGAATTGTAGCCATGTTAGTCTGTGTTTCAAGCATATCAGAGAGTAAACAAAACAAAAAGATAAAAAACAACAGCATTGTGGCACATTGATGTCTAACTGCTGTATTTTAATGTTAACTTTCGTGGACTTGATCCACGAAAGCTAACATTAAAATACAGCAGATAGTCTTTAAAGTTGTTGTTTTGTCCACTCTTTGATATGCTAGTTAACAATCTGTCAGTCAATACAATTCATGGAAGACACTAATGTTTTCTGTGCCAAAAAATAGTTTAAGGATTGTTGGTTAACAGAGTTTTGCCCAGATTCATTGTTGTAAACCAGGGTTTCTCAACGTTTTTCAGCCGTGGGCCAGACCACTCCCTCTCAGACAGGTGAGCAGGCCAGACTGGTAGTTCCACCCACCATAAATGCTGCCATAAAATGTGTCTGCAGCTGTCGTAAATGCATTTACAATGGCCGTAGACTTATTTATGAGCATCATAAATGAATTTATGATGGCCGTAAATGAGTCTGCAGCTGATTCTGCCAGGGGCTGGAACAAGGTCAGTGGCTGGATTATTTGGTGTCACAGGTCAGATCCGGCCCACAGGCTGTAGGTTATAAACCCCTGTTGTTAAACAGATGTTGTGGTGAACAGACGTGGTGAAGATTTCCTCAACAGTACATGTATACTGCTCACATCTGATAAATCAATATCCTCATAGGATTTCTTATGAGCAAATGTTGCTGCTTACATTGCCAAATACTGTAGCATAATTGAGTGGTATCAGCAAGATTGTACAAACACCAAGGATTGCTGAAACACAAAAAATAATTTAGAATAAAGCAACAACTAATAAGGAAGCCCCATGTAACAACTGAAAGGTTGGCAGGTCAGCAGTTCGAGACCTAAGTACTGCATGATGGTGTGAGCTCCCATCTCTGTCCCAGCTCCTGCTAGCCTAGGAGATTGAAAGCAAAAAATTGCAAGTAGATAAAGAGGTACCACATTGGTGGGAAGGTAACAGCATTCTGTGCACTTTGGTGTCTAGTCATTCCTGCTACATGTACACAGAAACGTCTGCAGATGCAGACAGCACTGGCTCTTTAACTGTAAATGGAGATGAGCATCGAACCCTAGAGTCGGATATGACTGGCTTTTGAGCAAGGGCAACCTTTACCTTTACAGTCAAACCTCGCATAAAGAGCGCCTCGCTTAAAGAGTAACTCGCTTAAAGAGCAGAATTTTCTCTGAATGTTTGCTTCACTTAACAAATAAAACCAACCAAAAATTCACTTAACAAATAAATCGGGGTTCGCAATCTCCCCCCCCCCACCCCACAATTGCTCACTTACAATGGTGTTTCGCTTAAAGAGCAAACTCACTTAAAGAGCAATCCTGTGGAAGTGGAACGCATTGTGCTCTTTAAAGCAAGGTACAACTGTACTTTACTATGTAATAACCCAGGCTTCAGAGAACACAGAGTGCTGACTAATCCCCTCTCACTAGAAAATTGGGTGTGAATAGGGACTGAATGGAGTATGCTAAAGGAGAATACCGCTGTCTGATTGGGAGAGTGAACAGAACATTTCTGCCCTCGTCTCTGTGGAGTCTATTTCCCATACGATCCTTTCAGCCTTTATGTTCCCTACTAGTAACCCGTTTTCCAGCTGCTGTAATGCGTGCCAAGCTGCCACAGTTCCCTTGCGATGACTGACAGGCCCAAAATAGCTGCAGGACACTGTACTTTAAGCCACATCCTCTCCTCTCTCCTTCCTCAACTTGCTGGCTGGCATAGTAAAGTAGGAGACCAGCCAAAAGTGTGTGTGTGTGTGGGGGGGACCATCCTACAACTGTATGCCAGCTCTCTGGCACACAGTACAACAGAAGATTTGGAGCAACAGTTATAAAACTAGACATTTAAACAGAAAGTACGTGGTAAAACAAAGGTGTGGCCATCACATGGCAGCTGCAAAATAGGGTCCGTGTCACCAATGTTGTGACGTCTGCAAAGTAGCTGATCAAACTAAATATTACCTTTCATGCTAAGGACTTGGAAACGTGCTAGCTTAAAGTGGGGGCACATCCAGTGATGATGGGTAAGGATGCCTTACAAATGGCCAGTATGCCAAATATAGCCTTTTTACATTTTAAATATGTCCTTTTAAATTTTAATCAAGTTGTAGCAAAATATCTTGGTCTTTGGTTTCACTTGAAAGGAACATTTACACCTTTTTTAAAAAAAGTGCATGAAGGTGCAATGTCATACTCCATATCTGGCAGATTTATGAACTCCATAAATGGGCTTTACTGCTAGGAGTGCCAACTTTATTATCCACACCATGACCGTGAAGGTGGCAGATTATGCTGTTCCAGTCTTTGTGAGCGTTGGGGTTACTCGAACAAAAATAGCAAAAGGATTTTGCAAATGATAGAAAATACCAAGTGGTAGACAGTTGTGGGCTCAAAAAAAAATTACTACCACACTGTGGGTGTGGTATGGTGGGCGTGGTCAGGGGGAAAGCCCTGCATTGCACCTAAATTAGGACTATTTTATTTCAAAACTTGGATGGGCAGGGCCAGCCAGAATTTCTGCTACCACGTCTGGTGAACTGGTGTGAACCTGCTGATGCCTACCACTGGTGGTAGACCAATGTGCAATGTCAGACATGTAGAAAGTGTACAACACTTTCAGAAATAAAACATAGTATTTTATGGCATGTTTCCTTCATATTTAATGAGACTATGTGTCTGAAACAGGAGTAAGATACATAGGTTTATGCAATGGTGGGCTCAAAAAAATTTACTACCACACTGTGGGTGTGGTATGGTGGGCGTGGCCAGGGGGAACCCTGCATTGCACCCGAATTAGGACTAATTTATTTCAAAACTTGGATGGGCAGGGCCAGCCATAATTTCTGCTTCCAGCTCTGGTGAACTGGTGTGAACCTGCTGATGCCTTCCACTGGGTTTATCATTTATGTGTTACACCTTTGTACTGAGTCTAAAAGAATATGCTTCATCCACTTTAACTACTGTACATGGGTTCAACCTGGCCTTTTAGGAATTTAAAATACCCATAAGCTAAATTTTGAGTCCTCTTTTAAAAAAAAAATCTGAAGCATGTTCATAGTAATCTAGTAATCGTTTATCTTTTTTAAAAAAACCAGCCTTCATAGTAATGGTACTAAGAAATAAATCCTTGAGCTGTCATCTTTCATCTTGCTTATTTTTGTCTGTTTAGGAGCTGGCAATTCACTTCTTCGTAGTTTTGAAAATATGGAGTACAGTAATGAACACTGAGAACAAAGAAATCCTATCATTTCCAATGAGTCAGTAGCCATGTGCCACAAAATAACTGTTTTGGAACTGTGGCCAAATGCTGCATAGTAGTTTGGAAATTTGTAATGTCAGGTTAGAGGAGAACATTTAAGGGGAAGCAATTATCTTTCCCTCTTGTTAGACAAAAGCAACAAAGTTTCATGTCATAGCTAAACAAACTTTTAAAAGGTAATTTTTATGTCCTTCTGAGTTTGTTAGTACAGTATTTATTGGCAAAAATCCTATTGGCACAAATTTATGCTGCAACAGATATATTTAATTTAATCAGCTAAAACAACTTCCTATGCTTTAGATTCTGATGTTCCCTCCAGATCTCTTTTGCCTTCAATATGATTTTGAAAGCCTGGGGATGAAGGCAGAGCCTTTATTTATTTATTTATTTATTTATTTGATCAAACTTTTATGCCCCCCTCCTCACAAGGATTCATGGTGGCTAACAGATTTTAAAAACACTTAAAACACAATAAAAACACAGTGTAAAAATCAAGGTTAAAAATTACAGAGATTAAAAGAGATTAAAAAGATTTTTAAAAAACACAAATAGAGCGAAAGAGAGGGAGGGGTCAGATGAGCCAACAGACTGAAGCAACTGTCTGGCCCATACATGCCCCACCAGCCAGGCCTTAACCCCCCTCCTAAAGGGCAGCAGCTCAGTCTGGAGACACAACTCACTTGGCAGGAGGTTCCATAGGGGCAGAGCAGACAGGGAGAAGACCCTCCTTCTAGTGCTAGAGAGGTGTGTCTCTCTAGCCGAAGGTACCACCAGAGAGCCTCTCCGGTCCACTCTGGTAGGACAGACAGATGTCCTTAGAGCGATGTGGTCTCTTAAGTATCCTGGCCCACTACTATATAGGGCTTTAAAGGTAATAACCAGCATTGGGAAAGTGCCACCAGATCATTATTGGTGGTCATCATTGGTCCTGTAGGCAATTTTGATTCATTATTTCTATTTTCAGTCCAGACCCTGCCAAATAATATTGCTTCAGTTTCCAGAAGTTTTGAGCAGAACATGAGGGAAAACATTTTATTTCCGTTATCCAGAAATCTTGGTCATCTACAAGGGAAGCAGTTTCTTTGCTGCATTAAGTGAAAAGGCTTCCTATGATGAAGAAGGCCTCTGCCTTATTGGTCCCAGCAGTGGTGGGCAGCAAACATTTTCGCTACCACACTGTGGGCGGAGCCTATGTCATGGGCAGAGCCTATGTCATGGGTGGAGCCTATGCCGTGAGCAGAGCCTACACCATGGGCGGAGCCTACACCATGGGCGATCTAGTCATGCCTGCCATATGGCCATGTATACATCTGCAAACACAGGCAGCACTGGCTCTTTGGCTGTAAATGGAGATGAGCATTGCACCCTAGAGTCATATATGACTGGCTTTTGAGCAAGGGAGACCTTGAACCACTTGCAGGGACAAAACCTGATGGGGCAAGTCAGGGAGGTGGGTGTGGCCACTGAATTTCATCCCCCCCCCCCCGTGCCCAAAGGCCACCCAATTTTCCTACCCCCTTACTGGCGTGTGTGTGTGTGTGTGTGTGTGTGTGTGTGTGTGTGTGTGTGTGTGTGTGTGCACGCGCGCACGCATGCGTCCACGCGCAAACCTGTTGCTGACCATCACTGGGTCCCAGAAACAAATGTCCTGAGGAGCTGAAGCAGCCTAACATATTTTGCTACCTAAGGCAAAGTACAAATGGTGCCCATAATCTTGAGTCAAAGTCTATCTAGCACCAGAAGCTTGCGACATTTTGACATGAGTCAGAAAATCCTACACGTATCTTCCTTATTCAGCAGTAAAATTAAAATAATAAATTTATGACTACTAGCAATAGCAATTACACTTATATACTGCCCCATAGCACTTAGTGCACTCTCTGAGCAGTTTACAAGTTAATTAGCATTTTTGCCCCCAACATGCTGGGTACTCATTTTACCAACCTCAGAAGGATGGAAGGCTGAGTCAACCTTGCGCTCTGGTCAGGATCGAACTCACAACATTCTGGCTGCAGTAAAACAGATTATGCACTGCACCACCAGGGCTGCTTGAATAGTTTGTGGCCCTTTCATAACATCTCAAATCTGCTGCCTTAGGTGGCTGTTTCACTCTGGTCTTCCTGAGAAGGTCCAGGACCTTCCTTTCATAACTGTGAATCTCATTAACAATACATCCTCTGAGCAGGGTGAAGAAGACTCCATGGCCGGGCAGGCGGCTGAGAACATCGCTCCCTCCTCTGGGCCCACAACAACAGCCAGAAAGGAGTTAGTCTGTGTTCTGCTTTGGTTGTTTTGTGAGGTTGTATTTTATGATTTTTACTGTACTGTTGCTGTTTTGACTGTAAGCTGGCCTGAGTCGCCTCGATGAGTGAGCGGAAATATAAATCTAAACAAATAAATAATAATAGTTTCATTATGAGAGCAGTACTCCTTAGGCTGGCCAAATTGAAATAATGCAGACCACATCATTTTAATAGGCTCCAGATTGCTCATTGAGTCATCGGCCTCTTTGCACAGGAATCTTGAATGTCCCATTCACCTGCAGTAGTTACCACAGCCATTGAAGAGGGCACAGCCTCAATGGAGGGGATTGGGCCCTCTCATGTCATGTTGATGACTACATGAGTGGTGAGGTCAGAAGCGTAGCATGCCTTAACGGGGCCCCGTATAAAAATTTGTTTGGGGGGCCCTTGTGAAATAAAAAAAATTGGGAAGTTTTTATTAATTTTTGCTGTAGGGGGCCCCCGTGGCCCGGGGGCCCTGTATAATTGATACGGCAGATACGGCGGTAGCTACGCCCCTGGGTGAGGTGTTGAGTCTGATCTTCTGCTACCTATTGCTCCTCATAAATACTCAGAACAGATTGATTCAGATTGTACTGTAGAAATAAAGAAAACAGAGATATTTGGCCTAGGTGTAATCCCCCCCCCCATCTGTTCATAAGGGAAACAATCAAAAAATCATGCTAAGATTCATGTATTGCAATGGCATCTTGGCCTCACACCTTTTTACCTAGTGAGCAAATGGAACCACCACCCTTCCTCCAGGGAGACTGATTAAGGCAAATCTCAGGCATACATCTTGTGAGAAAGAAAGGCAATTCACAGAAGCGGCAAGCATTGACATGTAATCCAGAATACAGGCTGGGCTAGAAAACTGATGTTTGAGAGAAGGAAGCTGATCCTTTGAGACATTTTACTTTTTGTGGCCTTCCAAAAAGGCTTTTTTGAACATAAAACGTAGTATGAACGTCCATGACATGCAGCATTCTAAAGAGGGTTTAGACATGGATCAGTGTGGATGGAAGAATTGCTTCAGTGAGAGGCAAAATAGATTGTATTAAAGATTTGAACCTTTTTAGTGTGAACCAGACTGGTCCAAATTCCCTGGTGTATACAGGCCTTTAAAGACTATAACAGGAAAAACCATGCAGGAATAAATGAGTGACATAGAACAAAATTCAAGAGATACTGTACCCCACTGTTCTATGGGAATATGGCTACTGAGATGATCTGAAGAGTAGTACTATAGCAAAATCCTACACTTGTCTTATTTAATTTATTTATAGAACATCACTCCCTCCTCTGGGCCCACAACGACGGCCAGAAGGGAGTTAGTCTGTGTTCTACTTTGGTTGTTTTGTGAGGTTGTATTTTATGATTTTTACTGTACTGTTGCTGTTTTGACTGTAAACTGCCCTGAGTCGCCTCGGCCAGTGGACGGCAATATAAATCTGAACAAACAAATAAATAAATTTGTTCTACTTGGAAGAAAATACTGCATTCTCTAACTTCTGATAAATTCATGTGTTTTGCCACATATCTTCTGTTGACAGTAATTGTGTGACCTAAAACATACACACGATTCAGATGAACAGCTACAGATGATATTGACAATTCTGCCAATTTCAAAAGAAAAAGTATGACTTCATTCACAGGAAAAACTCAGGTATCTTTTGCATGCCACCTACAAAATTAATAATATAATATGCGATGTTCCATAAGAGGTTCCTCTTATCATCAGCTCATAACTTTGCTCAGGTGCTATAATTTTGAAGGAAATGAAGGGGAAAAAACAGAAAAGTACATGTAAATTCATTCCATTTTCTTCTGTTCTATAGATGGAAGATAATTTAAGGAAAAGGGGTGTGGAGGGTAACATTCTGGAGAATCAAGTTTGAAAAATATGCAAAGAAGGGGACTGGACCTTCTTCACATTATTATGCAGGGAAAATTAAAGATAATTTTTGAGAGTAATACATGCCTGTTACTTGTTGCAATATTTTAAAAGTTACTTATTAATTTTGTTAACTCTTTCATATTTATTGTTTAGGATTGCTAAGAAAGTGGAATAAAACCTTAACAAATTTATGTAGATCACCCCCCTTGTATCACCTTAAAAAGTAACCAAACACTATAATAAACCAAAATAAACCCATTAACTTGTTACTTCCAAATTCTGTTTTATACTCAGATATATAATGTTTGAATGGGGCTCATCTTTATTGTATTGTGATAAACTTGTTAGGACTCTCTTTTTAGGACATTGTGATTTTCTGTCTTATATCCTATGTAGTGCTTTTAAAGAGTAAATAGATGATCCCATTGATCCTTTTATCCTTTCTATGTAATTAACATTGATTCCTCTATCTATTGTATTTAGAGTAACAGAGGGGTATTTTTTTTCTTTGCACAGTGGGAGAAAATTCTTCATGCATGTGCTATTGATTGTTCCAGAGCATTTTGTTTGTGTATCAGCATTGTTGATTGGGTTATGGAAGCTGCTGGAAAAAATATTAATCAGTTGACTGTGAAACAGCAAAACAACTGTAATATGGAACATATTACGGCTGTTTTCACAGGACACTGAAAAAGTAAAACACAAAAAATTAATTGCCAAATTATAAATAAATGTTTTCTTCACATTTTATTAAACACACAAGAAATTCTCCTCCTTTAAGGACTTATTTCTATTCCTCTGTGTCATAGTTAATATATTTTTTAAAAGATTTGAAAGAAGCCATGTTGCTTTCACTTATAAAGGACTTAAGTATGCAAACTAACTTACTGTTATAAACATACTTTCAGGAAGGTGTGTAATATATTACGTAGATTTGGAATACTGTACTGTTGTTTCTTGCAGAAAGTTAAGGTAAAGGAAGATCTATCTATGTAAATTTTAGAAAGAGAAAGAAGCAGAAGTGGCCAAAATCCTGTTCCTAGTTCACTAATTTCACTATTAAATCAATGGGGATTTGAGAAGTCAACTACTCCATTAATCAAATGGGCATATTCTAACCATGATTTACTAGTCTAAACAACCCTTCAGAAATAATAACTATTGTACTGTTTATTTGTTTATATCTCACCAATTCAGGTGCCCAAGGTGACTATTATAGCCATCTGATCCTGGTTCACAATATTTTGCTGCTGGAGGTGTAAAACCCAAGAGAGATGCTAAACTAGTTTGGTAGTTCAGTCTATAGTGGCAACAGAATAATATACACCATCAAACTGGTTTTTGTTTGTGCATCAAACAAAACATTTGTCATCCAAGGTAACTGCCTTATTAAGCCTAATAGTAATGCTATCCCTGCTAGGGCAGAAATAAATGAACTGCAATATGGTAATAGGAACAATAGGAGTTATATGTATAAATGTGCAAATAGAAAAACAACTATGCTTATTATTCCAGAAATGCATGATGTGAACTTTCCAGGAGTTGTGCACACTTTTTATAAAAAAGCACCTATTTTCTTTGATGGGTGTCTTCCAAACCTCCATTATACATTCCTGTCTTGTTTTCACAAGTGGGTTGCAGTGCAGTATGATAGTTATGCTCTTAGACTCCTATGTGTGCCGAAGTACTTGCAGTCCTTTGCATTAATAAAGTGAAGAAGCAAGAGTATTGTGGTACCATTAAGACTAACAGAATTATTTTAGCATGAGGTGTCATGGATTGTTACCTGGTTTATAACTTACATGGAATATCGTATTCTAAGTTTACTTTATATACTCAACTATAAGTCGTCCCAAATATGAGTCGAGGTACCTAATATGGGCATCTAAAACTAGGAAAATAGATTGACCCGAGTATAAGTTGGAGTGGAAAATGCAGCAGCTGCTAGTGAGTTTCAATAATTAAAATACATGAAAATACAGTAAAATTAATTAATTTAGACATTTGTGTGGGTATGTTTTTGAGTGTTTATGTTAACCCAAGTATAAGTTGAGTCCCATTTTGGACCTCATTTTGGGGGCTAAAGACCTGACTTATACTCGAGTACTGTATATACATTACTTACTTGGTTACTTTGTTGATCCTTGTTTCACACGTCAGGTTAATGTGGTGGATCGAAACATTGTCTTCCACTGTTTCTGATCTTGTGCCAGTCTCATCCCGGGCCTCGAGAGCTTTGCCTTGAACTGGTCTTCCCATCTGGTTGCTGGCCTTCCTAGTGGTCACTTTATGTCAAGTGGCATCCATTCTGTAATAGCTTTCATTCACCTAAGTCCATTCTAAATTTATCAGATTTATATGTCCAGTCTACATGGATGTGGGTTAGTGGTGGCCCAGTTGTAGGTATTTGTTTGAATAATAGAACATATGTCATTTTGCAGGGTGATATCAAGAATACAAGAAAAAATATTGTGGCATATTTCTCATTCCTGTCCCAACTAGTCACAGTGACAGTCCATAAAGCATTGCTGAAGATAACACAAACATCCTGGCATTGGTGAACTAATTAATACCTGTAGCATATTAATGCAAGGGTGTTTGTATTATCAAACTCCTTCTGCAGTCACTATAATTACTTAAGACATATTTGTTGCATGGATTTCCCTTCTGATCTAACCACTAACATTCTTTCCCATTTCTACACCCTTTTCTACATCCTGCTTAGGATAGTACAGTACTTCATGCATCTTTTCAAAACCTTGTTATTTCATAATAAAGCAGTTGCTCTTTAAGAGACCACAAGATTCTTCTCTGTTTTTTTTCTGCAAAGGCTGGCAGCCAATACTGGACATTGCCAGTATGCTCTTATCTGGCTTTCACTTCCTGTGGGATCAGAGTCAATAATCAGATGTTTCATTGCTGGACATGCAATGTTTTAATTTGGACTCCTGATTTTTGTTTCCCTACAAAGCAGAATTTAAAGCTAGCCTTCAACGTTTTTGAAGTGGTAGCTGTGTTAGTATGTGTAAGCATATCAGAGAGTCAACAACAACAACAAAACATTGTGGCACCTTAAAAACTAACTCCTGTATTTAAATGTGAGCTTTCATAGATCAAGTTCACTTTGTCAGACATGCCAAGATAGTATGAACATGGATAGTCAAGAACAGTCAGAACTGGATGGAAAAGTTTTTTTTTAAAAAAATATTTGTTTTGTGTAGCACTTTTTGTTCCATGAAGAAAATATGTGGTTCATAGCAGAGTACTGTACCTCAGTCTTGAGGCTCCAGATGTTCTTGGACTCCGGCTCCCAGAAATCTTGACCGGTACAGCCAAAGGTGAAGGCTTCTGGGAGCTGTAGTCCAAGGACATCTGAGCAGTGATGGGATGTTACAGGTTTGCACCAGTTCACCAGAACTGGTAGTAACTTTCCCCACTGTCCCGGAGAACCGGTAGCAGCTTTTGGAGGGAACCACCTCAGGGGCTTACCTTTTCGCCGGTTCCCCCACTGCTCATGCATGACAAGCACTTGGTGTGCATGCGTGCCTACAGCACTTGGCACACATGTGCGGCCTCCTTGCTGTCTTCCCAAGTGGGGAGGAGGAAGAGAAGCTGGTAGCCTGAAGCTCCTATAGCCTGCTCCCCAGGGTGACTCACCTTTGGGTGTGGGTGTGTATTTTAATGTGTATTTATTTTTAATGTGTATTTTTATGTGTTTGATGTGTATTTAATTTGTATTTTTATGTGTTTTACATCAATTTAATGTGTATTTATTTTTAATGTGTATTTTTGTCTATGTAATGAGTATTTATTTTAATGTGTATTTGTATGTTTCATTTGTATTTAATTTGTATTTGTATGTTTTTATGTCTATTTAATTTGTATGTTTTTATGTCTATTTAATGTGTATTTAATGTGTATTTATTTTTAAAGTGTATTTTTATGTGTATTTAATTTGTATTTTATGTGTTTTATGTCTATTTAATGTGTATTTATTTTAATGTGTATTATATGTGTTTCATGTGTATTTTTATGTCTATGTAATTTGTAATTTGACGTGTACATGACCAACTTTGGCCCCGCCCACCAGATCACATGGGCCCACCCTTACATTGGCTTGGCCCACAACATTGGCTCGGCCCACAACAATGCTCCACCCACAAATTAGGCTCCACCCATGGTGTGGTAGTAAAAAATTTTGACATCCCACCACTGCATCTGAGGCCCCAAGATTGGGAACCACCAGCACAGACCTGGGTTTTTCAACCTTGGGTCCCAGGATATTCTTTGACTTCAGTTCCCAGAAGCCCTGATCGCAGGAGTGCTGACTTGGGCTTCCAGCAGTTGAAGTCCAAGAACACCCAAGGGCCCAAGGTTGAGAATCTCTGGCATAGAGAAATCCATACTGACTGCAGAATTTTCCAAAGTGTCTAAGCGCTTTACAGCTACATGGGTGTTTTGGTGTAATTTCCATTTTTCAAATTATTTTGCCTGTTTTTTTATACTGCTTTGATTAAAGCATTCTTGTCCGTTTACGTAAAATTCAAGCCTGTCCAAATCCAGCATGGATTACTATACACATTTTTATTTAAAAAACAATAGCAGCATCTTGAACTGAATATCTTTAACATATATACAACAGTAAGACTACATCAATAACTGTTACTCTCCAGTCAAACCATTACAGTAAGATTCCCCAGATACTACATGTTGTTTACCAGATCATAAACATTCATGGGTTTCGTATGATCTGAATTTAATTAAACTTTTCACATCATTAAAGAGAAAGGTTTTGTGATGCAGAGGAAATCCAAATGTGCAAGCCATTTGTGCAGCTCACTGGAGAAAAATCTACAAACATTTTTTTTAAAAAAAACCCCAAAAATACCATTCTCTAACAATTGGAAACACCATACCATGCAATCCTGGGAAGAGCTCGTGTTTCCAAGGCCAGCTGAGCGGTACATAAGTACTCTCTCTAAATATATTGGAGAGTTTATCAAATGTGTGGTAAACCAAGAAAAAGCAAAGGCTTTTTATAAACATAACAACAGGAAGAAAAGACTCCTCCCAAGCAGTCATCAAAACCACAAAGTTTGCAAGGATGAATCTTTCCAACTCCCCGAGATTTCTTTGAAAGAGGAAAATAACAACTCTTTTGGCAAAGACCTCTTGTTTTATATTTGGTTCTTGAAGGGAATCTGTGCTCTCATGATAGAGCAGTTCCTGTAGGTGAGTCATAAATCCTGGATTTCTGAGCTCACAATCTTTTGCAATGGTGGTGTTATAAACAAGGCATACTACTAGTATTGCACGATATCCCAATGAATGATCTACTCTTGTATTTGTCAGAAGTAAAATGGTTGCAAAATGTCTATTAAAAGTACAAAGTGCAGGGTTCTTCAGAACAGTGACTGTTTCTCTTTTCTTTGATACCGACAGTGAGCTATGTACACTTGGGACTAGATGCAAGGAACATAGAAGATGAGATGTTATCTGCTGTGGCTAACCTCCCTCTCTAAATTAGGGTTACTGAGTCTGAGACAATAATTGTCTGTAGGCAGCAGAGCAAACCTTACTCTCAGAAAATTGCATAGAACAACTTGGAATTAGATTTAATCTTACACATGCTAGATTCAATAAATTGGATGAGATTTTGTCACTCTTACAATGGGCATGTGTTCCACAGAAGAGAGAGTTGCCTTCTGTTTGTTGAAAGCCTGCTAGAAGACAATACTTTATCATAAAATATTCTCAGTGTGAAGGACTGTCTATGGCCTGCTAAAGTAAAAGAACAGAAGGTGTGTGTGCATGCGCACATGCTTTGGAATTATTTAGAAACAAAAAAAAAAGAGGAAACCAGAGAGAAAGGCGGAGGCAGGGAGGAAATACATGATGGGAGAGTTAGACTTTATGGCCCGAATCCTGTTATTTATACTTGCCTGGCCACCAAAAGAGAAGAGGGGACTCACTTGAACAAGCCTTGATGCTAGGAAAGATCAAAGGAAAAAGGAGAAGAAGGTGGCAGAGGATGAAGTGGCTGGATGGCTTTGTTGAAGCGGTGGGCGTAGATCTGGCTGGGCTGTGGAGGATGGCAGATGACAGAGGAGCCTGGCGTGTGATGGTCTATGGGGCTGCACAGGGTCAGACTCTACTGTGTGACTGAACAAGTACAATGATGAAATCAAATCTGCAAATTGCTGCTAATTAATGAATTGCCGCTTGTATTTCACATTGTGTTCCTAGTCCACAACTGGTATACAATAAGGAATAAAAAAGACAACTCGTTAACTAGCGATAATTCACTGCTGCTTTTTATGTTATTGCACTTGTGCCAGCATAAATACCCAGAACCATTCTGGCCCATGTATAACAAAAGCTCGTACTGAATCACTGAGGCTAAAATATCCATATTAGAAAAAGCTGGTGGGATAATAGACAAATCTTTCAAGAGATTTTGGGTTTATAATCTCTGGGCCAAAAAATTTCCTAACCAGACTACCTGATAAACATAGATAGGGTTCTATAAATAGAAACCCTTGCTGACCTGTTTCTCCAAACAGCTATCTTAGCTCAATTTGCTTTCTGATATAGCTTGGTGATTTGTTTGGTATTTCTTAGGTCATTTGAAGTTTAGCAGGGTAATCCTATGTTTATAGATCTTGTTTCCCTCCCATGTAATTGAAGAAAAATGTAACATTGAACCGTGGTGATGACACGTCAACATGCTTGCTTTAAATATCATATTTCTGGCCAAGATACTGTATATGTATTGGCTCAGTTTCTGCTCTTTGGAGTGGCCAAGGCTTAATATTCCACAGGCCTCTTTTTCAGATAAAATGACCGACTATGAGGTCAGGGGGAATTAATTCTTAGACTTTTTAGTGGATTCCGAACATAGTATTCTTCTAGAACAGCCGGGTGGTTGGAGGCTGGGGAAAGTTGCCTTTAGTAGTTCTATTTCTGAATGGTCATCTCCAAAAGGCTGGTGCTGGTACTCTGTCTTTGGAAGCTTGAACCTCAAGAGGCCTGCTTGCTACTGTCTTTATTATTTTTAATGGCAGCTAAATATATATTTTAATTGCCTGTTTGAGATAGCATATAACCATCTTGATCTGCAGTCAACGATCGACATAGGGTGTTTCCAAATAGGGTGGTTCCTTATTATGCAGTTATGTCTTGGGAACCATGGGTTACAGACAGAAGATTTATTTTGGAGCCTTCATAAAAATCCATGTTTGAGACAGCAGAAGCCGCTCAAGGTAACCTGCACCAGAGGCTGCCAACAAATACTATTGCCACCTGTTAACATTGGCACAGTCAAGTGGTGTGGTTTTCTGGAAAGCTGTAACAACCACAAAAAGTAGCTAATCCAGCTCTATAGAAAACTCTTAGGGTTCAGATCCTTTGGTGTGATAAGTCCTCGGAGTAAGAGAAATGGCCACAGGCACTTTTCATACTCTTGCATGATTTTCCCTGAAGGAAGAATCCTGGCTCATAAAGAAGCATTTAGGTTGGCATTAAAGCCAAAGTTTCTTTCCGGATAGCTTGCCAAATCTCTTGTTTGGAGAGAGTGCCCTCAGAGTTAGAGGTATGACAGGAGATTATTTAGGCGAATTCTTCATCCTGAGGGAAACCATTAAGGCAATAGCTGTCCCCACAGTGGCGTGTGGGTACAAACTTCTGCAGGTGATTCACTCGTGTGAGAAAAGCCAGACCGACAAGACAGGTCTATAAACACACCATTAACGTCCATGAAAATGTCTAATTCTCTTTCAAAGTCATTTGTGCTACCTTTGGTTAGTACAGCCTGAGGCCATGAAAGCCACAAGTTAACTACTATATACACTTTGCGATAGAAAATGATCTTTCATCCAGCTAGGAACCTGCAACCTCGGGCTCTAGTTTTAAAACAGAGTACTGTATTATTATTATTTGTTCAATTTGTTACCCCGCCCCAATCGGGTAAACCCAACTCTGGGCGGCTTACAATACAGATTTAAAATACATAGCTTAAAACCACAGTTCATAAGTAAAAAAAAAAACCCTGTAGGGCAGTCCTGAAGTATGAATAACTGTATAAAAAACTTGTCGTCATCGGCGGCTGCTACTCGTGTCCGAGTATATATTTCCCCCTGAAAATCCTGGAAAAATGTCATTGGTGTGAATTCTTTTTAAGGTGGATCCTAGCTTGCCATGAAGTGACCCACACACTATGATCATGGAGCCACCTCCTGCAGGACGTATGGAATGAGACATGCAGGGTTTAACACTGGGACTGCAATGGACTGCCACAGCCTTGAGGATATGGACAAGGTGCACCTTCACAGCCAATCCATCTGGCGTGGCCTCTTCCGCCTCCATGACCGTTGGTAATCTGAATTGTGAAGTGGTTCCTCCTCTACTCATTTTGGCACTGGGCCCAATATGATGGCTTCCAGTGGCAATTCCTCCATTAATTGGGATGATCACCCCACCTAAAGGGGGCCATCCACCTGTAACCACTGGCCCATTTAGGGAGTCAGGTTATTTACCGCTGCCTGACATGGGGCATTGAGTCGCTGACTGTACAGTCTACTCCATTACCATAGCGGGATGTCTGGCCAGACTATGATAAAAATCTACTTCACTGCTATTTACACATGGAGCTCTGATTTGCACCACCTCTGAACTTGTGTAGAATTCTGCAAAAGAAAATTGCAAAGGAAAAGAGTAAAAATAGCAAGCAATCTTTGTTAGATTTACATATCTGCAAAGACCAATGTAGGCTTCATCTGTGAACATTCTCACACTACACTAAACATATCTGAGTCTCCCTTGGGTGCCCAAGGTTGCATTTCCCTGCATGAGGCACAAACATAATATACAGGAAAAAAAATATTTACATAGGTTTGTTTTTCTTCTTATTGTACAAAAACTGAAGCATAGCAGAAGCCGTCAGATGTATCTAGAACAGCGATAGCAATAACACTTATATGCTGCTCCATAGCACTTAGTGCACTGCCTAGGCCCATGATGGCGAACCTTGGCACTCCAGATGTTCTTGGACTTCAATTCCCAAAGCCAAAGCCCTGTATAGGTGAATTTTACTTCTTTTTCCAGGAGCGGCGAGGGCAGTGTGGGCCGGATGGATCGCAGTAAACCCATTCGTGCAGATTCATGGGGGCTTGGGCTTCTGGGAATTGAAGTTCAAGAACATCTGGAGTGCCAAGGTTGGCTATCACTGGTCTAGGCAGTTCCCAACACTCATTTCACCGATCTCAGAAGGATGGAAGGCTGAGTCTACCTTGTGTCATCAGGATCAAACTCACGACGTTAGCAGTTTTGGCAGGCAAAGTGAAGCAATCACACTTCTATACTGCCCCATAGAGCTTAGTGCACTTTCTGGGTGGTTCACAAGTTACCGTATATACTCGACTCTAAGTCGTCCCGAGTATAAGTCAAGGTACAGTACTTAATTTGGACCACTAAAACTAGGAAAATAGATTGACCCAAGTATAAGTTGGGGGTGGAAAATGCAGCAGCTGCTAGTGAGTTTCAGTAATTAAAATACATGAAAATACAGTAAAATTAATTAATTTAGACATTTGTGTGGATATTTTTTTTAATGTTTATGTCCTGGAGAACCGGTAGCAGCTTTTGGGGGGAACCACCTTCAGGGCTTACCTTTTCACTAATTCCCCCACTGCACATGTGTGCCAAGTACTTGGTGTGCATGCACGCCTACAGTGCTTGGCGCATATACATGGCCTCCTTGCTGTCCTCCCAAGCAGGGAGGAGGAAGAGAAGCTGCTAGCCTGAAGCTCCCTATAGCCTGCTCCCCAGGGTAAGTGACTCACCTTTGGATGTGGTGTGTCTGTGTGTGTATTTTAATGTGTATTTAATACCTTTACCTATATTGACGTGCTACCACAGTTCCTAAAAAGGCCTGAGGGGTGTGTGTGTGTTTTTATTATTTTTTTGGTTTGGCCCCGCCCACAACATCATGACATCATAATGTTAGCTCCGCCCACACTGTGATGAAATCACGATGTGGTAGTAAAATTTTTTGACATCCCACCACTGATTCTGCCCCAAACATACTGGGTACTCACTTTACATTTCTTTTTTTTAAAACTTTATTTTTTATATAGGTATTTAAAACAATAAACATACAGAGAAAAAAATATAAGAAGCATACAGAAATAAAGAGCGTACAAGAATAACAGAATAAAAAATAAATAAAATAAAAAAATCAGTCTTGAAAAAGGAAACACTTTCTCCACGTTTAAATCAATATAAGTACTGTACAGTAATACCTCAGATAACATTAGTATTGAATAACACTAAAATCGCATAACATTAAGCAATCTGGGGGGAAGAATTGCATCGGATAACATTAAGATCCTATGGGATGCATCAGATAACAACCGCTAAAACCTGTGTGGTTACAATGTATCTCTATGGATCCCATAGGATTTTAACATGCATCAGATAACACTAAAAATCGTATAACACCAAGACTTGTGGAACCAGGTTTTAGTGTTATCTGAGGTTTTACTTGTACTGTACATCACTTTACATTTCTGCCTTGAAATTTAGTAAGAATCGAACTCACGACCGTTCTGGTCGCAACAACAGCAGCTTAACCACTACGCCACCAGAACTCCTGGCCATCCCAGATGGCTATATAGCGAGTATAAGAGAGAGCGATTCAAACCCCCCCCCCTTCCTCAAGCCCTTCGCACGGAGCAGCCACGCCTCCCGCCCGGTGTTGTTCAGTCTGCGCAGGCGCCTCCTTTCCCTCGCTGCGGCTCCTCCTTCCCCTGCTGGTCATGGGAGCGGCGCGTGCGCACTGGCGGCGCCTGGCTCTGTGTGGAGATTTTTCCCTTTTTGCTCCAGCTGCTGCCTGTGCCCGGCCGGCGAGTGGGTGACACTCGGCGCGTGGCCCCGTCGCGCGCCTCGAGGAGAGCGGGAAGGGAGGGGGGGGGGAGAGAGAGAAGAGGGCGGCGGAGGAACCGCCGCCAGGGCCCTGAGGCGGGTTCGGGGCTATCCGCCGCCCCGTGGCAGCCTCTGAGGAGACGCGTCGCCCTCCTACCTTGCCTCGCAGTCCGAAGGGAGAAGAAAGCGCCGCTTCGGGGCGTTGGTGGGCCCGTCCTTCCCCCGCCCTGCTGGCTCTCCCGGCGGCTCCGCGTCGTCCTGGTCCCTCGCTTCCTTCGTCCGGACCGAGCTGGCCTCGGGTGAGAGGATTGGCAGCCTGGGGGAGGCGAGGCGGGCGGTGCCGGGAATGGGTGGAAGAAAACAGGCGGGCAGGCAAGCCCGGCGAGCCCGTCAGTCCTCCTGCCTGAGGCAAGGGCGGCGGTGGGGTAGAGAGGGAGACCCGTCACTTCGCTGAGGTGGGGAGAAAGGGTGGGTTATTATTATTATTATTATTATTATTATTATTATTATTATTATTATCATCATCATCATCATCATCATCATCATCATCATCATCATTATTATTATTATTAAATTAGACTTATATGCCCCTCTACTCACCTCACTGAGGCAACTCAGAGGGGCTCACATAACATAAACAACATATACAGTATCACAATCTCAAATATAAATACAGCATAATATAAAAATATAACAGATGCAGCACAGATAATACAATCAATAAATTTTACATTAAAAAAAACAATACAATAAAATACAGTGGCCTTTGGGTGGGGTGGGTGGGGGGCGCTTGGTGGAAGTTGGGCGGCCGAGAAGGTGGCTTGTTTTCAACCGGGTCCCTGGCATCAAGGACGGGGGCTCTTGTGTGGAAGAGTGGGCGACCATTTCCTGCCGCCTTGGCCGACGAAGAGCCAACCTTTTGGGGGTTTTTTTTGAACTTCCAATTCCCAAAAGCGTAAGTCAATTCCTCAAAGCACTGATCTGACTTAGGCTTCTGGGAATTGAAGTCCAAAACTCAAAAGGTTGAGGACCCCCCCCCGCCCTTTCATCTCTAGCATATCAGAGAGTAAACAAAACAAAATGATAAATGTGTATTGTACACTGTTTAATTGTTTACTGTATACTGAGGATTGTGCTGTGATACTATTTATTTATTGTATTTTGATTATACTATAATATTGTATGTGTATTGATCTGTATAGTATTTATAGTCTATAAACTTGCTGTTTACTCTGTGCTTGTGAACCGCCCCGAGTCGGCCCAACCGAGTAGGGCGGTATAAAAATTGGAGTAAATAAATAAATAAATAAAAATAGATCTACAGGAGTTGGTCTTTAAGGTGGCACAACGTTTTTTTCCTCTTTTTTTAAAATTTCGTTTTGTTTACTCTCTTGATATACAGTATTTATCACACATGTAAACCAAGTTGACAGCGGACCTTGCAGGCAAATACTTTCAGGATTACAACCCCAGAGATGATCTTTTTTTGAAATGGTAGCCGGGTTAGTCTGGTGTGTCAAGCATATCAGAGAGTAAACAAATCTTAAAAGAGAAAAACGTTGCGCAACTTAAAAGACTAACTGCTGTACAATATTTTGATAATAGTCCACTTCATCAGACATAAGAGTGAGACTTCATGGCATTAATTTGTACATACAGTAAAACCTTGCTTAAAGAGTGCCTCACTTAGAGACTAACTCTCTTAAAGAGCAGAATTTTCTTTGAAACCAATCAAACCAATCAAAAACTCGCTTGACAACTAAATCAGGGTTCGCAAACCCCCCCCCCCCGCCAGAAGTCACAGTTGGTCACTTAAGGTACACAAGTGTATGTGAGAAAGTATATGTGTCCTTTCTGAATAATGATTCAATCATTATACCGCTGTCTACATTTGTTTTAAGTGCCATCAAGTCGCCCATGGCAATCCTGCGAATGAGTGATCTCCAAAATGAGCTGTTCTCAACAGCCTGGATCAGCTCTTGCATACTCAAACCTGTGGCTTCCTATAGGAAATCAGCTTGTCTTTTATTTGGTCTTTCCCTGCTGCTTTCCACCATTCCAAACATTATCTTTTCCAGATAATTCTTTTTCTTATGATGTGCTTATGAACCCACTTGTCTGTCTTTCTAGTAGTCCAAGGCACTTTATCTGTAAAGCTCTTGTCTGGCATCATATTTCAAATACGGTACAGTACTGTAAATTATTTTCCCCTGTCAGCTTTCTTTACTGTCCTCCTTTCCCACCCATAAAAATGATCAGGAATACAGGAGTATGGTCGATCTTCGTCTTGCTGTCCAGTAATCTTTTTAAATTCCTTCATCGGTGCCCTTCCAAATTGCAGTCTTCTGATTTCTTGGATGAAATTTTAGTTTGGAGATGGTTGAACATACAAAAATCTTCTGACAGCTTCAGTTTCCTCATTGTCAACATTATACTACATTGTGATCTTCTGTAGTCTTGATTTTTGTCATCTTAATGTTAAATTGTAGTCCTGCTTTAAGGACTCTACTTAAGTTTTTTCTTTCATGTCATTGTTACTTTCTACCAGTAAGATGGTGTTATCTGGATGTCTTAAATCACTGAAGTTTCTTTCACTGATTTTTTACTTCTCCATAATCTGAATTTAGTTTCTCTTTCCATATACAGTATGTTATGTTCTGCACATACATTGAACTGATGAGAGAATAAAATGTATCCTTGTCTGACACCTTTGCCTAGAGGAAAGTGTTCTGCCTCAATCTTCTGTCCTAACAGTAGCTTCTTATCCAAATACAGGTTACATGTCAGGACAATCAAGCTTTGAGATAAATCCTTTTATTTCAGAACAACCCTTAGTTTGTCATGATCTGCAGAGGCAAAGGCTCTGCTGTAGTCTATAAAACAGAAACTGATCTTCTGAATTTCTTTGGTACATGCCAGTAGCAAGGGGGTATCTGCAAAATGATCTTGAGTGTTTTTTCCTTTTTGGAATCTGTCTTGAACATTGGGCATTTCTCATTCTATTTGACGGCATTTTTCATTCTGTTTGATGTGAAAGCTTTTCTTGCAACACCTTAAGCATCCCTTTGCTTGCATGGGAAATTAAAACAATGGTCCTATAGTTATTGTACTTCTTGACATCTCTTTTCTTGGGGATTGGAATGTAAATTGAATATTTCCAGTCTGTGGGGCTTTGTTTTGTTTTCCATATTTGTTTCCATATTAATGTTAAAACTATTTCAAGCCATAGAGACCGACACTGTCGAAATCCTATCAATATTCCAATCTACCCCTAATGATTTACTTTTTCCTAGTGCTTTTAAAACAGCTTTAATCTTACTTCATAAAACTAGAGTTTCTTCATCATAGGATTCCTCTTCAAATGACATCCTTTTATTTCTTCTGTATAGAGCTTCAGAATACTGTTATACCCTCTCTTTATTTTCTCCTTATCAGATAATGTGCTTCCCTGTTCATTGTTCAACATTCCTAGTTGAGGCTTAAATTGCCTATATTTTGAATCTTCTGGAAAATATCTCTTGTTTTTACTCCCTTTTTTGTTCTCCTTTGTTTCTTTGTCCTAGTTGTTATAATAGCTCTTTTTCTCTATGTGACGTAAAAACCTGCATTTAGGGTTCAATTTCTGTCACCTTTTGCTTCTTTCCTGTCCTTCAAAATTTTAAGTTTGTGTTCTGTCATCCATCTAGTTTTTTCTTTTTAGTACAGGAATTATCTTTTTGCATTCTTCCCTAATAATATCTCTTTTTTTAATCCATAATTATTCTGGATCATTGTTAGTAGAGTTTAGTAGTACAGATGTTTTCTTATTTGGACTTAACATTCAGATGGAATATGGTTTAAATTATATTTTATAATATTATTCAATACTATATTGTGTCATATTGTAATGGATGCTGTGGTATTTACAGTTTCATAGGCACAAAAATAGATATCTGGCCCATACTAGAAAAAACAATAAGGATGGACAAAGTGAAAGTTAGGAAGAAAAAAGGCAGACTGAACATGAGATGAGTTAACACAATAAAAGAAGCCATAGCCTTCATTTTGCAGGATGTGAGCAAGGATGCTAATGATAGAACCTCTTGAAGATGGCTAATTCATAGATTGTCACAAGTCAAATAGATTGACCTCTACAATCCTGGTAGCAAACCTTGGCACTCCAGCTGTTCTTGGATTTCAATTACCAGAAGCCTCAGTCAGCACTCAGATCAGGGCTTCTGAGATTGAAGTTCCAGAACAGCTGGAGTGCCAAGGTTAGCCATCAATGGTCTATAAGTATACTTTGTTCTGGAAATGAAAAATCTAAATTACATTTTTAAAACCTGTAGGAGTGTATTCTAAGAAATAGAAGAAAAAGCTTTCCATTTGATGTCTTCTGAGGGGAATTTTCCCCTCTTCTCTATAACATTTGTGCATGCTTATTCAGAGGTTTACTATTTTCAAATTCTGAATAAGTTCAAGTGCCCTTATGTTGCGTTGAAATCAGTATAAGAGGTTAGTCATGACATATCATGTTGATTTTATTGGAAGCTGACTTAAGCAACAACTGTAAATTAGTTTGGAGCACTTCCAGAGCCCTGGAGGTTCACCCTGCATTTCAAAAGCTTTGCCAGTTTTCTCCACCCATTGATTCTCTTTTATTTCTCCACCTCTGTTGAAAGCAGTTATAGGCTGAAGTAGTTGAGGAACTCAGTCCAGGTGTCTCTTTGGATTAGAAGAGCTTTGAGATTGGAAAATCCAAAGCCAGCTCTGTCCCACATCCTTGGAACAGTGCAGATTTACTATGATAGAGCTTTTTGCAGGTGTAAATGGGGCCGTAGGCAGACAGTGAAGAGGGAATCTCTGGCTCACCTGGACCCTTATTTTGCATTCAAGAGGCTCTTATCTAGATCAAGTTCAGTAGAAATTGTTTTAGTTATACAGTACTAAGAATTGCAGCATAAGAAGCAGAAACTCCTGTTGAGGTCTGGCATTTCTGCATTAAGTAAAGCATTCTGGTTAGCTTATTACACATTGTTTGAAATACTCTTTATGGGTTTGTATACTCAACATTTAGTGGACATTTAATTTCTTAGTCTTAAATCCTTAATTTGATTTACAGTCAAGATTAAAAGGGTCAAATATTTTTCTACCTTTTGGAAACTTGCTTTTTATTTTGTTGCTGTAGTGGTGCAATAGGCTAAATCTAGTAATAATTCTACCTAAAGCAGACCCATTAAAACAAATGGGATGTGTTTCCCTTCATATTAATAAATTGCACTTGCATTGCTGAAATTTATTTATATCCCAACTCCCAAAAAGAGACTTAAGGTGGCTTAGTAATTAATAAGATTTATAAAATATACTTATTCTACAAATACTGCTGTCTTCCAACTATACAATTTCTTTACATCTTCCTCCTTTCACTTAAATGGGGATTTAGGGGCTATAGAGGGCTTTCTTGTCTATTGGACAAAAGACAGGTTCCCTGTCTTGAGAATGAGGTACCTGGTACAGTATAGTATTGGAGGCATAGGTGTTTATTATGTTTATGTCCAGTCCATCACAAGGGAAATTACATCAACAGTGATGAATAGAATTATGATTAACTATGTTTAAAGAAACAGATAAAATACTTAAATAAAATAAACAAAGTGAATTCCCCCAAAGGTGTCCAAAACACACTTAGGCATCAATCTAATTCAGTATCATTAGCTTTCGACGAAATATGTTTGGATTTACAGTATTTACATGTGTTACACCTATAGAGTAAGTTAAAGAAAAACAATTTTGTCATTATGATCAAGATGAATCTAGTACTCTCTCTTTTTAGTAACAAGCTGAAATCTTATTTGTGAACCTTACGCTATGGAGCTCTAATGGCATCATCAGTCAATGATAGTAATATGTGATGCGATTTAATTTAATTGAAAGCTTCCTATCTTGCTCTTCATGTTCCAAGGTTCCTTAGGGCTCCCTTTCAATCAAGGGAAGCCTTGGGATCTTCTTTCTTTATTTGTGTCAGACGCACCACCACCATCTAACAACATACAAAGCTAAAATTAACACATCTAAAACAAAATAGAATTAAAAGAGCTAGTATCGGGCCACATCAACAGCATTTCCTCTTGCCAACATAAGGTTCTCCTCAGTGCATGTTGAAGGGCATCGTGTGCATTGTAACATAAGGGAAATAGTTTGTTCTTCTCCGCTTTCACTCAGGCTGTCATCTGCCAGGAAACCCCACTTTCTCATATTAGCCCTTGATCTTTCTACCCCGGCACACAATCTATTTAAAGCTTCCCACACAGGCCATGGTTGTTCTTGGCCAAATGGTAAAGAGTTGTGTGGTTCTGCTCAGTTATCTGGTAGCTCTTTGCTTGCCTTCCACAGTTCTAAGGCGGTCTGTGAAGACTGGTTGTTGGGGGGAAGGACAGAAATTTTGAGGAAACTATGCATTGATTTCAGTCTCTGCTTTGGTGGTTAATGATCAAAGAGCAGGTGTGTTTCCGAGGATCTTGCTTTGACCCACTCTTTCTGAGCAGCACTTTCTTGATGGAATTTTAGTGGAGGGGTGCCAGCTAAGTAATGTATGTTTTGTATTGGAGTTGGTTTTAAACATCCTGTGACCAATCTCCTTGTTTCATTTAAAGCCACATCCACCTGTTTTGCATGTTTTGATCTGTACCACACTGGACTACTCCTACAGAGTAACATAAAGCTAGCACAGTGGTTCTTAATGTGTGTGATTGGGCACCCCCTCTTGTGCCAGTTATTTTTCTCAGAATATTGTTCCTGGCAAAAACATTCTGTTTGGTGTTAAGGCAGTGGGTCTTGAAAGTGAGAGTTTGATCCCAGGGTAGTTGGGGATGGTGCAGTTTTTGAGCCTGGTGTCATGCCATGTCACCTGCAGCCTTCTTGATGATGTCTCATGATTTTTCAAATGAAAAGCACAGAATTGAGTTTTAGGCAGTTTGGCTTCAGTTTATTATCCCTATAATACATAGCCATTTAATTCAAAGCTTCAGTCAGTTTTTTCACAACAGCCTCAAAAGTTTGCACACTGTGTGGTAATTGCCAGGTTGTCGGCTTAAAGAAAGCTCCTAGTGCAGTGGTGGGGAACCTATGGCACATGTGCCAGAGGTGGCACTCGGAGCCCTCTCTGTTGGCACCCATGCAGTCATCCCAGCACAGAGTTTGCCCCACCCCTCTGCCCCACAGCCCAATGGGAATACTTCCTCCTTTCCCCCAGCACAGAGTTCACCTTGCTCCTCTGCCCAGCAGCCCAGTGGGAGTGTTTCCTTCCTCCCCTGTTGTTGTGTTGGCACTTTATGATAAATAAGTGGGTTTGGGGTTGTAGTTTGGGTGCTTGGTCTCTAAAAGGTTTGTAATCACTGTCCTAGTTGCTTCCGTCCTTGGGATGAGAGGGGTGTTAATAGACAAAAATCTCTGTTGCAGATGTCATTGTTGGAATTAGGACTGCAGTTGTGATTTGAGGGTGATTTTTTTTTTACTATTAAAGGTTGCTCCAATTCCAACGTTTCCAATGGCTTTCCCAGGTCAAAAGGGAGTCCTAGAGAAGTTCATACCTGAAGATGGGTATAGAACACTTTCAGCAAAATATTACTGTTGTGAGGAGATATTGTCATCCTAACTTTGTAACATAAGGTTATGCCAACAGGAATTCAGCTACACTATTTTTATGGCAAATGAGTTGGGTTTTTTTACAAGTTCCTCTTATTGTCATGGATGTGATCAATAGAAGGTATTGGACTAAATTCAGTGTTAGTCTAGAATTAGTCCTATGCTAAAAGATAAATATTATAAAACATCAGTCATTTTAAATGAAACTAGCATAAATAAAGTACATGTTTGAACACATCATTCAATATTCTGTTTATAATTGTGAATTGCCTTGTTAATTTCATTATGCTAGAATTCAAATTTTAAATACCTGTAACTTTATATTTAAGAAAGTTACTGTGTCACTCTGTATTGCTTCACTTTGGATCAATGTTTCATAGATTTAGCAGATTTATAGTAGGGTTAATTTTAAGTTTGGTGAATGTAAATCTACATTTTTGATCTCCTGGATCTCTCAGTGACTTTGGGGGTTAGAGAACTAATATTGTAGTGCCTCTCGTCCTTTTTTGATGGCCTCTCTTATTTGGTCCCACTCAGAGAGACTGTTTCATCTCTGTGGGTTCTGTAGTGTGGAGTCCCACAGGAGCTGAGCATCTCCTGTTTAACATCAAGCTGTCGGGGAAAGTCACCCAGAGATTTGGAGTTTACTATCATCAATAAGCTGATGACACACAGTGCTAGCTCTCCTCCACATCATCTGCAGTAGATGAAGTCCAGTGCCTTGAAAGTTGCTTGACCTCAATAATGCAATGGATGAAGGCAACTAAGTGGGAACTGAAACCTGACAAGACAGAGGTGCTGTTCTTGGTGAAGGACTGACAGACTAGATGAGCTTGTCCCTATTCTAGAGTGAGTTATGCTTCCTCTGAAGGACTAGATAGGCAGTTGGGGTATTATTTTGGATTCAACATTTACTATGGACCATCAAATTACTGCTGTGATCAGATTTGCTCCCCCCCTCCATCTTCTTGAGATTGTCCAGCTTGCATCCCTATGTGGACAGAAGGTCCTTGTCCCTGATGATGCTGGGCCATGGATTGGTAGTCTCAAGAAGTTACTACTGTAATGCTCTCTACATGGTGCTGCCCTTGTATGCAGGCTGCATTTGGTCCAGAGTGCCATGGCTAGGTTGATTTCTGGAGTGAGTAGATTCAATCATATCACTCTGATCCTTGCCTGTCTTATATTATCTCTCTGTTGTGTACTAGTATAAGTTATTAATGTTAGCATACAAAGTCCTAAATGGTTTTGTATCTTGCTACTTATCAGAGTGGCCCTCCCAAAAGTCTACTGACCTCACCATCTAGCCCTCCCAAATCATACAGCTCCTGGTGCCAACACAAAGAAGGCTATAATTAGGAAGAGAACCTTCTTGGTGGCAGATCCCTCCCTGTAGAATCATCTGACAATGGAGATGCATCAAACTCTCTCCTTTTATGTTTTTAAAACCATCTAAAGGCAGAGTTCTATGGAGAGACATACAAGGACATCTCTCAGTTAGTGTTTGTTTTCGGATCCAACAGCTTTCTGATTTTTACTGGTATTTTATGGTTCTGCCAGCAGGAGGTTTTATGGTGATTGCTGTTTGTTTATTTTATTGTTGTAAGCCTTCCAGAATGGTTACTAGATAGGTGGGTGAGTGGGTGAGTAAGTAAGTTAGTAACACTGTTATAAAAGACCTCTTGAGGTCTTGATAATGACTAGAAATATGAGTCAGGGAGATATTATAAAGTTGTGGAAGTGCCCAGCGATATTTGGCGTTGGTTCAAGATGAGTATATAATTTGCTGACCCTGACACTTTGGTCTGTAGGTCTAAAGTAACAGTTTGCTGAAATTGAACTGTATATGATCACTGTTAATTTGATATAACATAATGCTCAAGATGACAAAAAGTATGCGAGTTAACTATAATATTGTAGGTTTTTTTTTAAAAGTTGCAGTGTTAGTCTGTGTTTTAGGCATATCAGAGAATAAACAAACAAAAACAAAATGCTGTACCACTTTAAAGACTAACTGTTATATTTTAATGCGAGCTTTTGTGGATCAAGTGTCTGATGAAGTAGACTTGATCCACAAAAGCTCACATTAAAATATAACAGTTAGTCTTTAAAGTGCTACAGCTTTTTGTTTTGTTTTGTTTATTCTATGATTTTTTATTTATTTATTTATTTATTTAGATTTATTATCCCGCCCTAATCAGGCGAACCTGACTCTAGGCGGCTTACAGAAAATTCATAAATTAAAACCTTGAGGTTCGAAATTACTTTAAAAAATCAATTAAAAAAGAATTAAACCATGAATTTACAAAGATCTAAAAAATTTATGCCTATAATATTGTAAAAATAATGAGCTATAGAAATTAAGCTTCATTAACCATCTGTATGTATGTATCTGAAGATCATATTTAATTCTTCTGGTATGCCTCTTTATAAAGTCATACTCATTAGCTACTGTCTTTAGATGTAGAAGAATTTTCAAGAAACATATATAGAGTTATTAAAATACTGTACAGTTAAACCATGACATACCAGAAAATAGGAATGAAGCATAGCATAATGGTGAAGCTAAATACTTAAACAAACACATTTAGCTTGGTGATAGAAAAGCTTGGGATAGAGAGTGCACTTCACAAAGTGAGAAACTCCACTATTTGCATGCTGTCAAATAAAGTTGTTTACCAGCTGCACCTTAGCTGGTGGAAATAATTTGTTGAGGCCAATAGAATATTGTTCAAGAAGGCTGATCTTCTAGTCCCAAGCCTCTTAGATCTTGAAAGGAGTTAACCAAGTTAAAATTCTCCAGTAAGCAAGCATGGTTGGTGTAGGTGTTTTGAATCTGTAGTTCTGTAGAATGTCGCACATCTTCATACTGTGCAGTTCTGGATATATTGGGGGAGTAAAATCTTACTTTAAAAGCATACACTCAATTCAAAAGACAAAATATTTAAACTTTAAAATATTTTCTAATATTTCAGTGTTTCCTCTAGAAATGAGGGGAACAGGAACAACTGAGCGGTGGGGCGTGACCTTTAAAAACTGGATAGCCGTTGCCACTGCTGCCACTAGACGCCAGATGCTCCCCTAGCCAGCCTGGCTGAAGGGAACAGCTGGGTGGCGGGGCAGGACAGGACTTTAAAAGCCGGACAGTCGAGGACGTAGTTATGATGCTTTTAAAATGAATGACATTATTATTATTATTATTATTATTATTATTATTATTATTATTATTATTATTATTATTATTATTATTATTATTATTATTATTATTATTATTATTATTAGTAGTAGTAGTAGTAGTAGTAGTAGTAGTATTTTCTTTGTAATGTGTTATGATATATGATATTGTGATTCATTTGTTGTTGCCCATTGCATTTTATTCTGTTGCAATGTGTATATGCTTTGTTATACAGTATTTATATTTTATATTGTAATATTGTTTCATGTAATGTTATATTTGGGGGTTCTGTGGGCCGCCCTGAGTTGGTTTTTACCAAGTAGGGCAGCATACAAAAATAAATAAATAAATAAATAAATAAATAAATAAATAAATAAATAAATAAACAAACAAACAAACAAACAAACAAACAAACAAACAAACAAACAAACAAACAAACAAACAAACAAACAAACAAACAAACAAACAACAACAACAACAACAACAACAACAACAACAACAACAACAACAACAACAACAACAACAACAACAACAACAACAACAACAACAACAACAACAACAACAACAACAACAACAAACAATTAATATTGTAGGGAGTGAAAATAGTGTTTTTCCCCCTAAATATTTCTGGCTATTTCCAGTTTGGACTTTCACACTTCTGTTGTAAACATGTTACTGCACAGATAAAGAAAGAAGAGGGCCTTGCCTGTAATTTTGTTTTAGTGGTATGAACATAAGGCAGTTGGATTCTCTAGCCAAGTCTATATCCTATGTTGTTCTAAAAGGTATAGCAAGGAACACTGACACTAAATTCATTTCAGTACAGTACAGTACAGTATATGACTTTCGTAGCCTAGTCCCTGAATGTGATGAAGCATTTATTAATGATCTAGAATGTATTACTAGTACCAGCTGCATCTCTTAAATGCATCTTTTTGGAGCTTTGGGATATAAGTTCTTTTGCCATGATGCTGGATCTGCTGGCAAAGGGAGTGATACTAATAGGTATCATGCATTCAAGGGATCCAAGTCAAACAGGACATAAAGATTCAGGATAGCTTCTTGTGTGAATGAGAAGGAGCAGGACCAACTATATTACTGTTCATCTTTTTTCCTTATTTGGTTTGGTGTGAACAGTGATTCAGCTGGTTATTGCTTCTTGATGGAAGGATGTACAGTACTTCTGAAAGAATGGGCTCTGTGAAGAGACAACAGTTGGAATGAAGGCATAAAGAGATATGAAACTTGGTGCTAGTTATGTTGTAATTCATCAGTTCAAATAGGTGGGATAGCCTTGATAATCAGTTTGAATATACAGTACTCCTGACCAGTGCTGAGGTGATGAATGAGAAGACAACATTACCAAAGACTTGATTACAGTTGAGCACACTGATTTGGCCTTCATCACAGAGGATTGACTAGAGCAGTGTTTCCCAAATGCTGGTGTTTGAACTTCAGTTCCCAGAAGCCTAAGCCAGTAAATTGACTGATCAGTGCTTTGGGGAATTCACAAGCTTCTGGGAATTGAAGTCCAAACACCAGCATTTGGGAAACACTGGACTAGAGGAATAAACTCTCAGCTTTTCCTCTCTGAGTGGGATAGGGAAGCAGACAAAGGGATATGTCTGAAGCAGAATAAGGACTCTCTTGAGATATCCTCCCCCCCCCCCCGGCTGATCAACAATCTTGCATCTTAAGTTGCTGAGCAGGTATGAGGAGTAGGATTGAAATGACCTTGGCTTTATTGTGGTGACCTATGTCTAGATCCACACTGAGACTGGGATCTATGCAGAAAACATTGGTGATTTTAATGTGAAGAAGTGCTCTATAGTTGTGTTGTCAATAGCTGGAAGATAAAATTGGCCAACTTATCTGGTGGAGCTTGGACTCAATGTGACCTAGACCTTTAATGGAAATGGTGTAATTGAGATAGTTTGTCCTAGGAGGCCAATTGATTTTTATGGTTTCTTGACAGTTATCTAGCAAAAAATTCTGCTTCCATGGCTCAAGCAGACACAGTAACTCCTGAGTGCCCTATCCTATGAATGGGTGCAAACAAGTGCACTAACTTCATCTGAGTTCATTTTCTTATGTGATACTGTTACCTCAATCTAGATATTAATTTTTGGGATTGTTTCTGTCCCTTTTGAATGGAAATATGCCAGGCTGCTCAGCAGGGAAGAGTATCATTGTTGCAGAAACTTTAGAGCATGATATTAACATACGTATATCTCAAAAGTAGTTATGGTATTTTGTTCAATTTCTTTCAGGTCTGAGTACTTGTCAGAAAGTTACCACGTGTGTACTTAAACATGGGAACTCCTGGGTCAGGACGGAAAAGAACTCCAGTGAAGGACAGATTTTCTGCAGAAGATGAAGCTTTGAGTCATATTGCTAGAGAGGTTGGTATAGCTATACAAATGTTCTCAATTAAGTAATGACCATCATCTAGTGATTAAAATTTTGCTCCTTAAAACAACATACTTTTTAAGGAACGATGTGGGCAGTGGAAGTATTCTAGAACTTTGACTGGCTTTAGTGGAGATATTGGGAGCCAAGCTAACCATTGCAATGAGAACACCTCACTAAAGGTTTTGCTGTTATGATAGTCAAGTGTGACCAAATGTTAGAGAGATGTTGGAGTGTTGGATGTATGTGAAGATAACTGAGTGATTCATGAAACAAAAGTTATGCCCATATTTTTATTTGAAAAAAAGAACATTCTGTAACAAACAGTACTGAAAATATAACTATCTTTTACTGATAGTTTTAAGTCAGTTACTGAAAGTAGTATTCTAATCTTTTGCTCCACAGGTAAATGTTAATAATTAATTGTATTTGTGTTAAATTTCTCAGTCTCTAAATGTGACATTTTGATAAGTTGTTATTTAAATGGTGGTCAGAATCTTTTTAATTGTTAAGTCAGTAATACATTATCAGCATTAGTGGTAATGGATTACTGTAAGTTAAGAAGTCAGCATAGTTACTTGCTTTTTGAATCATGCAGGGTTCTGACCATTATTAATTCACTTTTATTGAAATAATTGTTGAATTGGAGATTTTTTTCTTTGGACATAAATATACTTGAAGGAATTATATTTCAATTTTACAGGCAGAAGCAAGGTTGGCAGCTAAGCGTGCAGCCCGAGCAGAAGCAAGGGACATACGTATGAGAGAACTGGAAAGACAACAGAAGGAGGTATTGGAGCAGTAATACTGAGAACAAAATTCTGGGTATCTTATTAGGTGTCTGGTTGAAGAGCCAGAAGTTGGGAATTTGATTCCCTGCTGCGCCTCCTGGGAGAAGAACCATCTGGTGTAGTCATGGGACAGCTGCAAAATTCTAGGGTAGTCCTAGCAGAAGGGAACAGTGAAGCTCTTCTGTGTATTCTCTACCTTAAAAAAACCTGGAAAGTGTCATCATAAGCTGGAATCAACTGGACAGCATGCAAATACATCCATATGTTTAATGCAATGTATCAGAGTTAATAGCACGAACTAGTCCCTTACTTTGCAAATGTTACATTATTGAGTTTCCAGATATATTTCCCAGTTGTTTCAATTTTGTTCAGACCTAAGTCAGCTTGTGTCACTCTTATAAAGAAAAAAAAGATATAGAGGAAATAATATAATATTTTCTTATCAAATGAAAATGACTAACTGCATAATGAATAGTTTAGTGTTGCTCTGATTGCTGTTTCAGCACCATGTGGGTTCCCTGTATAAATATATTAAGGTTTTAATAAGCATTCTTCTTTGAGTATTTATGGGTTATTCTCAGTTTGACAAACATGATGCAGAATAATCTTTAAGTGTTTAAGAACATGCACTCCTTGGCTGAATTCTTGTTGCTGTGGAAGACAGACAGTATAACTTCCAATGACTTTTTGCTAATTGCAAGCTGGCAGCAGCTGAATATTATGTTTTTTAACTTCCATATGCATAACAAAACAATAGTATTTCACTCCTTGAATAATTCTGATGTATGTATGTATGTATGTATGTATGTATTATTTGTGCATTATTTCAACTTGTGTGCTGCCCACTTGCAGCGCCACTCAGGGCAGCTAACAAAGTAACAAGTAACAAAACTAGATACAATATCACAAAATATCATAAACAGAATTAACTCTGGCCAACAGGGGAGTTTAAAAAAGTCCCAGCTAAAGAAGAGTTCAAGGAGAGTCCCGACAATAGTACCTCCTTATCATCCTCCTCTGGGCGACCAGCAACAAGCTCCTATTGATAGTATAACAACAAGCTCCTATTGATAGTATTTTTCATTTTACTTTTTATGTGGCAAGAAGTCTGAACTTGTATAGTGATGGATTAAAGCAATACATGCAGTTTGCAGTAGGTTCGAAGTAACTTTAAAAATTATAAGGAACATTCTGTTAATACAGTTAAAACTGATTCAAATGTACTATGTGTTTAAATAGTTGAATAGTAATATAGTTCTGAATTGGTATTTGTTTTGAGTGAAAAATAGTGACTTTTTACTTTAATGCTTAAATAAACAATCTATAACAAAACATTGGCAGAATGAAAGTTAGGACCTTGTTAAAGGCTCCTGAGTTTGTGATGAAACCAAATCTTTTACAGATAGCATGAATTCGTACTAATTTTATATTTCTGAAGATTCTGTCATTGTTTGGGTCAAGATGTACTCATTTTTTGGGTGGGCCTGTTGAAATTACTGGCTAATGAATGAAAACAATTATTAAAGTTCTCTGTATGTTAACTGAACTATGTGGAGTAGTCCTGGTTCAGTGGTAGATTTTTCAAATAGAAAATTCCAAGTTGAATTCCTGGCATATGCATGTAAAACTTGGAAAGAAAGGAATGGAGGTTATTGTTGAATTTTTTCCATATTTTTTGTGAAATAAGATTATTTTTACCATTTTTTTGGCTTTTCAGCGGTCTTATGATAGAAAATGGGGCCATATCCAGAAATGGATGGTAGGATGGAATTGCCTGATGTGTGGTGTTTTACACTTGGAAAATTAATCTGATTGGAGTGTTTTATTTACTAATAATTTGTATAGTGTGTAAAACGTTAGTGTCAAATGTAATGATTTGAAGAAAAACTTTTCATACATGAAGGCATTTATAAAAGGAAATGCATAAATATATAAAACAAATAAATTATTACTGTGTATTAGGATAAAGAGTAAAATTATTGTATACTTTTTGGGTTGTAATTCATGGAATTTAAAAGTGTATATCATTGACTGGATTGTATACTAAATAGATTCATAATTTCAGTTGTGAATAGATCAAGATGTAACTCATAGTATCGTGGCATACCATCTCTTTGTGTACATTCTCTCAAGAAGATAAGATTTTAGGATTTCTTTGGCATGCATTGTTAAGATTGTTGTATGCTAATATAATAAATATAGTAATTGAGAGAGTAGTATTGTGTAATACTTAATATGAAGTTAGGGCTATAGAGATCCAATTTCGTATTCTCTCTTACCCATGGAGCTAACTATGTGATTTTGAACTTGTTTCAGACAGACAACCTTGCAGGATAGTTATAATAATAAAACAGAGAGGGTGAGAATGAATCATATACGATGACCTGATATTCTTGAAAGAAGGGCTAGATAAATAAAGGATGGGTTTAATGCATCAAAATTATTTTAAAGTTGCTCTACTGTAAAGGATCAAAATTATTTTAAAGTTGCTATGCTGTAATGGAAGGCTTCAAGGAAAAAATGGAAAAAGAACCCCTTTCCCCCTGGTTTTCTTCCGGGCCTTCACATCTCTATCCTGGGAATATGAAACAGGGAACCCCAAACTTCTATCACTCCACCACCCTAGCCTCTTCCTCCCTCAAGGTTTCTTTGCCTGACTGTTTCTTCTAAAGCCTGCAAGGCTTTCTCCTGTATCAGTGATGGCAAACCAAGTGTTCTTGAACTTCAATTCCCAGAAGTCCTAATCAGCAGTAGAATGCAAAGGTTCACCATCACTGTCATATGTATTCCACAGTTACCTCCCATCAGCAGGCTCTTCAGTGGACACTTGTCCTCACTTTCTCTTGTCTTCATAGCAAGATCCCACCTGGGAGGGGGGATTGGGGAAGTCTCTTTGGGCAGTGGATCAATGGCCTCTATTTTGTTTGAATGATTTCTGTGTTCTTTTGTTGTTTTCCTATTTTTCTTAAATAATTACATTTGATATTTTCCTTCTTAGGAAGATTCAGAGAAGGCTAGGTATTCACACCGCTCCGGACGGCGGTCATACTTGGTTTGTAGAAGCCTAAAATGTTGCACTTTTAAAAAATGTTTTCTTTTTAAATGCATTATTTCATATTGGTTTAATTTTGCAATTAGGGAATAGATGACTTGGGTTCCATGCGAACTTCTACTAGTCAGAGGGTTAGTACTTTTATTTTCCCTTTGGTAAACATTAATTATATACAGGTACAGTGGAACCTCGCTTAACAAATTGAATAGATTCTTTGGGACCTTTTGTACGACGAAAAATTTGTAAAGCAAATTTCCTATAGGAATGCATTGAAAACCAATTAATCTGTTGGGGGGGAGTTAGCTGAGCCACTATTTTGTATAGATTTACTTTTGTTATGCAAGTTTTGTGTTAACTGAGCCATTTGTTAAGTAAGGGTCCACTGTATTCACATGAAGTGTGTTTCTTTGAGTTCTCCTTCCATATAATACTTTTTTTTTAGAAATGATGTAGAATGTTTGAACAGCTACAAAAATGATTTTAAGAGCAAATACAAAATTCAAATCAGGAAAAAACTTTGAAAGCCAGTATTTGGCGTAGGTTTGCATTTTCTTCCTCTGACTTAATGATGAGTACTGATTCCACTATATCTAACTGTCTTCTAATTTGAACATTTCAACAGAATTGTTTTTGTCTGTGGAATTAGGGGGCATTCCTTTGCCCCTGATCTTTCCCATTTCCCCTAAAAATGTGTTCTTTCATCCTGGGAGATTTTCAGGAACTGTTTTTTTGTGTGTGCTTTGTGTGGAGAAGGAAGTTTCATTGTGCTAGTGATCTTACTTTGGCCTGACATTGACATAGTATTTGACACACAGATTATATTTGAATCTCTTGATGCAAACTAGTGCATATTTTAAAGAATTTAGAGAGTAGTAGGTTGATGGGCCTGTTGTAGTGGAATAGTTAACACTGGAATGCATTGTGTTAATAGTTCTGCTGAAAATTAGAATTATAAGGTAGCAAAAATGATTATAATGATGTTCAGTAACATCATATGATATTGAATATTGAAATCCTTAGTTAGAAATTTCAGGAAATACCAGAAATAAACATTTTCATAAAGTGGGAGGTTAGCACTTAGTTCAGTTTTGAATTTCATTATCTTCTATTACTTTGTTCCTAAGAGCTCCTCCATAGATGCCAGTGGGTCACACAGAAGCAGAGCAAGAAACCCTAAGAAAAGAGATCTTGTGGTTTGTAATTCAAATAAGCATGCTGTCGATTGTTCACATAACACAGTGTGAAATACTGACAAATATTGATGTGAAAATAGAAGCACAAGACAACTATGTAAAAGAGAGACCAACTCCATCCTAAAACTAAGACCATTTGATGTTGCATGAGAAGTATCTAAAAAGACAAAACGAGGTGAAGACAGGTAGACATATTTTAACTTATACCTGATTGTAGCTTTGAAGACATAGGGTAGAATCATGTAACTTAATGTACTAAATTGTGCTAGAGTAGCCTTTTTGAATAAATTGGTATTTGGTGAGTCAATTCCTCTGTAAATTAAGTGGTTTAAAATATGCTTACTCTAGCTGCCATTTACTAGCTACAATAAGTCACAACTAGAGTAAGCCCTTTAGACCAGAAGAATCTACAAAGAGTTGACTCACCAAATCCCCACTGATTCAGCATGCCTACCTTTGTCTGATTCACCACTCTAATTGATAGCAATATTAGTTTATGCAACACCTGTATAAAATGGTGTGTGTGACCCTGACCACATATCTAACATGTTTTATATGTGAAACAGACATTTCCACTTCTATCTGATCATTACTTTATTTAAGTCCAGTAGTTTGTGAGCTTTTCTTCTAGCTCTTATATTCTAATGTGTGCATAAAAGTCATTATTTTGTAAAATGAATAAGATCACTATTATCGTACAGCTTATGATATGGAACGCAAGAAAGAGGCTAAGCAAGTGACCAATGTGCTGCTTTCGCATTCCTAAGCATTTTTCCAGTTTTTGTTTGTGGCATGATTTCTCTTAGTAGGTGTAATACATTTTTAATGTACATTTCCTGTACAAATCTTTCATGAAGTAAATTTTTCAGGTGTAAAGCAAAAAAAGGAAGTAGTGCAACAGTTGGATACTTATTCAATTTTAAATCTACTATGTTTTGTGTTTATTATTCTTTGTCTTCTCTACTGTGTGAAAATGTAATTTTCATTTTTTGTTAAACCATCTCCATTGTTTTAACTTTGCTAAAAATGAACAAAAAGAAAAATAACAAGTTGTTCAAAGAAACAAAAGGATGTTGCATCCACCCCCCCCCCCAAAAAAAAAAAAAAGACAAGAAAAAGAAAGAAAGAACTGAAACAATCCTGGGCATCGTTTTGGAGAGATGTCTTGGTTTGGGGTATTTATGCTGAAAGCCTTTCTAGCAATTTTTCCACGTTCTTCCCATTCTTGATCCTTTGGTTTGTTAGATGATAGCATCTTGATATAAATTGTTTCATTTTTGGATTTGTAGTTTGGTGTGCACTTTCAGTGCCAGCCATATTTTAGTTTAGCTGGCTTTTCAGTACATGTATGAAGCATACCTTGCAAATAAACTCTATCAAGAGCATTGTGCATATTATTAAGAAAACATTAGTTGAAATGTCATCCAAGTGGCAGTGGCTTTTGGTCATTAGAATTTCCCCCTCCTGTGTAGTGGTGCCAATGATTTCTCAGTGATGAAAGATATTGCCTTGAGTGTCTTGAGGATGTTTAATTTTCACAAATTGTCACTTCTGCTGATTGTATCAGCCCTGCACAGTGCAAGCTACAACTCAAGACTTTAGCCATCGTTGTCTAATTTCTGTCCCCAGCACTCTCTTGTGATGCATGTGAAATATATCTCACTGGATGTTATTACAAAATTCAATGGAAAATAATGTTCAGTATGTTGCACTGTTAATGTATTGTTTGGGTTTGCCTATCTGTTTTTCTTCGTTTCTACTATTTTCCTCTTGAGGTAGATAACTACCTTAATGTTAAGGCTCGCCTCTCTAGCGCCAGAAAGAGAACCTTTTCTGTGTCGGCTCCGCCCCTATGGAACCTCCTGCAATTGAGCTATGACTCCAGATGGAGTTGCTTCCCTTCCGTAAAGAACTAAAAACCTGGCTGGCAAAGCAGGTGTGGGGCACTGGGCATGCAGTGACCACCGCCTGTTGGCTGATATAGTAATATCACTCCCTCACTCTTTTTAGCTGTCAGGGTAATTACTTACTGTATTTTTAATTTGTTTTTTAAAACCAGTTTTAAGTTTTTAGATTGCAGTACTGATTTTAATGTTGTAAGCTGCCCAGAGTCGTTCTGAGTTGGGTGGCTATACAAATTAAAATTAAATTAAAAAAATAAAATAACTAACAAAATTTATTGAGAAAAGAAAATAATTGCATAGTGAGACCAAATTACTGTATTTATTTGGATGTTATTGCTGCTTGATGATAATAATTTAAATTTTTTGCTTAACAGAGTCATACGTACAGTGATTCTTACGGCGGGAAGACGTCTTCTAGCTCTCATAAAGAACTGTTGGTCAGTAATTTCAGAAGGGTTTAAAGATAGTTTCATCCTCCTTGTCGTTTAATTAACACTTTCCCCTACATACACTTGATATATTGGCTATTTAAGATGTCTTTTCAAACTTATGGAAAGCTTGTTTCCTGTACAGCCTGTCTTCATTGTGCAGTTGATGCTAAGCTGTCATACTTAGAAATGTTATAATGTGAGTGAAGTGGTTGATTCAGAATAGCCACTCTGCTAGCAAAAGCTACCAAATCATTTTTCTTCCAGTATTGTTGTTTGGACCTTCCATGTGTGCTATCCCTTTCTCAGGTTTTTCTGAGGTGCATTTATTTCTTAATGTTAAGCACATTAAAAAATAAAGTTCCCTTTACAGTTTGTATTATTATTAAACATTTATCAGCATAAAAGGAGACAAAGAAAAGAATTAACAAAATGTATACAGTCATTCCAAGTTTGTATTTGTTCTTCATGAGCTTAGGAATCTACTTAAGCGCCTAAGTAAAGAGTGCTTGAAATGTCATTGAAGAACAGGCTATATAAGATCATAACTGAAGTAAACTGTTTCAGTTAACTTATTGCAACACAGCTTAGATGTCTTCAGTTCTAGAAAAAATTGGTACGCAATTTCACTTTTATATTTGGCAGATATTTAAAGATACAGTGGATCTTGAACAACATGGGTTTTAACTGTGTGGTTCCACTTATACGTGGCTTCTTCCCCTGAAGTAGCTCGCTGATCACTGCGGTCTTGCAGTGATCATCATTCTAGGTCAGTGGTGGTGAACCTATGGCACGCGAGCCAGAGGAGGCACTCAGAGCCCTCTCTGTGGCCACGTGCACCATCACCCCAACACAGTTCACCCCACCCCTCTGTTCAGCATACCAATGGGAGCGCTTCCTCCCTTTCCCAGCACAGAGTTTGCCCCACCCCTTTGTGGCACAGATGACAGCCTGTTGAGTTTGGGCACTCAGTCTCTAAAAGGGTCCCCGTCACTGTTCTAGCCTCTTAAGAGGAAAAAAAAATAAGACTTTACCTGGCTGCATTGGGTGCCAGTGCTGTGGTTGCTGGTGAGCATCTCTGAGAGCCTTGGCTAATGGTTAGAGCTGCTGTTGCTGGTGTGCCCGGGTTCCTGTCATGCAACTATGGCAGTGGCTGCAGACAGAATGGTGAGAAGCAGGAGTGCCAGCAAGAGGAGGAACTAGACTCAGTCTGCTAGCCCCGCAGACTTGACAGAGCCAGTGTTCGTAGTGGTGGTTGAGGCAGATATAACCAAATCGTTTTCGGAGGGGTGTGCGTGTGTGAGTGTTGTTGTTCTAGGTTAATGCAAAAGGTGTATTTTATACATTGTTATTTATTAAAGGTATCTGCTCCAGAAAGCATATTATGTATGGAAATTCTGCAACACAGAGCATATTGATAGAGATAATTGCTAGCTCAGCATGATGTATTATGATCAAGCTTCCGAACAGTATAATTTGTCACATTTGCCATAGTAGAGCAAAAATAAACATTTTAAATCCTATCTGAGTTTATGTTTCAATACCTGTTATAGTTTAATATTATATGTTTTGACAGGGTGGATTTTACTATGATCAACGAAATTACAACAGTCTTAGAAATAGTAAACCACCTCCTACTTACCATACTCAGGTCTGTCCACTAATTTCTCTTTTGGATGGTTTGGTTTAAGGAGCAGTCTTTCTCTTAGTCATGACTTAGACTGTCTTAGAGCATGAAAATTAATATCACAATAGCAGAAAAAGATTGTTGTGTGGGTGTGGGTGTGTGGTAGTATAGTTAACTAATTACCAGTATTTCTTGTTCTCTTACATCTTAGAATATTTTATAAGGAATGCTGTGTTTAACGCTTCAGACTCATATCCCCATGTTTTATTATATGGCTGCTTTTTTTAATATGCCTGTGTGGGAAAGTTATAAGACTAACATATGTCTGCATTATTGTCACACTTTTTAACTGACTGTATCTTCAGAATAAACTTTAAAGCAGTTTGTCCTGAAAATACATTCAGTTATTAAGTGCAGGCCTTTGTATTGTATTGTATATTCACATTTATATGCTGCCCCGTTGTTTGCTCGACTCTGGGCAGCTCACAGAACAGGTAAGCATCACAAAATCATACAGGTCATAAATACAACATTATAAAACATCATTAAAAAATTGCAATATATTTTTTAAAAAAATGGATTTAAAAACTCCGTACATTCAATTCACAAATCCATGCCAATAAAGTAACCATCTCTGCACAGATCATGCCACGCCATAGGCAGGGCCCGGAGGTTGGCAACAGTGGCCACAGCTGCTCTTCATCCTCTGGTTGATGGTAGGGGCCCAGGGGGAAGTGGTGAGGCCCCCTGCTGTCGACAGCCGTAGCATCCTTTATCCTCGGCCCCACTGGTAGGAGCCCAGGGGGTTGGGGGTGGTGAGGTCCCTTTGAAAAGGCAAAGCCTTTTTAAGAGAAAGGGGTAATGTTTTGGCTGGTCATTTTATCCTTGCTACCAGTTTGGATCCTTTTTGCATTATGCTGTCACTTTATTCAGTGCTAACACTTGTTTTCTATGCATATCTATCATGAACATTGTAGTTCATTTACGCAGCATCAGATGTAATACAGTTTCTTATCTTTGTCACAGTCATCATCTCTCTACAGTGATCCATTGGCAACGACTAAGAGTTACAGGGTTAGTAGAATGTGATATAATAATCTACATTTCAGAATTGCAAGATTCTGTAACTTAAAGACAGCATTCTTCTCTATAGGCATCTCCAGATATAAACACTGGTTTGAAAAGAAGTGCCAGTTTGGTTCGTATCTATATCTGCATGACTGTTGTAATATTGCATTCTGAGTGTACTGTGGCTTGAAAGCATTGTATCTTCTGTATATTAAAACACTGTGTTAAATATGCAGGAATATAAAGGAGGGAATATTTGGAAAATCATCTTGAAAGAGAACAGTGATTGCACACTTCAGATGATTAAATCTGTTAATTTTTAAATACTTCAGCAGTAGTTTCCTGAGCCAATTGAAATATTTAGCATTTTTTGTCCTGTGATTAGAATCCTTAGAAAAGTTCACACCAAACTTGTTATTGAGCTGAAGCACAAGGTTAGGCAGGCTGATAAAACTTTCATTTAGGTATTTGTAATGTGATGAATTGTTCCATGAATATCAGAAGGCGAAATAGTAAATTTTCAAAGAAGAGAACCTTAAAATTAGGAAAGCTAGCTTTAAGGGCTAGAGAGCTAAGTTTCAGAATGTCTATTTTAAAAAGGTACACATGGAAGTTCCTTTATGGACAAAAAGTAAAATTGCCAGCTTTGTTACTCAGCTAACCCTGTAACACAGATATGAAAAGATAGTGTTCATGACTTTTCAGCTGTATGGGCAAGGATTGATGGGAGTTGTGGTCCAACAGCATATACAGGGCCACACATTTCTCATTCCCCTGTAAGAGAAAATAGCATGCATTTAATAGCTGAAACCAAAATGGGGATGGTGGTAGGATAAATTTGTTTTTTTGCTTAATAACTAAGTTCAAGGCAATGGAGTGGGCAGTTCACGCTAGATGTCATACTTGCCAGCTTTGTTATCTTACCTCATATCTTACTTTCTGTATGGACTACATCAAAAACATGTGCAGGGTTTTAGATATGAAAACCACATATGTACATAATCAAATGAGCTGTGTTGTCCATTGACTCTGAATACGGTAGAGCATGTTCTAATGTTTATTATAGAATTGCTCCATTTCCTCCTTTTCAAAAGGAAGATAATAAACTAAAGATAATAAAGAGCAGAAATCAAACATATCCTGGCCATAGGAGACAATTCTGCCTTCACATTAGGTCTTGGGGTGTGTGTGTGGAATTGGAAGGAGACAAGTATAGTGCTATGTAGCTCTTCAGGCTCAGTGGAAATGACATCACTAGTAACTGTAGGTTGCTGCTAATTGAACATTTCTTGCTTTGGCTTTGGGTTGTATGTGACTTCCAGGCAGCCACGCAAGCAAGCAGGAATTCTTTAATTAGTGGCAATCTGCTGGTAGCGGTGACATTCCTGTTGTATCAGTGCAACTGTGACTCGGGATTTTGGCTGAAGTTAGAAATTCACATGCCCAAATCCTCTTTCTTTGTCTACAGTTGTACCTTGCTTAAAGCGCATAATGTGTTCCACAGGATTGTTCTTTAAGCGAGTTTTCTCTTTAAGTGAAACACCATTGTAAGTGACCAATTGTGACTTCTGGTGGGGAAGATTGCAAACCCCGATTTATTTGTTAAGCGAGTTTTTGGTTGGTTTTATTTGTTAAGTGAAGCGAACATTCAGAGAAAATTCTGCTCTTTAAGCAAGTTACTCTTTAAGTGAGGCACTCTTTATGTGAGGTTTGACTGATACTTCAATTTTGCTGCCTTCTCTAGTGTGGCGTGACATTTATAGTGTTTTTTTCTCTTAAAAATCTTGGCCTCGTTAAAAGTTGCCTTGCTATCAGCGCATGAGAAATGAACTGTTTGCTAGTGCTTGACTTTGTGTGTTCATTGTGCTCATTTCTGGAATAATAAGCAAATTCTTCTTGTGGATGCTGCAAATGGAAGAAATAGTGCTTTAAGCACAGCTGTATTTGCATAATTGTAGTAAATATGTCACTGACATTTAATAAGATAAGGCTTTTGTAAAGCTTATACCGGTAATTTTAATTTGGCTGACAGTTGACCTTGAACAGTATGATTAATGGATATTGGAATGAATTATCTAATCCATAAAATATTGGTAAATGTTGTGAACATATCTTTTAGTAAACATTAAATATTTAAATATTCTAGGCACCGTATTAAAGACTGGCTGCACTTTTAGCCTTATAATCTAATTTTTTTATTGAAAAAGGCTTGAGTATTTGCACTTAGTAAAGGTAAAGCTGTACATCAGGGGTAGGAAATAATTTTATGTCAAAACCCCCACAAAAACCTCCCTAAGAATCTGTTGGGCTGCTTGCAGGCAGTGAATAGAATCAGTGGTAGCAAACCTATGGCAGAGGTGACACTCAGAACCCATCTGTGGACCCCCATGCAGTTGCCCCAGCACAGAGTTTGCCCCACCCCTCTGCCCAATAGGAGAGTTTCCTCCCTCTCCATGTTGGCACTTTACGATAAATAAATGGGTTTTGGGTTGCAGTTTGGGCACTAGGTCTCTAAAAGGTTCGCCATCACTGGAATAGACCCTTGGTTTAAATTGGTTAGGATGAGCCTTTTTTCTTCTAATGCCCTTCTCTCTCCTGCTCCTATACATGTTCAGGGGGATGGATTGCTCATTACATGTGGCGTATCACTTGAATAGGGCTTCAATCTATTTTCTATTATGCCACTTTGGCTTTCCCCCTGGTAACGTTCTTATTTTCCTGTAGGCTGCTTGCCATATGTATGAAAACAAGGTCTCTCGGATTTCATGATCACCCACCAAAGATCTTTTATATGGTACTTGGTCTCCTTTGTTCAACTATACTCTAATTACAAATACTTGTTTCTGTTCTTCAGGCATCATTGTATGGTGGATCATATGTGTCGTATAGTAGTCGTACTGTAAGTCTGCAAGGCTTTTGTAGCACATTTTACAAAATATACTGTCTATGAAAGTGAACAGCTAAAATCATCAATATTTCTATTTCTTCCTTTTTTGAACCTTTGCTTTTAGCCTTCTGAATATAGTTATTCTTCAAGAACAAGTTCAGCACGAAGTAGTCCAGTGGTGAGAGTTATGCATGTCTTAAAGTTTTCAACTTTTACTAACGGTCTTCTGTTTAACAAAACACGTAAATAAGTACTGTACCTTCAAAAATGCATGGACCATAGATTTCTAAGTTCCTTTACAGAAGACTACGTAGAAAACCCTAATAGGTTATATCATTATCTATGTTGGGTCTTCATATGCACATACACCTCCTCAAAAGGCAGTTCCTAGGTTCTTATGACAATACAGTATGATTGCTGCCTCTGATAGATTACAACTGTCATCATTCCTAGTGAGCACAATTACTGCCATGCTTTCTGAGGATATTGGGAGCTGTCATCTAATACATCTGGAATGCAATATACTGGGAAAAGTAGCTGTAGTGCAGGAGTAGTTGACTTGTAGCTTGTGGGTTGCATGTCACTTACACTGGCTCCATATCACCTCCAGAACCACCAGTTTCCTCTAGGGAGAGAGGCAGTTCTACTTAATTTGGAAGTAACATAGCTCTCCTGCCCAGATATCCTTATATTTTTAAATTTAAAATATCATCCACTGGTGCCTGGGACATTTTCCAGTTTTAAAAATGCCATTTTTTAAAGAAGAAGATCCTGGGACTGGTGAGAATGCCAGAGCAGAAAATCCTCTGAGGTCTAGGGGTGCATGTGTGGTATCCTCAGACAGCTGAAAACTACTTACTCTTCCCTTTTGTGGTAAAGAAACAAGATCCTGTGGAAAGCTATGTATACAATAGCAAATTTGATTTTTATTATCACAAGTTTTAGTATTACATAGTGGTACAATTTTGGGAGTAGGTTTCAATTTATCCCCTGTGTATAAAAAAGTTACTCCAGAGCAAGACCCCGAAGGGGGAAAGCTGCCGTTTACCCTTTAAGTTGGCTGGATTCTGGTTTCTTAATGTAGTAATGTGCACTAAAGCAGGTCCATTGAATCAGTACGAATTTGGTGATTCAACTCTTCTGTAAGTTTCATTAATTCAAATAGGCCTATCCTGGTTGAATCTTACTGTGCCAAAGTAAGTTACAAATAGAGGAGGCTCATTTGAGTCAGTTAAACCTATGGAGAAGTTGACTCATAAATTCCCACTGAATCAGTAGCCCTACTCTAGTGCAACTTATTACACTTACAACAAAATTTCAGCCAATGTGTAATGACTTATTGTATGCCCTTCTGTGCATATAATGTATCTGTATATAGACTACATGGAGATAGAGTAAAACCCTGACTTACATATGCCCCAAGTTACATAAAATTCAACTTACATAATGATTTTGTGCTAAAACCATGTCCCGATTTACATAAATTTATGTAACACGATTTCCTATGGGTTTATTTCGAGTTACATAAAAACTCATTTTTCCTATGGGTTTGCTTCGATTTACATAACAATTTCATTTTTCTTATGGGTTTGCTTCATGTTATGTAAAAACCAATTTACCCAAAAGCCTACGGAATGGACTTTTTATGTAAGTTGGGGTTTTACTGTATGTACTTCATTCTCTCTAACCTAGAGCTCACCCTTCATGATAATGGGCATTTTGCTAGCAATAGTGCTATCCTGAAAATAATATGGAAGTTTTTTTCTCAATTTGTTGCATTGACTTAACTATTTTAAATATGTGATTCACTCTGAGTTTAGTAAATATTGATTCAGTCAAATGTTTATTATGATAAATCAGTTAATTATTTGTTTTTGGATCTTATAGTTCACACAAGATGAATCAGGGAGCATTGCCTCTTCTACTCGTGCAGTTCAGGGCCGGAGGGAAAGTGTGGTGAGCAGGGCTGCATGATTGTAATAATCTGTATTAGTGTTGTAATTTTACCAACTGTAGGTCATGAATTCCCAGAGGTCTGATTCTCACTATTCATGCTGTGTAACACACATCAGTTTTGAAGTAGTTTTATTCTATATTATTGTCTCTTAAGTTGTTGCATGATACTTGTGACTTGGCAGCTCAGAAATATATGCATGTGTTGGTGTGGCAGTTTGAAATATAATCCATGTAACAGAAATGAGTATAGTATCTTTTATATAAAACCTTAAAGAGAATTGTTTCATACTTTACATTCATGACATTTAGAGAAAGAATAAATTCATTATTAGAGGCGGATTGATAGTTGTTTGACCAATCTGATCAGCAGTCCATAAGCCATTACTGATAGGGGAGGGTTGTTATAACTTTTGAATGGGTTCTTGAATCAAGATATATTTGGCAGAATGAATATGGAGATTATGTACTTACTCTGTGCTAAATTTGGAGAATTTCAGTATCCTCAGCTTCTCTTTGTCAAGGCTGTCTCTACAGATGGCCATTAAAGCATGGACCTAGATAGATTTTTCTATGCTACATAAGAAATGCAAGGCATTAGAAGATGGTAGTCTTTTTGTTCATCAGGCATTATAAAAGGTACAGTACATCTCAAATAACTACCATTGTCTTAATTATTCGCTTATCCCACGGAGCTCGGAAAGCTTCACCCATGTTCATGCTGTAATAGTTGTCTGTAAGGCAAGAGTTGGCAAGGAACAGGAGAGGATCCTGAAACTCATTTGAGAGCTTGGATTTTTTTTTTTTTGGGGGGGGGGGGCTAAAACAAGTGAATTCTAGCTGGGGGAATTCTTGCTAAATTCCGATAGCTGTAGTAAAAAAAATGGAAATCCCATGTTTGGTGGCTGATTTCACCCAGGTGATTCATGATCTGACTGTTGGTCTCTATGGAGAAGCATAACTTTGATTTCAGGCTTCAGTTTCTGGACTTTCTTACCTCTTCTTTCCATCTAGATGAAGAACCCTCTTCTCATCTGGCCACTGTTAGCAGCATAACTCGACTTCAGTAGCTAATTCTTGGTAGCTGCAACTGCTGTTGCTGCTCTAATTTTTGAATCAGATGTGCCATTAGTCTGCAAACACAAGATGATTGTTCAGATATTTACTTATTAGGCAAGAGGCTGGGGGATTGGCAGTTCAGGAACTGGGGGATGCAAAATTGATGTCTACACAGATACTGTATGGATTTTGCACTCCCAACGTTGCAAACATTTAGACACCCTGATTCAGATGCTTTGACTTCCCTCCCAAAGATTCAAATACAATCTCAGTAAGCATCCCTGGCAAAGAAAGAATTACAGTTCATATATCCAAGAGTGATTGAATGCAAGGTTTTGCAACAAGTATCTATATTTTTCCTTTAGCCACTTTAAATCTAAATATCTTATTTCTCATTGTTGTATCTGACCGGAACACTATGTGAAAGAGACTGCTGTGTTGGGCAGTGTGTTGTACTAGGACTTAGGTGGCTTGACTTCAGATCCCGACTTGTTCAAGGAAGTTCACTGGGATGGGGTTTACAGTGGTAAATCTCAAACAGCTCCCCCCCCCCCCCAGTTACTGATGCCTAGGTGTATTGTGTACTGCCCTGCATGGGGTGGAAATACCTGACATTCATGTTACTTGTTAAGGAGAAAGCAGTCCCAATACCTTCCATCAAAAGACAGATCCTTGATTATACACACTTAACAGAAAGCTACATTTATTTTAAGTGTTTATGTTGCATTGTGCCCCAAGCAGTGTATACCTAAAGAACTTGTTGAAAACAGCTATGAGAACTGCTTAATGTTTAAAGTGTGGTTAACTAATGAAAAAAAAAGGGAGGTAGGTTCTAGTATTTTCCATTGTGAATGATACAAAGAGAAATGCTTTAGTCTACCTTGTTTGCTGGTATTTGTGTTGTTAACATTCAGACTAGCCATTACTATGTTATGCTTAGCATTTTTCCTTACTGGTAATAAAGAGATGATATTGCAAAGCAATATCAGACCATTTCCTGTCATGTTGCATCATGGACCAGAAACTAGAATGCCACATTCATAAATCAGATTTCCTCCCAAGAATTAATACATCTATATATAATATATAAGTGTAGGCATCAGGATCAAAGAGAGTTCTTGCAATGAATGAAACTGAGTCTTGTGAGTTCTGCCTTTGAAGGAACAGTGTCATATTCATTGCCTCATAAATCACTGTAAAATGGTGCATGTCTACATGTAAGCTTATGCATGTGTGCTGGGATATACATTTCCTTGAGGGTTTTGAATTTTTGGCTAGAATTTTGATTCCAATGTTAAAGGATGAGTTTTTACTGTGTCTAAGCTCCTGAGCATAGGAAATACTATCCTTATTAGGGTATAGGGGTACCGGGGCAGAAATCCTTAAACATGACATCTGGTTAAACATCTTTATTTTTTATCACATTGTTGCTCTTGGTCCTAACTCGGAGTATTCAAATTCCACTGACTATGGCTATTTGACATACTGTGGATCTGAGTATATTGTCCCATTGAGAGCTATCTTTTCTATCTTGGGTCTTCGGGCAAAGGGGATGCTCTAAACTTTCAGTGATAGCTAACCATGGCACTCCATCTGTTCTTGGACTTCAATTCCCAAAAGACCTGATCATGATGTGTGTTGACTTGGACTTCTGGTAATTGAAGTTCCAGAACAGCGGGATGGCAAGGTTAGCCACCAGGGATCTAGGGCCCTGGTGGCAAACCTTGGCACTCCAGCTGTTATTGGACTTTAATTACCAGAAGCCCAAGTTAGCACACCTGCTGATCAGAGCTTCTGGGAATTGAAGTCCAAGAACAGCTGGAGTGCCAAGGTTAGCCACCAGGGCTCTAAAGTCTGGTAAAGCAGGAATAAAGAATGCTCCAGATGCCAGGTTGGGATTCCCGTTGTGACTGGCAATCCAATATCAGGGGAACCATAACCTGTGATTCCTTTAGTAGGGAGACTCTTTCAGAGCCAGACTACCTAATTATTGAACTGCTTAAGAATGAATAGCATACAGTATCACATGTAGCTAGACTAGTGAATATCCGAGGTTGTAATGATTCTTGTGACTTTGTGAAAGTCGGTAATTGCAATTAAATAGATTTTCATTATGAAGCACAAGAATCCACAGGAAAAAATAACTTAAGAGAATTTCCTTAAATAATGATGCATCCAAAGCAGTCTCTCACTTGTTTTAGCCAAGGACCTCTCTCCTTTTTCATGGTTTTCTTGTTAGTTTGCCTTGTATGAAGATTGCAACAATGGGCAGAATCCCATGCTGATTTTATTTTGGACAAAGCTACAAATTCAGGATAATTAACAAGGTGCGGATCATACAGCAGATTTATGTGACGTCATTTATTCAAAAGTAAAATTCCAGTATAATTTTGGTCAATCTGTACTTCACTTATGTATTCTATTTTTTTAAATAACATTTGGTTTCTTGGTTATTATTCATTTATCTTAGCCATTCATCTTTCACAAGCCAAGTAATTTTAACCTCATATAATAAATACAAGGTTCAAGTGTTTTTATATATTTTTCTTGCTACTCTTTGTTAAGGTACATGGCTCCATACCCTACATTAGAACGGAGAATGCATAGCAGGATATTAGGCATGTTTGCAAAGGCATTTTGTTTTTGCTATGAATCACTTTTTTATCTTAAAGAATCTCTTCTTGATCATTTTCTGCTATATTGCATGTCTTCCATCCCACTATTAATTCAGTCAGATTCCAGATATTTTCATTTTGAATCTTCAATTGTCTTTTATGGGCTGGTTGCTTTTTATTCATTATTATGAATTTGATTTTTGTAACATTTATTTTTAGGCAGTATTCATTAAACAAAGAAAAAAAGAATAACAGAACCAAATTATATTGTGTTTTCTCACATTTTATTATATCTATCATTTTTTTGTCTTGTGTTTGTTGTTGAAGTCATCTGACTTTTCTGATCATAGTGAAACTGCAGCTGATTATTTTAGTCGTGTTAATCGTAGGGGAAGCATTGTTTCTGACTTGGATGATGTCAGCATTCCAGACATGAACAGTGTGAGTTTGCTTGGTATTGTGCTGATGTCACTGTTTGTGTGTGATAACATCTGGTAGTACACTACCATTTTAGTAATATTTGTTGATTTAGTAACATAAATAATTGTTTATATCTGAACTTGTCTGAATTATGGAATCCGATTAGCATGGCTTTTTTTTAAAAAAATTACTTGTTAAAAAACCACAATCACCTGTATATGGGTTTTGAGGTAATGGATTTCCCACCTACTAACTGGATAATATTGCTTTATAGCAGTGATGACAAACCTGTGGCACACATGCCAAAGATGGCACTCGGAGCCCTCTCTGTGGGCACCCGTGTCGTCACCCCAGCACAGAGTTTGCCCCACCCCTCTGCCTAGCAGCCAAATGGGAACGCGTCCTCCCTCCTCTAGCACCGAGTTCACCCTGCCTCTTTGCCCAGCAGCCCTATGGGAGCACTTCCTCCCCGCGCCCAGCAGCCCAATGGGAATGTTTTCTTCCTCCCCTGTTGCCGTGTTTGCACTTTGCGATAAGTAAGTGGGTTTGGGGTTGCAGTTTGGGCACTTGGTCTCTCAAAGGTTCGCCATCACTGCTCTATAATTTAATTTGCATGTTAACATTGGAATTTTTCATTCAAACATTCTTAGGTGTACATTTCCATTTTTGGGATGTGTTTCATAAGTCCTCTATAAATTTCACACAATTTGTTTCCAGAAATTATACCTTTTATGTAATAGCGCAAAAGGATTTCAGTTATTATTTCTTGACTTTAAAAATGAAGTGTTTGAAGAGAGAGAGATTATTAAGAATCCTAATTAGAATAATCATGGTTGAGAATAATGTTGCAAATATGTACTGATGTTTAAGGCTAGTCTGGTAAGCAACATCTCTACCCAGCACAGGCTAGGAGGAGAAAGGATATGATACTGCAGTATTCTCCTAAATCACTAAGAAGCCTACTGCTTTCTCTCATTCCCCTTCCCTCTCCTTGGATTTTGTGTTTTGTCTGTGTTTGTGCATTGATGCTGTGGTTATTTCAGCACCATTGATTAGGTGCCAGGGACAGCTCAATCTTATGCACTTAATTGTAGAACTGAGATGTACCATGGTAGCTCATGAATTAGCTACAGCAATTTAAAAAAAAAACTGCATACACCTCATTGGAATACCTGCACTTTACTTCTTGCCCTGCGAATTAGTAACTAGGAGCATGTATAAATTCCCTGGCTAAATTAATTTTAGGTGTTTATGGAAGACTGTTGAATACATATCCTCTCTAAGTAAAACAAAACTTGAAAAGAATACATTACTTGTAAAACTGTTTTGGGTGGCAGCATATCATAGCAACATTATATTCAAAAATTGATGTAACTTTTAATGTCATTATTTTTGTTTCTGTCTTTTGATGTAAAATTTCTTCCAACATTTATTTTGAGAGTCATTTCAGAGATTTTTGGGCAATTTCTTATTTTTAAGCTGTTTTCAAAAAAGAATAAGTGACACGTTAGTAATAATACCAACAGATCCCTTAAAAATTCTTTGGACTTGGACCTGAAGAATATCCACATCTGTTCCATGTGAAGCTTTTAGTTATGATAGCATAATTGAAATGACCACCATTACAAAAAGCTGAAATCTCTATCTTGGTACATTACATTAATGTAAAGTTACATTAACTTTTTTGTGTAAAATCTCACTGAAAAAGTTATGGGAAAATGGTGCTAGTCTTTCAGAAAAAGCAACAAAGAACCTTAACGCTTTTCTGGACTACAGTGCCCAATGTCTGGTTAAACTTAAGCCAAATAAAGCCTAGTAGTCTTCAAGGTGTCACAAGACTCTTTGTTGTTCTGTTTCCTTAAGGGCATTTTTGTAAGCTATAAAGAATTTTCTTAAGAGTTTATGGTTTTATTTTCTTAATTGTTGCTTACTATAAAACCTCAAATTTTGATCACGCACACCAGTTCAGAAGGTCAGTTGATAAATAGCAATGTCTTGTAAAAACCATGTAGGATATTCATTGTAGCTATGTTTCTCATTTTACAAAGCTTAGTATATCTAGGTGGATATTAACAGTCTTTTAGCTATAGCACTGAATCTTAAAAAAAACAACAACCTTAAGATGGAGTTGCTAGTGACACCCAACATTCTAAATTTGTCTGATGTTCAGCAGTAGAAGACATACATGTATATGTTGTGCCATAAATAACTGCTGGTTTAATTGCTAGTTCAGTTACATTTCCAACACAATTTATTTTCTGATTAAGAATGTTTATGGTGCAAATTCAAGATGATTCTTTCCATTTTACTTAGGAATTTACACCTTCCATGAAACAGTTAATAATGTTCAAATATACCTTTATGGACATAGTCCATGCAGATACTACATGGTAGTCGTCCCACTGGTCGTTTAGTTGATGGAACAGATACTCTTGAGATGGAGAGCCACTAGGCAAAGTGCATTTATCCACAAAAACTCACAGTAACATATTTACTGTTAGTCTTTAAGGTGCTATTATTCTTTTGATTTTTTGTTTTTGTTTGGATATTCTGAAATGAAAAAAGAAACCCAACTTAAAACTGTGTACATCAAATCCTCATTTATCTCTTCTGATAAAGATTCGTGCTTTCACAGTAATCACAGTATTTGAGGATAATTACTAAGATTTTTCTGCAGCAGAAGTCTACAGAATCCATACCCCCTCCCCCCAAAAAAATGTGTCAAGGGCACAGTTGCAGAAAAGATATTGATAGTGATTATAGCAATCAATTCCTCATAAGGGAAATATTCTTGTAGAGCAATAGCTTTTACAAATAATAGTTTTATATTGTAGTGTGTGTTTTAATAGATATATTTCTGGTATATTAAAAAAAGAAAAGTTTCCTGATGAATACTCTACAGTTTATACTTGGCCTTCCATATTTTTGCACACAAAATAACTTCTGGAAACACAGGTTGCCTCCCTCCACCCCTGTTCAGTATCTATAGTTTCAATTATCTATGGGTCCAAAAATATTCAATAAAAAATTCTAAAATACATAATGTATATGTATTTCTATGGTCACTGTCTGCAATGCAATGTTTACAAGGAATGTAAACAGACATTTTGGTTCCTCTCATGTAAAATGATGGAGGCATGAGAAACCCTTCTCCTGCTTCTATGACTCAGGTATATATGTTAAATATATGGTTAGGGTTTCAAATATCCATGAAAGGATTTCTCCTGTAATTCAATTTATTGAATCTTAATTTGCTGGAATAGAATCAGATTGTAATGAATATCTTGTAATGTTTCTAGCCTTGACATAAAAATGTAAAATATCTAAGGTTTGTCTCCTAGAAAAGCAGGCTTAGTAATAATCAAATTATGGTGTGCAAACCATTCATACACACCTTTCCTTGAAGCAGGTTTTTAATAAATCTTTTGCAGATTATAGTGCAGTATCTACAGTTATCAGACAAATAACTTTAAACGGGTAGGATTGCAGGTTTAATTAATAATGTGACATTTGCAGTTGATAGGCTAGAAAAAAATCTGGCCTAAGAAGTAAGTTTATTGTAGGTATGTTTGCACGGCATTGATTTTTAGGGCTAATAAATGATTTTTGTATAAGCTCTGCATTCACTTGGGAAGAAATTGCTAATGTTTTTATGTGATCACATCCATAAAAACAGCTTTTGGTAAAACAGCTTTGTAATTCAAAGACATTTTTCAGTTTAATATAAATACATGATATTAACATTTTCTTTCATTTTTCAGTTGGAAGAGAAGAATGACAAGCCATATTCTGATTTATATGTCCGGGTAAGTTTTTAAAAAATCCAAAAATTAATTAGCACATCTCACATTACGAGCAATTTTAAACATGCAAGCCTTCTACAATTTTAAATACTGTATATTGGGACAAATGTAGGTATATTCAGTGAATCAACAGTGCTCAAACCTTGCATATTGCTGATTGTCAAAATTACAGCAAAGCTAATAAACAGTTTTACAGCAACTTCATAATTAGCAGGTATTACATTATGAACTACAACTTACTGTCTGAGCAGCATTCATTCTACAGAAGCTTATGCCAAATGAAGCTTGTTAGTCTTTAAGATATCATAAAACTTTTTATTCCTTTCACTTAAGAAATTACCAATTAATACAGGTAATCATCTAAAAATATCCTAATTATATTATATGAATGATGCTTTTGGCGCAATATGATTTCAATAACTGATTGCAAAAGCTATAATTGATTTGCCATCTTTGTTTGAAAGATACGTTTTATGAAGTCCTATACTGTATGTCTTGATTGTTGCTTTAAGAGCTTTGTTTGATGAGCAGCTTGGTTTTTGGGGATCAGATTGAAACTTGAAAATATTACCAAGCATATGGGTGGATTGAACTTTATAGAGACTTCAGCTACTTTATTCCATTACTGTAATTCCCTGAAAAGATTAACAACTAAACTTAGAGATTTCTTTCATGAAGTAGTCGAATAAGTTATTTTCATGTGGAGATATTAATTGTATAGTTTATTTGGAAGAGATGTTCAATGCATATGCATTTTAATGCATTGATGGTCTTTTTTTTAGCCAGCATCTCGAAATTCTATAACTCCTCTGAGTGGAAATTCCTCCAGACGAGGAAGTGGAGATACAAGCAGTTTAGTGGATCCTGATACCTCATTAAGTGAATTACGGGTAAGGAAACATTCATTGGCTAAAACTGAAACGCATATTTGAAGAGAAAGAAATAGGCTTGAAATACTGCACAGCTAAAGTCAAAATATCTGCTTAAAGTGCAGTGAACAAATGTTTATTGTTATTCTCATATGTAATATGCCAGTGACTCAACGCTGAGTTTTGGGCGGTGGTAAATAACCTGACTCCCTAAAGGGGCCAACAGCTACGTGTGGATGAGCCCCTTTAAGTGGGGTGATGGTCCCCTCAGTGGAGGAAATGCCACTGGAAACCACCACAGTGGGCCCAATGGCAAAATGAGCGGAGGAGGAACCACTTCTGATTCCCAATGGTCATGGAGGCAGAAGCGGCCATGCCAGATGGACTGGCTGTGAAGGTGTACCTTGATAATATCCTCAAGGCTGCGGCAGTCCATTGCATTCCTGGTGTTAAATCCTGCATGTCTCATTTCATGGGCATCAGGAGATGGCTCCATGATCATAGTGTGTGGGTCACTTCATGGCAAGCCAGGATCCACCTTAAACAAATTAATGCCAATGGCATTTTTACTGCTTCAGGGGAAAAAAATGCATTCTCGGATATGAGCTGCAGCCAACAACGTTTTGGTGTATCATTTAGGCAAGAAGGTATACTGTCCTCAAATTGCAAGTTCTGATTCCCACAAGCATATTGGAAGTAGTTGCATAATTTATTGGGTCAAGACCAAGCAATGTATATCCTTAGGATTGTAATGTTACTCATATTAAAGAGAAAGTTAATCACATTAAAATAAGTGATTTTACTTCCAATTAAATTTGCTTAGTACCACATATCAAATGTTAGAAACCTGTCCTTCTTTGTGGTCCCTATACAATCATACTAATGGGTTGTTTGCATGCATGCGTGATAGGCCAGTTGTTCCAAGCTAGTTTTTTTATTCTAGAAAAACCTCAATCCTATCATGTCTAGCACTGGCATCCCACCCATCATCCCTTCTGTTCCATATGTCCACTGTGTGGCTTGGTCATGTTCTTCCAGGCTCCCGTGTGTCTGAAACCTTGGCAAGAAAGGTCTATGACATCTCTTCTCTAGGCATCAGAATAGCCAACTATCAGGGTGCTCTAGGAATGTATCAGGGATACCTTTGGGACAAGTTAGCCTTGCTGTCCTCTAACCCTTCAGAGGACATGAAATCAGAAGCCCCTAAAATACACCAAGAAGCAATGCTCTCAGCAAAATATCAAACACTTGCAGCATGCCATGGAGCTGAGATTTTTTTCTCGCAATCTAGCTGCTGCAGTAGTCTTCTGTAGACAAGCATGACTTCAGGCTGCTGATCTGGGAGATGATACTAAGAACAGGTTGGAGCAAATGCTCTTTGATGGAACAGGCTTGTTCAACTCCTCAGCTGATGACTCCATAGATGACTTAACCAAAAAGCGTCTAAAGGCCAGGAGAGTATACCAGGGGCCGAAACAGTCCCTAACTTTCCAGCTCCAGCAACCATTCTGTAGGCAAACCTGGAAAAGACCTTTCCAGTATCACCAACCAAATTATCATGGTTATCAGCCTAATCATTCTTTTCAGACCTCACAGAGGCAAACTGGAGGCACAAACCAGCATACCTAAGGCACGGCAGCCTTCCTTTTGGCAGGACCAGCAATCTAGTAAATGCTTCTGAACACCACTACCCAGGAGTCCACCAGTTAGAGTCCCATCCTTTTACTCTCCTAGCCCCTTACTATCTGGTGTGGTGAAGGATCACCACGGACTCCTGGGTGCTAAAGATTGATCTACACCGCTATGCCATCGAATTTGTTCAACTTCCTCCTATGGGCATCATAAAGGTCACACTGCCAACTCGTCTTAGTCGGAGAGGTCAACACTCTCCTTGCCAAGGGGACAATTCGAGAGGTATCACCTCAAGACACTCATGGGAGCTTCTACTCTCATTACTTTGCTGTTCCCAAAAAGGCTGGAGGTCTCCATCCTATTACGGATCAGCAAAATCTCAACAACTTCATTGCTGTGCGGAAGTTTCAAATGGTCACCCTACAGGCCATTCTTCCCTTTTTATTTTGAGGGGATTGGTTTACAACCATTGACCTCACAGATGCATATTTCCATGTGGCAATCAGAGAAGACCACAGGAAATATCTCCAATTCGTTCTGTCTAGCCAGACATACAAATACAACAGACTTCATTTCAGACTCTCCTCAGTTCCAAGAGTATTCACCAAGTGTGTAGCTTCGGTGGCTGCCCACCTGAGAACTCTAGGACTCCATGTTTACCTGTATCTAGACGACTGGCTCATTGTGTCCAGGTACAGGACGATGGCCCAGAACGACGCCTCATTCATTCTTTGGGCTCAAGGTCAATTTGAAGAAGTCCTCTCTCACTCCAAACCATCCTGTCCACTTCATCTGGACAGTTTTGGACTCCAGTGTAGCCAAGTCTTTCTTCCATCAAAGAGGAAGCTTGCCATTTGTCGAGCGATGAAAACAGTGATTTCCACCTCCAGACTAATAGCCTTAGACATTCCACCACTCTGGTTATCCGCTTTGTGAAACTCCACTTGTGGCCTCTCCAGGGTCCACGTGCTCACTCTACTAGAGCCATCTCCATGTCTGTCGCATTCTCCAGTGGTATAACCCTGCATGATATCTGCCAAGCTGTGACATGGGCTCAACCCTCCACTTTCGTGAGGCATTACTGGTTGGGCATGAGACAGTCTAGGCAAGTGACCATCCGTAGACAGGTCCTCTCCGCTGTTCTCCAATGACATGTCCTCCTTCTGGTAAGTCAAAACTTGTTATTCACCCATTAGTATGATTGCACAGGGACCACAAAGAAGAAGCGTAGGTTACCAACTTGTAAACCAAGTTCTTTGAGTGGTCCACTGCATTCATACGTTCTGCCCAGCCTCCCCTCTCATGTCATTGTAGAGCTGCCCTAGCCTTAGGTGGCGATACAAATGGAACTGAAGGAATGGTGAGTGGGACACTAGTGCTAAGCACAATGGGATTGAGGCTTTCTAGAATTAAAAAAAACTAGCCTGGAAAAACTGACCTATCTTGCATGTGCGTGAACAACCTATTAGCATGAATGCATTGTTGACCACTCGAAGAACTACGTTTACGGGTAGGTAACCTATCCCTTCCCACAAGATTGAATCATTATTGGAGATGCAGTTGTTTTGAATTATCTGATAATGAGATATTTGTCAGTTGTGGTTCTAAAATACATGCCCACAAGAAAAAGGCGACTTTTTACAGTAACATTTTCAAAGCTAGTCCTTAAATGCCAGTGTTAACCAGTGGTTAAGAAGCTTGCCTTGTTAGCTGGAAGGCTGGCAAGTCAGCAGTTCGAGACCTGGGTACTGCATGATTGATTGAGCGCCCATATCTGTCCCAGCTCTTGGGGACATGAAAGGAGCTTCATTTGGGCATCCCCTTAGCAGAGTTTCTTCCACAAAAATCCTTTCAACCCAGAATAATTTCTGACATGAAATTATTATTATGATTAATGATTTTAGACTGCTTGAGACTAAGATGTACAGTGGTACCTTGCTTAAAGAGCATAATGCATTCAATGGGATTGCTCTTTAAGCAGTGGTGGGATGTCAAAAATTTTACTATCCCGTGATGTCATCACAGTGTGGGCAGAGCTAACATCATGATGTCATGGTGTTGTGGGTGGGGCCAAATAATTTTTTTAAAAAAATACAAAATAATTAAAAATAAAAATAAGCACGCACAGACACACCCCTCAGGCCTTTTTAGGAACTGTGGTAGTACGTCAATATAGGTAAAGGTATTAAATACACATTAAAATACACACAGACACACCACATCCAAAGGTGAGTCACTTACCCTGGGGAGCAGGCTATAGGGAGCTTCAGGCTAGCAGCTTCTCTTCCTCCTCTCCGCTTGGGAGGACAGCAAGGAGGCCGTGTATACACGCCAAGCACTGTAGGCGTGCATGCACACCAAGTGCTTGGCACGCATGCGCGGTGGGGAAACCAGTGAAAAGGTAAGCCCCGAAGGTGGTTCCCCCCAAAAGCTGCTACCGGTTCTCCAGGACACTGGGAAAAGTTACTACCGGTTCTGGAGAACTGGTGAGAACCTGTTACATCCCATCACTGTCTTTAAGCAAGTTTGCTCTTTAATCAAAACACCATTATAAGTGACCAATTGTGGCTTCTGGTGGGGGGGGGGATGTGAAACCTGATTTGTTTGTTAAGCAAGTTTTTGGTTGGTTGTATTTGTTAAGTATGGCGACCATTGAGATAAATTCCTATTTTCTACAGACACTACAGGTTTCTAAAATTCACCATCCTGTAGTATCCTGAGAGAGAACCAGAGTATTATTCATTTGGTATGTTTAGAAGTAGCTATAAGAGTACATGTACTGTCAATATTCTGTCTGCAAGATGATAGTGAGATATTTAATATTTTAAGTGGGAATCTGTTATTCTCAGTCATTGTGGGTTTGGTATCTAAGTGATACACCTAAGATTACAATCATAATTCAGTAATTTTGGTTCTTGATTTAGCTTTTATTGATAATCTCTATATTTTGGTCAGTTATACAATCAAGAAAACACTATTTATTTTTATATGCTTAGATGAAACATGTGTAGGCTATAGTCTTATTAAACAGACTTAAAAGTGAATCCTTTATAGTGTTCTTATGCAATGATTCATTCCTATGTCCTGCAGGATATCTATGATCTTAAGGACCAGATACAAGATGTAGAGGGGAGATACATGCAGGGGCTTAAAGAACTAAAGGTATCAGGGTTTCTCATGTATTTTGTATGATTATATTTGGGTAGTAGAGTATTTGCCAGCTTTCACTAACAGAACTTTACTAACATGTTGCTTTCTTTTTTAAAAAAGGGAAAAGGTATATGTTTTACCAATTAGAAAATGTATTGTATTAAATTTTTGTCGTCTGTTGAATCTTTCTTGATTCATAACATTAATATGTGTGTGAAAAGGACAGTGAAATATAATTAATGCAGAAAATATTCTGCTAAAGCAAAACCAGAAAGAAAATTTTTTTAAGAAATGATATATTAGTGAGATGAGCTTGTGTAGTTCAGTGTGTTGGAATGCTTTGCCACATAGCCAGATGCCAAAGTTTGAATGCCCCCTGTGCCCCTGTAAGAGGAGGCAACTGAGATTACCTGGAGTGTATGGGGCTGACAGAGGAATGTGCCCTGCTGCTCATGTAAACTTGGGCAAGCTTTACAGTCTCAAGAGTGTCACCGGACCAAATCATTTCTGAGAAAACTCTGAGAGTTGGACTTGACTTGACAGGACATGATTATTATCTTTAACCAGTAGAAAGAAGCTGAGTTTATATGTTTACACAAGTAAGAATAGGTCAAAAACCCATTTACTTCAGCAAATAATGTATTGAATATTTCATTTTAATAGATCATAAGGATGTAAAAACAACCAGTCTGAAAAAAGATGTGTTTTGGCATCTGATGTTCCATCTTTTAAGTTAGTCTCAATTAAGTCCTTTTCGTTAGAGAACAGACAAAGGTTATCACTAGCATCTTCTCAGGGTGCTTACGTAACTCCAAAATAATGTTTGGTGATTGCTCACATTAAAGGTATTTTTTCCTCACATACTACTATAGAATGTGGAAACGTAGTCTGGTCATATATGAGCTTTCCTTTGACAGTGTACAGCTCTGATTCCTTTAAAACAATATACTGATATTTTCATGTTTAAGAAATAACCTGTCAACCTTTGAGGCTAGAAATCTCTCTACTAGAAAATGGCTTAGGAAGAAAGATAGTGGATAATATCCAATTACCCAGCTGACCAGAAAAAGCTGATCCTGTTGACCTGCAAATCTGCTTGGGAGAAGAATCCTGTGGCAGCTTAGGGTTTCATTTTTTTCTCCTGTATAAATTCACTACCAGTTAATGTGTAGATCCTGTATGGATGTGTCTGTTTTTTAATTCGATTTATCATATCCACTTATCTGTTCTTCTCTACAGCTGTGACTAGGAAAACTTTTGTTTAACATCTTCAATGTACCTATATTGTCAGTTTCATTAGTTAGCATTACCTAAACCAGGGCCCCCCAAACTTTTTGGGCCACAGGCCGGTCACATGGTCGAGCATGCCGGTTACTTGGTTCCTCCCACCCGGAAGGGGAATTAAACATGCATGTGCTGGCACCAAACACACTCACGCATGCATGCGGAGAATGCTGCCGTAAATGACTCGTGGCTGTCGTAAATGTGTTTGCATCAGCCATGGATCATTAATGGCAGCTTTCTGTGCATGCATGGGTGCATGTGCATTTTACTTCTGCTTCTGTGAGTGGTGTAGGTGACATGGGATGGATTAATTGGCTGGATCTGGCCTGCGGGCTGTAGTTTGGGCACGACTGACCTGTCAGTTGAATTCCAATTTTCATGCTAACCCTTTTAAAATGTTTATCTCATTTACTTTGTAGGGTTCATTTTATGTGTATTTTTAATTTGGACAGAAAGCTGGCTTTTCCTCTAGCTTCTAGTCTGTGAATGTGTATTTGATGATACTTAAAAAAAAATTGGAATGAATATGCATGGGGGGAGGCTGTAAGAGACTAACAGTACATATGTAACATAGACTAAAATAATTATATAAATATGTTTGTACATAGTTAAGTTTTCTTTTTTCTACATTTATTAATAGACCTAATTTAAAAATATAGTTACTGGTTTTTAAAAAAATCAGTTGTATCAACACCCCATGTTTTGGTATAAATGTTTATTCCTCATGTTAAAGCAAACCTAATGATATAGATATCAAATATGTATCTAGGAGTCCCTTGCTGAAGTTGAAGAAAAATATAAGAAAGCAATGGTTTCTAATGCCCAGTTGGATAATGAGAAGAATAATTTGATCTACCAAGTGGATACTCTGAAGGATGTAATTGAGGAAAGAGAAGAACAACTAGCAGAATATTATAGAGAAAATGAAGAAAAGACTAAGGTACCTATATTGAAATAGTTGATATTGTAGTTGAGGACAATGGAGGTGGCTGTGACTTGTATATTGCCTTATTCACCTTAAATTAGTTACTTTTCTCACTTTTAACAATCATCATTGTTTCCTCTTTTTACTCCAGAGTAATCAAATAATGCTTATCAGAATGAAATATTCCCTTCTAGAATACATTTGTTAGACATTGAAGAAAGCCACAAGCTCCCTGTTTCTAGCCTAAAGCGACAGTTACTACATTTATCTTAGTTAAATCTTTCAAATGCCTGTTTTTTGCTGTTTTGCTTTTTTTCAAAGATACATTTAAATATATTTGAATGCAAGCCCTTTTTAATTTTTCAGGGCATTTTAAAGAAAAGAGGAACAGAACTTAGATTCTTTTTCTTTTGTGTCCCAGTCAAACCCTGGACTGCCAAAATGAAGCCACTTTCTTGGCTTTGCGTTGGCCAAACTTAAGTACTCATCGGGCATGTTTCTGGCAGTAATTAGACCAGTAAATGAGCTGGATTCTATGTCTCTCCACATTCACACCGCATGCTGTTGTCCGACAGCAGCCCCCACTTGAGCATGTTGGTCTTCCGTTTAGGCACTCCAATTCTCAGACTATTCAGGGTCCTCCAGGTGATGTGGGGAAGCTTGATCATGCTAATATTGTAGAATGCACAGAGACTGACTCGGAAGCCTTCGACTAAGCAAGGAAGCTGATGACTCCAAATCATGATCTTCAACCATGAAGTTATATGGATAGATTATATCTGCTATGGCAGGATAGAGGACAAATATTGCTGCAAGTCAAATAAATGCTAGAAGAGGAAAAAGCGTGAATATGTTTGGAGCAGTAATGAAAGGATGTTGAATGATATTTCTAGGGAAAGTATCATCAAGACTGCTGTGTCAAAAGATGCATACAGAGAATGCATACAGGAGTAGAATAAATGCTTGGAATAATAAACCACTTCATCCTCAATTTATAAATAATATTGTAGATAAAGTAGTTAGGGCTAATAATTGGGTATGGCTAAACTCTGGTGCCCTAAAAAAAGGAGCTGGAAGGACTTACATTTGCTTCCCAAGAACATGCACTACAAACCAACATAATTAATTGTTAAAGCAAAAATTGGAATAAAACCTGGAACTGACAAGTAAGTGTAGGCTTTGTAAAGACATGGATGAAACAGTGGACCAAATTATCAGTGGATTCAGTAAGGTCACACAGACTGATAACAAAGGACACCATAACCAAGTTGCATCAGTGTTACATTGGAATCTGCAAGAATTATTGACTATCCTCTTCAAAGTACTTGTGGAAATACAAACCTGGAAGGGTGGTTGAGCATGAGGATAAGACTGTTAAGATATTGTGGGACTTTGAGATCCAAGCTGATAAGTTTGAACACAACATCCCAGACATTACTGTCATCGAGAAGAATTTGGTTAAGCTGAAGGATGTGGTGACCAACTACTAACTATATTATCAAGCAATCCCTCACTGACTCTTAAGACTAGGTCTCGGATTTGAGCAGTGGGCTTCCAAAACTCCAATCTGAACATCAGGTGGACTTGTGTACACCTATGATGATGGTGATTTCAGGGTTTTCTAGGTAGAGTATCCAGAAATGATTTA